>JAIUSX010000020.1:8750000-10000000 GCA_026573805.1 Hesperophylax magnus
GGAGGAACCTTTGGCATCATATTCCAGTCTCCTTCGCTTTATGACACCCGGATACCCGTTGATCAGCAGTTATCCGGGATTCCTCTCAGGAAGAACAACTTCATGCTCCCCAAGGACATCGAGAGAATTCAGCCTATAGATTAAAGAAGTAGAAGAATTTGCGATAATAGTTGTATTTGTGAATGTAACTTCCTGAAATTTAAGCCAAAGAATTCAATTTTTCTCTTGTTGATACCGGATACCCGTGGAATAGCAGCTGTCCGGGAATTCACTCAGGAATAACTAATTCATGTTTCCCAGAGACATCGAGAGAATTTAACCAGGGCTAGATTGAAGAAGTAACAATTTGCGATAGTAGTTGTATTTGTGAAAGTCACTTCCTGAATTTTAAGCGAAAGGTACGCAATTATTCTCTTTATGATAATCGAATACCCGTGGACCAGCAGCTCTCTTGTTTTCCTCCAGGAAGAAATACTTATTCCTAAGGACACTGAGAGAATTCGAACGATACATTGAAGAAGTAATAAAATGCCATAATATTTGTATTTGTGAACGTATTTTTTTGAATTATGAGCCGAAATATTCAATTCTTCTCTTTATGATATTTGGATATTCATTAACCAGCAGTTCCATGGCATTACACATAAGAAAAACCACCTCACGCTTCACACGGCCATCGAGAGTTCAAACTGTAGATTGAAGAATTAGTATTCGACGATAAATGTATTTGCGAAAGTAACATTCAAAAATATATTCTCTAGCTTAATGCTGGACTCACACGAGTGCTATACTCTCATAATGTATGTGGGCTTGGCCGAAATAATATATATATTATTAGAGTACTGGGATCGTGTGAGACTAGCTAAATGCTAAAAGTTTGCCTATCACAAATGAAGAAAACCTTCTTAATGCCAACGTTTTATTAAGACTTTATACTGTGGGTAATAGAAGCAAGGGAGATGAGCTATGAACCAATATTAGTATGAAAACGCGCACATAACTCTTGTCGCATTCACCCAATCTACTTCAAATCGCATCCCCGAGTTTGCTTTTGCCTTTAAACCAAACACAAAACTTTCATTGACTCTGCCGCTGTGAATGTCATGTGGTCTCTTTCTTTGTTTCTATTATCTACGGTATGGACACTAATATCATGGTTGGGATTTTTCAAACCCTCGTCACATCAAATTTGGTCCCCGTTAAACTCCAATTCGCTGTCCGTTTTAGATTTTGAACACATTGTGTTCAGCTTACAAAGGTAACAATACGACTGTTATACTTTATAGCTGATCATAATTTTGTCTAAAGCTGAAACGAATCGAGGAACAGTGTTTAACAGGAACCGTTTAAATGACGATAAAGACAAAGTGGCGGTTATAGACGATAGACGATGATGATCAAATAAGGTGGCGAGATTTTTTAAATAAGTCAACCTTGTACATCGTGTTTCGGATTTGTATGTCTTTAAATCAGTGTTACGTAAGAAGTTAGTTCATTTACAAAATAAATTTCATGCTCTTGCATATCAATAGTCTTCAGTCAATACTGAATGACATTTAGCACAAAGCCCCAGAATTTCACGACGATATTTTATAAGTTTTAATAAAGTTACGATACTTTTGATTACCATTATATATTGGTAATTCAAATAATAACCTACTATAGAATAAATAATATAATCAAATGTTTCATTTGGTCCAACCGCCCAGCGTTGATGGAATCAATCTCACAAATGACTGAGTACCAAAAGGTACCAAAATGTACTAAGTCAGGGAAGGGTTAGTCAATTGCACTTCAAGACTTTCAGTCTCACTTACACTTGTCTGACATCATAGATCCTCATCCCATTTGAATTTCGAAAACACATTTTTGTATTATTTTATAAGCAATAATTATTAGCCTGAAACACTCATCCACATTGAAAAATCTCCTGATAAAAGATACATGACGCCAACGGGACTTGAACCCGTGTCCTTTCGATTTCCGGTCGACAGCTCTGACCACTGAGCTATGGCGGCTTATCTCTTATCCGCGAACTAATTCAATATATACTAGTGTTTCATTCAACAATTACTGCTTGTTACATTTTTTCACCTGAAAACAACCAACTTTATTTTATATGAGAAAGGCATTGTAAGTGCTAACTCTCTCACTAGATGGCGTCGAGACAAATTGTCTACATTTTTGGTGAAGATACTAGAACTTGTCAAATATTAATTATTATTTTTTTGGTAAACTAATGTTTAAGACAAGATTTTTTATGCATAGCACAAAGGGTAACAATTATTTTATAAGCAATAATTATAAAATAATTGTTACCCTTTGTGCTATGCATAAAAAATCTTGTATTAAACATAAGTTTACCAAAAAAATAATAATTACATTTTTGTATGTAAATATAGCCCCCTATTGGGCTTATACGCTATACAAGGCGTCCGGTGATAAAGTGCGCTACAAAGTTAGTTAGAAATAAACAAGAAAAATAACTATTTTCAAAATTACATTGTTTTAAGGAAGCTTTTAGTTGCTTATGTTTATTTTCCCATAAAAGAATATTTTTCAATGAAAAATATTTATTTTCCCGTGCAAACAATTCAACTTTTTAACCTAAAAGCTACTTTAAAACATTGGAATTTCTAAAAAAGTAATTCATATTTTTTACAATAAAAGATATAAATTTGTTTTAGACCACTTTAATTTTAATTGCACTCTACCGGTTTCGGAAGCACCCTTCCTTCGTCAGGAGAATATTAAAACTATCCATATTTTTTACGTCTAAAATCATGTAGAATCCTCCCCCCCAAAGTTAGCACACTTTACCTCGGGGCATCCTTATTTTGGATCATTACAAGGCACTTCTTGTGTTATTCTTTATTCTGTAAACTAAGAATAGAAAGTTATTGAGTATATATATCAAGTTCCTTTTATATATAAAAGTGTATATTTATGAGAGTGACAAATGATTTCATTATATAAACAATAAGAGGAAAAGTGAAGTTTTGAATGAAAAAGGTCGCACATTGTTCCCCAATGGTATAGGTCTAGGTTTAATACTAATTATTGCGTCAATAATATAGGTATGCGTCGAATGAGTTAAATTGTTACTAACAAATGTACACAATATTAAACAATAATTGAAATTCTAATCAGAATTTAGGTAGTGAGAATATGTTATTAAATAAAAAAGTTGATTAATTACCTAATAATTAATAATTATAAAAAATTACTTCACTTGAAGTGGTTTCGTAAGCGAAATGTTTTTTACTTAAGAAATTTTTTGCATAATGTTTTCCCCTATCTTATATAACCTAATAAATATATTATTACAACCAAATGTTTTTTTTTTAAATTTTGGTTGCGAAACATAACCTGTTAACTTTATTTCTAATTTATAACATATATGAAGAAAAATGTCTGTAGGTTGATGAAATTTTACACACTCGACCTTCAACACCAGAGTGGTGACTTCGAACTTTATTACTAATCTATAATATATATTAAGAAGAGTGTCTATGCGTTTTTTTACAAATCTACAGCTTTATTCCGAGATTGATGAAATTGTGCATTTAACACAAGAGGAAGGTCACTGTCAACACGAGATTTCTAAAAACCACCCCATTCCCTTTTTCCACACCAAAGCATAATTTTAATAATTATTGCTAGGTCAAGTGTGCAAAATTTCATCAACTTGACGTTCAAATAAAGAAGAAAAATACTGTTTACATCTGATTCTGACGATTGCACTCCACGTGGTCTAACCACTGACATTGGCTTTGAACGCTAATATTTATCACGATGAAGCATTAAAAACACCATTAGAACGCAGTGCTAACTTTATATTAAACAATTTAAATGTATTAAAAAAATGCAGGTCAAAAAGTTAAACAAAAATGCAATAAATATAAAATATATGCTTTCACAGAAAAAAAACATTATAAAATAGTTAATAAAATCAGCAGAAAGTTCCAGGAAATAAAATTTTCGAAATATCTGAAGAGTTTTCCTGATTCGGTTCATGCTCCATGGCTCAAGTATATCTAGTAGCTCTCAGCTACTAGAGAGTTTGCCCATACTTATCTGCTGCTATCCACTGCCAACGAAACGCCAGACATCTGTTCAGAAAACATCCAGTGAATGCATCTCATTGCAAATGGGAAATTGGAAAAGAGAGATAATATTATTTAATAATATTTGTTTCGGCGAGAGTTACATGTTTGAGGTGTTATTTTAGATCTCGATGCAAGAACTGCAGGGATTCCGAGTCTGTTATAGGCGTGTCTGTGTGTCATAGGTAAAAATAAATTAACGAAATAGATGAAATGAAAGATATGAACGAAACGAACGAAATGAACGAAATTAAAGATATGAATGAAACGAACGAAATGAAAGATTTGAATGAAATGAAAGATATGAACGAAATGAAAGTTATGAACCAAATGAAAGTTTGAAGAAATTGAAAGATATGAACGAAATAAAAGATATGGACGATACGATAGATATGAACTAAATGAAAGTAATGAATGAAATGAAAGATATGTAGGAAATAAAAGATATGAACGAAATGAACGAAATAAAAGATATGCACAAATCGAATGAAATGAAAGCTATTAAGGAAATCAAAGTTACAATCTAATTTGGATACATCTTTGCCTCATTTACCAGAAAGTAGGTACGTGCTTTTTCTTCACTTTTTTTCCTAACCCATTTCGAAAGGTTATCAATAAAATTGTTGCCTTCAGATATAATCAGTGTAAATAAATTTGATCTACATGTAAATATAAAAGGTCATGGGAGGCTGTTTTACTATTTTGCGACATAGGTTAAAAGATAGTGTGCTGAACTGTCTTTAAGTGACATTGAAAATGTCGATGTTCAATGCAGAATTGTTAAGCAGTTGAGTCGCTCTGTTGATTGGCGTGTTCTGTTAGGCAAAAGTCCTTGGTTTCGAAGTATGAAAAAGTGCATGCGATCTCCCATGATTATATTTGCTAGGCACATATAAATAAACCTCTTTGAAAATAAGTGATTTTAATATGGTTTATTTATTAGTAGATTTTAATAGTTTATTTATTTAACTGACATTAAAAATCGGGAACGTTGTGATATAACATAACATACACTACCTTCAAAGTTACCTCACGAAAATCTTCTAAGCCGAATATGGTACATTAAAACATGCTGCAACCGTTTTCCGAGTGTGCCGGAACGTAAATCGCCGCAATGTACTTTCGTTAATGCTTAAATCGAACTGCTTTTTGAGATCGATATTTGGTTAACTGCATTTTGAAATGTATTGATGAAATAGTTTGTTTTATTTTGAAAGTTATTATATTTTGAATAGTAGAGAAATAAATAAAGAAACACACTCTCGAAAATTGTACGGATAAAATTACATTAATGGACTAATTGTAATATGCCAAAGCAGTTTGTCAGCAGGTCAATTTCAAAATAGTAATTAAAACAGCAAAGCACAAATATAACGAGAAACCACAATATACAAAATAACTTTGTAAGTATCTACACAACAAAGATATAAAATAGACATACAGATAGATATAATATAGTCAACATACTCACAGAAATACACACACTCAAAGGCACACAATACACTAAAAAAAAAACATACGCATATTTTTGTAAGTTCGCATGCATAAAATTATTGGTCTAAGTATATTATTCTCTCCATAAGTTTTAGTCAAGTGCTCTTGGTCTTGAAAAGTAGTTTTATATTTTAAATTTAAAAACAGGGTTCCGCACGAGAGTCCCAACATTTCCAATAAGAGTAGTTTTGTTGTGTGGCTGAAAGGAGTGGGAATGATGATGAGGGGACGGGTGAGGAGGGGATGGAAATCGGGAGAGGAATGTCTGGAAGTACTTGGATTTTTAGATCAGGCTAAACACAACTAACGCCTTTTAAAGCAAAGTTTCAGTACTGAAGGGTGGCACAACTACGAAAAGTGTGGAAAACCTTCTGAGTACATATTTATTTATTTTTTTAATAAATAAATAATAATATGTACCCGCGACCTCTAAATTAGGGAAATATAGTTCATTCAAGACAATATTAGTAACTCTCAACGAAAATTTGAAACAGAAAAAGATTTGTTCGCATCTATGAATTGAACCCAAGACACTTTCTAGGGTGCATTTAGTTCGGGAAGAATCTTTCAATCATACACAAAAATATGCGTTAAGAAAATTAAGATGATATTTTTAGTTCTTAGTCGAAGTTTCAAGTGAATCAGATACTCGAGTCAGGATATGTCAAGAGTCAGAATAATAGAAGAGTATGTGTGAGTGTGAATGAGGCAAGAAGCGTGTGCCAAGACCGAGTTGTTTGGCGGTCCGTCCTCTCTGCTTACCCCTGCGGAGAAACCGCGTGATGGTTAGTTAGTTAGTTAGTTAGTTAGTCGAAGTATGACACAGTTAAATATGACCGAAGGAGATCAGGTCGGATTAGCACAATGGTAGGGAGAAGTCCCGGCGAGGCTGAGGTCCTAGGATCAATTTTTTTAGTGTATAACAGACGTTTTGTCCGTTTAAAATGCATATGTAACATAAACTACATATTTAAAAAAAGAAGCAACATAACATACATATGGAATTTACATGCCCTTTGAATCGTTCAAGGCTACCGTTAAAAATTGTATCATACTATGCCGCTCCAGTACGTCCGTTCTACTTTGTGAGTTACAGAGCAGATGATGGTGCCGTTCCTGGCTGTAGTTGTTAGGACCCCACTCCTTCTCGAATAGAGACTTTGGCAGACAGTTTTATCGGGCAAATCTTCGTGATATGTATTCGTGATATCTCTCCATGCATTCTCATATACAAGTATCTAAGGAACTTTTTTTGAAACGGTTCTAATTTCTCAATGTATTTATACTGGAATGGGGCCCATACAGCTGGCGCGTATTCAATTAAGACCTTATAATGCAATTATACACAGCCATCATTGCTTCGAGATGAGAAAACTGTTTACAATATCTTATTATAAACCCTAAAAGCTTGTAGCATGATGATGTCAACTTCAATATATGGTCTGAAAACAGTTTGTGATCGAAGACTACCCTTGAGTGCTTGATGGATTTAACTGGTTACAATATATCTTTTTTAATACAATAATCACACTTGATGGGGTTTTTCGAACGTGTATATGAAATAGTGACACATTGACTGGTCGGTGGCTGAGTTGACAATGCGTTTGGGTCCCACCCAGACGTACTGTGTTTAATTCCTCGTCTGGCTAAGTCCTCCATCACAACACAAGTAATATTTTCCGCTTACTGTGGAGGTAGTAGGAGCTTTTCTAATATTGTCAGGTTATTCGTAAACCGGTAATGGGTGTCATTCTTTAAAAAGTAATAAAAAACTCTTTATTTTTTCTAAATTATTTATTTTCATCAGCCCATGAAGAAATTGAATCCAAATGGATTTGTAATTGGACACAATCTTGCCCGTCACAAATCTTCATAGGTATTTTGAGATCATCAGCAAAAAGCAGACAAGTTGCATATTTGATGAATTCTTAAATGTTTTCAATTAAAATTATAAATAGAAGTGGTCCTAGGTTTGACCCTTGTGGTATAGGGCTATAGAATGCATAGAATTCCCTAGATCCATATCCGTCGATGCATACGTATATTATCTTATATTACTCAAATAAGTGGCGAAAAATTCCGAAGATTCCAATAGGAGTGCCCCTGATCGCTTTTTGCGATCTAATAGATGATTATTAGATGCGACCGAATCATTTTCTGATTTTTCTGTTTCAAATTTTCGTTAAGAGTGCTTAATAGTGTCTTCAATGATTAAAGGGTAACACAGAGTTCTGTAAATAAAACATATAAACCTTTTCGCCCTAAAGATGTAGGAAAAAAATAAACTAAATAAACCACGCCATTACTTTCAAAAGCGAGAAAAAGAATTTAGTATTTTCGAAAATGTATTAATTTATAAAGAAACAACGCGAAACATTTATATTTTCCGTAACAAGTTTTCTTAGAAATCCGGAGATTAAATGTTAGGAAGTAACAAGCCGGGCTCAGCCGAAACCACCTCAACCCAGGCCAGGACACTAAATCAAATCGGCCTGCTATTTATAGAAGGTCTTTCTAAATAATTTTATTATATGGTTTTTAGTTTTGAAAACTTTCATTGAAGTTGTCTTATAAGCTGAACACGCTAAAGATTGGCCTTTAACGCTTATTCTACTTTAATGACAGGAAAGGAAAACATTACCATACTATATTTTTATTTTATTTTTACACCACAAGGACAAAATCCTCAAATATACTAAACATTCCAAAATTAAATACATCTTTCGGCCAGAAAAACCACTATTTCCATGCTATAAAATTATATAATGCCCTTCCTATTGAAATTAAAAACACCATGGATATAGAAAAGTTTAAAAAAGACATCAAATTATGTCTAACTAAACATGAAGATGAGGTAATTATATTTTGTGGGAACCAATAAATTAGAAGATGAAGAAATCATGATCAACACACATACAACAACCTAGAGTCCGCCTCGGAACAGGAATATCTAGTGAGGAGGACTGAGAACAAACTACATCACTTTATATTTTTATTTTATTTAATATTGTATGTTTTTTACTTTACTTTATATTGTAGTTAAATAAAAAAATAAAAAAAAAATGAATATCGTGGGTATACCAATATCTTTGGAAATGTACCAACAATTTGTATACATATAAAAATATGCAAGCATTCTTAGACAATATAATAGTTCATCAGTAGAAAGAGTAATAAATCCTTGCACTGGAGATTTTTGTATTAATACCGCACAAGACTTCTAACTGCTCCCAATTTACTGGAAGCAGTGAAACGATGGCATCTCCATAATTGTAGTATGTTGTGACGTTGAGAGTAGTGGGGAGGGGACAGCGATGGGGAAGAAGGATTACCTGGTCATTCTGATCTAGTCACCAAATACGACTAATGCAATTCAAGCAACGTTTCCGAATTTCCGAGAAGTGGAAATATTTTTGTTTTTATTATGATAAAAATTTGTGCCAAATAAAAACACTTTTGTGATTTAATAAACTATGTACATGTTTGCACAATAGACATCACTAAACGATCCGTCACTAACATTAACTTCAATTTAGTTTGCTTTAAATTCTGATAGGTAATGCTTTTGGTGTTGGAGTGTAGTAAATCTAGATTAAAATAGTCATTCAAATACCCGAATTATGTATGATTGCGGTTTGAAACAAAAACAAATGTAATACTTTCTTGCCATCCTCTAAAAGCGTGTTAATAGTAGGCCGACTTTATTCGGTGTCCTGACTTTGGTTGAGGTGGTTTTGGATCAGAACGAGTATGAGATATTGCGCATTAAATATTGGGCGTATTCACTATTCACGTAACGTGGGTTTTGTATGTTGATTTTAAGCCCGCGGCCCGTGCTTTGTAAAGCCCAGACACATTATTAGGAAATGAAAATTCTTTTATGGCTTTTGTAACATCGAACATCTCGCGGACACTGAATATTTCATACACCACTCTGCAAAGACGACTTTTCAAAAAAAAAATTGTCAGCGAATTTATAAAAGATAATGTAAATTAATGGAAATAAATGGAGACATCATAAAATTAAATTCCGACTTGATCTTTAACTAATTGATTGGGAATTATATTTATGTGATTGTCATGTGTAACGTCTTGCATTATAGTTTTTAAACTTATAAGAATTCTCCTAACGCTAGATATACACGTATAAAACCAACGGCCTACCAAAATAGTGTACAAATAAAAAAAAAAAAAAAAACACAAGTCGACGTCAACTCGAAGAAAAAAAATCAAAATCAGAATAAATTAATTGCAGAAAAATTATCAATCTTACTACCAAAGTACGAACCTTGGGGTCGGAATGAAATTTCAACATACACAAAATATCACTAATAGACCAGTTAGACAAGTGTACAAACTCCGACGGTCAACAAGCGCTCCAGATTCTTCATTACCTAGGATTCTTGCTGAAGAGTCTTCATTTTCTATCTTTGTTGAACGTCACAGCCGTGCTGCCAAAGATTTTTTAATCTATGTGAGGATAATGTGTCGGCGCTTTATTAGCAGCGGACACATACCTGGACGGATAGCGAACCTCGTGTTGGCACTGTTTGTGGACGCGGTTGACTCTCTCGCTGCAGCAGTTGGTCCAGTTTTTATACCACCTAGGATTCTTGCTGCAGAATCTCCATCTTCTATATCCGTCGAACGTCGCAGCGGTGCTGCCAAGGTCTGGTATCTATGTGAGGATATGGTGTCATCGCTTTATTAGCAGCAGACACATACCTAGACGGATGACGCACTCGTGCTGGCACTGTTGGTAGACGCGGTTGACTCTCTCGCTGCAGCAGCTTGTCCAGTTTCTTCATTACCTAGGATTCTTGCAGAGTCTCCATCTTCTATCTTCGTGTCACCTTTTCCTGTTCATAATTTTACTTAACTTAACTGACTTAATTTACTTTATTTTTGTAATGTTTATATTTTTTGTAATACCTGCATTAAGTGTAAAGCGCCCCTGAGGTGATATTTCAAAAAAGCGGCGCTATACAAATTGTCCAATATTATTATTATTATTTGGATAAAGACACTATCAATACCATGCTACAAAAGCATTTAACAGTCTAACACTCGAAAATAAAATTGATGAAAACAAAAATAAATTCAGACACAAAATTACAAAATGGATTAAAAAACAAAAAAGACAATATTACCAAAATTTCGTAACATAAAATAATAAAACCCTCACGTAACTAATATAAAACACACATCACTCACAAACACAAAACATATAATACTGATTTTAACTTTATTTCATTTAATTTATTTTTATTTATATTTTATTTTACTTTAATTTTAAATCTAAATTTTTAGTTTAAAGTTATCTTAATCTAATGTTTTTTTTTCTTCACCAACATTACGTTTATTTTTTTTTGTATTATAAAATATAGGACACAACACGGGTAAGCCACCCAGTGACGCCAACATTACTGGATTGTACTATAAAATGTAAAAAAAAACTAATTTTGTGGTCTGAAGACGGTACAATGAAAGAATTAAAAAATATATAACATAACAACTGCTGTTTAAGCATGGGGTTATATGGGTCCAGCAAAAATACATTGAATTACTAGATTTATTTTTTAAACTTTCTAAGGTATCTTTAAATGAGAATGTCTGGTGAGTTCTTGCGATTCATGCATCACGTCATAGTAATCCAATCTCCAATCAAGGAAGAATAGGGCCCTTACAGTAACTGCGTTTAAAATAATAAACTATTTTATTGACAGCCTCATGGAGTGATAAAAATTGTTAGTACTGAGCAACTACCGCCAGGGTACATCACGACTTACTCTATATTCCACTTGACAGAACTGACGTTTTGGCCCAGCATAGCATGACAAGAGGTATGGTGCTGCTATATGAAATCTGTAGGTCTCTTAACATTTTCAATATTAGCCTTGAACGTTTTATGAGTCATTTTAGGCCAGGACTCTAAAATATATTAATGTTAAATATTTAAAATTATGTAAATTGTGTATGTCACGTGTATTATAATAGGATTAGGTATATATATTTGGTGATGATCTGGCTTGTCAGTCACACAGACCATCAGGGAATAATTAATTCCCTATGAAAAAATGGATTGATTACAAAATTCACTCTGCAGGAAAGGTAACAAATTATAATCCAGCCATCAAATACATAAAACCAGAAGACTCACCGAAAATATCACTCGCATTGAGTTTAGCTCCTTAATCTTCAAATTCGGCAGCGGACGGCAATCGGCACAATAATATTTGCATTCGCACTATGAAATTATAATCTGTCACCACCAGCTCTCAAGAGAGGAGAATTTAGAATAATATTGAATTAGCACATTGTAATTCCAAAAGTACTGCCACATTATTGTGACAAAAATATTTTAATCCCTTAGTCTTAAATCGACCAAACAGGAATCGTGGTGCCCTCTTTTGTCGAACAATATAATTCGGATGAATCCATCTGATTAATGCATAGATGACTGTAATTAATTATCACTCACCTGCAGAGCAAAATCTATACAAAACTGACCAGAGATGTCTCTTCTGTCCACTATTTTTAATTTTAAAATTTTATTTCAAACTAATTTTAAGTCTACTGCTTCTCCAATATTTCTGATACACATTATAAGAAAAAAAACATTAATAGAAAAATCACATCAATCAAGTACCTGAGTTCTGGAATAGTTAAAATTTAAAGCTGATATATTGAAAACTTATAGAGATCTTAAAGATTAATGAAGGTAACGTTAGTCGTCATCTTGGGCACGGGAAGGAAACAAATGAAGCATCAATACTTAAATAAGGAGAGCTGACACACAAATATCCCTTTTCCACGTTACTTAAATAAATAATTTCTATTTTTTAAGCTCAACATCACTTATAAATTTGGGACGTGCTTAATTACACCTCCCAGGTACGTGCCACGCAGCACCTTCGGCCCGCCCCTAAATAAATTCGTGGCTTTATTGCTTTAGGGCCAGTTGCTTCTATAATGCAGGAATTAGTGATGCTTGCGAAATGAGACAATTCTCTTAAATTGAACACTTAACCTGGAGATGTTCATTTTTGCAGACGTGCATATAGTTTTCAATCAGGGTAGGCAGTAGGTGAAAAACGGTAGTATGGACAGCCCTGATTTAATTTAACTCATTAATTTTCCTATACCTACGAGCGCTATTCGTTCCAAAATCCTGTTTAAGCCCATGCATACCCAATTTCTACCGATTTTATTTTATTTATTTTATTACAAGATAATACATTACAAAATGATAACAAAGTAATAATGTAATATTCCCAGTGAGTTTATAAAACTAATTTCTGGAAAGACAACATTAGATTAAGGACAAGACAAATAAATAAAATACATTAAAATAAATAAACGCAGATGTTATTATGGAGTTCTATAGAAAGATTGTGTTGAGTCATTAATGAAACTGCTAAGGAAATAGCTTTTGAGAGCTTTTGCCAATGTTTTTTTGTTCGTTGCCGGAAGTTTTAAATTTCTAGGTAATGCGTTATATTGTTTATGTGCAATGTATTGTAAGGAGTTAATTCCAAATTTGGTCGTGTAAGTAGATGACGATAAATGTATTTGATTTTGTGATCGTGTTTTGTGCTGGTGTATGTCCGAATTAAAAACTGGTTTAGTGTTGGTGTGTGAGGAGTGTTGAATTATTTGTAGAATGGCAGTTGTGATGTTATACTTTGGCAGGACTGTAAAAGGAAGTATTTGTGTCTGTGAGTATATATCTTTGACATGTGTATCCCATGGCAAATTTGGATTTATAACAAGTTTCTCGTTAACACTTTAAGTTTTTAAGTTCCAAAAAAAAGATATTTCTGAATATCTATTCACATTGTATCATTAAATGCAACTAAAGCAATTGTACGAGAGATTTGTGCTCTATTTCAAACGAGTCGTGTTTTATTAAATATTTTCAGCATTTTCGCTTCATTATTATAGTTTTTAGCGCACTCCCTATAACACTCGTATTTATATATCTTCCTTTCAAACCATTTTTGAACGCTTACTACGGGGCCTTAAATATAACCAGGACTGCGTATCTATCAAACACTAGATTGTACGTAGATTACATTGAGTTAGTAAGACATGCGCAAATGTGGCGGATATATTTAACTGCACCGAAGGTAGGTACAAGAAGGTTATACTAAAAAAATCAATCAATATTAATTTAACTCCTTCTAGAACTTGAATTATTATTTTTATTTATTCCTCATTTTTCGTGACATGAAATTATTGTTTATATACATTTACACAGTGGTGTATATAAAACTCTGGAATAATGATGGAATTTCCTACTGAAAAATGCTTGAAATGACATTACTCTTAAATCTTTCACTTTCCTTTTTCGCTGACAGAATAAAATAAACGGAATAAACTTATGTTAAGCTTAGCGAAAGCTTGCTTGATTTTTCCATTAGAAAAAGTGGTATTTCAAGAGATTAACGATAATGCATTTATTTGTCTCACACGCCCACAGGAGGGAGGGAAAGGACGAAGGAAGAATCTTCATGGGCTGACCCTACAAAGGAAACAAAGGTAAAGTTATACTCGATTACAGCCACTGAAAATAATGCCTAAATGGAGGTGGTACGTTAGACTAAGGGTTGAATGTTTAAATACGTAATTGTTCAATATCTATTGCTCTTTTTAAATTAGTTAAAAACAGCCTCTGGAGGCTAAAATTTAATTTTTTACTATAAATCATAACAGAAGATAGGTGGCTGAGTTAACATCGCGTTCGAGTCCAACCCAGGCGTAGTGTGTTCAATACTTCGGCTGCTTAAGTCCTGCATCACAAAACAAGCAAAATTTTCCGCTTACTGTGGTGGTTATTCGTAACCCGGGAAGGTTTTTCTTTTTTTTTAAATAAATAAATAAATCATAAGGCCAGGAATCACTAGATAAAGTACGTCAGGAACGTATCATAACACCGTATAAAGTTGTCACATAAAATAATGTACACGGAGAAAAATGGTATTACTGATTCATTAAAATTCAGTTAATAACAGGATTGCAGGCCGTTTCCTAATAACATTTTGGTACATTTCTAATATATCGGAACACGTTTTCATGTTTAATACGAGTAATATACGATGAAGAAATGCGGATATATCGAATTTTTACGAACAAGCGTTCTGACATCGTGATTATACATTCTCCCTATCAAATCATTCGCTAAGGGCCCGCAGTCCCGGTTTTAACCAAATATCGAATAATTTGAAGAGATTCTTAATAAATAACAGTAACTTTTCTCCGCGTGAACCCCAAAGGCATTTTGTGTTACTCAAATTGACAAATGATTAGTCTTCAGATATAAAAAAATATTGTTAGTATATAAATAACGTATACAAATCTCAAGCGCTTAACTTCAAAATATTGCAAAGCCTTCGAACTAATTATACAGGATTTTCCAATAAGAGGTGTTATTTTGATATTTAATCGTAAAAGATCAATGGTTTTGTTCCTTGTGTGGCACGTAGCGCCATCTTGTTGAAAGTGAACGTTGTCCATATCAATACCATCCAATTCTAGCCATAAAAAATCATTAATCATCTCTCGATAGCGATCCATTCACCGTAACTGTTGCTCCAGCCTCATTTTCGAAAAAGTAAGGTCCAATGACTCCGCCGGACCATAAACCGCACCAAACAGTCACACGTTGAGGAAAAAAAGGCTTTTCAACAGTAACTGTTGGGTTTTCCGAGCCCTAGATGCGACAATTTTGCTTGTTGACGAAGCCACTGAGGTGGAAATGGGCCTCATCACTCAAGATGATTTGCATTTGATTCACTCAAGTGAATTTTAATAATTTCAATGCATTTTTGAAGCGTGTATCGTTCCATTTTTATTAATTTCGTAGTTTCTACTTGTCAAATATTAAAAAATGACAGCTTCAAAAGTAACATCTACCGAAATAGCGGGCTATTCAAAATAACACCTCTTATTGGAAAACCCTGTATATATTTTTTCCGCCTCGTGCCTATGGCTTTAATACCAATATTTCTCATAACTTTGGTCAAGTAGGTATGTGAATATGTTTCACCTCTCTATGGGTCTTTTAATCAGACTAATGGATCCGTCGATTGAAAAAACTTTCAACCGAACAATCTAGTACTGTGCAGAGTATAGGAAAAGTTTGCCCGACTATTTGAAAAGCTTTGATGCTCGAATTGGTATTCTGAGTGTTTTTCCGACAGTTTCGGTAATAATTTTTACCACTTAACTTTTCCCGAACAAACTACATAGGAATCCATTAACAAATTATATAATGGTGTACCAAAACGGTACGTGATTACATGATTAATTAAATATTTTAAGTCAGGCTGGTTAAAAATCGCTAATTGTTTTAAAATAATCGCCAGAGATTAAAACACCAATGTTGACTTTGACGCACACTTTTCAAGTAAATATATTTCTTCAACCCTCCCCTACTCATATGTACAATCTTTTATCGCGTACCCCTATATAAAGACACCCGTTAAAAATATACTATTTTGCTGGGGCCCAAGAACAAATCAATAAATGCTATAAATTCTTATCGTTAGGAAAGTTACATTCCAAAGAAATTAATTGCATTAAAGATTTTTACAAAAAAACGCTGAATAACGTACGGTGTTTGAAGGTGACTGCCACGGTAAAAATGTATTTAAAAAGTGATCAACTTCAAATCCTTTACTTGTTTTGATTTCTCTTCAAAAGCCTTTCCTTTAGTTTCTATTCACCTTCCCTGAAGTTGCCATTCAATTTAGCGATTACTCCTTGCTCAGGAAGGCTTCAAATCTAATTCCTTTCTGTTGCTTCATTCACTGATCATGAATTGAAGTGTACAGAAAGGTACTTGATATAAATGTACACTTTGAAATAGTTCACGTTTACCAATTCAGACTATATGAGATAGAAAAAAATGGTGATTTATATTTCGGTGAAATTGAAATAGATATTTTCAGGAAAACAGAATATATTTTTAATGGTTACTTGTGCTAAACCGTGAAAAATCACGGGATATTATAGTTGTTGTAGGATTTGTGAATCTGAGAGTATTTTTCACCCTGAAACGTGCCGCAAATAAACCTTATATTATTTTAAATAATTTAATCGTGAAATAACTCAAATAAATCAAATAAAATTTATATTATTTTAGTAAGCAATCACTTTGTAGTTTTGACATACTTAATAAAAATAATACAGTTATTTTGTTTAAAACCACGATTTTTTTATTAATTTATTGACCGACCGGTTTCGTTTAGCTCAAACATCATCAGGGTGCAAATTAATACTAAACTAAATAACTAACTAATTAACCATCACGCCGTTTCCCCGCAGGGGTAGGCAGAGACGACGGACCGCCAAACAACTCGGTCACACACTTATTGCCTCATTCACATTCATACATCGTCTCATACATACTCTTCTATTATTCTGACTCTTGACATGGCCCGACTCGAGTATCTGATTCACTTGATCGTGCCATGTTTCCTCGGGCGTCCCCGACTTCTGCTACCATTCGCAATTGCATCTTATATCCTCCTTACACCCCTTTTTTCGCTCATTCGCTCTACATGCCCAATCCATCTAAACGTCCCTTGCCTTGCACTCTTTGTGGATCTCCACATTCCTCACACGATCGTACATGGTTTTACCACACATACGCCTCAGATCCAATTTCAACAGCATTCAATCTACTTTCATCTTTCATCTGATGTCTATCTGTTGTCATCTACAAAGTGTGTGCCAGTGTCTTTCTAATGTCTATCTGGTGTCACTACAAAGTGTGTGCCAAAGTGTCTTTCATCTGGTGTCTATCTGGTGTCATCTACAAAGTGTGAGCTTATCTACAAAAAGGCAGATTTAGAGGGAGACAACAAGATAAAGATGTAACATAAAAGTGAGTAGAATAAATGTATAATAATACAAAGGAAACGGGGAAAAAACCAACAGACCATTATGTATACTAATGGGTTAAAATAATCTATTGGAAGAGACAAATCATCAACGGACTCGGGGAACTGGGAAATTTTCAAACTTTGTTTATTGGAAATAGACCGAAAATTGGCCTACTGGATACGTCTAATTGTTTATTAAGTATAAGACTTTTGGTTTATAAGGCTTTTTTATTTCAAGAGACTGTAAATTATTTAATCTGATACCATGCCCATTCTTATGTAGGATATTAGCACCGGTGCTATGACAGAAAGTATGATCCTTATCAATCAGGTAATAAGCGAATTTTGAAAATCCGTTAGAAGTCATATACTATATAACAATCATCTCTAAATAATATAAAATAATGTCGCAATCCGCGTTTGTCTGTTTGTGTGCTTAGTTCTTCTAAACTACGCAACGGAGTTCGATAAGGTTTTCACTATCATTTAGATTATTTTTTCCGGAAGGTTTACATAAGCCGGATGCGTCTTCTAACGCGTCCCCAACCGCTTTGTGGTATTTTTTTAGTATTTTCAAGGGAAATGAGGCAACATCCCTTTTTCAATCAACATTTTAAATAAACTTAACGCCACCAGATGTACTGTACACTAGATGTTTTTAACGGAATTCTTGGAAACTCTGAAGGCCCTAGCAAGCGTTTCGCTAAGCCCAGGGTAATTTATTATCCCGACCGTCGCTTTTTATTGCGGGCAGAATGTACCACTTCAACAATCATTAGGAACAGGTTTACATGAAGATGAATGAAGATCTCGCCGAAAGTCACAGCGGTGCTGCCAAGGTTTGTTGTCTACGTGAGGATATTTTGTCAGCTTTAGATTAGCAGCAGACACATACTTGGACTTATGACGAACCTCGTGCTGGCACTGTTGGTGGACACGGTGGACTCTTTCGCTGCAGCAGCTGGTCCAGTTTCTTCACCACCTAGGATTCTTGCAGAAGACTCGCCATCTTCTATCTTCGTGTCACCTGTTCCTGTACTTCATTTTACCTTAACTTCACTTTATTTTTGGATTTTTTTTTTTTTATACCTGCATCAATTGTAAAGCGCCCCTGAGGTGATATCTCACAAAAGCGGCGCTGTACAAATTGTCCAATAAATAAATAAATAATAAAAAATACAATACATAATACATAAATACAGAAAAGTCGTATAACGCCGGGTACACGTAAGCTAGTTTTTGTATATACAGTTTTCACCTTTGTCTTTTTACATTAGTATGCTCGCTCTAATATACGTATTTCCATATCTCCCTTTGAAACCATGTTCAGTAATCTTTTTCTTCATTTTGAACGCTTGTGAACGTCACATTTTTTACTCAACCGTAGACAAGCAAGTATCAAAGACTTCAAATTATTTCAATTTTCAAGATACCTTAGAATGAATTCAAAACTTATCTCTAAGAAACAGCTTGAGAGAAAACATTAAAATACAAATTCTATGAGTTTCTTTGAGCATTCAATTTACTTTGCTTTCATTCTTTACAAAAGCTTAAACTTCCCTTAAATAAAAATATTCCTTTAAACAAGTGGAATGCTTGTAAATAAGCCAAAAGGAGATAATTTGATTCTTAAATAATTTTCTCAGGAAAGAGTTTCGTTAGGATTATTTTGTTCATTTTTTGGAAAACCTAAATCACTATTTGAAATATTTAAAAGATCAGACTTATTTATTTATTTTTATTTAAGTACATAAAACAGGCATGGTGCCCACAAATTTTCATACATGGATGTTTAAATACATAATAATAACAAAAAATGTAACAAAATGAATAAGCTAAATATGCAGAAGTAAATAACAAATAAGAATGGGTAAAAGGTAAATACAAATATGTTCATAAACGATTTGTTATTGTCACACCTTTACCGGTGAGTCACTGATTAGGTAGATACAATGTTGCTTCTCTTTAAATAAAGGGCTTCACCACAATATCAGCTTAATATGATTAAAGGTAATAAGTTTTTTTTTAAGTGTTTAAATTGGTCATTAAAAATGTCTATTTCATTATTAGACTTCTTAAAAGCGTTCGTTTTTTTGACACTAACTAAATTAATAATAATTTTATTTTTCTTTACTGAGAAGCTTTCAAAGATCTCAACTTAAAACAAACTCTTATGAGAATAGTCATGTAATTTTTTTAAAACAACATATTTAAAAAAAATGCTGTTCGCCTTTGGGAACGTAGTGCTTAGCATATCTTTCAGTATATGTGTCTATGAACAACAAAGTAGAACTAGAAATCTAAGATATATGAATTTTTTTTAATTTAATTTTTTTATTTATGGAATAACCTCAAATTGTAATATTTAATCATTGGAGACAATATAAGCGACCCCCGAGTGAAAAATTGCAACAGAAAAATCAGAAAAAAAATATTTATCAAAAAAAAGATGCATTGTAATGACAATTTTATTCTAGTCTATATAATTTTATTTTTAAACAATAACAATGTGGCATACTTCATCATACTGATGATGAAGAGAATTGTAGAAAAAGTAGGGTACGCTCAACTAAGAATAAAAAAAACAAATAAATCCATTTTGAATTCTTAGAGAATAGCATTATTTTCACCTTAAAACTACACCCAGTTTTTTAGGTTCATTAGAATACACGACCTCAAAACTACAATCGTTTCGTAACCTCGAGCTACACGTCAAATAGTTTGTTTATATTTTGCAATGAACATATAATAAGAACATTTCTACTCATAGGTTTTTCGAGGTATTATGCCGTGTTGCGCTGCCTCCTTCTTTAGCCAACGATTCAACAAACAAAGATAGCGGTGAAGTGTGTGCTTAAGTATATAGATGCGATACCATTCAAATCCTCTAAGAACTGGTATTACAGTATTATTTAAAATGGTTTTCTGCGTTTAGTTTTGATGTAGCTGTCAATCACCGGATACCAAGAGCTGTTGAGCTTAGCCCCGTGGTATCGTCGGCATTAAAATTAATGGGATGTTTGTGAATAATGACTTTTAATTTTTTATAAGCTTCCATAATTAGACATGCTCTCAGCGTTTTGGGTCTTCCCAGGACTTCAAGAACAAATTTAAAGGAATGGCCGATTTCAATTAAATGCTCAACAATTGCCGAAATCTTTTGATGATTTTTTTCTTCTATCTTTTCTCAATTCTATCAATCAATTTTATGAACATGAGACCCGCCAACAGCTTACTTCTTTAAATTGTTTTCTTCAGTGATATTTTAAGTTAATCTATTATTGACTAAAAAAAATAATAAAGTATTAAAAAAACGCTTGCATTTTTCATGTATCTTTTTGTTTGAGAAAGTTTAAGTATCATAGAACAATAGGTACTAATCCATGTTTGACAAAATCTGTTTTGTTTTGGTGTTGCCACTGAATAGCTAAAACACCCTAGAAATGCCCATCATGTATATTTGAATGGAAATTAATAAATGTTGCCACTGACTCACACCTTTTGGTTCTTATCTATTTAGTCCTCGCTCTGTATCTCTTACATTATTTATTTATTTTATTTATTTATTTATAGAATACATGATAATACAATAATACATTTTCTTACATGTGATACATAAATCATTATTTGCCTGACATCGTATATCGCCAATAATAATGATGAAACGCAGTTCTTAATTTGAAATTTAAGCGAAGAATGGTCAGACTTTAGGATCACGAAACACGCCTACATCACATTTCTAGTATTTTTATTATTATATGGGTGTTTTATACACTTTTTTGCATATTGAGAAATATATCACCGCACAAATATTAAAACAAAATCATACAGATTGTTACATTAATACGAATATATCCATCGAAAAATTTCACTGTTTTAGGAATACGGTTTATAAGAAGCCTCAAGACGTACATCGTACAGTCTGGGAAGGTTCTTTTATCTGCAGAACTGCGCTGTATAAATCACAGAAACTCCGAGACTTGTACAATGGAGAAAGAATTTGCGGTCATTTACATACCACACTGAAATGGTACTGTCAATTTTCGCGCGAAATCTGCAGAAGTGGCGCGAAACTGCTTGTCAAGTCGGAGAAGGGTTGGAGAGTTGAAGGTTGTATGGGGTAGATGAAACAGCCAACCCAGAAAACAAGAGAGGTCCGAACGAAAGGACGAAAAATTCACAGAGAAAAGTGTAGTTTTAATTAAGTGAAGAATTGAAGTGAATTAAAAATTTTGAGCTATACTTAAATCCCATCTTTTCAAAAAATCAAATCCATATAGTCAAATAACTAAATTCGAAAAAATGTCAGTGATTATTGATTATTTCTTACTTTAATCAAAGTTTAATTTATAAGCTTTTTAAGGGCATTAAAAATAGATATTAATTTTTCAAAAGAAGTAAATGCCCTGTGACTTGAAATTTTAAGTAAATGAACCGAAAATACTTGGTTTTAAGTCACTCTGTCCATATTAAACAAACATCGCGTAATGTAGAAACTAGAACAAAAGAACACTTTATGCTTAACTAGTTTAGGTTTTTCAGAGTTCGCGGAACATTTAAATAATAAAGATCATACTTCTAACCGTGATACAGGAATTAAAGTCCTACATAAAAATGGAATTGGTTTAAGACTGAAGTTTTGGAAATAAAAAAAATCGGTAAATTCAAAGGTTGAAATCATTAATAACCAAGTAAATTTAACTGTCAGCCCAATTCTAAGTATGTTCCCCGTTACTTTACTTATCCCACGTTCAACTCCCCCACCTCTCTCCCACAACTGACGCACAGTGGGCTGAAAATCGCCTTTCATAGACATAGAGACTTGAATTTTCAAGGGTATTTTTTTTGGCTAGAAATGGATTCTGCTGATCATTACTATGCTATAAAATGTCGTACGAAGCAATTGCGTGTACAAATGAAGTTATAATTTTTTCAAGAAAAATTTGTATGGCGCTGACATTAAAAATGAGGCTATCTCTGGAATCATAAGGTTGACCATTATATCCTTACACACAAATATACTACTATTTATTTGTATTTTTTTGACATACTTCGTATTGTGGCGAAACTTGTGATTTTTTTTTTTTAAATCCTCAAAGTTGAAAAAAAAACTTTTTTATGTTAAAGATTCATTTTAATGCTTAAATGCTTTACATATGAGTATGCTTTGTCTAGTTTACAATATTTTATTTACACTGCAAGCCTAAAAGCCAATATGAAGTATGTCAAAAAAATACAAATAAATAGTAGTATTATCTGTGTGTAAGGATAGAATGGCCAACCTTATGATTCCAGAGATAGCCTCATTTTTAATGTCAGCGCCATACAAATTTTTCTTAAAAAAATTATAACTCCTTCATTTGTACACGCAATTGCTTCGTACGACATTTTATAGCATAGTAATGATCAGCAGAATCCATTTCTAGCCAAAAAAAATACCCTTGAAATTTCAAGTCTCTATGTCTATGAAAGGCGATTTTCAGCCCACTGTGTGACGCATCGTCCGACTTTACTACACTGTCACTTTCTTATTTGAAAATATGTTTTATATATATATGTGTACTACTGTATTTAATTTTTTTTTTTATTCATCTATATAACCTTTTTTTGCAGGTGTTTTTCGATATCTGTCTCACTATGACATACTTGTGTCAAGACAGACGTATTGAATACGTGCATAACTATAACTAAAATATAAATTATAAAGTTGACATAATACACTCGTATAAAGTGAAGGTTATCCTACAGGGATAAAATTATTATAAATGGATATGTTAAAGTTAGGAAAAAATATTTAATGAAATATAAGCAGTATAACCTAAGATAACATATATAACCATATTTCATTACATTAAATGACAGAGGTCAATCAGCATCTAGTTGCAGTACGTACTTATAAAGGTGCTTTTATAAAATTTTTGATCATAAATCTGTCTTGGCTGATGATCCAAGACTTGTTGTCTGTTTTATATTTCAAATAAATTGTGTTCATTCTAATTTAATAGCATGATTTTAATGACAGTCCTGATGATGGTACGGAGGTACCGAAACTGGTAAACAATAAAATATATCAATTAAATGACTTAAAACCAAGTATTTCCGTTTCATTTATTCAGAACATATTGATGTTTAAAATAAAAATAGATAATATTAATAAAAAATTAACTTTGATAACTTATAAATAATTATATTTTTTTTAAATACACAAAAATTTTGAGAGAATATACCACACGGCCTGAGGGTTTTATTGATTTGCACACGTTGGGTTTAAACCAATTAAAAATAATTATTCTAAGATATCTCCATACGTTTAAGCAATCTCCGGAACATAATTGCATACAAGTTTAAATAGAATCTAGTCCTTGAAAGTTTTCCTATTAGCCGTAGTGAGGCGGTGGCCCGGATAGATAAATGAATTCTCATCGACCTCAGACCACAAATAAAGTAGGTATTAACTCGCAAAGGACCCGACAGCCGACAGGACAACTTGAGCGACTCGGTAAGAGAAATGGTGTCCTTGGACGTTGCGGACTTTACCGACTTAAAGTCTTTAAGAAAATAAAGTATTACGGGCCCTACACACTATTCAATTTGGTTGAGCGGTTGTATCAATATGCATGGAAAAAACGTGTGAAACCGCATACAAGAGAACTAACTGATCCCGAGCGACTGGAGTCAGTGAGACTATGTCATCCTTAATTAGAGTATGCCGTGACGATGAATGTAGTTGGAAAGGGAATGAGACGGAAGAGGAAGGTAGGGTAGTATCTGGCTCATCTCATTTCAAGCAACGTTTCAATTCTGAATGGTGGTCTTACACCAGGGCGATACTGAGAGTAGATTCCACTCTGACACGTGCCGCAAGTATACCATTTATTATTTTAAATTAATACGTTGCGAAATAACGCAATTTGTTTAAATTTTTTTTGCGCACGCCGGGGTTCGATCCCGCGACCCCCAGCTTGCTAGTCAAGAGCCTTATCCCTAGACCACGGAGACTGTCGGGACTGCAGGCCCTTAACAATTAAATCGATAGGTATCACGTTAAACTCCTAGTAAAAAATACGAATATATTATAACTATTTCGAAATACGTGTACTTAATTTTTATTCGTATTTCGTTATTATACTCGCATATTATCAAGTGTGCATCCTACCCCAATAAAAATGTCAGGAACGAAGATATTTTAATAATTTTGGAGCAGTTCAAATATATTTAATAGGATGTAATGATTAAAACCTCAAAAGGGTATATGTTAATTATGGTTCCATGATAAATCAACGCATCGACAATTCAACATACCTCATTAGAAACGATGAAAAAAATTTAATTTAAACCTAACCTAACCTACTTATCCCAGTTAATAAAGTTTTTGTTTCATCACTTTCCATGACTTTATATAACTTTTTAAAGATGTGATAATTATCATTTTGATGATTTATCCGGTCACCGTTAATTATTTCAGTAGAATCATATGATTAAATTTGCTTAAATCAGCCATTTTTGTCATTTCTACGTTTGTATTTTTATTTTCATGGTAATATACTAGAGGGATCGATTTTTTTAAAAGTAGAAAGCATGATACGTGTGTTCCCAAGAGTAGGAACTGATGAAATTGGACCAACCATAGCGTAGTCTGTACGCAACACTCAACGGTTGACACACAACGGTTAAACCGACCAAATTGACTGATCTGTAGGGGGTTTTACAAAGCATACTGATTACTCTCCAGTATAATTGTATATTGTTGTATATTTATTATAATCTCAATATACTTAATTTTACGTAATTTCTCTCATGTTTTTTTAATATTTTAGTCTTAATATACATTACTTAGGTTCATATTTCTAAATCAACGATTTATCAACTTGTGGACATTTAAAATTAGTCGTTTTTATCATACTCTTCAGTCAGACTGTATCTGTTACTCAAAACAATGATGATCCAATATACACATTCTTCAAGTAACATAAGTAGCGTGAAAGTATTTAATGGAAATTTATTAAAATAGAAATTCTTCATGTAACATAGTAGCGTGAAAGTATATAATGGAAATTTATTAAAATTAGAGTACAAAATGTTAGCATATTCTAATGAAATTATTTAATTTGCACCATAATTATACATTACTCCACAACACAGGTGAACTCCTAGCGTGGAGGACAATATACTATACCATTGTATAACAAATATATTAAAGAATAAATAAAAAAAATAAAAAAATAAATAGTGTTTTCGGAAACGTTACAAATAATATTCTCAAAACAATGTAAAAGCCTCCATCAAGGCAAACAACATATAATGCCGTGGATCAATGTTTTACAAGAACATAAACAACAACAACAACAAAAATCAAATTTATTCTTAGAATACTTCCCAGCCAAAATATTGACAAATAAATGCGAGTTTTTAATTTTTTTTAATTTTGTATAATTGTGAACCTACATGGATAATTATTTTTTGTTTATATTATTTTGAAAATTGTTCTACATTTTCATCCGTTAGAACCATAAATCTTTCTTTGGTTTAATTTTTGTTGGTAGCTGTTTGGTGCTGGCAGGTTTTTAACATTATTTTTTATTTTTGGAAAACGAATTGAATACATTATTGGAATAAACATAATAATAATTATTTTTATGTGAATACCGCATAAGAGTCTTAGCTGTTCCCAACCGCTTGGAGCCAGTGAGACTATGATATCCCCAATCGGGGTATGTTGTGAGACTGGAGGTAATAGGGAGATGGGAAAGTACCGGGCTGTTCAAATATGGCCAGCAAATACGGTTTAAGCCATTTCAAGCAAAGAACGGTGGTCTTCTACCAGGGAGACAAATATACTAATGTAATATAACAAATATACAAATGTACTTGAATCAAACTCGATCATCTGGGCTCCACATGAATTAACATACACTTTACGCATTGAAAGAGTCCATAAAAATTTTTTAAGGTTTTTATTCTCGCGGCTCTATGGACGTTACCCTTGGCTTTACCCATCGATTTATATATTAGGCATGACCAATTACCACTCCCTAGAGACACGTAGAGGTATTGCTTTGCTTAAATATTTTTTCCAACTAATAAACGGTCACTTTTCTAATAATGAGATACTGGCCCAATTAAATTTTTTTGTACCAGAGTCTCACTCTCGAGGACGTCATCACAATCTTCTATATAGTAGAGCAAGCCGCACTAATTTATTAATGAACTCACCTATGGGGAGAGCTACGTGCTTTTTGAATGCGGTAGATAAAAAAATAGATTTATTTTTTGTGTCCTATAGCGCATTTGCAAGATTTTTGGCATTGCATATACACTGCATAAATGGTACAATTATAACGTCTTAGGCTTTATTACCTGTAATTGTTATAAATAAATGTACAAATTATATATATAAATAAATAAATAAATAAATACTGTTATTTTACACGAATATTTTTTGTAATAATACACATTAATTTAATTAAATTTACTTTGTGCACGTCGGGATTTGAACCCGTGACCTCCGATTTGTTAGTCGACAACCTTACCCCTCGACTGTGGAGGCCTAAACAAACAATAATATAATATTATGAACTTTTCTTTGAGACTTATAGTTGAAAATAACCCTTTTCTCACACTGCAACATCAAGAAAACGGTGACCGCATAAATTATTAAAATTACAATTCTACACACTTTTTTAAAAATGAAACAAAAACTACTTTAACCTTTCCCTTACTGTGCTAAAACAATCCACGCGTTCCGGTGCTGTGTAGTCAATACACATCTCAAAATAAGGGATTTAATATCGGAAAAATATGAATATTCATAGTTAATCACTTATGTTTATTATATTTTATATCAAAAGTGATAATAATTGTAATTTAATTGCTGAAAACATGAAAAAACCATCGGCAGATGCTAAACAAACGTGCAAGGAGTCTCTATATAAAGACGGCCCGCGACCGACTGGCTGCAGGTCCTGGATGGGCGCTAGACTCACACACACAGCTATGCGGTCGTAGGTATCGATGGTCTAAATCTAAATACAACTGCGGACGTGTGGATTTCTGATGTTCCCGCATAGCGAACTAAAGCGGGACATTAATAGCGTGTCATTTCCTCGAACACTCTTCGCGTAGCAGTGTCACATGGTTGATTGTATTGGTGTATTTGTTCCCGATTTTTAACAAAACACTGATTTTTAATTGAATTTGCAAACTATGTAAAATATTATTTTTTAATTCAGTGCATAAATGTATAACAGAGGAATAACTAAAATCTGAACCCATAATTTATTATATTTATAGAGTTATTAATGTTATTAGAAGCAACGTGTAGTAAATACACACCACAGATAAGGAAAGGTTAAACAGGTTACGTTGGTTAGGTTAGGTTAGGTTTGTAAGTTTTTTAATCGCTTTTACTGACTTCATATCACTTTAGGTGTGTTGAGTTATCATTGTGTCCAGTTATCATGGAACCATTTAAACCTTCAGTAATTTCATTACTTTTGTTCAGTTTGCAATATTTTCCGTGTATTTCAAATGTTTATTTTAAATGTACGTACCGGAAAGATCGGATAAACCTCACTGATTACGATATCGCCACTGCGCAAAGCTAATTTAATATGACGTGAGTAAGAGAAATAATAATTCTTATTTTATGGCAATCCGGAAAGAATTCTTATTTCTCTTACTCACGTCAAAAATAACATATTTCCGCACGATAAAAATACTTAAATAAAATATGGACTCCCGGTCATATATGACCCTAAATATGGACCCCCGGTCATATATGACCCTAAATATGGACCCCCGGTCATATATGACCCTAAATATGGATCCACGGTCATATATGACCCTAAAACGCTGGAGGGGTTAATCAAATTGCTTTTTCGTCAGGATAAAAGTATAATAAAAAAAGAAGAGACTAACAGGTTTATTTAAATAAGTACCCATAAAAAAATATACATAAGCTAGTTATTATTATAAAAACAATAATGCAAAACAAATAAAATGATTATAAAATAAATATTTATTGCATTTATTTATATATCAAAAACTGCTCTAAATTAACACAATAGAACCAAGATGTCCAAATCAGAAATACAAAAAATCATTATCAATGTAGGTAAAATGTGAAAATTGCTGCAAAAATGGCTATTATTAATATTTAAATGACTATTAACACTGTTTTTATTTCAAAATTTATATAATTGTAAAACCATTGTATTTGATCGATCGGTGGCCGAGTTGACATCGCGTTTGGGTCCCACCCAGGCGTAGTGTGTTCAATTCCTCGGCTGTCCTCCATCACAACAAAAGCAACATTTTCAGCTTACTGTGGTGGTAGTAGGAGATTTTCAAATATTGTCAAGTTATTCGTAACCTGGGAATGTTTGACTATCTTTAAAAAAAATAAATTATTTGTAATTTTTTAAACCTTTTATTTAAATCAAAAGAATGATTTTTTTCCAAAATATGGTTGACAAATTCAGAATAATAATTATTATTCAAACAACTAAGGTGCTCTTTAACTCTAGTACTCGTTTAAGCTAGTAAAATTATGCTATTCAGATTATTGTGGGACAATGAAGTCAGGTAATTAACTTCGTTAGTGTGGACCGAGACACATATAATATGGAAAAGTTCCCACAAAAAAAACTCAACACATAAACACGCTCAAACAAGGTTCACAGAAAACTTATTAATCCCAAAAGCAAACAAAACTATATTTCTAAAAGGACCACACTACATGGCCATTAAAGTATATATTAACCTTCCACGTAGCATCAAACAAATAACCGACATACTTAAATTAAAATCATCACTAAAAACATTTTTTTTAAACAAATGTCACTACAACTTAAATGAATACCTTACATAAATTAAATATCTCTGTTTTTTTTTACACACATTTGTTAACATGTAATTGTTGGGTTATAATAATAATAATAATAATAATAATTGGATAATTTGTAGAGCGCCGTTTTTGTGAAAAATCGCTTCAAGGGCGCTGTACAATTTATTTCCTAGGATCTACATTTGTTATTTAGAAAAGATACCAAAACATACTTACCTGGCAAGTCACTTCCAACAAACACACTTATATTAAAAAGTTTATGCTTATAAAAGATAGAACTGCACGCAGAGGACACTATATCAAAAAACACTGGTCGTCGCATGATCTTAAGTCTGCTATAGTTTTTATTTTAATTTAAATGTATTTTAACTGTCTTAAAAGCCTACAAATTGTTAGTTGTTATCATTTTTATTTATTTATTTTTAAGTATTATTTTTATTAATTTTATTTTATTTTTAGTATTTTTTACATTTTGTTAATTTAAATTTAAATTGCCGTCAACTGTGAAAGTGGAGGTTTCTGAAATTATGGATACGACTGTCTGAAAAGGTGCGTTTTAAGTTTAGACCTAAATTCTGTCGAGTCTGCGATCATTCGGGTTATGTAATATAATGTGCATTTGTTGGGTTAGCTGGAAGAAATAGGATGTAAGCTATAAGCTATACCCTTTGTACTCTGTATTTTTGTGTAATAAATATTTTTTTGAATTTTATATATTGTATAAAAGTATAAAAGCACATGTATTAGCTTCATCTCTCTCTCACATCCCAGCTCGCAATTAAATAGCACTCCATAATTTCTAACCTCTAAATAGAATAAATAAAGTCGCTTTCCGCGTCTGTCTGTTTGTGCGCTCAGTTCTTCTAAACTGCAGAACGGATTTTGATAGAATTTCTACTTTAAATTAGAAAATGTCTTCCGAAAGGTTTACATATATAATACACGCATATTATATTTATAGAAAGAAGAGAAAAGTCAATGTTTTATAATCAAGTCGTAAAAATATATTTAGGGCGCTTACATTTCTAACGCTGGCTAAACCTTATGAGAAACATCAAAATAATGTACTACGCAATTGTATATCTTAAAAAAGCCTATTAAAGATGACTCTCAGCAACGACGGGTACATCAACTAGTCTCTAACAAACTAAAATAATCTAAACTCAGAGTGTCATTATTTTAATAATCTCGAAACATTATTATTACCACTATGTAGGTTAGACAACGTATAAGAAGAGATTTGAAAAAAATATTGTATCCATAACTGTTTACAGGCAGCCATATATAACTTAGAAATTCAATACATAATTCAGAGTGAATACGAACAACACGCTTTCATTTTACAGACCATTTAAAGCAATCTTTTCCCGTCTCTTCATATCTCTACACACTATAAATACACACTCTTCAGAGCTCATTAAACCCGATTCCCAATTCGTTTGCGCGAGAAAATAAATCGACATGAAAATAAGAAAGGATTGGAGACGTAAAGAAACAGTTGGATCCGCCCTTTGGCAAAACAAATGGTGAAGAGGCACCCCGCCCAGCCCACCCATCACAGGGAAATCCAGCCAGACCTCTCAGCCATTTGAATCTCATTTGATTGAATTAAAAAGGGTCAATAATTTACATGAAAAACAAGAAATAAATTGATAATCTTAATTGCTTCATAAAGTTCACTTCACGTAGTATCCCAATTTTTATTTTCAGTACATTGTTACTACATATTTACCACATTGTTAGTAAGTTGTTACTACTGTTAAATAACAGTACTTCTTGTGATGTCAATCACACTTCCTTTCCTTTTATAGTTTATTAGGAGACCAAATTTGGCCCCAAACATCATACAAATTTGGGTTCCTGATATTTAAAAGGTTAAAACAAAAGGACGCTTCGGTTGAAAGCTGTTTTTTATAGAGTTAATCATAAATCAACTTCTATAGATTGTTAACTTCCAACGAAACAAATTGGACCTAAAAACCATAGATATGCAAATATCTAGACAGTAAAATTCTTATTCGGAGCCTACTTATTATGCTATACACCAATGAAAAACTTTGAAAGTTTATTCCATAGATTTTTAGAGTTTTTGATTGGTGGATATAGTTAGGCAAACATATGAATTTTTCGGTTCAAATTTTCGATCGGAGTTATACCTCCCTGGAGTTAATTTTAAATAGTTCATAAAATAAAAAAAAAAAAACACCGATTATCATGGTAAAACAGGAATCTACTTAATTGAAAAATAAAACAAACTGATTGGTATGCTGACATCTGTTGACAACATTACATATACCTACCTCTAAAATTAAACAACTACGTTGTCACTATATTGTTACTACATTGGTACTACATTGTTAATACGCCTTTATATACTATTACGGTGTACTTCAACTGCTCCTAACCTAATATAGTAGAACGCTTTATCTGCAACATGTGAACATCTCAGAACTGAGGTGTTTCAAAATTAATAAGATTTTAATAAGTCCCATTTGCTATAAACTTAATGTCACCCTAGCTATCTTTATTATCTGCTGTGTTTCTTCTTTGGAATAATGATTAATGATTAGTTATGCTTCAAATATTTTTACAATATATTGTCAAAATACCCATCTGGTAACTCATTTAATACATATTTTTATATTATTTTTGAAATATTTTGTTTTTGTATGTACAGGGTTTTCCAATAAGAGGTGTTATTTTAAATAGCCCGCTATTTCGGTATGAAATAATGTTTTTAACAGGAATCCAATAAATCAGCCGTACTATTTTTTTTCCGACTCCCTGATTTAAAACAATGTGCACGCCTCTGGGTATATGGTATCTACCTACCGCATATAACTTCAGTATATTTTATGTATGTTTGGGAAAGTTTGATTGGATCGTGTTAATCTAGGTTAGGTTAGTTAAATGTATCCATTTAAGAAAATGGTCGAAGCAGATTGATGGCAGCCAATCGATCGAGTCCATTTAATTAACAGGATCCAATTTGGGTGAAGGTGTAATCAAATCTTGCCTTAAAATTCAAATTATTTATGTCTCCGATTGATCAAGAAACTTATTTAATTTTTATGTGAAACCGCACAAGAGTCCCAACGGCTCCCAACCGTCTGGAGCCAGTGGACTCTGGCGTCCCCTCTTTGGTCTGAAGGTAGTGGGGAGGGGAAGGAGATGAGAAAGAGGAAGGTGGGGAATTACCTGGCTATTCAGATCTGGTCACCAAACACGGCCAAAGCCATTTAAAGCGACGTTTCCATTCTGATTCTCTGGTGTGGTGTTACACCAGAGCGATACTGAGAGAATCTTTCACTTTTGAATTATACCACATTTTTTTAAAAATAAAAGTTATTTGCCAAATAACACAAATTAATGAAATAAATTTTTCTTGCGCACGCTGAGATTTGAATTTATTGCGTATCAATTTTCAGAGAAATGCAGAAGTATCCGCGTATGCGTACGTGAAGTAAAAAAGTTGTCGATGACAACGCATTCTATGTATATGAAAAGTTTCAGCTCGATTGTATGTCTGAAAGTGGGTTACTTACCGCTTCCAAGATTTGCATATTCATTACTGAAAACAAAATTTAAATTCAAATATATGTAAGCTTCTCAATTGGGGATGTGATAGTCTCGCAGGCTCCAGACGGTCGGAAGCAGTTGTGACTTGTGCGGTAGGTACACACATTTTTTTTAAAAATAACTGTGGCTTACACATCACCCTAATGCCAATATCCTACCCCGTCTATGATGTAGTCACCGTCCAGTTAGCTCCTTATAAAGGGTAAGGCCTACGGTCACCGTGACACTTTCCGCGCGATAGTAAATACACGTCGAAGGGTTCGCCCGCACCGCCCCGTCCGCCCCACCCCTGCTCTCTTCTGCGCTCCGAGTGCTTCTTCAAATCTGTTTTCTCGCAAGAATGTATTTATTAATACTGGTTTCTTACAGATGTCCCCAACTTTATAAAATTACGAAGTTATAAAATTATATAAAAACTCAATCGATTGGCAAATAATAAGTAATGTGTTTAAGTCAGTAGTCATAAGCCTTAGTCCTAAGTCACTAGACGTACATCTTAAGGCGATGCACTACGTCGTATTATATTTTAAATTGAGCCGCTATCAATAATAACCCTTACGTAGATGGCGATAAGGTTTAAAATCCCGCTTAACACCATCCGCCTGTTTTGATTTATGCAAGAAAAAAACATGGCCAAAAAGTGCTTTTTATATTATTTTGTCGATGTTCAGGCATAAATATTTAATTTTTTTTCGATCATTTTATAAATAACTTAATTTTCCACATTATACAATTAAATCATAAACGAAAATGGGTTCATAAGTAGGAGATTTTGAACTTTAAAGCAGTTTTCATAGGCCTTGTACATTATTTTTTCTGGGCTTATAAAAAGACTTATCTAAAAAATACTCGATTATTTCGAAGGCCAAGATGTATTCTACTCGCAGTATTTAATTAAAGCACCTGAAAAATTTCTAGGCGACCAAATTTTCAAACCAAAAACACATGATTTTGCATTACTACGTATGGCATCGCCTTAAATATAAGTAGCTAGTTGAGAAATTCGCTACCAATCATGACCATCGGTACGGAGTCTTCACTATAACGTCACTGACACTGGGTTTGTGCATTTAAATTTTGAGCAGATGTGCTGGTTTCAGTTCCTGGAGTTGTGCATTTAAACTCATCTTTTGAGCAGATGAGCTGGTTCCAGAGACTGGCGTTGTGCATTTAAATTCATCTTTTGAGCAGATGAGCTGGTTGCAGTGACTGGCGTTGTGCATTTAAACTCATATTTTGAGCAGATGAGCTGGTTCCAGTGACTGGCGTTGTGCATTTAAACTCATCTTTTGAGCAGATGAGCTGGTTTCAGTGCCTGGAGTTGTGCATTTAAACTCATCTTTTGAGCAGATGAGCTGGTTCCAGTGACTGGCGTTGTGCATTTAAATCCATATTTTGAGCAGATGAGCTGATTCCTGTAACTAGCGTTGTGCATTTAAATAAGGTATTCCTGAAATAAATTAAAAAAACAATCTTTAGGCAGTGTGACAGAAATAGTAGTTTAAGGAGTAGTCGTAGGTAGGTGGAAAAAGAGGGTGGACAAGTTCTTGGATTCCAACCCTTCAGGGAAAACGGAAAACCCCTCGAAATCCCCATCCACCTAAATCATTCACATTCTTTCATAGTTCCAGTATCACGCCTCTAGAACGACTTGCCTTCTGATATAAGGGTGCACTCTCAAATGTCACGGTCCTAAGAAAAAATGCTTTCTCCTATTTTCACCTACATTATTTCCATTCCCATCCTTTTCCCATATTTTTCCATCGGTTCCCCATTCTCTCCCTTTCTTTTCGTCATACCTTCCCTATCCCTTCAACATTCTTCCTTCATTATTTTCCCTTCATTTTAATTCCTTTAAGAATGCAAAGCTGATGTAAGCGTGATAAGTAAGATTAAGAGAGGGACGCTTAGATGGTTTTTGTCATATAGCGCGAATGAACGAAAAAATGAGTGCAAGGAGAATATATTACACAAATTTAAATGGGACTATGTAAGAATGTGAATGAAGCAAATAGTGCCAAGACCGAGTTGTTTGTAAGTCCGTCCTCTCTCCCTGCGGGGAAACGGGGATAAGTTGGTGCTTGTGCTTGAGAAAGTAGGATTCATTAATGTAAAAAAACTGTGTGGTGAAAACACACACATAAAAAACAAAAAAAAATCAACCAAGGAAGAGCAAGTATCTGAACAGACCTGAAACATAAATAACAATTAAAAAAATACAAAATTAAGTAAACAATATTACTGTTTTACTTATATTACATATTTACATGATTGATCATTAAAAATATCTTAAAACAAATCTTACATGCGTGGTTTTTATGCAGACCAGCAGAACATAGTGTATACTATGCATATGTATATGTGGAAAATTAAGTTCTTGAACTTAATAAACAATAAAACCATACCCGAAAAGGGGTTCGTAAGTAGGATATTTTAAATTTGGCATAATATGCCAAAAATCGCTCGAATTGAAATCTCGATTAAACCATGCCTTGATGGAATTGATATTTATCCTCGATAAAAATTTGTAGATTTGTGAATCTATTTGAGTGTAGGATAATGTGAATGAATTTGAAGGTCGGCAAATAGCGAGTAAACAAACAGAGCGCGGCGTTTTCCTAGTTAAATGAGCCCAAACAAAACAAAGGTTTACTTGGGTGGATTATTCATCTGAAACAGATCTACCTTATGGCTAACGTGTGAACATTCAATTATAGTTTTCCAGCTTTAATATGAATACATTAAATTATGTAAATATTCTATAATTGCTTCCTATTTTGACGCAACCACTTTGCAATTCATTTATCTATAGATTTGTTTGTGTATTCCGTGTCTGATCAATTCTGTCAGGCTGGTAGCTGCATTTGGAATTTATTTTTATCCCGTCAGAATTTTCATGAGAGTTACAAGCTGTCACATCGGAATTATGAATTGTTCACAGAACTTCTCGTAAAAATATTTAATAATCCACGCACTAAATTGACATTTATATTATAACAATACTATGTGCAACTTGGCCTTAGAATGGAGTACCACACCAAGGAAACTATTTTTATTCGTTTTGAAAATAAAAATAGTGTATTTTTTGCATACACATCATCTTTTAAGACATTTATAAGTCTGTATTTACGAAAGAGGGCAAGGCTCTTGACTTGCTAGCCGAAGGTCACGTGTTTAAATCATTGTCATTTAAAAAATAATATAGGTTTAGTATATTTGCACGTTCCAGAGTGGTAAACACCCTCAGTATCGCCCTGTGTAAGACCATTCAGAATTTAAAAGTTGCTAAAAATGGTTTTGGCCGTGTTTACTGACGAGATCTGAATAGCCAGATACTTCCTCATCTTCCTCTTCCCCATATCTTTCCCCTACCCACTACCCTCAGCCTCACAACGTACTCCAATTGGTGCCATAGTCTCACTGACTCCAGTCGGTTGGGAGCAGTTGGGACTCTTGTGGGTAATCATCATAGGTATTTAAGTAGGTACCTACTTACAAATCTTATGATTTCAGAGACAATATTGGTTTGGATTTAAAATACCAGAAAATTAGAAACATACATATATACACGGTATAATGTATAAAGTTTGATGACAAAAAGTGTGTACAGCTACGTGAAATTCCTCCATCTTCGTAAACCCTTGGAAAATAAAGTGATTTTTATTTATTTATTTCACTACGCCCCTTTTAGGAGATTTTACACATGAGTAGTAATCATACATCATGTATAGTCAATACTTATTTAATAATTGTTCATAGCAGATTTGCTTTCGTAACAACATTTTGTATTTGTTTACTGGTAATATCCACTGACTGGATAAAAGAGAGGAACGCAAATGGTAGTAAGTCCCAGAATTAATGAAATAAATCCCGACTTCTAGTATTCCAAAAGCTTATCAATACAAGCAATTCTAAGCTTTCAAATGCATCATTTAGTATTTTATATAGAAATACCAAGTCAGAGAAAATCCTCCTGTTCTTTGAATTTAAGCATTTTCAAGTAATTTAATAGATGTCAGTAGTTGTAAAAATTTGCAGGAATCTCAATTTTAAAACTTGGAAAACATGATAATTCATCTTGTATTCTTTCAATAGCTAGAATATGGATATTATTGTGTGTGTTCCAGACGGAACGTGATGGTTAGTTAACTACTTAATTTAGCCATAAATTTAAAATTAATGGTGTTTAAGGTTTGATAATCATGAACCATTAATTTAACGTGTGATTAAGCCCACGCATACCCAATTTCTGCTGATTTATAACAAGTTTCGCGTTAACTCTTTAAGTTCTAATTTAAGTTTTTAAGTTCTAAAAAAGAAATTACTTTTATTATGCCGAAACATCAAATATATGAAATCCTGTTGATAGAAAAAAAATTGCAAAGTAAGCTTCGAAAATGATTAAAACACGTTTTTTTCTGTTATTTAATATGTAATAGGCATAAAAAAAACTCAGTGTATTTTTAAGTGCAAATAAAGAATTTGTTGAGATATTTTTGCTCTATTTTAAACGAGTCATGTTTAATAAATATTTTCACAATTTTCGCATAATTATTATCGTTTTTTTAATATTAGTGCGCTCCAAAGATATTGTATAACATTCGTGGTTCCATGATAACTCAACACAGTGACAATTCAACACACTTTTAAAAGGTGATATAAAGCCCTTGAGGTGTTTTTGCACAAAAACGGCGCTATACAAGTCATCCAAGTATTATTATTATTATTTTATTATTATTAAAAACGATGAAATTTTTTTTTTAACCTAACATTACCTACATAACCCAGTTAAGGCGATGCCACACAATCATATATTTTTGGTTTGAAAATTTGGTCGCCTAGAGATGTTTCAGATGCTTTAATTAAATACTGCGAGTAGAATACATCTTGGCCTTTGAAATAATCGAGTATTTTTTAGATAAGTCTTTTTATAAGCCCAGAAAAAAATAGTGTAAAGGCCTATGAAAACTGTTTCAAAGTTCAAAATCTCCTACTTACGAACCCATTTTCGGTTATGATTTTATTGTATAATGTGGCAAATTAAGTTATTTATAAAATGATCGAAAAAAAAAATTTATGCCTGAATATCCACAAAATAAAATAAAAGGCACTTTTTGGCCATGTTTTTTTCTTGCATAAATCAAAACAGGCGGACGGTGTTATGCGGGAATTTAAACCTTATCGCCATCTACATAAGGGTTGTTATTGATAGCGGCTCAATTTAAAATATTACACGACGTAGTGCATCGCCTTAATAAAGTTTTTGTTTCATCACTTTCCATGACTTTATATAACTTTTTAAAGATGTGATGAATTATCATTGTGATGATTTATCCGGTTACCAACATTCGTATTTACACCATCTCCTTTTCAAACCATCTATGAACACTCACTACGGTGCCTTAAATGCACGTATTACTATATCTAATCGAACAGAGAAGTTTTTTCATTCCTCTGCCATCGAGCGGGAAACTTTTTAATGGCCATTTTAACGCACGTTCGTCCGACTTATCATTGAAAAGTTTAACCCCTTAAATTCGACAAAAAGACCCCAACTTTGCCAAGAAACGAAATCAAATTACCAACGAACGGTAAATATTTTACTCATTACAGCCGTGACAAACTTTCAAAGAACATTTTTTATGCAATTGCTTTCAGACAAGCTTTCTTGGAGGGTTATCTTTATACGTGCAGTACGAATTATTTAGAAGGAGAAAACGTTTTTTGGACGTGCTGAAGTTTATTTTCGTCTCAGTCGTAAATAAAATAATAGTGAATATTTCTTACAGCCATACTTTTTTGACTGAGCGTAGCGAAGTCCTGTTTAGTTCCATCTGGCGTTTCATCACCTTGTAAATTTGTTTGTTACGTTCCAGTTCTGTTTCAAGATGGTGGTCTTTTTGGATACCACCTTTTTATCCCGCATGATTGCGGTTCCTATTAATAGCGATAAATTCAGAATAATCAATTTCTATTTTATTTTATTTGGTACAATATTTTTTACATTTTAAGTTTTCCAGTAATGTAGGCCTCACTGGGTGGCTTGCCCGTGCTGAGGCCTTCATTTTATAATTTTTAAATATAATCTACATAATACATTTAAAGAGAAAATAATTCATTTAAAATTAAAAATACATAATAATATATTTAAAATTAAAAAAATAATACATTGAAAATAATCTTGTGTGTTTGTGAGTGATGTGTGTTACGTGTAGGTTTTGTTTTTATTTTATGCTATGACATTTTGGTAATATTGTCTTTTTTGTTCTTTAATCGGTTTTGTAATTTTGTGTGTGAATTTATTTTTATTTTCCTCTTAATGTGAATGTTTCCTCGTGAATTTATTTTTATTTTAATTTCAAATTTTACACTGTTGAAAGATTTTATAGCATGGTATTGGTAGTGTCTTTGTCCAAAGCTTGAATTTACTGTCGGAGTTTTTATGTTTTCTTTGTACGCTAGTCTAACTGGTCTGTTAGTGTTATTTTGTGTATGTTGAAATTTTTTTTTTTTTTGTCAAAAATGTAGTTTAGTAGTGTTTTAACGTATAATTGGCGTATATTTAGTACGTCACAGCTGTTGAATATTTGGTCTGTATCAGTCAGTCTATGTTTTTTTAGTATTACCTTTAAGATCGTTTTCTGTGCGGTTTCTATGTAATTGATAGCCGAGTTTGTTGCTCCTCCCCATGCAATAATTCCATATTCTATTATTGATTGGCAAAGTGCAAAATATATTGTTTTCAATTGTTTTATTTTATATATGTTTCTTATGTTTAGGAAAATGTGTAATGTTTTGAGAAGTTTATTTGTGATTTGTTTGATGTGAGGTATCCATCTAAGGTTATGGTCAATTACGATTCCTAGATATTTTATTTGTTTTGTTTTTTCTAGAGGAGGGCAATCGCAGATGTTGGTGTTTAAACATTCGTGTATTTTTATGGTGTTTGTGTTGTTTTTTGGCTGTCCCGTGCTATTTATACTGTATGTTGTGAATTTTGTCTTTGATATGTTAAGTGTAAGTATGTTTGAGTCTAGCCATGTTTTCACTTGCGAGATTCCCAAATTCGCTATGTTATATACATTATTCCAATCCTTAGATTTGAAAAGTAAAACTGTGTCATCAGCATAGCTAACTATTTCACCGTCTATTTTCATGCTGCAAAGTTCATTTATGTAAATAGTAAAAAGAACGGGCCCAATATTATATTATCAATATTATGGTACCATTTCTTTGCAACATTATAATGAAGTAATTTGGTGTTTAATTATCTGATTACAAATCTTATGACTACAGACTAAATTTTGTTTTTGGTTTATTAAATAAGTTACTGTTCACAGAATTACAAGTATACGTGTTCCATTTTTAGTTTACCAATATTATCGCTTAAACTTACTTATTAACAATTAATCGAAATATTAAAGTTTTAAATTAATTAAAAAGAACTACTTGTTCTTTATAACTAATTTTTCAGTCTTATAAATGATTGTCTGATTTGAGATTTTCACGGCCAAAAGTATTATAGTGATTTGTTTTTGGGGTATTATGTCTTTGCACAGCATTGCAGTGTCAATAATCAGGGCAGATGTGTAATATTTAAATTATAATTACTACTTGTTTATTTTTTCAGAAAACTTAGTTTAGTTAGAATATTTTCTTTTCTACGATTATTATATGGAAAAATGTACGAATAGAATAATTGTATGATACAATCCAATGGTGAAGCCAAGCAGATATAAACAAAACTTTTAACGTACCCTTAAGCCCTGTTTTACAAGTTAGTAATACATATGTGTGATTCCTAAAACAAAATTCATACTTAAACCACACATTTTCACACACTTTGAGGAAACCGAAAGATAAAAAGTTGCCGAAAGGACGGCGAGGGTAAGGATAGATTATGAAAATAATATTCAAGGAAAAATTCAGGTTATACCTTTACCAAAAAGTGTTGTTTAAACGCACCAACGATATTTATTCAACTCTTGAAAAACAAAATAAAATACGTTTGAAAGAGAAATTACGAACGGGGTGAAAATTCTATGGAATCTGAATTTATATTCATAGGATAAAGCATTGGTGAAAATTTCTACTTAAAACCCGAATTCTTCGTAGGGTGTGTCAATTTTGAACAATTTTCGAATTAAGAAAGAGCAAATAGAATAAGAACTGCGTTTTTATCATTCTCATTTCAAAAGGAAATACTTAGCTAGCTTATACACTGAGAAATATAAAACTTGCTAATTTATCAAACATCTTAAATTTTTTGTGATCCGGTTAAATATGGGATTGCAGGCCTTAAACGAATGAATTTATTTTTATTTTATTTTATATTATAGAAATAAACAGTCCATGATTTGCAGAGATGAAACAATATACAGGAATAAGATACTTCATGTTGGGTACCTATGATATGTTTCCTTGTAATGTCTGCTAAGTGGTATGTTTATTCCTTAATTACCAGGTGACGTGTGTAGTATATAGGTGTGTGTGTGACGTGTGTATTGTATGTGTGAGTGTTTGTGTGCTTGTGTGTGTCTGTATGCGCATTGAACAGTTTAAATTATTGACATGATGCCACGTTTGAATTTGGGCAGTGAATCCGAAAAAATGTCAATGTGTGAGTTTAGACAAATATTATTTAGAGTATGAAGAGCTCGGTTAATTGGCGAATTAGATGCTGCATTTGTTTTATAATTTAGCGTGTGGAATAGCACTAGATGTCGTGTACGTCTCAAAGGTATTTTAAAGTTAATAAGGGACAGAAGTTCGGTACAGTCAATGTCATTGTTTAAAATTCTTAACAGGTTTTCTGATAGCATTTTAGTAAACTAAGAATATACAGGGTTTTCCAATAAGAGGTGTTATTTTGATATTCAATCGTAAAAGATCAATGGTTTCGTTGCTTGTGTGGCACGTAGCGCCGTCTTGTTGAAAGTAAACGTTGTCCAGATCAATACCATCCAATTCCGGCCATAAAAAAAATATTAATCACCTCTCGATAGCGCAATCCATTCACCGTAACTGTTGCTCCAGCCTCATTTTCGAAAAAGTAAAGTTCAATGACTCCGCCGGACCATAAACTGGACCAAACAGTCACACGTTAAAGATAGAGAGGCTTTTCAACAATAACTCTTGGGTTTTCCGAGCCCTAGATGCGACAATTTTGCTTGTTGATGAAGCCACCGAGGTGGAAATGGGCCTCACCACTCAAGATGATTTGCATTTGAGAGAGTCTTCTAAATTCGCCGGCAGGACGTACGTGTTTTTCGCCGCGCGCCGTAATTTTAATTTATTAAATAATTTACAAGTTTACAAGTTTATCCTAATGGATATCAACGAGGAAACGAATGCGCTTCGTTTGCTAACAATGGCCATCGAAGTTCTCTCGGTTAAAGTGGACAATTTAACTAGTGAGTTGAATGTTGTTCAAAATATTCTAAAAACGTCACCAGTAATTGTCGGTAGTTTGTACAATAGTGAAACTGCGGTTGCAGGTACATGTGTGCACAAGATTCCCGTTCACGCTACAGGCGACACACTCGGCCCGCCCGCGCCCCTCGTCACCGCCACCTCACCACCCCCGCTCGCTACTACCGCAGACAATACAACTGCAACTGCCGGGGCCGGTGTCTCCGTTCCGTTCCCCCCGCACGACGCCCCGTCTACTAAGCCGACTCGTACCTCAGATGAAGCTACAAGTTTGGCCGTCGGAAAAATAATAACCCGCTCGCAGGCTGCAAAAGCCTCCCAAAGAGGGAAAAAAACGAGTAACGCTTCAGACAAGGGACAATCTTCTTCCGCTTATGCTTCATCCCGAAGTACTGCTGATGTGACACCCGTTGCGTCTACCTCCACAGCGCCTACCTCCACGCCATCTGATAGTGATGCGCTGCCCCCGGCCGGCGGAACTGATGTGGATGCACCGCCCCCGCCCGATGGAGCTAAAGCAGATGCACCGCCCTTACGTCAAACTCCAGGAAGTCAACCTTGGACTTTGATTAATCGTAATCGTAAACGGCGTCCCATCACCGTACGAGGTAGTCAAAAGGACCAGGAGGAAGTGAAATACTTCCATCTTTACCCCTTGCATCCAGAGACTACAGTAGATGACTTAACATCGCACCTCAAAACAATAAGTAAATCTGTCAGTATCTCCTCATTTAAGATAACAAAAATCAAAACGAGGGGAGAATATGCGTCATTTAAAATCGGTGTACCCGGGTCAGCGGTGGCAGAATTACTGCAATCTAAGCATTGGCCTAAGCATTCGTTCTTAAAAGAATGGGTCAATAAGGTGATTACACCGCGGCTACCAAATATTAAACCTAGTTGACAGTACAATAGTTTTCATTTCTTTTACCAAAACGTTAGGGGACTGAAAACTAAATGTTCTCTATTTTATTCTAACGTTTTGGTAAACAATTACGATGTAATAGGGCTCACTGAGACTTGGCTGAACTCCAGTGTGTGCAACCAGGAGTTATTCGATGACAGCTTTCAAGTGTACAGAAAAGACAGAGATAGTGGTAGTGGCCACAGACAAGGCGGAGGCTGCCTCTTGGCTGTCAAAACTAAGTTAAATGCCGAACACATGCCTGATCTGGAAGCTGACATCGAAGACTTGTGGATAAAAATTACAATCGATTTGTTTGTTACTTTTATATGTGTAATATATTTTCCACCGGCATCAACTCTGGAAACATATCAACTATTCTTCGATAAGTTTCACGAAAACGTGGATCTTCTCGGAGGAAGGAATATTATTGTTTTGGGAGATTTCAACATCCATTCAGCGCGTAGCGGCAAGGATGTTGAAAATGACCTCAATTTTTTATGCGAAGTGTTTGGGCTCACCCAGAATAATGGTATTCCCAATTCTGAGTTGAGGATGTTGGATCTCGTTTTGTGTAACATTGAATTAAATGTCATACATAGCGATTCTCCCCTCGTATATGAGGACAAATATCACCCCGCATTAGAGTTCCGGTATTCTTGTAAAAAGCCTCCGAAGACTACCAATTTACCTAAAACTACAGACGGCACTTTGCGGGGATGGATTTTTGGTAGGGGTGATTTTGTCAAACTTTATCAGATGATGAGCCAATTGGATTGGCATGAACTTTCTAAATTCGATACCGTTAATGAGGCGGTACACCATTTTTATTCATGTATATATAATGTATTTGACGCTTGCTTCCCTAGGAAACCTCCCAACAGAGGTGGACGTAGATATCCGAAGTGGTTCACTAGAGATACCATCAGGAGCATTGAGAAAAAACATGCTCACCATAAAAAATGGAAAGCTACTGGTGACCAAAATGAGTATGAAATGTTCAGTAATCTCAGAGCAGTTGTTAGAAGAAATGTTCATATAGCATTCCGAACGTATGTCGACTCAATAGAGAGTGATATCAAGCATGATCCCAAGGCATTTTGGGACTACGTAAAATCACTGCGCAAGGATGGTGGTATAACAGACATCATGATGCATGGTGATCGGGAAGTTAGAGGAGCGGATGTAGCCAATGCATTTGCAACCCATTTCCAATCAGTGTACAGTAATGAGCCTCCATTACTAAATCCCATTTCTGCTTCCAAGTTGAATGTGAAGGGAGCCCAAAACATTGATATAAGTCATATAGACGAATCAGATGTTAAATCTTCAATTAATAACATGAAACATACACATTCACTTGGGCCAGACTTTCTTCCAGTATTTTTTTTAAAAGGATGTGTTGAATTTTTAAAAATGCCACTAAGTTTTATATTCAACCTATCTTTAGATACTGGTATATTTCCTGATTCCTGGAAAGTCTCAAAAATTTGTCCCATTTTCAAAAGTGGATCAAAGACATCTGTCGAAAATTTCAGGCCAGTGGCAATACTTTCCGCCCCGGCTAAGTTATTCGAATCGATAATTCATAAACATGTGCTGTTTCAAGTAGAGCCTTTCTTAATATCGGAACAGCATGGGTTTAGAAAAGGTCGATCAACAGATACTAACCTACTGGTACTCACAGATTATATTTCCAAATCTTTAGATAAGGGCTACCAAGTAGATTGCTCATATAATGATTTCTCGAAGGCATTTGATACCGTAAACCATGACATATTATTAAATAAATTGTCAACTATAGGTTTTTCTTTACGGTTTCTCATATTCTTTGCAAGCTATTTTACTGGAAGAAAGCAATTTGTATCTCATGGAATATTCTTGTCAAAATTATTCCTTGTGCTGTCAGGCGTTCCACAGGGCTCTAATTTAGGACCGCTTCTCTTTCTGATTTTTATTAACGATATTACAGAAAATATTCTGCATTCCAGGTCACTTCTTTTTGCTGATGACCTAAAACTATTCTTGGAAATTAAAACTTTAGAAGACTGCATTCGACTCCAATCGGACATTAATAGAATTGTTGACTGGAGTAAACGGAATCGGATCGAATTCAATGTTTCTAAATGTTTCATTCTTTCTTTCACACGGGCACGTCATACTTGGTTTTACCGGTATACCATGAATGCCCGAAGTTTAAAACGTGTCTCCACTATGAAAGATCTTGGCATCATGTTTGATAGTAGGCTGACATTTCATGCTCATATCGAAATGACGTGTAGTGCTTCACTGAAAATGCTGGGCTTCGTCCTACGCACTGCGAGGAATTTTAGAGACACCCGGGTTCTCCAAGTGCTATACATTGCGTTGGTTAGGAGTAGGCTTGAGAGTGGGTCGGTGGTTTGGAGCCCACATCAGGTGAAGTATTCCCTTATGTTGGAGAGAGTGCAGAAAAAATTTCTGAGATTCCTTTACCTGAGGGAGTATGGCTACTACCCGTGGCTCTATCCTACTGACTTTCTCTTGGGCATGCTCGGTATGAACCATCTACGGGTCAGAAGAGATGTGCATATTGTATCACACTTCTTCAAACTGATTCGTGGATGGTTTGAAAATCCGACTATCATGGAGAGTATTAGTCTCTATGTTCCTGATGGTTATCTCCGTCACCGACAGCATAGACTGTTTTATCTCCCGGCCTGCAGGACCAACTTGCCAATGGTCATGCCGGTGGGGAGAGCAGTCTTGCTGTTGAACAGAATTAATTCGGATATCGACATATTTAGCATCGGTGAAGCTGCCTTTAAAAGGCAAGCTTTATTGATGCTGGTATAGTTTATACACCGCTAACTATTATGTAATACCATTTTACAAATATACTTAAAAACGAAATAAAATGTAATTTTGTAATGTTTTTAAAGAAATAAACAAATTGAATTGAATTGAATTGAATTGAATTGAATTGAATTGAATTGAATTGAAATTGAATTGAATTGAATTTGATTGACTCAAGTAAAGTTTAATAATTTCAATGCGTTGTTGAAGCGTGTATCGTTCCATTTTTATTAATGGCGTAGTTCCTACTTGTCAAATGTCAAAAAATGACAGCTTTAAAAGTAACATCTACCGAAATAGCGGACTATTCAAAATAACAGGTGTTAACTCGGTCGGTGGCTGAGTTGACATCGCGTTTGGGTCCCACCCAGGCATAGTGTGTTCAATTCCTCGGCTGGCTAAGTCCTCCATCACAACACAAGCAACATTTTCAGCTTACTGAGGTGGTAGTAGGAGATTTTCAAATATTGTCAGGTTATTCGTAACCTGGGAATGTTTGAATTTCTTTAAAAAAAAAAAAAATTAACACCTCTTATTGGAAAACCCTGTATTATCAGTTGTTATGAAATCGTGATAATGTATTCGAAATGAACTAAAATTTTATCAGGAAACCTGTTAATTTATTATTTTAAGGCCTGCTATCCCGTTTTTAACTGGATTACCAATACTTTGAAGCGATTCATAATAAATAAGCAATTCTCTTTTATCTGTGTACGCTCTAAAATAAAAGAAAAAGGAAAAATAAAAAAGGTATTTTCTCTCACTCGTTAAATTGTTCTTTCTTAAAATAGATTTTTTTAAAAGTAATCATTACAAGCTAGCAGCATTATTTTCATATTTATTTGATTTCTAATTCTCATGAAAATTAAAAAAAAAAATGCAAAAGAAACGATTTTTTTAAATGTTAATAAATATAACAAATAAAAAAATGGTAATATTTTTTTTGTGATAAACTAATTTTTTTAAGACAAGGTTCAGAAAGACGAAAAAAAAACAGAAGTACCTGTTTAATATTTTGTATTAATTTTTTTATTATAAGCAATAATTACTCGCCTGATATATCCATACAAATCGATGTCATCTGGTGGGAAATTTTACACTAACAAAGCCTTTCCTACAGAAATGTAGTTGGTAGTTTTCAGGTAAAAAAATATAATAAGCAGTAATTGTTGATTGAAGTACTAGAGGATATTAAATTTTTCGGCGGGTTGGGAATAAGCTGACGTAGCAAAGTGATCCAGAGCACCTCACCGGTCATCAGAAGGTGAGGGTTTAATTCCCGTCGGCAACTACCGAGGTTCTGCAGTGCCTCCACGATGTTGACAGTGCATTCATTCCCCGCCCTACTTCGCCACCGACTAGCCAGCTTCTTGGACAGGACACAAAAATCAACAAACGTTTTCGTCATTGATGCTTCCGAGTGGCTCAACTTTCCACTTAATGAGCGATGGATGCAGATGGATGTGGCCACCTCTTTTAATGCTTTTTATCAGTATGTACCTATCTATTATGTTTTTTTTTTCATCTTATTTTTATTTGTCATTGTTTTTATTTCTCTCTTCTATATATATCATGTAATATGGCAGAATAGGATTGCACTATTCTCCTAGTCCTGCTAGATTAAAATCTTAAATAAATAAAATAAAAATAATATCTATCTTTTATCAACCACTAAAATTCAGTGTCCAAACTGAAATTGAGTCTATTAGAATATTTGTCACCGATCTGTATTTTTTTATTGGGCACATTTTATCTGTATATTAAATTTTCTATGTTCTGTAAAACATCCAATCGGGCGTAATAAAGGTTTGTCAATTACAAACGTGCTTTACAACAAACTGTTCACGTTTATTTTTTAAATTATGTTTACAAACTTACTTTGAAAATCCATTGTAGAACATTTGATATAAAACTATATCTTTCACGCTTTTTTATGAGCATCTTTAATCGCTGTATTAATTTAGCTATGTTCTGTAAAAATACCCAATCTGACGTAATAAAGATTTGCTAAATACAAATATGCATAGAAACAAACTTTTCATGTTTATTTTTGTAAATGTCAAGTAACTACACATTGTTCTCTAACCTTTACTTTCATAGTACCTTGTACTTATTTTGTTAAGAGACGTACTTGACTTACCTTAACCAGTGTCTCCAGTGACTTTTCGATGTTTTTAAATTTGTTTTTTTTTTTTTACCAAACAATTAAAAAAATCATTGCCATTTATCACTCTAAATAATGTCAGGAATCACTGATTAAAGTAAGTAAAATATGTCCCTTAATACCCTGTATACAATTATTGAACTCCTTTGTACAACAGAACTCTTTTAATAACTTGTATTATACCTGCGTATATCGTTCATACTCAGTTTATCATGTCATATACTGTACACTTATTATTGTACTCCTTAATAAATTATCAATAACAATGTGTATATTATGTATAAGTTTTCAAGGTGTGAATAAATAATTAAATAATTTTGAAATATTACTAAAATTGACACACCCTAAGCCGCAATTTTTATAAATCCAAAATTCTGAGAATCGGTTTAGTGTGCAGTCTTGCTTGTTCGAGGCGTCTGATAAACAACATACCAAGCTCTAATCCTCGGGCGAATTCTAGTTCTCCGAGTTCTGTGAGGGGAGATAGCTTCACAAATAAATTCCCGCCGATAAATCCACCCTCAGAAGGCATAGTTTGCCCTTCCATCAGATAGTGCGAGGTTCACAGTTGGAGTGGCTGAATGTTAAGTAATTCGACCGTGTTAATTGTGGTTATTTTTGCACAGAAGCATGCTTATTGTTTATTTATGCTCGTGTGAATGCCGCTGTGAAATGAATTATTACAGAAATAAGAGTTACTGGATTGCCGTTTGGATTATATTGCCTAAGAATACACGGTGTCTGGAAACTCGTAGTACCCACAAGTGGGAAACTAGTGAATTTACATCTCATATGAAGTAGATTTCGCGTTATCACTTTTTTGATTCGAGCTTTAGTTTTCCAGCATATCAAGTCTGAAGTAGGAATTTTTTAGATAAAATTTGAAAAAAATCTATGATGGGGTTGAAGGTTTCATCGCCTTCGTCGTTGTTTTCTTCGTTGCCTTCATCGTTGTCTTCTTCGTTTCGTTGCCTTTTTAGTTGCCTTCTTCATTGCCTTCTTTGTTGCTTTCTTCGTTGTCTCCTTTTTGCAAGTTTGCCTACGTAATACCTACAAAGGACAATTCACAACAGCGGTAAAATGAAAATGAAGAAATAAAAATTATGTTCCATACCAATAACCAGGGAATCGGATCTCTAATCCAAGAAGCTCGTAATCGCCGTCGAAAGTACGTAGATTGGGCGACGTTCATATTCTTGACTTTCTTCGAAGATACAAACGTCAAAAATCATTCCACTCGAACAACGAATCGAGGCCCAGAAATTTCCTTAAAATTAAAGTTTATCTAATTATTGAAGATAATATTAGCGATTTCTAAACGAAAATCAGAAACAAAAAAATCAGAAAAGGATACGGTTACATCTAGGACTCGAACCCAGGACCCTTGTCTGGTACAGCGGTGTCCCGGCAAGGCAAGGGTCCTGGGTTCGAGTCCTAGATGTGACCGTATCCTTTTCTGATTTTTCTGTTTCAGATTTTCGTTTATAAATCGCTAATATTGTCTTAATAATTAAATATTACAATTTGAGGTTTTACTGAATATAGTTATTCCAAAAAATAAACAAAGCTTATCTCTTTTACTGGAGAAGACGTCTCTAACAATCTCGTCAAATGCTGATCGGGTAGGACCGACCTTTATTTCGTAAATTGATTGCTTTAATGTCATCCGATTTCAGAGAAATGCATATATGTCATTGTCATCGACAACGAGTCTATCTGCCGAGTTTCAGCCGGATCGGATGATAGAAGTGGATTAATCTCCGCTTCCAAGATTAGCATTCATTCATTACTGAAATTCTAATAGATGTATTAAAAAATGAGTTGACCACTAATCCTGTACTTTAGATTTTAATCGCATTCAATCATCGGACACTTAGACAGCTGATTCAAATCATTACTCTCTTCGGAGGCTATTTTATTCATTTCCCAAATTGAAGAACCGTCGGCGTATTCACAGGCCATTTGCGCGCAGAAGTGGATAGGGGAGGGGGTTGAGGGTCTATCAGATAAAATGCGTAGCATTAATTTATTGGGAGGTCCGTAATTGGAATTTCTTCATCTTTTTCTTTGGCTTTGTTTTAGCGCTCTTTATCCGATAATGGTGATATATACTGAAGGCCACCCCACCCCCTTCTACTTTCCTTTATACCGTGCCTCTTCTCCCCTACCCTTCCGAACAAACCCCGCCGTCGCCGGATTTGCAGGATTTATTGCCCAGTGTGGAAAATTTAATCGAATGTGAAACATACCGTCGCGTCATTCTCGATTGAATGTTTTTTAGTAGATGGGGAAATGTGTGTAATGATAATAACGATAAAAAAATATCGTGCTAATTTAACAAGAAAACCAATTAAAAATAAAACAATGTCGAAACGACCACTATGGCACTTATTTTTTGAGCAATAGGCAGCGGTCATTTCTGAGCAATAGACAGCGGTCATTTCTGAACTATAGGCAGTGGTCATTTCTGAGCAATAGACAGCGGTCATTTCTGAACTATAGGCAGCGGTCATTTCTGAGCAATTGGCAGTGATAATTTCTGAGAAATAGGCAGCAGTCATTTCTGAGCAATTGGCAGTGATCATTTCTGAGCAATAGGCAGCGTTCATTTCTGAGAAATAGACAGCGGTCATTTCTGAACTATAGGCAGCCGTCATTTCTGAGCAATTGGCAGTGATCATTTCTGAGCAATAGGCAGCGGTCATTTCAGAGCAATAGACAGCGGTCATTTCTGAACTATAGGCAGCGGTGATTTCTGAACAACAGGCAGCGGTCATTTCTGAACTATAGGCAGCGGTCATTTCTGAGCAATAGGCAGCGGTCATTTCAGAGCAATAGACAGCGGTCATTTCTAAACTATAGGCAGCGGTCATTTCTGAGCAATAGGCAGCGGTCTTTTCTGAAAAAGAGGCAACGGTCTAATTACTGAGCAATAGGCAGCGGTCATTTTGACATTGTTTGCTTGATCACTAAAAACGTTCTAATTTTAACGGTTTTAGTGATCAAGAAAAAAATAATTAATGACAATAAATAATAAATCTATGCCTATCCATATTTCTAAATTCCGGAAACTTTTTACTTTTGGGAAACGCTAAGTAACGCGTAGAATCGAATACAAAATATAATTTTTTTAATTTATAAATACATCTGCTGTTAATGTGAATTTCACTTTTTCTGTTTTCTTGTATGAATGAAGAGGACTCTTGAGAATAGAAAGTAACCCACTTCTCGACATCCGATCGAGCTAAAACTCGGCAAATAGACTCGTTTTCGATGACAATGCATTTTATCAACTTTTGATGGAAATGAAGTATACACACGCGGAAATATACGCTCGATTGGAATTTGGCGAGATTGGTAGAGTTGCCTTCTCCGGTTCCTGAGAAGGAAGGTTTATTCCTTATCAAACATTTTTTTAATGTTTTAAAAAACATTTAAAAATATTTATTGTAGTAAATAAAAATGTTTTTAATGAGTTTGATTTAAGAAAAAAAAGGTAGGTAACTTTGTGATTGAATATTAATTATATTACACCTAGGTTTATTTTTTTTTATAATGATACACTAATGTTTATAATTCAAGGTTTTTTATGAAAAGCACAAAGGATAACAAATTATTACAAGCAATAATTAGTCGCCTGAAATATCCATACAAATTTTAAAATATGTCCCGAGTAAAAATAAATGCCGCCGACGGGAATTGAACCCCCACGTTCTGATGTCCGGTCAGGTGCTCTGGACCACTGAGCTACGTCGGCTTATTTCCAATACGCCAATTAATTCTAATGTACTAGTACTTCAATCAACAATTACTGCCTATTAAAATTGGTTGTTTACAGGTGAAAAAAATTGAATTATTGGAAATAAACTGTCATAGGTCAGTGGTCCAGAGCACCTGACCGGATATCAGAAGGTGCCTTGAAGTCAAAACTAAATAAAATAATTTGAATAAAAATTAATCTCTCCTGGTGTCTCCTTTAAATATGTTATTGTTTTGCGCGTCCTAGAGTATCATAATTTCAAAAATTATGTAAGATGAAACAGTGTTTTCAGTCTATCAACAGTATCCTTAATCTTAGTAATATTATATTTAGCCATTAACACATCCTTAAAATGAAACAATACGCCTGAAGCGAGATGTCTGAAAGAAAGGGAATCAGGGCTATGGAAGTGTGCCACGCAACCCTCCGGCCCCGGCCCTCAACTCACAAACCCCTGACATAATATAATATGTGGGTAATTAACATTCCCACGGGGCTTGAAGACGAGAGAGGTTTCAACATCACGCTTATTCATTTACAACATACATAGGTATATACTTACTTACAACGTCATATATAAGATACATATACAAGATGTCCCAAAAGTCTAGGATATATTTATTTATTTATTGATGCCCTATTGGGTTTTTAAGTATATAACAATTACAAATTTCATTTTTAACAACAGTATAAAACAAACAATAGAAAATCGAAATAAAATATAATGATTCCTCATACATTATTTACATTTAAAAAGTGGTGGACTAATTTGGCTTTAAATATTTAACAAAAAGACAACAAGCCGTATCAATACGAGGACAGACTTCTACATGGGAACCAGTTACTTCTGGCGTGCCACAGGGGTCAATCGTGGGTCCGCTGTTGTTTATTTTTTTTATTAACACTGTTAATAAATGTTTCGTGCATTGTTTATATCTTTTGTACGCTGACGACATAAAAAATATTTGCCATTGTTCGGAATTTAAACGATTGTCTTCTCATACAAAGCGACTTAGTAAGGTTCGAAACATTTTGCAATGAAAACAAAATTTACCTAAGTTACAATAAATGTAAACAAATAAGTTTTACTAAAAATCAAAACGCTATCAAACACAATTATTGTATTGGTAATTATTTACTCGAGCGCGTTTACTGTATAAGAGATCTAGGCGTACTTTTTGATTCCAAACTCCACTTCGATCCGCACATAGATAATATTGTGAATAAAGCTTCCAGCATGCTAGGATTTGTCATCAGAAACAGCCGTGAATTTCGAAAACCTGAAACATATCTTCTTCTTTACCACACTCTGGTCCGTTCTCAACTTGAATATTGCACCTCCATATGGAATCCACTTTACGATATCTATAAAGAAAATATTGAAAGTATTCAAAAGAAATTTCTGCGATGCCTCAATTACAGAATGAGCGCACCCAAACGCGGGTACATAAATATGCTCTCGAGTTATAACGTCTCCACTCTATCTAACCGGCGAACATACCTTGATCTCATGACTCTGTATAAAATCTGTAACAACATTATTGACTGTCCCGACTTACTGAAATTGATAAACTTCAAAGTACCACCCAGAGTAACAAGGCTTAACGACTTATTCCACATTAGCAGGACGCGTACAAATGCTGGTGTCAGGGATCCAATCAGAAGAATGTGCGAATCACTTAATCAGAATCAAAACCTCAAGGACTCTGACTTATTTTTTGATACACGCACTACTTTTAGTAGAAAAATGAAGACTGTTTTCCTACAAAGTTCAAAGTAAACAACTTAGACATACTTCGTTTAAATATATTTATATATTTTTTTTAATTTCTGTTTAACATTGTTTATCTATTTATATATATATATTTTTTTTTGTTTTACCCTCTAAATTTTTTAAAAAATAATTTGTAAATTCTTAAAAGGATATTGCGCATTTCTTTCATATCTCTATTTGTAAAATAATATTCTTATGTATATATTTTTCCCATATTTATAAGTGAAAATATTTGTAAATGTTTTTAACTGCTGTTTAAGTTAATTCGTGAGAAATAGTTTGGATGCAGGTGAATTCTCTAGTTGATGTTTCGTATATATTTTTGTCAATTGATATCTGTATCTGTTTTTTCTCCTGAATAAAAAAAAATAAATAAAAAAATAAAAATGTATTGAAGTTTAAATTAAATATGTCAGCGACATCACTTAGTTCATTGCCCAACCTATGTATTCTTTCTAACACAGAATGCGTAGCGAAGTTATTGTTGTAGAATAAAATATTCCGTCTAGTATATTTTGGAGGTATATGTAAAGATAGCAAATTTATAGTGTCAGGGCAGTCTAACCTTGAATGAAAAATTCTATATAATAAAAGGAGATCAAATATTTTTCGACTTTCAGATAATTTCGTTAAGTTAAGTTTACTGCGTAAATTGACATAATTTATTAAAGAGGGAAAATAATAATAATAATGGGTTTATTCCGGAATGTGGGGAGTTTTGTGAAATCCTAAATATCCCACAAAATACCTATATATTGCAATAATGTAAGTTAAGTAAGTTGTGTATGTGATTGTACAATGACATCAGAAAGTTTAAATTGAATACAAGCTCTAGAAGGATATACAAGTATGTACATACAAAATATATAAGTAGACTTAGGTTAAAATAATATTGATTGAATAGATTAGATAGTATAACCTTCTTGTACCTAACTTCCACGTGGTTAAATAGATCAGCAACATCTGCGTATCTATAACTAACTTCAAGAAATCTAGGTAGAAGACAGTGTTTGAAATGCTCGGTCCTAGTATTCTTAAATTTAACAAAATTTTGGAGCGAGTATATATTATTATTAATATTAATAAGTCGCCTAAACGTGGTTATAACCACAGTTTGAAAATGGCCTTGAAAGCCGAAACAATTGTAACAATAACAAAAATCAAAAAATAATAATAAAAATTCAATTCAATGATGTATAGTAAATTAAGGTGATGCCATACATAGTGTAATATTTCGAATCGAGCCGCCATCAATAACACTTCTTACGTAGATGGCGATAAGGCTTAAATTCCCGCTTAACACCATCCAGCTGTTTTGATTTAGGCAAAAAAAAAACATGGCCAAAAAGTGCCTTTTATTTTATTTTGTGGATGTTCAGGCAAAAATATTTAAATGTTTTCCAATCATTTTATAAATAACATAATTTGCCACATTATACAATAAAACCATAACCGAAAATTGGTTCGTAAGTAGGAAATTTTGAACTTTAAAGCAGTTTTCATAAGCCTTATACATTATTTTTTTCTGGGCTTATAAAAAGACTTGTCTAAAAAATACTCGATTATTTCAAAGGCCAAGATGTATTCTACTCGCAGTATTTAATTAAAGCATCTGAAACATTTCTAGGCGGCCAAATTTTCAAACCAAAAACACATGTATTTATTGTTATTAAGTTTAATTTGTAGAACTCTATATTAATTTTTAATTTTTTATATATTCAATAATATTGTTATTGGGTTTCTAAAAACAGTTCATTTTTAAACAAGTTCTGCTGTTAATTATTATTACGCGTGACAGCTGTTTCGCCCTCTGAAGGCATTATTAAACTGTGACTATTAGACAGTTTGATAATGCCTTCAGAGGGTTGAACTGTTTTTATAAACCCAATAACAATATTATTGAATATAAAAAAAAAAACACAAGATTTTGCATTAAAACGTACGGCACCGCCTTAATAATATAATTTGGTTTTATTATTTTTTGGTTTTTGTTATTGTTACAATTGTTTCGGCTTTCAAGGCCATTTTCAAACTGTGGTTATAACCACGTTTAGACGACTTATTAATATGATTCAATTTTACCCCTCCCAATTTAAAATGATTTATTACCGGTTAAACAGATTTACTGATTAAATAATTGTGACAATAGATTTCATATTCTGTGGGGGTATTTTGAAGTCTGTTTTCCCCACATTAATGTTATCTTAATTGTTTAATAATGATGTGGCTGCTATTAATTCATTCATTTATTAATTAATTGACGGCCGGCATAGTCCAGTGGTAACGCATTGGACTGCCATTCCGAAGGTCGCGGGTTCGAACCCGGCGTGCGCAAATAAATTTTATTTGATTAATTTGTGTTATTTCACAATTAATTAATTAAAATAATATATAGTATATTTGCGGCACGTTCCAGAGTGGAGGATACTACCAGTATCGCCCTGGTGTAAGACCACCATTCAGAATTGAAACGTTGCTCCAAATGGCTTTAGCCGTGTTTAGTGACTAGATCTGAATAGCAAGGTACTTCCCCACTTTCCTCTTTCCCTTCCCCACTTACCTTCAGCCTCACAACATCCCCCAATTGGGGATGCCATAGTCTCACTGGCTCCAGACGGGAGCAGTTGGGACTCTTGTGAGGTATTCACTATAAAAATAAAAAAAAATTAAATGTGTATGTAATATTGTTTAGGTTTTGTGAACATACGAGTACTTAGAAGCGGGGAATAAACAATTTTCCTTACTTTATTAATTAATGTTATATTAGGGTCATTGGTTCTTTTATTCAATTCTAATTGTTCAAGCAAATTGTATCTAAAGCCCTTTCTTTCTATAAGTAAGGGTTAAAGTTGACTTAATAATTTTATTAATAGATTTGATTTTATTAATTAATTTTATTTATTTATTTTTATTTATTGTTCACGATATTTTTGGATAAGTGGCACAAATTGATAGTTTCACTGCCATCCGTCGCTTGTCCAGTAGAGGGAGTAAGAGGAACAGCTGCGCGGCCTTTTTTATACAAAACTGAAATTTGGATTTGAGGCCAAAATACTTTTTTTTAACTTAAAATGCACAAGTAGTACGGATATGTGTTATTTTTAATTATGAAGGCAATAAAATATTTCAATTTTCCCTGATTTTAGAGGCAAATTATTTTGTGATTTAAATAAAAAATAATTTTGACCTACCTTCAATTTGACCATATGCCCAATAATCTCTTTTCCATTTTATCTTAGTCCTTTAACAGTATCCCGGGCCCTTTGATAAAGTTCACCAGGGTTGTCATTGGATATGTGGCTATGTCTTCTGGTTCTACAATGTGTCCTCCCAGGTATCTAAGCCTTGTTCCCAAAATAGTGGGACATTGGCACAAAAGGCGAATTGAAGTTTCTTTTTCCTCTTCACATTTCCTGTATCTATTGGCGTTTTCCACTTCACATCTGCTGGTGTTTTCTAAGGTCGCAGTGACTTGTTGTTAGTCCTACCAGTTCCCTCAGTGAGATTCTGTCCATAATGAGTAGTTGCCTGGTTTGTTTAGGGTCCGGTCTGTTGATGAGTACTTTATCTAGGGTCTGGTCTGTTGATGAGTACTTTTAATTGCATCAATCCGGGTGTCCTTCATTCCTTCCAGTACTGGGAATTGACCCACTTTTCAATATGCATTTTACCAGTTTCCTCAATGAGTATTTGTCCGTTTTGAGTAGATGTCTGGTTTTGTCTAGGGTCTGGTCAGTTGATGGGTACTTTAGATTATCTCAATCCAGGTGATTTTTTCCATTTCTTCCAGCATTGAGATTCGACCCGCCTTTCACCATGTATTTTGGTGTGGCAAGCTGCCACTCCTACGGCCGGCTAGGTTCTTTTGCCCCTTTCCTTGCTGGTCCATCAGCCCCATCGTTTCCCTCAATTTATATCCTGGTATCCAGATCAGAGTTATTTTAGATTTTGATGGTAGCCAGTTTTCATAAGTGAAAATAATGTTTTCTGAGGTAGACAATTTTAATTTCATTTTAATCATAATATTTTCACAGTAAATAGAGACAAACAACTTTTAAAAAATAATTTTCATTTATTCACTAATAATTGCCAAAGTTACCTCTCAAATAATGAAAATTTGCATTTATTTTATAATTTAAAACACAAATAAATATAGTAGCACTTATCCATACTAAATATTTACACCTTTTCTTTAAAAAAATATTATATAGTTAGGTTGGGTATTTTGGCCTCAAATTCAAAATTAAGTATTGTATTAAAAATGCCGCGCATCCGTCCCTCTTAAGTGATTCCAGTTTGATGGTTTATTGAGTGCTCTTCAACTCGCGGCTTCCTCTCAACTAAACCCGGGAAGAACGAAGCCACAGTTTCATTTCTGGGAATAAGGACATCTCTAATACAATAAACGAATCCGGTCACGGAAATGAAAACAAACATCTTACTGGTGCGGAAGATGTGAAGCGGGATGAAATGAATGAATAGTGCTAAAAAAATCATGAAAAACAAAGGTAATAATTTTTTTGTCTTTGATGAATTCATGTTTTACGTGGAAAAGATGCGTTATCGCCATAGACAGCCAAAATAATAGACTTGCACTAACATGAAATCTGGGTATCATTTCGACGAGCCAGAGGTAAACCACGTGATAATATTTTTGGCACCTAGAAGGTTCGAGAATGGTTTGAATCAACTATGACATCAGTCGTACATTAAACACCAAAGAGCGAACATTGGAATGATAATACCATACGCGAAAAAGTAAAGTTCGCTTAAGTAAGACAGAGGTTTTGCAGCACTGTACAGTGTACATTGTGGGACTTTTCTACGCATCATGCTTACTTCCTTCTTAAATGAATTGCTTGTGACGCTCAATTTGGGTGAGGTGGGTAAATTATAACACATTCGTGACTAAATATTAAATTTTGAAAACAAGCCCGAACTTTTGTTTACTCGATTTGGGATGAATTTAGTTAAGTTTTTTCCGCACCCATCAATTTGCTCATAATTGTAAAAAGGACTAGCAATTCGTAAACAGATTCTAATTTCGAGAACCGAATGGTGATATTTATTTATTTATTTATTTTATTTATTTATTTATTTATCAAAAGAAAGTACATATTACATATTGGATGCTTTGCCTGTCCAACTAGGAAAGTTTCCCGTTCTAGGACAGACAAATTGACATGTTTAGTTCATATTATTACTGAAATGTACATAATTACATAACAAAAACCAAAAAAAAAAGTTTCATTTTTCTCTGAAACTAAGTTGTGTAATAAAGAAAATGTATATAATAAATATAAGTATACATACATTGTTTTGTGAGAAGTAGAAAAAATTAATCTGGTAGCATATATTATAATCGGATTTACCGAATTAACCTGGTAACATAAAATATTAAAATTTACAGAGTATGAGGTAAGCGTTGTAACTAGAATGTGTAATAAATTATGTGCATGATTGTTTTCACTGAATTAAAACATGAATTCAGAACAAATTATATTATACGACAATACGAATATACACCGCGCTCATTTCTTGAACTACTGCTAAAATGTAAAAACAATAACTATATATATAGATAGAAATATAAACTATGAAACATAAAATGCTAGTTGCCTGTATACTTTCAGATTCACTTTTTGACAGATCACAGACATTGGTACGGTTACGCCGCCTCTTTCCCTGATTGGCTCGTCTATTAATTTTAATGTCTATAGTTATCGCTAAAATTGCGTTCTGAGACAATCACATTCAACGTTTTTAGCAGATTATATTTCGATGAATATTTATTTTAAATGATTGATAATTATTACAAAATATGGGCAAACTATCTTTCATTCGATACGCTGTCATTAATTGAGATTCCGCATATAAAACTAACCTTCTCCCAATAGGAGTCGTACAGAGAATAATAATTAAATAATTAAAAATTAAAAAATATAAATCATAAAAGAAAAAGACAAGTACCAATTTTTAACTGAAAACCGGACTCGACTTAAATACTTCATTGTCCAAAATTATTATACTTACCAAGGATGAGCTCTCTTCAATCGATTACCAGAGGAAACTAGACGCATTAATGAAAAAATCAAGAAATTGAACACAGTGACAAACTTATCAAAAAAAACCACCATTTCATATGAATAACTCCTGAATGAATAGCTCAAGTAAAAATTTGGCGCCTCTTGTCAAAACCAGCAGACGCTAAGGTAGGAGATTGGTAGGAGATCACAGTAATCAATACTAGCAGACGCCGAGGTAGGATATTTGTAGGAGATCACAGTAATCAATACCAGCAGACGCCGAGGTAGGATATTGGTAGGAGATCACAGTAATCAATACCAGCAGACGCCGAGGTAGGATATTGGTAGGAGATCTCAGTAATCAATACCAGCAGATGCCGAAGTAGGATATTGGTAGCAGATTACAGTAATCAATACCAACAGATGCCGAGGAAGGATATTGGTAGGAGATCACAGTAATCAATACCAGCAGATCCCGAGGTAGGAGATTGGTAGGAGATCAAATTAATCAATAATATTTGGATGATTTGTGTTTTCGTGTGGTGCCGTTTTTATGAAAAATAATCTCAAGGGCTATGTGTTATGTTAGGTTATCATTGCTTTGTCCCCTTGGCAATTCGGCGCCCGGAGCGGACTGCTCCAATTGCGCCCGCATATGGCCGGTCCTGTTTAGACGAAGTCAAACATGTATTTTTTTCCAAAATACATTTGGAAACTTAACAATCATAACAAGACGACAAATTTTTCATTATCTACCTTTGTTCACAGGCATCCACAAGCAGTGCTGGTCCTGAGACAAGGCCACTGTATAAAGTGTTAGGTATTATCAGCGCCTTATTCCTTGGCTTCTTGGCACCTTGACTGCTCCAATTACGCCTGCACAGAGCCCTGTTCACGGGTGAAATTTCAGTTTTCAATCTTCTACGTTTTGAATAGGTATTATTTTTTTGCCTTAGTGATGTAAAATTTATATAAGACGTAAGTGATATAACACAGAAAAACGACGATTATTTGTGTACTGCGTTTAAGTGGGTAGTTAATTCTTTCTAATGAAGTTTCCTGGGGTAAGTTTTGAGATCTACCCTAACTTTCCAATTAAATAAACTTCATTTAATTATAATGCTATTATTTATCATATCTTCCGAATATCTTAAATCACCTCCATAGCTTTTAAAAACTCAAACGGTGGGCAAAATCAGAACCGTTTCACATATAGACATTTTACTGGAAAGCAAGACTTGCAGCGGGAGAGGGTAACCGAATAAGTTTCTTGTCGTTGCAATTTTCAAGTCGGACGCTTGGTTTTTATGGGACCAAATAATAAAGCCACGCTATAATTTATTGCATGACTTAATAAGGTATTGGAGTGTACACTTTTATTTTATTTTTCCTCTGAGAGGAACCCCAATATTGCGTTATTCATTAATATTTGGAGTGCTATGGAAGATTTATAAACAGAGAAAACTAACTGATATTGAATTACGAATCTCTTCAATTTATAGGTTTCCTAATAAACTTTCAGCAAAACACGAATGTATTATCATGATGTCGGAACACGTGTTCATAAAAATTCTAATATTTCCGCATTTCTTCATTCATCAGAACAAATGCAGATGCATGAACACTTGTTCCGATATATTACGAATTTGCTAAAAGTTTATCAGGAAACTGCCTGCAATCCCGTTTTTAAGCGGACTGCCAATAATTGGACGAGATTTTTAATAAATTAGCACATAAACAAATACTCATTTTTCTCCGTGTAGACAAAATTTTTAATGATAACGTTATCTTGAAATAAAATGCAATTTTTTAATGAAAATATAAGTCGGTTGTGGTAATAGAAACAAAGTAATATTGTGATAAATGTATGTCGGTTGTGCTAATAGAAACAAAGTAATAGTGTGATACATGTAAATCGGTTGTGCTAATAGAAACAAAGTAATATTGTGATAAATGTATGCCGGTTGTGCTAATAGAAACAAAGTAATAGTGTGATACATGTAAATCGGTTGTGTTAATAGAAACAAAGTAATAGTGTGATACATGTAAATCGGTTGTGCTAATAAAAACAAAGTAATACTGTGATGAATTAATGAATAAATAATATTTTGAAGTAGAATACAAATCTTTAATATTTTTTAATAAAAGATTATTTGTTAATGTGACTGTCACTGGGTGCTGAGACCCCCATTTTACATTTATATAAGATACAAAATTATATATGTACGTAGATTAAATGAACCGCGATGAAGATAAATAAATTAAATGAAATCAAACGAACTTGCATCATTAAGAATTTATTTTATAATATTTTTAAACATTATATGATAATGTGGGCTTCACTAGGTACTTTGCAGTGCTGATTGCCCCCATTTTACAATATAAAAAATTCAATAGAAAGATAACATGAAAAAAAAAACAAAGCTGGGATTGTTTATGGCATCACCAACTGGGGTATCTGAAGGTAGTGGGGAGGGAGAGGAGATGAGATTTTATTCAGATCTGATCGCCTAAGATAGCTAAAGCCATTTCAAGCAACGTTTTAATTCTGAAAAAATAAAATTCAATAATAAAGGCGGTAATGAAAAAATAAAATTCAATAATAAAGGCGGTAATGAAAAAATAAAATCGGCAAAAATTTTATGAGGTACATTTGTTGTACATATGTACTTATATATGCTTTACGGTGACCGGATAAATCATCACAATGATAATTCATCACATCTTTAAAAAGTTATATAAAGTGATGAAACAAATTTTTACTAACTGGGTTAGGTAGGTTAGGTTAAGTTAGATTAGGTTAGGTTAGGTTAATTTTTTTTTTCATCGTTTCTAATGACTATATATCACTTTTTAAAAGTGTGTTGAATTGTCACTGTGTTGAGTTATCATGGAACCGTGTTCTCGATATATTCCGAATGACTAATATTTTATCACGAAGTTGGCATGCTGTCACTTTAACAGCAACTTTTATCTCCGTGTAGTTAATAATCCGATGACATCTGCCGATCCTAATTGGTTAAGAGGGACCCTTTTGGAGACCAGCACTGCGAGGCTATTTTGTAATGGACTACATCATTATTTTTTTGATAAAATATAAACTGGGACAATTGCTGTGAAGAACCGGAACCTACTACTTCACATCAAGAACCAACTGGTATCACACATTATCATTTTACCTATGCAAGCTCTTTGCCAGACAGATTTAATAGTAGGATGCTATTTAATTTCTTTTTTTTTTATGTCTTTTTGTTGCAAAACATTTTAGTATTCCTAAATATATTTTTATTTCTAGATATAAACCAATCCTTACATTCATTTGTTGCCATTTAATCCCACGGTAACAATAAAATAATGCGCGGGCTCAATATAAAAATTTCATAAAATCAATTTATTGTATTTTGTTGTAGGATTTTTCGGCAAGAAAATGCATAGATTAAGACAATCGCCTTTTCAGAAAAGAAAATACGATGTCGTTTGGTATAAAAATAGGTCAAAAGGAGTCAAGACGGCATTTTATTGGTCGCGGTGGCGGATCTGTCTATCGTTAAATTCCAACTGAAAAAGTGGCGTTTTACAGCAAATCCCCAAACGGTACTTCGGCTGATGGGAAACCGTAATCCGCAACTTAAAGCGATGGGAATGTAAGACGCCTCCGAAATACTAATGCAATGAAAGAAAAAGCTTACAGATTAAGTTACTTTCTCAGGCCATAGTCATGGGGAAGTAATCATAGGGCAGATGATATTATTTACGTAATACTTTGGTTTTCTGATTTTAGAAGCTGTATAAATGTATATTTTTACCTTGAACGCGATGATATTTATACATGAAATAATAAACAACCTATTAACAAAAAACTTTTCAAACAAAATTTGAAAGGCGGGTATGGTTACCGCCACACCGGTAACCATTTTTTTGATAACCAACACCTATGCTATGTGATACTCCAAGACTTAGTAGGGATGAATTTAAACGTCCATCACTCCTGGACCCACTTACCCCCAGATCCTACCCAAACCTCATTCATACCCTGTTATTTTTCAGATCTTCCTCTCTTTCCTTTCCTTAAACAAACTCTCCATATAGCATCTCCAAAGATGACATAGACCCATACAAATTAGACTATCAAAAAGGGATTTAAAGTTGGTTTGAAAGGGAGATATATAAATACGAATGTTAGAGGGAGTGCGTTATTAAAAAAACGATAATAATTAGCGAAAATTGTACAAATATTTATTTAAATATGACTCGTTTGAAATAGAGAAAAAATCTCTTGACAATTGTTTAAGTTGCATTTAAAGATACACAGTGAAATTTTTCATGCCTATAACATATTAAATAACAGAACAAAACGTGTTTCAATACTTTTCTTAACTTTCTTTTGCGATTTGTTTTCTATCGATGGAATTTCATATAATTAACTAGTTAACGTTTCGGCATTACTAAAGTATATATATATATATATATATATATATATATATTATGTTAAAAAATTAACATATATTTTTTTTTGTAACTTAAAAACTTAAAGAGTTAACGAGAAACTTGTTATAAATCGGTAGAAATTGGGTATGCATAAATTAGCGCCATCTATGAACGTATACATTAAAATGTATATTGCAGTTACTCTGTGGAAGAGCACTAAGATTATAAAAGTTATATTAGTCCCAAAACATTGTTTAATTTTTTGTCTTTACCTTGCCCCGAAGAGAGGGCACAGAAATGGAACAACACAAAACTCCATCTACCAAATAAATTTATAAACCAATTTATAAGCGACCGCTATCGTTCCGGATATAGGAGACAATTGACCTTCCTCTGCATCTCCTGTAGAGATGGTCGATATTCCTGTCACGGTTACAGGGAACCGGTTACTTTGCTGTCACTGGAGCCGTCTGAATTATTTCTCTGAGGTTCCGGCTATTTTTTGGAACGGGTTCCTTTTCTAGTATTTATAATAAATGAAAAAGCATTAAAAAAATTGTAAAAAAGTAAAAAAAAAATAACAATGGTTTTCATTAGAAGCGATTATTTTGAGGTTAGAAATTAAATTTTCAAATTAAAAATATAGTTAGTCCACAACCGCAAAAAAATCACCCCATTTTTTAATCATTTATAATTATAAAAGTGAGTTATTTTTGGGGTATTATGCCGTGTAGCGCTTCCTCCTTCTTTAGCCAACTTTTCGAACAGCATGGCACTGTAATAAATAAATCACTGTACTACTTTTGGCCGTGAAAATCTCAAATCATATATTTATAATTATTTTTAATGGTACGTAATTTATAATGAAGTCCCGTTGAACTGCTAAATATCAGGTTGTCAAAATTGTGAAAATATTTAATAAAAAACGACTCTCGACAAAAATCTCTAGACAAATGCTTTAGTTGCATTTAAAGACACCCTGTGAATACCTACAACATTTTAAATAACTGAAAAAACGTGTGTATATTAATTTGCGGAGCTTAGGAACATTTACAGACTATTAAGGTGAAAAAAAAATCATTAGATAAGCGCTGCAAAAAACTTATATGTCAACAGTCCACATAAAAATGTTCACATCATGCAGAGTTTAAGTGTCATTATGAACTATGTATTAAAAAAAATATAAACAGCAAAACGTGAGTAAAGGCAAAAAAAGAGATATCAAAAACAAAACATACAGATATGATCCAAAAAACAAAAGCAACAAAAATAAAACAGAAAACAAATAGAGTAAATTAAAAAAACAAACAAACATTCACAATCTATTGCTAATTTGCTTTTTAAAATAAGCGAGACTATTTGCATATACTATATCTATGTAGTTACACTCAATAGGATTGTACAGACGACACATTCTAGACAATGGATTGAAGTATGCAATATTGTTCTTAAATAATTCTAGATGGAATATATTCTGACTCCTTAGATTACGTCTATTAGGAACTTTAATAAGAATATTGCTCACACAATGAGTTGTTTCAAGCTTGTCACGAATAATTTTGTGAAGACATATTAAGTCAGCAAATTGTCTTCTTTTATCCAGGGTCGTAAAGTTAAAGTATTGGAGTCGTTCCTCATAAGACTGCAGTACGGCACTTAGTCCAAGTTTAAATGATAACAATCTTAGAATTTTTTTTTGTGCAGATTCAATAGTTTTTGAATATTTCAAGTAGTGTGGGTTCCAGATAACACTACCATATTCCAATTTGCTTCTGACCAACGAGTGGTACAAGGTTATAAACTTAAAGAGTTAAAGAGAAACATGTTAAAAATTTGTAGAAACTGGTAATGCGGGGGCTTAATAATGACCAACTTATATATTTAAATTCAGGATTTGTGTATATATTTATATTTGCATTATTATTTCAAATCGAAGTGTCGAAAGTATCATAGATTCGTTGTATGCAGACGGTTGATAGCTTGTTGACAACTGTTTCTTATCGTTGCTGGCTCAAAGTATCCACGTTTCCACACCATATAGAAATATCGCACACTGTTAAAAAAAATCCTACGAACTGACTATTTTTATAATTTTTTTTTACAATCGAAACTTTCAATTTTTTACGAAAATTAAGGACATCATAAAAGACAAGTCGAAGGAAGAGAAGCTCGCTGACTTTTGAACTGAAATAAAGTGAAACCTTGACCCAAATAAAAGACGAGAAAAGGATATAAATGGAGGAATAATCTTGTTTACCGGCCATCAAAAGAGCCCGGCCCCTCGCGAACCTAACAAAAAGACCCGTTCCGAACTAGAAGAAATAATAGTCATAAAAAAATACAACTCAATTTGAAACTTTCTTTTCTTTGGGAAGGTTGAAATAAACATTTGTCATTGATTAACTACCAGATTAGCTTTAGCGTTGCAAAAAAAATAACTGCGATTGAAATCTAAACAATGACAATGTATGTGTCTTAGTTTTTGAAGGCGAGTCTGGCGAAAATGAGCTCGATTTAGAATTACATAATTAAATCGGATTTTTTGTTAAGAGGCTAAAATACTCGAAAAAATCGGTTAGGGGCATAGTTATGGGCATTGCTAAAAACAAATAAAGTTCTACAAATTAAACACGATAAAAATAAATAAAGAAAATTATGTTTATGTCTATCAATGTCTTTCCGAGGGTTTAAGGGTATTAAGCGAGAGATAAGTTCAATGAAAAACACTAGGTACCTCTAAGATGTATTTATTTATTTAGTGATAATATATGTAAAGAATACCACTTAGGAGTGCTTTCCTTAAGTTTGAATTTGCCGCGTTACCGACAAGTTAGTTGGTGGCGCACTAGATGTCACTGCTGACAGCTTTGACAGTAGCGAATTAAAGCGAGATATAAAAGTAAAAGGGTCATCATTATTTCATTAAATACACCGAATACACCTGAATATAATATCTCACATTATTAAGAAACCTGAAATAAGGGCTTTAAATGTTGTTTCTTTTGTTTTTACAGGTGAGTGAATCTTTTGTTAACAGATAATGTGATGGTTAAGAGTTGTAAATACGTATTGTTAATAAATCTTTTGTTTTTACAGAGAAACGCAATTACGCCTTTGATTTAAAATTATAGTTTTAGATTATAAAAAAAACTATTATATATATTATAAAATAATAACAATACTATTTATAATATATATTTTTCAAAATTTAGTTTAAAAAAACTCATTTCGGGAAACACAACATAAATTGACATTATTTATTTATTTTGGTACAATATTATACTTTTCATAGTTATCCAATAATGTTGGCCTCATTGGGTGGCTTAACAGTGCTGAGGCCTCCTATTCCTCCTCCTATTAAAATAAAATATACTTTTTGTTACATAATAAAACGAATTTATAAGGGAGTTCTATGAGCAGTGTTCAGACTCGATAGGCTAGCATTACACTTGTAAGTTTTTTCGTAAATTTACGACTTCTAGCCAATGGGCGCATTGGATTTTCAAAATGCAAGATGCCCATTGGCTAGAAGTCGTAAATTTACGAAAAAACTTACAAGTGTAATGCTAGCCATAGACTTAACACAGTAAAATGGAAAATATTTCACAAACATGTTGAAAGAAAATAACAATATAATCATTTTGTAGGTTAATTTAGTTAAATTTAATTTCACGGCAACGTCTCTCCGCAATGCACTGGTATCTTTTTCTGATTGCAGCTGCTTCCTTTATCATGTTTCCAATATTCCTCCCCTGGATTGTTATTTGGGTAAATTTTGTAAATAGGTTTTCCTAATTCAAGCACACGCGGGTGTGTCCATTTTTATGAATTTTTAAATTCCTCCGAGTCAGTTTGGTAAATTTTGTATCTCGAATTCAAATAAAACAATTGGGAGAGTCAATGACATCTAAAGTGAAAAATTTTAACACTTTTAAATAACTTGCCGGTAAGATGTCGAAGAGAAAAAATGTTTACAAAAAAAATAAATTAAAAACCCACACTTATAATTTTTTTTAACAGGAGAACATCAACACAACCGTACTGTAGACATTTAAAATCAGAATTTAAAATAAGAAATATGATATTTATATCCAGTTTTGAATTCTTGTAATATTCAATATGATCGTGGCGTTATATGAATAGGGAGATTATGTTCACTTGGTTACCACAGATTCCAAGAATTCCGTAGATTCGCAGAAACGAGAAATGCAGATTTCAAAGCGAAGGAAGCCATGGTATTTGTGGAATGAGACATTTCTATCACGCAGATTTTATTCAGTTTTTGAAAGAAAATAATACGATACGATATGGTTACCAATAAAAAAGACAACATGGGAAAATCTAACATCGGTCTACCACGCTATAGTACAATCAAATCACCATTAGTCAGCTGGGGAGTTGCATACAAAACAAATCTACTGCCTGTTGAAATTGTACAACAAAAAATATTTGAAAAACCAAGAGATTTATCAAACACACCTAATTTTTGAAGAATTTAAAGAATCAAAATTTAATGACCTTGTTCGAAAAAATATTAAAAGAAAAACAAAATCACAACTTTTTAACTGAAAGTCGTACTCGTCAAAAGGATATATTTCCAACGCAAAAATGTAACACCACTTTTGCTCAACATCATTACATATATCTAGTGAAAAAAATACTTCAATACTTCAACAACTGTGACTGTATGTATGTTCACAAAATTATTTTACTGTATTATTATTGTGATGAATGATTTTTTTTTATATGATTCTGTAATGGAATAATCAATGTCATATCTCGTATTCTTTAATTACCACCAGAATAAGTTCCATAAAATAATTGTTTTCTTACTTGTTTACTTGTTAGGAAAGATTTTTTGTTTTCACGAATTATCTTAAAAATTAAAGTTTATTTTGGACAAGCTAGTGAGGGGATCAATGGGACACAACGAGGTAATTAAAACATATTTAAAATGCAAAAATTAACTCGAGTACCACAAAAAACTTGGTTCAGCAAAGTTGTGCGGAAAATTGGTCACATTTTTATCAGGTATCGATTATAGTTACCCAGTCTTTACACCGTACCTATGTATAAGGGCGCTCAGTAAGGTATAAAATAAAAAAAAATATATTTTTTAATTAATAATAAATGCGTTTTAAAAGCTTACACAATTGATTAACGATTATCATCTTTTTAATTTTTTTTTTCCTTTATTCGTAAAATATATTTGTAATCAGTTTTTTACATGCTTTTCGACTACCACACTAGACACATGTCCGTATTGTGGTAGCCGAATAATAAGAGTCACTATGCAATTTAAACCCTATAGATTCTCTAGCACTGAGTTCTAGAAATAATTTAATATTCTTGATATTGTGATCGTCAAACTACGTAAAAAGGTTTCTATCCACGAATACACAAATCTAGTCAATGCTATAAAATTGGTCATAAATATGTGACAAGAAGTCACGTAAGGAGTAATACGGCAAAGTATCGAAAGACGTAGGTCTCTCCCCCAGAAACATACACCTTTTAATAATAAACTAGTTTAACCAAAACCCCCTACATCACAAGGATGGGACACTGAATCAAATCAGCCTCCTAACTTGTATGAGAACCTCCAAAAATGACTTTCATTTATTTTCATAAATTATCTAAAACATTTCAAGATGTTTTAATAATTAGGAATAAATTGAAAAAAAAATAATAAAAAAGTTTTTTGTGAAATCCCATGCAAGTTAGGAGGCTGCTTTGAATGAGTGTCCCGGCCTTGTGATCTAGGAGGTTATGTTTTAACCCGTTTACTAAAAAAACGTGTTTAAAATTTTACATATCGGATAAGCAATCATTTATCATACATTGATGGTTGTTTATCAGTTGTTTACATTTTAAAACACGTTTATTAGTGAGGCCCTAATACTTGCGAAATCTTCTACCTCGTCCAATAATAGCTTAATGGTTAATTGTCTTGAGTAGAGGCGATTATAAAAAATTGTAATTTAAAATACGTTCCTATTAATGAAATACTAAACTCTTTAATAATAAACGTGTTTAAAGTTGTGAAAAATTTAAAACACGTTTATTATCTACCCTTAGTAGATAGTTTGAAGAAAAATGATTTATTATTTTTAAGCAATAATTATTAGCGTGAAACATCTATATACATTTTTTTTCAATCTTCCAAGAAAAAAAATGCCACCGACTGTTTATAATTGATTTAAAAATGTTCTGGAGCATTTTTGGTTTTGTTCAAACGGGCAATCTGCTTAGTTAGGAAATAATATCGACCTGGCAAGACATATGGTGATGATCTGGTTGATAAGTCACACAGACCATCAGGGAAATTAATTCCCTATGAAAAAAATGGTTGATTATTAAATTCACTCTGCAGGAGAAGTAACAACTTATAATCCAACCACCAAATACATAAAAACAGAAGACTCACCAGAAATATCACTCGCATTGAGTTTAGCTCCTTAATATTCAAATTCGGCAGCGGACTGGTGATCGGCACAGTAATATTTTCATTCGCACTATGAAATTATAATCTGTCACCACCAGCTCTCAAGAGAGTGGAATTTAGAATAATAATGAATTAGCACATTGTAATTCCAAAAGTACCGCCACATTATTGTGACAAAAAATATTTTAATCCTTTTAGTCTTAAATCGACCTCTTTTGACAAACGATATAATTCGGATGAATCCATCTGATTAATGCAAAGATGACTAATTCATTATCATTCACCTGCAGAGCAAAATCTATACAAAACTGACCAGAGATGCCTCTTCTGTCCACTATTTTTAATTTTTAATTTTAAAATTTTATTTCAAACTAATTTTAAGTCTACTGCCTCTCCAACATAATAGAAATTTCTACATTATAATCAATAATTGGAATGTTTCTACACGTGTCCGTTCATTAGTACCCCAGTAATTGATTACAATGTCGAAGATGGCGCTTCTAATCCAAGAGTGATATGAAATACAAGGACAGACAGGGCTTAACGCAATTTAGTGTATTCTATCACGAGATTAGAGAAAGTGGCCGCCATTAGCGGGTCAAGTAACGGGGTAATTATTAGAGTAACGCCCGCCATTGGTGGACCAGCGGCCAGCGGGCAGGGGAGAGTGGGGAGAGAAGGCTAATAAAGCATTGTTAATAGACTGAGCCGGGAGGCCTCATTAGAGGCCAGAGGCGTGGAAATCGTTTTTTTCACAAAAAACCTTTTTGTTAAACTAAAAAAGATGTAAAATAAATAATCTTATAATTGAAAGACATGTAAAACAACAGTAAGGTGATTTTTCCATAACAATGACGGCTAATGATGAATTATTTTTACCACGTACTTGTTATATAATCGAGGTTTTCAAATGTGTACAAAATGCTTGCTAATTATTTTTTTAATGATAAATTAATGTTTATAAGACAAGGTTTTTTTTCATAGCACAAAGGATAACAAATTATTATAAGCAATCAAAATCAGAATCATTAACAAAATAATAATAATAAGTCAAAATATTTCACCAAAAAACGTAAATATAATATATCTCGACGCTATCTAGTGGGAAATTTAGCACTAACAAAGCCTTTCCAATAAAAATAAAGTTGGTTTTTACATGTGAAAAAAATTAAAAGCAGTAATTGTTGATTGAAGTATTAGTACATATTGAATTATTTGGCGTGTTGGAAACACACTTAGGATTGGATGTATTTGTGGATATTATGTACCCACTTCCCGCTAAAAAAAGTTTTTTATCATATAGCTACTATCTACTTATATTAGCGAGAAAGAGATGGGGTATAACAGCACGTACCCGAAGAATTTTAACCATTCCTGAGCATATTTGGAGTAAAAAAATTAGATGTCATTTTGCTGTCAGACGATATTTATTAAAAAAAATGTATTTTTCCATCACACGTCGCAACTGAGTAGTTGGATACAGCCTAGCGGGTCACGTGATACGCACTCTGTCTCACCAGCCGCACGACAAAAGAGGAGAGAGAGAGCGTTTCACATGATCCCGTCGCGCGTGAAGTTTGCGTTTAATTGAAAAAATATATCATTGGATGGCAAAATGACATCAACGTTTTTTGCTCCAAATATGTTCAGAAATTGTTGTTTAAAATCCTTCGGTTACGTGCGGTTACACACTGTATACGAACATCGAATTAGTATTAAGTATTTTCAGTTATTCGGAAAATTTTATAGCTATGTGATCTAAATTCTGTTAAAAACGAATTTTATTTTCCAATGTCGACTAATAATAAGTTTTAACTATGCTATATTCATGCAATCCATCTGTGTTAGTACTATGTTCGAATTAAGTCTGATTGCAAATTCCCCTATTTGTTAATTTAATTCTGGGCGGTGTACAGTGAATATATATATATCGTTTCCAGACATTCTGAGAGATTTTTTGCTTCCACAAAAATTTTTGCCGTACGATTCTACATGGGGTAAGCATCGTTCTGGCAAATTTTGACGTCAAAACATTGTAGCGTCCGTATATCGGACGCTGTAAGTCGGTGGACGCTACAATGCTATGGAGTTTTTAGGGGTCGGACGCAACAAATGTAGCGGGATATATATATATATATATATATATCGAGATTCCACAAAGCTTTACATTTCCAAAAATAAAAATCTAAACTATTTACTTTTCTATCATAAAAATATTTTTAAGATTCTTTGCAGTTAGATACAATGACTGTTAATTTTGCTGCAAATATGTGCAAGGAATCCAAGTGATAGCTCAACACTCAACCCACTCAACGCTGAAGCCGAAAAGAAAACCACTCGAAGGTTGAATACATAGTCAGATTTAATATTTCTAGGAAGCACTTCACCTCCTGTCTGAGACCAGACAAGCGAGGAAAATCACGTACCCGAGAAAGAACATCTGTACATTATATAAGACTTCGATAGTGGTTCGATCTCGGTATGAAACAATCTTTGAGTGTTTTCGGTGAGTGAATTCATCTGTTCGAACATTGCGCTACAGGACAAAAATATGGGAAAAAGTTTTTTTGTTTGTTTGTTTTTCTTTGTCTCCCTTGTAAGTATGTACGTGCTAAGAATGCACTTCGCAATATTTCACAGTTATGTTTTAGAATAACACGAATCACGTTTTCACAACACGTTTTATCCCTCTATCCCCATACAACTCTGTTCACCTTACCACTTTTACAAAACTTGGGATGCGTAATTATTAATAACTAGCGTAGAACCGTTAAAAATCACGGCATATTATAATTTTAGGATTTGTGGTATTAGGATAAAAAAAGCCTTTCAAAAGACGATCAGAAATTTACCTTTCGAATGAACACTATTAGTAAACTTCAAGAATTATGATATCTGACAAAAATTTGAATAAAAGTAATACAAATAAAAAAAAATTAATTAAATTATTTTGGTACCTTTTTTTACCACTTGTCTGAATCGTTCCCACAATCGATGCCAATTTTGAAAATTAAAGCAAAACCCATATCTAGAGTTCATTTAACCCGAAACATACATAGACATCACTGAAATTATTATTTTTACTTATAAATAAAAACATTGGTTGACAAACTGACAAAAATGTTTTCATAAGAGATACCTGACTATTATAAAATGCTTCCATGCTAACTCAACACAGTGACGTCATTAAAAACGATGATTTTTTTTTTAACCTAACCTAACCTACTTAACCCAGTCAATAAAGTTTTTGTTTCATCACTTTCCATGACTTTATATAACTTTTTAAAGATGTGATGAATTATCATTTTGATGATTTATATGGTCACCTTATAAAATATAGCTGTAAGTAAAAACGTAGCAGAATTCAATAAATTTTCGTTATACGTTTTAAGCCTTCGTCAACACAAATAAAATATTTTTAACGGTTTTGTGCGATATTATGACTGAAAGCATTTAATAACTTTGCTGAACTTGCTTATTTTTTACCATTCTACGAATATCTTCAGATTAGCAAAATTTAAACAACAACAATGTTTGAATATTAAATTGTGTTAGTATTTATTATGTAAATAATATTATCTACTTATAGATCAATAAACCTTGATTCCGACTGTATAAATTTTATTATATAAATCATCATTTAAACACGAATAAAACACCCTCTTGCCGATTCTGACACGTTTTGACTTCACATCCAGTCTACGTGAGTAGTATTTATGTTGTCTACAGTCCGCATCTGAATCGAATAAAATGTTGTTTTTAAATGCCGATAAATTGTTTATCAGTCGTGGTCATGGATGTATTTTTGCACTTTGGTTCAATATAATAACATGAGTGACGAGATGATAATATTTTACCTAGTGTTTTTCAATGTTTCTTAAGAATAAAAAAAGTCTGGATTTACATACAGCGGGTTGTAAAAAAAGTTGGCTTTTTTGAGACTGGTGACTCGTCAGGTCACTGGTCACGTTCATAGATTTGGTAATTGTGAGAGACCCGAAAACTTACAATTTTGAAAATTATTTTAATTTTTAAAATTATCCATAATAATTTAAAAATATATGCTGATGCTTAAGTTAGAAGGTTAATTGATTAAAAAAAATAAAAATAGGAACTGGAGGTCATTATTAGTCGATTGAAGTTACATACACATTGTTGGTAACTGAAATCACATTGAGTTTTCGTTTATTTGTTTTGCCATGTATCGTTATTAAATTATTAAGTACCTTATCATTTTATGGCAACGCATTTGAGATAGAAAATTTAATTGTGAATATTTATTAAAAATAGTAAGCTTAAGCCTCCATGTGCCACCCCTGGGCCGATAGATTAGTCCGACCTTTAGCCTAAAGTACTTATTTCTGTTTTATTTAACTGGTTTAGTGCCAATCACTCCCATGGGAGGACCAATCATATATAATTTTGATGCTAACAAAAGCTCCTGGCAGCGAATGCGTTAAACTGTCCAAGTACGCTTCATTCCAAGGTTGGAGTTAGATGAACTAACTGTATTGCTCATATGGATGTACTTACGGAGATTTTTTAAATTTATTTATTTAGAAATACGGAGTACATGTAATAAACTCTATTCAATTTTACACAATTAAAGTACCTATTAGGAATGCCAATACAATATCTTATTTGTTTTGCCTGGGACGAGAATAGTTCTTTATTATAGCTAAGCTTAATCTTGACTAATGAACAAATGAAATATAATCATAGCCAAGGTTAATCTTAGCTAATGAACATATGAAATATAATCATAGCTAAACTTTATCTTAGCTAATGAAAATATGAAATATAATTATAGCTGAGATTAATCTTAGCCAATGAATATAAGAAATATAATTATAGCTAAGCTTACTTTTAGCTAATGAACAGATGAAATATAATTATAGCTAATCTTAATCGTGGCTAAAAGTCATCGTTGAGGAGAGACCTCTCCAACAGGACTCTCTCGGAACCATCGCCTCGTAACGCAGTAGGAGGGATGGGTTCATACGTCCGTCACTTCTGAACACAGATTCCTAACTATCCCTCATACTATTTTCCTTCCAGCACATCCTCTCCTTCCTTTCACTAAAAATACACTCGACACAGCATCCCCAAAGATGGGATAGGACCCGAGGGAAATTATTTTCCTAATAGCCTCCTGTGTGGAGTTAATGGAAAAAAATATATAATTTCTGGTGGATTTCGTGTAAATGCGAGGGCTGGAATAAATTAAATGTATAATATTTATTACGCAGATGCGTATTTTCCGTGGTAACCTTATAGCACGTAAAAGGATCTAATACATCTTTATACGGGTAAGTGATAAGTGAAACCATTGTCCATGGGCAAAATAACATTATCAAAGGCCAGATTACGCTCGACGATAATTCAAATATATATCAAGAATTTCTTTTGTAATAAACCACAGAGATAAAAGCCTGGCTTAAGGCGGAAAACAGAGGTCTGGGAGGCCTTAGAGATAATATTCACGCATTACCGAGAATATCAGAGGCAGAGGTCTTTAATACTATCAGCTGGCACAGTGTTTCTCAATCTTACAATATCGGATGAAAGGAGTAACTTTATTTATTTATTTTATTTTATTTTTATATATATATGTATATAAATTACAAACAATACAAAACAAAATGAACCTTTGTCTGTCCAACTGGGAAGGATTCCCGTTTCAGGACAGCTAAATTGTGTATTTAGTACATAATATTCTTACAATGGAATGGCAATGCTGTCAAAACAAAATTTGAGAACATTGTTGATAGCATTTGAAGTGACAGGATGGTTTCTTTATCCTTGAAAGAATCGCAAAGATGTAATTTATTACCAGGGTCAATTTGGATAACATTAGTAATTGCATTCAGAACAAATGAATGGTTTCTTTCGGGACATCACAAGTCTGAGATTCTTTCCAGGGCATTTAAGAGAACATTTACAATTGTATAGTTAGAATTTCCAGATTTATAAATCAGTATAAGACATGATGATATTTTACTAATTTCCTGAGCACGGTTGCATTATTGTCCCTCAGACCGTTATTGATAATGCAAACAGTCAAAAATCGATATTCGCTGGCAACACTGGCACATCTCTGATTGAATTGACATTTATAAACGTTGATAAAGATGGGTACATACAAGTTAAAACTAATAAATGGACAACGTCTAATTGAAATATTACATTTATTATGTATTGGCAGTCAGCATGTACTTTTTGACACTAAAAAAGGAGTTCATGAGGTCATTAGCCATATCTAAGAACTATTTTTTCTCGAAGCTGAAACGGAATCAATTGATTACGAAACAACATAAATTAATTAAACAAAATTTACTTGCGCACGTCGTTACTCAAAACCGCAAACTCCGGATTCGTAGCCAAAGATTGTAACCTATTAATTGCGGAGGCCGTCAAAAATAATTTAGGTAAATTTTTAAATGGTAAATGGAATTAGTGAACTATTACTTCAGCAAATGGTGAATGCTTTGACGCTGAAGGAAATGACATATTATTAAAATCAAAATAAAGGAAGAAAGCGCCACAGGCGATATATGAATTTCTAGGTACAATACTATAATAACTATGTGCGTGGGTAATATATATAGACGGTGGCCGAGTTGACATCGCGCTTGGGTCTCACTCAAGCGTAGTGTGTTCAATTCCTTGGCTGGCTAAGTCCTCCATCACAACTCAAGCAACATTTTCAGCTTACTGTGGTGGTAGTAAGAGATTTTCAAATATTGTCAGGTTATTCGTAACCCGGGAATGTTTGTATTTCTTTTAAAAAAAAAAAATATATATATATATATATATATATATATATATACGAATAATGGATAATATATATTACATACAATATTATATTGATTAATATAATATTGTATGTAATTAATATAAAAAATGGGAAAAAATAAAGGAAAAAAAATATTTTCGAAGGAAGCAAATACTTTGGGGTGTGACATATTGAATGAAAAAACATACACTTAGTAAGACACCACTTTATTTTTGAATCAATAACGATAGCCAACCGGGTTTCGCTTGTCCCAAGCTTCATCAGGGCTAAATATCAACTAAAGCTAATTAGATAGCCCCATATTAAATTTATTCCGCCGCTGAAACTGTTATTTCCTCCCCCCCTCCCTCCTCATCATCCTTAATAATTTGTCTCCACCTTTTCTATTTGCATCTCTTTCTATCTGTTTTGTATCTCTTTCACTCATTGTTTTCATTTACCTATATTTATATGTGCCTGTATCTAATTAGCTTTAGTTGATATTTAGCCCTGATGAAGCTTGGGACAAGCGAAACCCGGTTGGCTATCGTTATTGATTCAAAAATAAAGTGGTGTCTTACTAAGTGTATGTTTTTGAAAAAAAATATATTTAAATTTGGAATCTTTTAAAATTTATCAAATGCGGATTCCAACAAAAGCGGCGGAGACGAAAAATTATTAAATAAAAAAATATATTATGCTCTGTGGGGCGCGCGCTACAGGTTGAGAAACACTGATGTAACACAACGTGTTTATTTCTTTTGGTTACATAAATATTTTGTTGTCAGTTTATTATGGCTGGAATGTTGTAAAAAATTAGAAAAGTTGAAATTAAAATTAATTATTTGTTTAAATAATTAAAGAAAAAAAAACAAATTGTTAGAAAAATTTGTTTATTGTTATCGCAAACAGTACCGGTACCAATTTTGATAAATAAAATTCAAGTGAAATTAACGATAAGTTAATTTTTTATAATTCAAATAGTAAACTGGAAAACTGAAAAATATGTTAAAAAATTCTGGTGGGCACCGTAGCGTTTCAACTCGACCGTTTGTCATTTCGTCTGTCAATTTGTTTAATTTATTATACAAGAAAGCCTTATTGATAAAATGGCTATTGTGCAGTAAATTTGGAATTTTTTAATCGCATTTTTCCAAAATTATGGTCCTTGTCTGCCTGAAGAAATTTTATAAAAGAATTGTCATTGAGATGGTGACATTTTTTAGGAAAAATTGAATTATAATTCCTTATTGTAAATTAAAAAAAATAGTTAAATAAAATATATATTCTGGTTTATTTAAGTGGTTATATATTTAAGTAATACCTACAAATTTTTTATTTATTTATTTATTTATACGCCCATTGGGCTTTTACATACATAGTTCTTAAGAAAAATATTCTGAAGATTGTAAGTTCACAATAGTAACAGTAATAATACATTTAACCATATATATTTGACATATTATAAAAGCAAGCAAAAAGCAAATGGAAACATGATAGTTTGTAGGTATAAGCCCCTTGTAAGAAAATAAGAATACGCCTACTTTTAAGGTATAAAGATGAAAATTGTTTATAAAAATGTTAAGTTTAGTAATACTAGGTAGTAGTTGTATTAACATAATATGTATGCGACATATAAAAGCTAGTGTATATATTTATTCATTCATTTAATTATCTTTTCACGAACTAGCGGGCTCCATAAGCCAGCCAGTTAGTAAATTGATAAATAAATAAAAATAACATTGTTACTAAATGATTACAGTAATTACTTGTGAATAATAATGCAGTTGTAGTAATTGCAAGAAGACTACACCTATAATTGTGTCAATCCTGAGGAAATAATTCGATAAGAGGTGCAATAGCTAGATGTTTATTGTTTTATTATAAGAGTTCTAATATATTGGTTTTAAATTCGGAAACCGATTGGAAACGATAGACATCGATTGAACTATATTTGTTTCCAAGTGTATGAAGCCTTTGAATTGGGGAGTTAACGAAGTAATTATTGGCAGATTTGGTAACAAAATATAGAGCATTTAAACGGGTATCGCGGGTAAGCTCGTTAAATCGAGGGCGTCCAGGCAGCCATTTGATATATTGAAAAGGCAAACTAAGTCACTCACTGTGCGTCTTGAAGTTAAATCGCTTAAGTTTAGTAATTCCATTAGACATGTATAATAATTTATGAGTTGCTTATTTAAAAAAATACACTACTTGTTGTCTCTTTAAGACAAAAGCGGTTTATCTACGATGTTTGTCAAGGACATCATTGTCGGTAAGTGCATGCACACCAATACACACAATCTCAAGATTGTGCTGTTCAATTTAAGTTTCAACTTGATAAAGCCAGTTTGAAGCGATAAAACGAGTAATTAGCTCAGAGGCATGTCTCTACCGACCAGTGGCGTGCATAGCATAACCAAAGGAACGCTGCGAGCAATTTTTCAATTTCGGATTAAGAATTTTACTGTGCAGAGAATGTTTGAAAATGGCTTTATTTCATCTTTCGCTGACTGTCGTAACCAACTGAAAAAAAATGAGTATTGAAGTTTCTTACCTAACTATCCAGCAACACTGTGAGAATGGTTCAAACTTTGATGCAAAGTGTTTCAATGACGTCTAACCTAACCTAACCTAACCTAACCTAACCTAACCTAACCTAACCTAACTTAACCTAACCCAACCTAACAACATACACCAATTGACGATGCCACAGTCTTACTGACTCCAAAAGATTGGGAGCAGTTGGGATTATTGTTTGGTGTTCACATAAAAAAACCCAATATGTCGTTTTAAATGAGGTATATACATAATTATTAAATTTAAAGAGGTATCTAATGATAACATCAATAAAAAAAATGACGTTAGTTGACTTTCGTGCCTCCACCAAAATAGGCTAGTCAGTGGTAAAGTAAGTTGGGGAATGAGCATAAAGCTAGAATTAGAGGCGCTACTGCGTAATAATATCTCGTCAAAATTTGTTCTACTAATAGAACGCAATAAACGGTGCCTGTAGACCGCATTCGATAGTTTTAGTTAGAGCGTTGGTAGAGTTGGAGGTAGGTCAGTCAGATGTAAAAAAGCGGAACCAATTTTTTCGCTTCATGTCTCTTCTAAATATAATACATCTATGCGGTGAACATCGACGAGATATTGCAGAACCTAAATATATCAACGTGTTTGGACTGCACGCCATTGCTACCGACAATCTCATTTAGTAACTGTTATATATCTGCTTACTTGCAGATTTCTGTGTAAGGAACTCTTTGAAAAAGTAAAAGGTTTTTTTACTATAATTGCGTTTATTTACGTTACAATAAATAAGTCTGGATTTAGCTACATTGTTCATTACCCGAGGGTTGGTAATTCTCTGTTTCTAGAAGCTTGTAGTCTGACAATGATACCCCACAGGCAATTGCTACACTCTAGCGACATCTGTCGGACTCTGGAGTAAGCTTTCTGACTAGTGCCATCTATCGCTTGAATACCCATCTTTTTACGATACATCACAGTAACAATAGAGAAGTTTATAGCTACATAATTAGGTACGATAGTGATATTCGTGTTAACAACTTTAACCAACCGTTACAATGTTTAGATGTCGGGCTTATTCTCATGCTATCTTATTTCTTCTTGTAACCTCTGCAAATGTGTCCTCGTGTATCACCGGGATTTGCCCGGTCAGCCTAATGCCTGCCTTGAGATAAAGCGGCGAATTAATCTAGCGGATCAGCTATCGGACAACTGTCTCGGCTGAAGTTCGACATTCTTAGAACGTGGTCTAAAAGCAGGGAGATACCGACCCTGATTAATTTTAATCAGGGTTGCCAATGGTACTACACATTTTGTTATTAGTTAGGTGTGGAATTGGAACAGAAAAACGAAAATAAGAATACTATTGGTGTACATGCACTATTGCTTCATTAATAAGAAGCTGTACCGGATTCATCGAACTCAAGAAGCCAATATACACAAATATGATGATTGAAAGAATTCACCCTCGGCTGTCTATCGTATGGATGGAGGAATTTCCTAAGATCGTTGATGGAGTGGTCGAGTTCAACAGAGGGCGATGGATTTACTAGATACTATAACACAATATTGGAGTTCAACGGAGGACAGATCTCGTAAGCGGTGGTAGGGGGATAGGGAATTTTTATTTGGAAACTTTGGAGGGGGTGGGACTTCCCTACCTTCCTCATCGCAATCTCTTTCCTTACAACATTCACAGAGAAAAATAAGCATCGCTAGTTGTTCGAAGAACGAACAGGGGTTGGAATAGCCGACTCAAGGGCTATTCCACACAGATAACAAATAAATTAATTATATGGTTTTTGACAGGCGAATGCGGAAACACAATGCGTAACGTTACTTCACAAGCAACTTACCGGTGAAATGATGGTGAAATCTGCATCAGCCTCATCTATCAGCACTGGAACGGAATTGTGGTTCTTTAGCACTTGTTGTTTTAAAGTAAATTGCGATAAAAATACGTCTTAGGATTATTCCGATTAGACAACCGGCGATCGAGATTTGACGGGACGAACGGTCTTTTTTCAACTGGCTCGGCTCCCGGCTCTCCGTCGTTTTAGCTGACTTGTGCGAACTTAAACTATACAGTCTAAATTCTGACGATACGATTGGTTATTACACAGCCTGTCATAATAGTCTTAAAAACGGGATTGCAGGCCATTTTCTGATAAACTTTTAGTTGATTGCTAATATATTGGAACACGTGTTCATGCACCTGCATTTATCCCGATAATATATAATGACGAAATGCGAATCATTTTAGGATTTTAATTAACACGCGTACCGACATCGTGATAATACATTCGTATTTTACTAAAAGTTTATCGGGAAACTAATCAATTCTTTCGTTAAAGGCTTGCAATCCCGTTTTTAACCGGATATCAAATAACTTGAAAAGATTCTAAACAAATTAGCTGTACAATTTTTTCCCCGTTTAAGCAAATTGTGGATACTGTAGACTGCGGTCGTGGCTCCGTACTTCGCTTAAGAGTTATGCTGTCAGTAGCCCCTTGGCTACCGCTTCAACCCTTCCGAGGCGTAGAGAAATGACAAAACCTCATGTATTTGTGTGATGAATAAAGTCAACTACTTTACTACTGACATACATTAATAAAAAATCTGCCATATTATTGTAGAAAGCAATCACTTTGTGGTTTGACATATTTAATAAAATAAAATACTTTTTTGTTTTAAAACCACGATATTTATTAATTTAAGAACCGACCGGTTTCGCTTTACTTAAGCATCATCAGGGTACAAATTAATAACTAAACAAGAAGTACATAATGTGTGCATATATATAACAAAATATAGAGGGAGACAACATGATACAAATATAAGCAACACAAAGACGGTCATAAAATACATTAACATAAGTGCAAAAACCAAAAACCAAAAGTCAAAAGTCAGATACAAACCAAAAGTCAGATACTTAATAATCAATTAGACATATCAAGTAGTCCAATATTAAGTCTGTTTCCAATAAACCCATAAAAAATTCCCAGTTCTCCTTACCTCCTTACCACCATGCCAGTTGATGCTTTGTTTCTCCCGATTTATTGGTATAACCACAGACATAGGAATATTCATATGTCTATGGGTATAACCCATTAGTCTACATAATTATCTGGCGGTTTTTTCCATTACTTGTGCACTTATGTTAATGTATTTTATGACCGTCTTTGTGTTGCTTATATTTGTATCATGTTGTCTCCCTCTATATTTTGTTATATATATGCACACATTATGTACTTCTTGTTTAGTTATTAATTTGTACCCTGATGATGCTTAAGTAAAGCGAAACCGGTCGGTTCTTAAATTAATAAATATCGTGGTTTTAAAACAAAAAGTATTTTATTTTATTAAAAAATCTGCCTTTTACACCGTGTTCCATGCTCAAACATAACGTATATCCATGAAAAACGTTCGTATAAACACAACTATTTTAGCATTATTTTTTCGCGCTCGGTCAGCCATTCTCCTGTTCTATTGCAAAATCACGTTGATTATGAATTTATACCATTTTTTAATCTTGTAATGTTGTAATTTGGTGCAGTTATTAATATCTAGTTAGGATAGTTTTGAGAGTTAGTCATAGATGGCAGTGATTGCACTATTGGGTTCCGAATGGTTCCGACTGCACACGAAGGTAGCCGAACATAGGTCGAGAGCACATTTGTATTTCTATTCCATGGCAGAATAACTCTAAGACTCAAACTAAACGGACTTGTGTCCGGTAAAACTTTTATTGTAATTATTTACGATATTCAACATCTTGTAATCTTAAACTAATCAAACAATTATTGATGACTCCCGTTCTCAGTATATTTAATACCGAGTGAGAATACTTACGCTAGTAATACCAGACATTGCATATACAATGTATACTTAAACGATAGTTGGAACATGTTTCCAAATATATAACCTCTGTTACTAGGCATGTACCTAAAGCCTCTCAAATGTTATCCGAATAAGTGCAATACGTCTCGCAAAAAAGCTACCATTACACTAGACAATTTTTAATAACATTGCCATATTTAAAAAACTTTTTTTGTAATTTTTTATTAAACTTATATTATCATGAGTTTCGAGATATGAGCGTGAAATATGGTATATTGTATAAATATATATATATTTTTTACCATTGTCCATTTACCTACTGTGTGCTTATGTTCTATGTAATATATTGGTGTTTAACTGTTTTATGGAGACCTTGAAAAGTAAATACATTATTTATACCTAAAAACCGAATAGTAAGCAACAAACACATTATGGTTAAAGTTTAGCATTGGACCCCGTAAGATGTTTTACGTCTGGTAATGAGTATTTAAAATTTTCTCCTCAAAAAATAGCAACACTGACATGCATTTTCATTGGTCGAGGTTTTTTAGGAAGTGAGGTGCAATGGGTAGTTCGGCAATCGGAAGCCTTCGGCGAGCGCTTTCTAGTTTTGGGCGTCAATGACGTCTGTCATTACCGATGACTCTCGTGTTCTGGGCGTCAATGAGGTCTGTCGTTACCGACGACTCTCGTGTTTTGGGCATCAATGAGGTCTGTATTACCGACGACTCTCGTGTTTTGGGCGTCAATGAGGTTTGTCATTATCGATGACTTTCGTGTTTTGGGGATCAATGAAGTCTGTCATTACCGACGACTCTCGTATCTATAATTTTTAATTCAAATCATACTTATGTAACTGAACTTCTAAAAGTTTATTTTAAAAGAAAATTGATAATAAATTTTTTAAGAAATCAATCCATGGTTTTTGACGTCTCTTGTTCTGGCTGCGGTGGAACAATACGATGGGTAACGCGAATTTAACTATTTACGTTTTGGTTTATTCAAAGATTTGCACTAGATGAAATTGTTAAAAATCAGTGAATTAACTTACAAAGTCGTTGACAAAGAGATTTCTGTGGATATTAAATAAATAATAGTCAAATAGAAATAAGTTCGAGACCTTTCTTTGTCTAAAACTCTCTTTATGTAACATAATTCACTGATCTCATATATATATGACATAAATTTTAATGTTTTTCTATGCATCAGTGGCGTATCTATGTAGCCCCCGGTTACAGACAACATAACGTACAAAATACTCTACATAACGATGTAACGTTTTCTACACCTTACCTACATACCTAGATATCGGGATTATACTGGTGTAGTATAAAATACTCGAGTCTAGAGCAGGAGACGACAACGGGCGGCACGCAGGCCAACTCCGAGCAACCTCTTTGTGTAACAGCTATTTTTCAATTTGTGCCAATTTGGGAGGATTTGCTGGATCAAAACCGTAAACAGATACAAAACTATATATGTCAATTTCGAAGCTGCCCCGGGAACCATTTATTGGATAATCAACACCCCTGCCATAGGTCACTCCAAGTGGTTTACTACGTTTGGTGACTTAGCAGGGGTGCCCGGGTTAATGGGGTGAGTTTTTTCTAGGTCTTTGCGGTGGATGTGTTTGCCCATCTAATGCGTGGCGGGTCGGATCGGGAGAGACTGGTTGAGGGAGACCTGTTTACTTTGGATTCATACGTCAGTCACTCCTGAACACATTAACCCCCAGGTTCCTACCCACTTACAGAACTTACTCTCCTCCTTTTCCCTACAAAGACCCTCTGCACAGCATTCCAAAAGATGACAAAGAATTTTTTCTCATGGCCTCCTGTGTGGAGCTATAATAAAAGAAAATACATCATGGATTTATGGTTCCACGATAACTCAACACAGTGACAATTCAACACGAACAAAATTAAATGAACACGTGTTCATCCACCTGCCTTGGTCATAAGTAGAGACACCCATTCATAGCATTAACGATATTTTCACGAATTAAAGCGATAAATGGTGATTTTTGCAATTGTAAAAAAGATTTGAACGAACATGACAAACTTTACTGTAGAAACATGTGCCATGCTGAGTTTCAATCAATAATACAATAAAAATGTTTCAAGTGATTTTGCTAATTTAATTGTTTTTCCCCTCTTCCCGACTCCTATTCCTTGACGTTATCCTATTTAGCTATAAACGCTATGAAAACGCAAAATTGAAGCTATTTTTTCAATAGATAATGCTATATTTCTTAAAAATTAAAGCTATGAATGGGTGTCTCTACTCATAATAATATATCAGGACGAAATGCAAAAATATTATGACTTGTGTGAACATTTGTTCGGTTTTCTTGACAATACATTGGTATTTTACTTAAAGTTTTTTAGGATACTTAACAATTCATTCCTTAATGGTGTATAATCCCGTTTTCACTAGGAATAATTTGAAGAGATTTTTAATAAATTATCAATATTTTTTAATCTTGAAGCTTTTTCTGTGTATAATAATGAAATTTCAGTATAAGTTGGGGTGGACAAGGGGTAATTCCAATAAATGTTTCAATTAAGGTATTTTCTATGATACTAACATGACAAATCACCGGATAGTATAATTGAAAAATTGTATATCTGAAAGTTTAAATAAAAAAAATGCCTCAGGATCATTGTCGTTCAAAAAAATAAATTAACCTTTCGAGTGTTAGTAAACATGAAAAATTACGACATCTGTCAAACATTTATGCAGAATAAATACAAATTTGAAATAAAGTAATTAATAAAATAAATTTTGCACCTAATTAATCGCTATAATATGAATTATCAGTTCCAATTTTAAAAATTAATAGTCTTGAATAATTTTACACATTACACAGACAATCACTTCACGCATGCACCCACACAACGTCAATCGAATGTATGTCCAACATAAATATTCAACCAGAGCAATAAGCCAAAATATACTGGTTACTCCCAGTTTGAACACATCTTTTGGACAGAGAAATATTAAATTCTATGCTACTAAATTTAACAATGCTCTACCAAATCAACCAAAAAATAAAGGAGAAGAATGTATAACAAAAGTAAAACCATGGCTGAGAGAACAAAGTGATAATCAACTTATAAACTATTCCCCCAATAAAAACCTCAATGGCCCAAAAACAATTTAACTTTCTTGCTTCAAAAATATTCAATAATTTAACGTTAGAAATAAAATCAATAGCCAAATACGACAGTTTCAGGAAAGCGCTCGGGGATTTTTTGGTATGTGATTGTTATAGTGTTAGTAGCCTATTCCAAGTACTCAGATAGAGGTGTATATATTGTTTATATGCGTGAGGATGCGTCATATGGGTGTATGTATACATGTGTTGTTATATGTATATAGGTATGTCTGCTGCTATATACACATGTGTGCTTGCATGCACACATATTAAAAATTATATATATAATTATGTACATTTTTACAATCTAATGCTAATTTACTTTTTTCTCCTTTCTAATTTCTATCTTCTACTTTTTATTACAATTTTTCCAAAATTTTAGCTTCATCTATAGTTACTAATTTCATATGTTTACACTAGATTTCATATTTCATACAAAGTAATTACACTCAATTGGTCACCATGAAACAGGCAGCCGCCTAGTATGGTGATTCATTATATCTACTTTATGTAAATTTCAAAATAATGTAACATGTATTAAATAAATAAATAAATAAAATAAAAATAAACATTATTAAGACGATGTAAAGACAACTTGAAACTAAATTCAAAAGTTTGTAAACTACAGGCCGCCTCATAAAAGGGAACTCTAGTGAGGAGGACTGTGAAAAAAATGTATTTATGCTTTATACCTATATAATGTACAAACTTTGAAATTGTAACTAATAAAAAAAAAATTTTTTTTTTTCTATAACCTTATACCTACTTTTACATTAAAGTGTTGTTACCAAAATAACGGATGTTTTTAGGGGTATGTTAAATATGTTATTTGTTAAATATGACCTACATAAATAACATTGAAATTGCCATTTAGTCCACAGTATCAGAACATTTTAGAATTACAAAAATGATTTATTTCTTTGATAACAAACAATACACGAGTTACAGTACAATTTACAAATATTGAATATTTCGTGTTGGGTACCTATGGTATGTTTCCTTGAAATGTCTTGTATGTGGTATGTATATTCCTTAATTACCAGGTGACGTGTGTAGTTATAGGTGTGTGTGTGTGTGTTTGTGTGTGTGTTTGTGGGTGTGTTTGTGTGTATATGTATGCGCATTGAACAGTTTATATTATTGACATGATACCACTTGCTGTGACTGACATGACTAGCTTGTTCTTGTTTTCCAGGAGTCTTGTTTTCGCATCGTCAGCACATTTTCACGGCGGATAACTTCTACTTGTAAAAAAATAAATAGTTTCCTACCCCTGCTCTAGAGAATGGAGTACTTACATAATATCTATAGAATATGTCTGTTGGCGTACGGCGTATGAAGGAACCGTATGCACTATGCAGCCCGGTCCATAATACATTCTTGTTATCGTGTAAATGTGGGCGCACCGCTTCCTCAGCCAGTCCTGCTTTATTTAAGCATTTACCATTCTATCAAACGGAAGGACAGATATTGTAATACTCGCACGGCAAATGATATGTGAACCAGATAACATATTATTCAATTTGAAGAGAACTCTAATCTACCTTAAGACGAGAATAAAAATAACTGTACTGAACAGACCTGCGGTTGAAATTTCCTTCTGAAATCTCTAAAATAATGTGGGAATCTTAACGACACAAGTGATGGCGTCGTGTAAAACAATATTCGGCGCGCGGCCCGGTGTAATGGACGGACATACGGTCGACTTTTCCCTAGCAAGCCTAGAAAATCGATCCGATTGTTTTATTTTAATTATTTCTGATGAACGTGTTAATAAAATCACAAATGTTTCAAATGAAGTAACTGATTTATTGTCTATAAAAATAAAATCTGGTGCATACCGCTAATTTTATTAATCTTAAATATAAATAACTTACATCCGTAGGGATCCCTCTAGAAACATTAGCGAATTTAGTAATACATTCATGAGAAATAATTAAAATGTGAGCGTCGAGCAAACCCCCGTTATTAGTCTTATGTCACCTTAATACACTCTACCAAGGGTACCACCGCCCCGGGAACCCTTCATTGGATAATCAACACCTCTGCCATAGTTCACCCCAAGTATTTCTCTACGTTTGGTGACTCAGTAGGAGTGTCCGGGTTGATGGGGTGAGGATTGTCCTGATGCGTCTGCCCACCTAATGTAGGACTGGCCGGATTTATTGAGAAAATGGTTTAGGGAGACCTTTTTATCTCTCCAGCAGGACTCTCTCGACCCATCGCCCGGCACCGCAGTGGGAAGGATGAATTCAAACGTTCGTCACTCCTGGATACACTGACCTACAGATTCAAACTCTCACATCTTTTTTCTTCCCAGATCTTATTATCCTTCCTTTCCTTAAAAAAATCGTTTGAGAGAAATAATTTTCTTCGTGGCCTCTTGTGTGGACCTAATGTTAAAAAAGAAATATAAATAGAAATGTGAATCAATATGCATAAATTCACGTGCATTATTGTCTCTTGTATGGTGTTATCTACTTTTCAGCATTTTCAGAAAAAGTAAATTACTTACCTAGTTATTTTCACACTTTTTGAAATAATGATTCAATTTTAAAAACGTGACCCACACTAAGGCCGTCCATACACGGAGATACTAACAAGCGAATCGAGTTTTGTGCGCGTAGCATACGAGTATGTGCCGCCTGTTATCAACCGCCATACTATTTTGCTAGTGTTCGTACACAACGCCGCGTGACGACAGCTGGTTTGACGTCAGTTGCATGCTTCTGTCATGCTTTTGATAGTGCTGGTAGCACGCTACGCGAGTTGCATTCGCGTCTACTACTAGTTCAAACAGAAATGATGTCGGAACATAATTTGAATGTTAAATGGAGGTGTGAAAATATCCATATTTATTTAACTATAATTTACTGGAATACGTTAGAAAGGATTTAGTAGAGAAGGAATGAATTAAGATAGGAAAGAAAAGCTTATTTGACGTAATTCTCATATAGTCCCTTGGCGTCAACGAATGCTCTACGATTAACAATTATTTAGTTATATGGGTGAATGCAAAATCTTAACTGAGATCATGTTTTATGCTTGAAAATAAAGAATAAGACTATTATTATCTTCGTCGCTAGAGTAACTGAACAACTCATTAATTCCACGGCTGCACTTTAAAAACTTCAGTATCGATAGGCTACTTGTGGCTGCGTCTCAGTCACGTAGCTTCTAAATATATCTGTGTAAGAAGGACCTAAAAAGTACTACATGGAACTGGAAAAAAAAACTTCTGCTACCTAAGAAAAATTGCTAAATCCATGGATTTAGAAAATTTGTGTCAATGGGTAAATCACTTTGTTTTAATGTGAATTTAATTAATCTAGCAGCACAGGTAAATTATTCGTGTATTAATTTTACACACGGGTGAGTAAAATTGTATTTAATTTAATTGCATAGTAAATTAAATTACAGTATAATATATTACATATTTTATACACCCGATGAGTTGGAATAAACTCATTCCGGGAAGGAAAATATTGGTTTTAACATAGGCACATTAAGGCGATGCCATACGTAGTAATGCAAAATCATGTGTTTTTGGTTTGAAAATTTGGTCGCCTAGAAATGTTTCAGATGCTTTAATTAAATACTGCGAGTAGAATACATCTTGGTCTTTGAAATAGTAGAGTAGTTTTTAGATAAGTCTTTTTATAAGCCCAGAAAAAAATAATGTATAAGGCCTATGAAAACTGCTTTAAAGTTCAAAATCTCATACTTACAAACCCATTTTCGGTTATGATTTTATTTTATAATGTGGCAAATTAAGTTATTTGTAAAATGATCCAAAAAAAATTAAATATTTATGCCTGAACATCCACAAAATAACATAAAAGGCTTTTACACTTTTTGGCCATTTTTTTTTCTTGAATAAATCAAAACAGGCGGGTGGTGTTAAGCGGAAATTTAAACCTTATCGCCATCTACGTAAGGGTTGTTATTGATAGCGGCTCAATTTAAAATATTACACGACGTAGTGCATCGCCTTAAAAAGCGTTAATTACTCTACGAATATACGGCATTAAGCGTGGGAGACACGCCTTTGAAACTGTGCATCGTATTATACCGTTGACTTTCAAATTAATAGACTTGCCCCATTGACTAATTACGACTACTTATTTCACCAATGAGTTGCCCTGACAACATGGTTCGAGAATGCTTTGAATAAACTGTGACATCAGTCGTACATTGACCGCCGAAGAGCGCACATTGAAATATCCATACAGTGTGCAGAAAAGTAAAGCTCACTAAAGTAAGGCAAAGGTTTAAAGTGCTGTTCATTTAGGACTTTTCTGTGCAGGATAGGAATGTTCATTCTTAAACGAATTGCCTGGGGTAGCGACGCTGAAATTGAATGTGGTGGCTAAATAATAACACATTTTAAAAGTGTCTGAATAAATAGAGTAACAAAATATTAAATTTTGGAAACAAGCCCTTTGACGGCCGGCATAGTCCAGTGGTAACGCATTGGACTGCCATTCCGAAGGTCGCGGGTTCGAACCCGGCGTGCGCAAATAAATTTTATTTGATTAATTTGTGTTATTTCACAATAAATTAATTAAAAATAATATATAGTATATTTGCGGCACGTTCCAGAGTGGAAGATACTACCAGTATCGCCCTGGTGTAAGACCACCATTCAGAATTGAAACGTTGCTCCAAATGGCTTTAGCCGTGTTTAGTGACTAGATCTGAATAGCCAGGTACTTCCCCACCTTCCTCTTTCCCTTCTTCACTTACCTTCAGCCTCACAACATCCCCCAATTGGGGATGCCATAGTCTCACTGGCTCCAGACGGGAGCAGTTGGGACTCTTATGAGGTATTCACTATAAAAAAAAAAAAAAAAAGCCCTAACTTTGTTTTCCCGGTTTGTGATGTGTAGTTAATTTTTTTTATGCAGCCAGCCAAAGGACCAGTAATTCGCAAGCAGATTTTATTTTCAAGGAATGAATGGTAATATTACAATGTGAGTTGCGTGTATACTGTCAGATTCATTTATTGACAAATCACCGAATTTAGAATAAGATTCATTTATTGACGATCAGGCCGCCTCCCGCGCTCCTTGAGTTTTTCACCTTTCCTTGATCGTTTCGTATATAAATTTAGATGTGTACGTGCCAGACCAAGATAAAAGAGTTATTTACTAAAATCTTATATGTACCTCTGGAGCCAATTTTGGCATATTAAGCCAAAAAAAAGTGCCAAAGTTTGAAAAAAAATTATAGAACCTAAAAATATGGATTTTTTTTTCAAAAGAAGCAAACACATTGTGACTGGATATTTTAAATAAATGAATCAAAAATACTTGGTTTTAAGTCACTTTATTGATATATTTTAACTGTCTACCGGTTTTGGTACTTCCGTACTATCATCAGGACTATTATAAAAATAATGCTGATGTGTGCATGACGCAGGAAAATCTATTCTGGTGACATAAAATCTTAACTTGAATTTGTAGGTAAACGCCATGTTGTTTGTAAGATATTTTTCTCACTTCAATTAGAAACAGATAGTTATACATTCTGTCCTAATTATTACATAGGTATTTATATTTAGGGATTTTTCAAAAGTGTTGAATATTTTTTTTTAATAAATTTTATGTTACCTGACGTTTCAAATGAGTAGCTTTCGTAATCTATCAGATATAATACGATCAAGTAAACAAAATACTTGAGTTGGGTCATGATACGTGTCAGAATAATATAAGAATATGTAGGTATGTTATACGACAAGAAGACCTCTTGCATGGCATAATGGAGGGTATGACCGAGGGGACCAACTCTAGGTAGTACGAGAGTACCTGGAGGACCTGCTGGTGGACGTGCGCTGCTCATCATATGCACAAGTCAAAAGAGCCGCACAAGACAAGGAAGAATGGAAGAGGAGATTAGATGAAATTGCTGCAAACCAATCCCAGGATTGAAACCAGAGAGAGAGAGGTATGCTTAGAAATATGAACGTGAGTGAAGCGAGGAGGCATGTGGCGAAACGATGTTATATATTGGTCTGTTGTCTCCGCATATCTTAGGTACTAACCTAAGCTAGTTAATTTTTAGCAATCTGTGGTAAAATCTGACGCACGTAACTAAATCAGTACTACTTTTCTTCATCCAAAAATGTAGTTGGTAGTAAGCCAAAATGTGGTTATTCATGAGAATGATTAATGCCGGGTTTGTTGTTCTGTAACCCAAGTTAATTAAATAACTGCGGGCTGTTTTCATTGTAGTTTCAGGTCCGTGACCCTTCATAATAGTGGACTGTATAATGGCCAAATTGGGGAAGGTGTACGGACCGGACAAGTCGTGGAATATGGTTTATGAAATTAATCACATCAGCCGCTTCGTGTGATGGAGGAATAAAATTCTTATCCTTCAAGTTGTATTGAACAATGATGGTGATAGTTCGTAGTTTATAAAATAAGGTTTTAAATTTAGAAACATTTCGATGTGAAACATCTTTTGGCAAGACGGGACGACGCGCTTTCAATGAACGATTTTCTCTTTTCGCCAGGCCGCCAAAACTCTGTGCAGCATCTCTGCTTCTATTCGCTGCTATAAATGATGATATTTTTTTTTTTATTTTATAATAACTGTTAATAATAATTGTCAACTTTCATTTTCAATTCCTTTATTAAAAATCAATTTCGATGTTTCACATCTGTAGGCTGCATTGTGCTACCATTAATGACCGACCGTAATTAGATATTCAGCCGAAAAGGAAACCGAATTTCGGCATTTGTTCCAGTTTCGGTCGAAGCCGAAACCGAATCCTAAATAAACGCGTTTTTTTAACACTAAAATGACTGGGTGCTGCTTCATACCTATAAAGACCGCGACGGTCACATTGACGGCATATAACCAGAGATGTGCAAAATGGGTACCCAAAACCATTTGAAATGCAAAATGGAAATGGGTCAAAACTTTTCCATTTGAAAATGCAACATGGTTTTTAGAAAAGCATTTCAAATGCAAAATGGTTTCTCAGGTCAAACAATCAAAATAATTATAGAATTTTTAAACAATTTTGTCATTTAATAATGGACATCAATATAGAACAGAGGTTCCCAAACTTTTTTTCCCCGTAGACCACTTGCCAAATATATTTTTTTCCGTAGACCCCCTGCCTGCCGAATATTGAATTTTCCTAAAACTATTAACGTCCCATGTGATAGTCATTTATTTTTTTAGTAAAAATATTCCCTTCCCTTGCCTGCCCAAGAACCGGGCGGCGCACAGTGGGCTGAAAATCGCCTTTCATAGACATAGAGACTTGAATTTTCAAGGGTATTTTTTTTGGCTAGAAATGGATTCTGCTGATCATTACTATGCTATAAAATGTCGTACAAAGCAATTGCGTGTACAAATGAAGGAGTTATAATTTTTTTAAGAAAAATTTGTATGGCGCTGACATTAAAAATGAGGCTATCTCTGGAATCATAAGGTTGGCCGTTCTATCCTTACACACAGATAATACTACTATTTATTTGTATTTTTTTGACATACTTCATATTGTGGCGCAAGGTGCGATGTTTTTTTTTAAAATCCTCAAAGTTGAAAAAACCCTTTTTAATGTTGATGATTCATTTTAATGCTTAAACGCTTTTAGGCTTGCAGTGTAAATAAAATATTGTAAACTAGACAAAGCATACTCATATGTAAAGCATTTAAGCATTAAAATGAATCTTCAACATAAAAAAGTTTTTTTTCATCTTTGAGGATTTAAAAAAAAAAATCACAAGTTTCGCCACAATACGAAGTATGTCAAAAAAATACAAATAAATAGTAGTATATTTGTGTGTAAGGAAATAATGGTCAACCTTATGAATCCAGAGATGGCCTCATTTTTAATGTCAGTTCCATACAAATTTTTCTTAAAAAAATTATGACTCCTTCATTTGTACACGCAATTGCTTCATACAAAATTTTATAGCATATTAATGATCAGCAGAATCCATTTCTAGCCAAAAAAAATACACTTGAAAATTCAAGTCTCTATGTCTATGAAAGGCGATTTTCAGCCCACTGTGCACAGTGTTTTGGCTTGCAGTGTAAATAAAATATTGTAAACTAGACAAAGCATACTCATATGTAAAGCATTTAAGCATTAAAATGAATCATCATCAAAAAAAAGATTTTTTTTTCACTTTAGGATTTAAAAAAAAAAAATCGCACCTTGCGCCACAATATGAAGTATGTCAAAAAATACAAATAAATAATAGTATTATCTGTGTGTAAGGATAGAACGGCCAACCTTATGATTCCAGAGATAGCCTCATTTTTAATGTCAGCGCCATACAAATTTTTCTTAAAAAAATTATAACTCCTTCATTTGTACACGCAATTGCTTCGTACGACATTTTATAGCATAGTAATGATCAGCAGAATCCATTTCTAGCCAAAAAAAATACCCTTGAAAATTCAAGTCTCTATGTCTATGAAAGGCGATTTTCAGCCCACTGTGCGGCGGTCTAGTTGCTCTGTCTTTAAATTGTGCAGACAGGGGCATCCTTGTGTGGTATTACACCAAATGAAAATGAAGCAGGATAAACAACGGGAATTTCTTTCTGTAGCTAGCCCTACAGAACAATGTGCAATGTTTTGCTTGAATATATTAATTCTGACGAGAAATGGAACGTAGACTCTATTTATATACCTCAATTAACAACTTTACGAAATATAAAATCAAATATCAAATAAGTAATTTCTCAGTCTATTACATTTGTGTTAGGTCTATTGTGTCATTTACGGAACTCCTAAATGTTGACTTAAGGTAAATGGGGTCCGCTCATATGTACCCCCATTTGATTCTCGTGGACCCCCAAATTTTTTTCTCGCGACATAGACCCCTCATAGCATGACATAGCATGCCGATATCGACCCCTGGGGGTCCATATAGACCACTTTGGGAACCTCTGATATAGAACAAACATATTACATGATGGTAAATCCAAAAACACCACGACTACAGATTATGAAACCACAAAAAAAATGGGCGGGACTAATGTTGACAACGTAAAAACATAGAAACTTCTATCTAACATTTAATATTACAGCGTCATGGCCCCATGTTCAGTATTTGAATCAGTGTTTTTTGTAATGGTATCACTCAATTGCCAGGGCTCCTACCAGGGAGCAACTTGACAAATGTAAATTATCTCTCTTAGCGAGGTTGAGGACCGACTGATATTTGGGGCTTATGAAAAAAAGATGAGTGGAGATAGTAGGAAGAATGTTACAAAAAAGCATTTAAAATGGAAAATGCATTGATAAAAGCATTTAAAATGCAAAATGCAAAATGGTTTTTAGAAAAGCATTTATAATGCAAAATGGAAAATACCCATTTTGCATTTTGCATTTCCATTTGAAATGGATTTATTTGAAATAAAACTCATCTCTTCATTTAACATTTTTGGTATAGTATAAAGTAAAGAAAACAATAATTGATGAAAATGCTTATTATTTAATTAGGTACACATTTTGTAGAGTATAATTTACAAAATCACAAACGAAACGAATACTCGGCTACTTGAAATATGTGCACATAGATCAACATGAGATCTGAGAATACTAACAACTGCCACCAATCAACGTACAAATCGAGTTCATTGTTTCACAGAATTTGAACAATTTTATATAAATAAAATTTAAACGTTAATTTTCGATATATTATCATTATAGGCTAGTTGCTTGACAGAACTGAGATAATAACAGAACTTGAAAAAAAAATCACAGAACTTTTCTGAAACAACCTGTCCTAAGTGTTGTATTATGTTATTTTTTTGTAACATATACATAATGATATTTTCACTGGGACCTCCCATGCTGAGGATTTCATTTACAAACTATTAAAATTTAGTGTTATTGGTAATATTCAGTAATTATAAATATATTAAATAGTGTTTTTTCTTAAATAATTATAAATATGTTGCGTGGTGTTTTTATTATTAATAATAAGCGATACCGAAAGAAAGAGATAGACAGATTGGTATCATTTTGCCAGGTGGAATGGGTATGTTGTAAAAATGGAGGAAAAAGGTTGTAAACAAACCCAGTTTAATGCCCTAACCGTCACATTGACGGCAGTTGTCTCTGTAGGTATAAATCATCATATTTCAAATAGTAAATAAGATATGTACATCTCCTCTATTTTTCCAGCTTAATCGTTAAATCAAGAAAGATGAAAAGTGAAAAAAATCAAATGAATACAAAAACGTCATATTACATCGGGTAGCCGTCAAAATGACGGCTACAGTCTTTCTAGTGTTAAACTTGTAAGAGTTCATTGCATAAATAAACCACTCACAAGATCGATATCTTCGGGCTTTTTGTATGAAACAAATTGGTCTAAAAAAAAACCATAGATATTCCAAAATATAGACAGAAAAATTCTCATTCGTGGTCTACTTCTTATACTATACACCAATGAAAAACTCTCAAAGTCTAAATAGAATTTGAACCAGTCATAAAATTTAAACGTTCATTTTCGGGTCATATTATCATTATAGGATGTTTGCTTGACAGAACTGAGATAAAAACAGAACTTGAAACAATCTTTCACAGAACTTAAAAAACTTTTCTGAAACAACCCGTCCTAAGTGTTTAATTATGTTATTTTTTTTGTAACATATGTCTATTTAAATATAATAATATCCTCACTGGGATCTGCCGTGCCGAGGATTTCATTTACATGTTATTCAAATTTCGTAGTATGAATAATGTACAGTAATTATAAATATATTAAAAAGTGGTTTTTCTAAAATAGTTATAATTATTTTGCGTGGTGTTTTTATTATTAATTATAAGCGATACCGAAAGAAAGAGATAGACAGATTAGTATCATTTTGCCAGGTGGAATGAGTATGTTGTAAACATGGAGGAAAAAAGTTGTAAACAAACCCAGTTTAATGCCCTAACAGTCACATTGACGGCGGCTGTCTTTGTAGGTATAAATCATTATCTTTCAAAAAGTAATAAGATGTGTACATATTTTTTTCACCATAGTCGTTAAATCATGAATCGTGAAAAAAAATGAAATGAATACAAGAAAATTTCAGCAAAACGTTCTCGTCCCATTACATCGTGTAGCTGTCAAAATGACGGCTATGGTCTTGCTAGGGTTAAACTTGTAGAAAGGAATTATGAAGACACAAAAGATTTTATAACTATTCACTATAGTATACTAATTAGTCTAGTCTTAACTAATCTCTATGATAGATAATAGCCTTAAAATAACTATCGTTATTTAAAATAAACCACGTAAAAGTTACCTTTATGTTCTAATCTTTATCATTATGTGTATATATGTACCTACCTAGTACTTTTAAATTAGAATGCTACCCAAGCAGCAGTTAATCTTAAGTTTAATTGGATATTTTATTTTATTCTATTTCTTCTCTTTGTTATTCATAGCTATACAAAATATGTTAGTAGGCTTAGGCACCAGTTAAAAGTTCAAATACCTATTATTTCATTATTATTTTAATACTATACTTATCAAACAACTTATCAAAATGTTAATACTCATCCTAATTTAACTAAATAAAAAAATAAAAAACGATCAACTTTGACAACATTAAATAATATCTGTAAACTTTGTACTTTAATTTTTTTTAATCAATCAATGTCAATTTGGGAGACGGGTTTAGTACCGCCGCTCCGGGAACCATTTATTGGATAACTAACACCTCTGCAATAGGTCACCCCAAGTGGTTCGCTACGTTTGGTAATTTAGCAGGGGTGCCCGAATTCATCGGATGAGGTGTGTTCATGATGCGCCTGCACACTAGCTGCGTAGCATGCCAGATCGGGAGATGCTTGGTTGGGGAGACCAATTATCATTATCTTTGCTCTTTGACTCTTCAACTGGTATGTTTTGACCCATCGCCTTGTCCGTCACTGCTGAACACACTGATACCTAGATTCCTACCTTCCCTTTTTCCTCACCTGAACTTATTCTCCTTCGCCTAGCCTCTGATGTCTGCGGCCATCTTTCCTGATGTTTGATGGTCGATACTACAAGACTGTCAAAAAGGTTGGCTTTAGGAGGAGGAAGCGAAACACGGTGTAATACCCCAAGTTATCGACTCGATTCACAGACATAGGAATTAATAGACGAGAAGATAATGGCGAGGGGTAAAATCAACTGTTGAAGAACGAAGGGAGTGAAGCTGACTGTGATTCGTCAATAAATCAATCTGACAGTAAATAGGCATCTCGCATTATAATATCACCATTTACTTCTTAAAAGTAAAATCTGCTTTTGAATGAATAGACATTTTTACATGGGAGCGCAAATTACTCGCCACGTTATGAACAAATTTGCGAAGTCCAAATTCGGCAAAAAAATTCGGTTCCATTTTCAGAGTCGAATATTTCGTATAGTATTTAGTTAAGACACTTTTATAAATTTTCATAATTTACTTCCCAGCAACCAACCAGCTTTGTGTTTCGCGTCCATACGTTTCTCGATGTGATAGTAACAACTGATTCATATTATACGATGTGAATATGCTTAAAATAAAGTAAAATAATGCTTATATATGGAATGTAATACGACAATTGGGTTTATTCTCTTTTTCACATCTATTTTTACAAGTTTTCATAGCACAAGTCAACATTCTGCCGTGTTATTTCGTAAAATGAACCGATGATGCCTCGACCATAGTTCGCACAAGAATGATGACGTCACGTTTTCAAATTTCACTTGAGGCCATACGCGAGCACAGCCGGCTCCAATGGAACCGGTATGGGGAGTGGGGATAATACGCTTTTAATCACTTAGGGCAGGTCTACTAATATTCATACGTCTATGACTCGATTCAATTTTTCCGTGTAATTAGATATCCCGATTCGCGTTTTGAGGTTATGTGGTTTCAAATGGCGGATAAAAAATTAGCGTTAAAAAAATAAATATTCATGGTTCATGGTAGGTTTTATTAAACTTTAATTAATAACAATATTTCTAAAAATGGTTGTTGATTTGACTAAGATTCTCTATACCGCCGTTATTATTATGTTTTATTTTTACAACTATTATGGAGTCACCCAATATCAACTTCGTCAACGAAATTCAGTGATGCCAATCAAGCAGGGCGTTTCGATTAGAGATGGTCCTGTCCCGGTTACAAGGAACCGGTTACTTTTCTGTTTCTGGAACCGTCGATATTATTACTTAATTTTCCTAGGAGGGGCGGTTAATTTTGGAACTGGTTCCATTAGGAATATTTAGAATATCGGAAATGAAAAATATTAGAAAAAATGTTAAAAGCGATACAATATTAAGAATGTTTTACAATTTCTCCAACCATATCCAAAGCTTCAGGACGGGATTTTTTTTCACAGAAATTCTCTAGAAAGCCTCATACGCTTTTTTTTTCTTTTTAAGGAACCATTGTCAAAAGTAGCCGGATAAAGAACCGGTTCCACATCAGTCTCCGGTAACTGGAAACCCAGTCACAATTATTTACTAATAATTATTTAGTTATTTTATTTTTTCTTATAATTTATTATTCATACTATCCCTGTTGTAATTGTCAGTATGGTTACCTTATGCTTGTGTCTGATAAGCCAGCACAGGTACCTTGTGCTTTAGTTAACAGAAGAATATTATTGTTGCCAACTTACTATAAACGTACTGCCCAATGCTTCTTTTGTTGACATTTTTGTTTTATTTTTCGTAAATTTGTTACTAAAATTTTGTTTATTTTTGTCTACCGGTCTCGAAACAACTGTGTCATTAAATTTTCTTTTTTGAATTTACATTTAATGTTATTATTATATTAAGTTTACATATATGTATTTTTTTTAAATGATGTCATTGTAAAGCTGCACATCTCGATACAGGAATGCCCTAGTGAGATGTGCAGAGTATGTTTTTTATGTTAAAAACTGTTTTTTTTTAATAAATAAATAAATAAAATAAATCAATTTGAGGTGTCAACCATCTCAAGTTTTGATGCGATAGTGTTTTATTCAAATTTTTGTTTGATTTGTTTAAATGTACACACTTGTTAAATGTACATTTGTTTAAATACACAATACATTTTATATGTTATTCAAAATCGGCGTTTGCTGATCTTTAATATGAATATAATTTTTGTAATCATAATATTTGAGTTCCTAATCAGCGGTTAAAGGAATTGAATTCTGTTGCCTTCTGCAGGTACCTGTATCAGTACCCACAAAAGAGAAACGTTTGAATTTTAATGTAAAAAAACCGAATCAAAACGATTTGCTCCTGTTTACAGTCTACAGAAAAGATTTAAAAATATTTTTTTCATTTTCTTTTTGGCGCTGACCGTGATCATTTACGAGTTTTCTATGTAATAAATTATTTTATATCCAATGGTTTTCAAGCAAAATTCTAGTTACCTTTATGATATATTTAAAAACAAGTGCGTATTTACGAAGAATGAATTGAAATAAATGATTTTCACTGAGAATCGGAACATTCACTACTGCCATCGTCTTCGTCTGGAAGACAGCGTTTAGGGTACATCTGTTTTATTCTCGACTTAAAAATTGGGTAAATATTCGGAATCGCTGGACACGGATTATACGAAATATTTTTTAATAAAACCTTCTGATTTAACTTAATTACTATAAAAGGAATCTGACTGCATTTGGGATATTTTTTAATTTTAGCATTTTAATTTTTAATTACACAATTCACTTTCGTTGTATGGGATGACAGCTGGAATGATTTCTGTTGATGAAATTTTCTCTTGTTGGTATTCCTGATACGAGTGGCTAGAATTTGAATCATTTCTGAATGCACATTCTAGTTAGGTACTGTTTTGGCCAAACTCGAAAAATAAAATATTTTTATGTTACTTAAAAAACTTAAATTATTTATATTTAGGTATTATTATAATTATTGATTTATTTAACCTAAACTATAGTAACCTAACCTATAATAATCAAACCTTAACTAACCTAACCTAAATCCTAACCTAACCTATAATAATCCAACCTAACCTAACCTAACGTATATCCTAATAATAATCCAACCTAACCCATAATAATCGAACCTAACCTATAATAATCCAACATAACCTAACCTAACCTATAATAATCCAACCTAACTTAACCTATAATATCCAATCTAACCTAACCTAACCTATATCCTAATAATAATCCAACCTAACCTATAATAATCGAACCTAACCCATAATAATCCAACCTAACCTAACCTAACCTATATCCTAATAATAATCCAACCTAACCTAAAATAATCGAACCTAACCTACAATAATCCAACCTAACCTAACCTATAATAATCCAACCTAACCTGACCTATAATAATCCAACCTAACCTATAATAATCCAACCTCACTTAACCTATAATATCCAATCTAACCTAACCTAACCTAAATCCTAATAATAAACTAACCTAACCTATAATAATCCAACCTAACCTATAAAAACCTCACTTTTTTAAATTTTTCTATTTTATAAAACATACCTAAATATCGTTATTTTATTTTTCGTGTTTGGCTAAAATAGTACCTACCTAGTATTTGCATATGGTAAAAAATCTAGCCACTCGTATCAGGAATACCAACAAAAGAAAATGTTATCAACAAAACCATCCCAGCTGTCATCCCATACGACGAAAGTGAATTTTCGATTTACGTAATTAAAAATTAAAATGCTAAAATTAAAAATATCCCAAATGCAGGCAGATTCCTTCTATAGTAATTAAGGTAAATCAGAAGGTTTTATTAAAAAATATTTCATATAATCCTTGTCCAGCGATTCCGAATTATTACCAAAAATTGTGCAAATTGAATTAAATAAATAAGGAGCATTTTTGTTAGCGGCGCGATTCCAAGTATTACACGACGTGGGGCGTTGCCGAAATACATTATTTACATCAGGTATTGGTGTTCAGTCTGTAACGCAATTGTTTAGGCTAGTATTAATTATGACACATTGGTCGCCATTATAACGTTATAACTAACAGAAAGGATTGTTAGATATTGAATGAAAGAAGATTTAACTTAACGACATTTATTTAAAAAACAAATAAAAACATGAGACTCTCAATTGGCATGGTTTACATATTCTCAAGGGTGTGTGCTGCGAACGAAGATCGCAAGCACGGTATGAATTAATGGTAGCAATTTACAGTTAAATTTGTGACAAATGTATTCGAAGATTATTGTCTGACCTGATTCACAGATGGGATGCATACAGCTTTTAGAAAAGAACTGTAAAATGTATTAAGGATAACATGATGACCAGCAATTAATCCAAGCTAGCATTACAGTACAATACAGAGTCATGAAATAAACAGACAGATATAATACAGTCAAGATTCTCGTAGACAATATCTACGTAAAAAATCTTGATCTATTAACCGATCAATTAAATGAATGTTTGTTTTTGTTATTTGTTTTTGGTGTGTTATGCCGTGTTGCGCTAACTCCTTCTTTAGCCAACGTTTCGGACAGCATTGCAGTGTCCATCACCAGGGCAGATGTGTTATCTGAGAAAATCTTAATCTTAAATCTTAAATCATATTTGAATGTTTGTTGGACGCATTTATTTGCAATTTTTGTTTGTCATTTATAATTATGTCAAAATTTTATGGAACGTCATTCGATTTTATTGTAAATGGTATAACATGAGTTTTTTTTTCGCTATTTAAATATATTAAGTTTATGAGTATTTAAGAGACTTTTCGTCTTCTGTTGCTTTTAATTTTACTAATTCCTATGTATTGTCACTTTCAATGATTACTATATCGTCAGCATAAGATGTAATACTACCATGAAGTGATTGAAAAAATATCCCGTTTACATATAAGATGAATAATAATGGACCCAGTACCGTACCTTGTGGGATTTCATTATCAAATGTATCTTCATCGCTATATCCGTTGTTTATTTTGAAATATTGAGGGCGATTTTTCAGGTAGTTTTTATATCTAAGTTGCTACCTTCTTTTTAATGTTCTGATTATCTAATTTTTCCATTAGTTTTGTGTGGGATGCTACCGTTGAAAGCTTTTCTCAGATCTATGAAAATACCAACACATTTTGGCAACACATGGCTGTACCTTCATTATGACTAAATAATGTGTTGTGTATATGGTCTACACTTTCCTTATTCATGAAATCAGACAATAGGTTTTGGCCTACAATTTTAAACCATAATATCCCTCAAACAGGTAATATATTACATATACTGATGTTACTGAAGGCCGTATCTGTTTCATGTTGACAAACGGCCGATTCCACCTGATTAAGGTTTTCTATGGTTTTCCTTAAGGCGATGCACTACGTAGTAATGCAAAATCATGTGTTTTTGGTTTGAAAATTTTGGTCACCTAGAAATGTTTTAGATGCTTTAATTAAATACTGCGAGTAGAAAACATCTTGGCCTTTGAAATAATCGAGTATTTTTTAGATAAGTCTTTTTAAAAGCCCAGAAAAAAATAATATATAAGGCCTATCAAAACTGCTTTAAAGTTCAAAATCTCCTACTTACGAACCCATTTTCGATTATGATTTTATTGTATAATGTGGCAAATTAAGTTATTTATAAAATGATCGGAAAAAAAAATATTTATGCCTGAGCAATTGAGCATCCACAAAATAAAATAAAAGGCACTTTTTGGCCATGTTTTTTTCTTGCATAAATCAAAACAGGCGGATGGTGTTAAGCGGGAATTTAAACCTTATTGCCATCTACGTAAGGGGTGTTATTGATGGCGGCTTGATTTAAAATATTCAACGACGTGTGAATCGCCTTAATAATGCGAATGGATTACTAAAAATAGGCCATAGCCGTCTCCTTCCTACTCCCAACACAACAAAAACAGACATGTGTGTAATATATCGCCGCGGTTGGCTACTGTTGCCTTTGTTGTTTTTTTTATGAATTTTTTTTTTCCCTACCGAGAAAATACAGGTATCTAAGTCTATAATAGCCAGGTAATATTTTAAACACCCATATGAGGTAAAAAAAAAATTGTGAGGCGCATTTGACGCTGTTTTTTGTTTTACAAAGAACAACATTAAATTCAGTAAGTTTAAATGACTCACCACCTCGTGGAAAATAAGAATCTAGTAAAAAAAAACAAAAGAATAATGGTAATATATTAACGGATATATAAAAGTAAGTGTAAAAATGTGCGTGCCGCTAAAATTCAGAAACAGAGTCCCGGTACGATCAAGGGAGTTATATGGTGTGGTAGCCCTCTATCCCACATCCATGGGGATGTGGGATAAAGGTATAGATGGATGTGGAAGGGCGTGCTTTTGAAGATATAAGGTCTGGAAGTTTCGCCCTCTAGAAATTTCTAGAACGGTCCAAAACATTCGAGAGTATTCGAGAGCATTCCACAACATTCCAGAACATCCCGGAATGTTGTGGAATGTTCGGGAACATCCCGAAACACCCCGGATCACATTGATCTGAAAACGAGATTACAGGCCGTTTCCTGATAAACTTTTAGTAAATTCGTAATCTTTACAATACATTGGTATCTGTAAATAGTATAAAACAAAGTCTGTATGTTTTTGCGCTCATCTAAACTACGCAACGGAGTTCGATAGGGTTTTCACTATCACTTGGAGAATTTATTCCCGAAGGTTTATATGTATAAAACATGGATATATTACATTTATTAAAAGTAGAGAAAAGTCAACCAACGCCGGGTACAACTAGTATTGTACTAATTTCACATATCTTCTTTGTGTATAAATAAGTTTGCTTACCAGAAGTTTAGTCATCGAGTGATGGATTATCTAAATGTATTTTATATTTATCTTGCACGAGCTTCCCTAAGAAGTGATTCTTATTATTACGATAAGATAATATGATTGCGATTTTCTAAAAATAATTTAACTTTTTATAAAAACGTTGAAACAAATAAGGAAAAAAATTCCAATAAACCACTGTGTGTGCCGAGAGACAGTTTTGTGACGGTCTATCCTGTAAACATTAATGTTGAAATAGTGAAAGTTCCTCTCTATACCGCATTGACCTCCGTATGAACGTAATACTTGATAACAAATAATACAACACTTTTATCGCAGTGACTCTCTATAAACGGATTCCAAATAGACCAAAGGCAAAATAAAACAGTTCCGATTACTACGTATGGAATCGCAATAGAGTTTTCTATTTGTAAAATATTCTCTACCAAGAGAACAAAGTGTTGTCGGATAAACGATAAACTGAACACATCCCGTCAGAGGTGGCTGGCATGGAAAAATATTCTCGGAAAATAAACTCGATTACAAAATATTTCTCGGGAAATAAACTCGACGACAAAATATTTCTCGGAAAATAAACTCGACCACAAAATATTTCTCGGAAAATAAACTCGACCACAAAATATTTCTCGGAAAATAAACTCGACCACAAAATATTTCTCGGAAAATAAACTCGACCACAAAATATTTCTCGGAAAATAAACTCGACCACAAAATATTTTCGAAAGTACCCATCCCTAAATACGGCATCAACATTAAAAGACTTAAAAATATATTTTTATTAAAAAAACAATTTTTTATTTTTATTAAAATACATTCATCGGACAGCAAACATACATCTACGTTTTTTAACTCCAAATTTGCTCAGTAATAACTGGTCGATAACTTTCGGGTACGTACTGTTACACCCTATATATATGTTTACAGTTAATTCAAAGCGTGACAGCTGTTTCGTTTTTTAACTAAAAACATAATTCAATATACACAATTTTAAAGAAATAGTATTGTAGCTGTAGTCAAAGTTTTTTTTAATTTTAAAAACAAATGCTAGATGGTATAGAGTTAAATTGTTTTTTTAAATTTTTTATTTTTCAAAATTCGGTTAACTTAATTTTGTGTTTGAACAGTAATATATTGTACTACTTCACAGCTACATACCAGTAGTGGTGTTGATCCGTGGTCGTTCTTAGCATTAGGCCCTTTGTTTTGAATCTATTGGTTAATATAGGGGTGAATTTTATTGATGAAATATTCTTTATAGTTGGTACTTTAAATCCCCGAAATATCTCAAATTCAGAGACATGTAGTTGTTTTGCAGAATCATGCCGAGCAGATCGTGTCGCCCTTGGCGGTAGTTGTTTGGAACAAACAATTACAGCAATTCACGAGGTATGATCTATCAATACGCACTGATTTTTTACAATGCCCGTGATGGTTCCTGGACAACTTTGAACAAACCATAGCAATGCAATACATGTTTGAAAAGTGATGCAAAAATATGTCCTATGAAACAAACCCAACCTATTTAACTTAGTTTTTTCATCACTGTTCATGATTTTAAATCAGTTTTTCAAAAGTTTGTTGAATTGCCACTCTCCCGAGCAATACCTTATGTTATTTTTGAATGATTTAATCGCGAAATAATACATATTAATCAAGTATAATTTACTTGCGAACGCCGGGATTTGAACCAGCGACCTCCGGGCTGCCAGTCATAAGCCTTATCCCTCGACCACGGAGGCCTTTTATTCAGTAAATACAAAATTCAAGGTGACCAAATAATTTATGAAAATGACAATTCAACACACTTTTAACAAATTATATAAACTAGTGAAAAGTGATGAAACAAAAACTAGGTTAAATACGTTATGTAGGTACAGTTTAAATGTTAATTTTTCTTCAATTTTAATAAATTTATATTACTTTTTAAAGGTCTGTTGAATTATCGCTGTGTTGTGTTTTCATGGAACCAAAATTAACAACTTTTTTTTAAAATTTCAGCATTCCAAGTCCGTCCCTGTTACCGCCCCGACGCTCACATGTGACGTTAGCGACCATAAACAAGGCGGTTTATTGAAAATGTACATATCGATAAACGGATAAAATGGCTGTTTGGTCGCTACTGAAGCACAGTGGCTGACGTTTTGGCTTTAAACTGATACGACACCCCCCACTCCCCGCCCCCTCGACCTATGACAATGGGATTGAGGCGGTGCTGGGTGTATTATCGCAATGGACTCGCAGTACGAAAAACGGTTCGCGAGGAGTTGAAAAATGTTCGTGTAATATCTTTGAGATGAAAAATTGAAGTGATGTGGCTGATTTAAAAAAAAAATATTTTCGCCTTATACCCATATACCTCCAAATTGATAGATTTTCATACCCTCATACATTCAAGTTGATAGATTTGCATACCCATTTACATCAAAATTGGTAGATTTGCATACCCACGTACATTCAAGTTGATAGATTTGCATATCCATATACATTCAAGTTGATAGATTTGCATACACATTTACATTCACATTGATAGATTTGCATACCCATGTAAATTCAAGTTGATAGATTTGCATACCAATGTACATCGAAATTGATAGATTTGCATACCCATGTACATTCAAGTTGATTAATTTGCATATCCATGTACATCCAAATTGATAGATTTGCATACCCATGAAAATTCAAGTTGATAAATTTGCATAGCCATGTCCATGTACCCATGTGTATTCAAGTTGATAGATTTGCATACCCATGTACATCCAAATTGATAGATTTGCATACCCATGTAAATTCAAGTTGATCTATTTCCATACCCATGTACATCCAAATTGATAGATTTGCATACCCATATACATCCAAATTGATATACTTACCACAATACGAAATCTGGGTATCATTTCGTCGAGCTGGAGGCAAAAAACTGGTACATTGACCGCTGAAGAGCGCACATAAAAATATCCAGACCCTGCGCAGAAAAGTAAAGTTTACTGAAGTAAGGTAAAGGTTTGCAGCGTAGTAAATTAGGGGACTTTTCTACGCAGGATCTGAATGTTCGATTTTAAACAAACCGCCTGGCGTAGCGATGCTAAAAGTGAGTGAGTTGGGTAAATTTGAACACGTTTGTTGTCAAGTGTCTAACTAAATAGTGTAACTAAATTTTCAAATTTGGAAACAAGCTTCAGCTTTTGTTTATGTTTTATTGGATTTGTAGTTGGGTTTTTACGCAACTGGCAATTAGAGCGCCATTGTAAAAAGGACTAATAGACTTCATTTTAGAGGACTGAATAGTGTTTTCGAGTTGCCTGTATACTTTCTTATTCATTTTTTGGCAAATCACAGAAAGGGAGACGGTCATGCCTCCTCGTTTTACTTATTTCAAAAAAATTATACATATGCATTTATGCAGAACCCGAAAATGAATGTTAAAATTTGATTTTGAACGAAAAAACCTATCGTTAGAAGGGATGAGACGTTAGGGGTAGAAGAGGAGGGGTAGAACATTTAGTTAATTTTGTGAAAAATATTTATACATGTATATTTATGTATAGTATCATACATCGCCATAACATTATTCTACGACGTAGAAACGCCAGAGAAATATGTCAAATATGTTTTTGTACAAAATATATTCAAAATGGAAGACAGCAACGAACTAAACATAATCTAATAATCAACTGTGGGGAATCCTCTGAACGATTTGGAACCAGGAACAAAATGTATTTCTCTAAGATTCAAGGGTTCATTTGGATGATAATTTCTTTTCGGTAAGTGCTACCTGACTATTTTATTAATCTTTCTATGGTTTAGAATTTTTACGAATTATGAGTAGAATTTTAAAAATAAATTTTAATCCAAAAAGCTCTATTTTTGTTTCATCCTAGATTACTGGTTCCTTTTAGGCATTTCATTGAATATTTATACCTGGTAAATGATACCTAAATAAGTTGAAAATATCTAAATGAATCTAATAAAATCCTACTGTACCAATTTTGCTGAAAATTTCAAAGTTGGTTCTTATTAGTTCCAGGAGCGATTCGATAGAATTTGGAATAAAAATGTGTGAGAAATCTTTTAGAGATACGGTGTCGAATTAAAATAGGTAGATTTTTCAAAGTAACAATGTGTTATAGAGCAGTGAATAGTAAAAAAAGGCAGGGACGCCCGACGAAGGCTTCTGACTCTTATTTCTGAACTAGAATGAAATTGGAGTCGAATTATAATCGATGTTATGAAGTTTGTAACAATAAAAATGTATTTTCATCAAGTCAATGGTAGAAAAGACACTGCTAAGATTTGTTTGGGCATGATGAAGTCTTCAATAACAGACGCATGGTTTTTTTGTTTTTACTGCACAAAACTGCATTTTTACTTTATTTAATGTTACAAAGAGTTAAATTATTCCCGACCCGGACAAAACACTTTTACTAATGGTCTGTTGACCATAATGACTGCTTGTTACTATTTTATAGGAGAGAAGAAGTAAAATTCAGTCGGGGAGGCTTTTTATAATCTAACCAAGTTACACACATTGACAAGCTAATTGGAAACAATTGATAAAGCAAAACATCTGTTTTATCTGTTAGCCCTAGTTTTACCTCTGACCGCTAGGTGCTAGGCAGGAGCCTGTAAAGTAACTGGTGGTGAACTTTGCTAATGGTTTGTATATTTTTAACAGACACGAATCAAATAATTATATTTAGTAAAATGACGAAATGGCGTACGCAATAAACGAAGAAACAGGTGTGAGGATAGTGTATTTTTATTTTATTTATTTAAAAAAATCTATGCTTGTGTATGGGGGGAAGGGTTACCGGATAAATCATCACAATGATAATTCATCACTTCTTTAAAAAGTTATATAAAGTCATGTAAAGTGATGAAAAAAAAACTTTATTAACTGGGTTAAGTAGGTTAGGTTGGGTAAGATTTTTTTTTCATCGTTTCTAATGACTTTATATCTCTTTTTAAAAGTGTGTGCTGAGTTATCATGGAACCATTTATAATTTGAAATAAATAAATTGTCAAATAACACAAATTCAGGAATTTGAACTCGCGACCGATTGTGAGTCTAGAGACTTCCCCCTTAACCTTATCTCTGCGACTACGGAGTTGGGATTCTTGTGTAGTACTAACATAAAAAAAATGTTGGAAACCTTTGAAAATTAACAAATTATTATAAGTATCAATTACTCGCCTGAAATATCCATACAAATTGAAAATATCTCCCGAGTAAAAATAAATTCCGCCGACGAAACTTGAACCCACACCTTCTGATGTCCGGTCAGGTACTCTGGACTACTGAGATACGTCGGCTTATTCCCAACCCACCAAATAATTCAATATGTACAAGTAGTTTTCACCTCTAAACAACAAACATTATTTTTGTAGGAAAGGCTTTGTTAGTGCAAAATTTCCCACTAGATGGCGTCGAGATATATTTTTGAAAATTATTCATAAATAAGTTATTAAGAGATGTGATATTGAGGTCTGTTGAAAATAAATAGAAAAATTTTATTTTTTAAATTTCCGCAGGAAATAAAAGTCTCGCTGCCAATCATAAAGATGAAGAAAATTCCTAGGGGATATTCCACGACTTGATTCGCTCCTTGCCTCTGATAATATTATATATTATGAAGGAACCCAAATGTTATGCCCCAGGAAATAAGTTCTTTTGACAATCTCTTTCGATGTGATTTGTGCTGAAATAATATCATGTGTAAACGTTCAAGCTTAATGGAAAATGAAAAGGGTTAGTAATAGATAGCAATCTATGTAGATATTGTGTACACACTTACATAGGATGACGTAAATGTAATTTAATTCATATTTAACAGCGATTTTCAAGGAAAAGCTTACGATTTAAATTTCAGTTTTGTTTTTTGTAATGAATGAATGCAAATCTTTGAAGCGGAAATTAACCCACTTTCCGATATCCGATTGATCTGAAACTCAGCAGATAGACTCGTTGTAGAAGATAATGCATTCTATTAAAATTTTGGTGGCAATCGCGTTCATACGCTGACATGTACATTCGTATGAATTTCTCTGAAATCGGATGAGATTACTTTTGATTTATTTTGGATATGTTTTATCAGTATAAAACATATCCAAAATAAATGTCGGCCCTACCCGATTGGCATTTGGCAAGGTTGCTAGAGTTGTCAACTCCACCCGTGGGAAGGAAGGTTCAATGTACTAAAACATGATTGTTTAAGGTTTGTTCATAGATTGTTTTAATAGCTACTAACCTTAAAATCTAACCTGGCCCTTGTACCCTTAAGGTTAAACGTAACGTACATTATAATCTACGTGTTCATTTTAACTTTTACAAATCTTTATTTTTAAAAGAAAGACAAACATTCCCAGGTTACGAATAACCTAAAATATTTGAAAATCTCCTAGTACTACCACAATCCTAGTACTAATCACTAAGCGGAAAATGTTTCTTGTATTGTGATGGAGGACTTAGCCAGCCGAGGAATTGAACACACGACGCCTGGGTGGAACCCAAATGCGATGCCTACTCAGCCAATAACGGGCCATTGATTGCGATAATTTATATATATTAATAATACATAGAAAAGTGTATATAAATTTATAATATACATAAATAGACTTTTTAATATAAACATATTAATAATATATATAAATACACTTTTTGCGAGTTATGCTTGAAAATTTTACGAAGAATTATTTGTTTTCGCTCGTGCATATGTAATATGAATATGAATACATTGTTTTCGCCCGTACATAATATGTAATACGAATTTGAATAAATTGTTTTCTACCGTATATATGTAATGTGAAAATGAATAAATTGTTTTCGCCCGTTCACATGTAATATGAATATTAGCAAATTGTTTTCGCCCGTAGATATGTAATATAAATATGAATTAATTGTAATCGCCAGTAGGTAAATATGAATTAATTGTATTCGCCAGTAGGTAAATATGTAATATAAATATGAATTAATTGTAATCGCCAGTAGGTAAATATGTAATATAAATATGAATAATTTTTTTTTCACCCGTAACAATAAAATATGAATATGAATGAATTGTTTTTCTCAATTCTTTCATCAGAGGCATAAAAATACAATATTATATTTGAATGCCTTTACTGAAGGATTTGTGTTTTTATGTGACCGGATAAATCATCACAATGATAATTCATCACATCTTTAAAAAGTGATGAAACAAAAACTTTATTAACTGTGTTAAGTAGGTTAGGTTAGGTTAGGAAAAAAATAATTTTTCACCATTCTATTGACTTTATATCACTTTTTAAAAGTGTTTTAAATTGTCACTGTGTTGAGTTATCATGGAACCGTGTTTTTATACGGAAAATCCTGTTTATACATATTCATATTGCGTATGTACGGGCTTAAATAAATAATTCGTCTAAAATTTTAAAGCATAGCTTGCATAAGGTGTATTTTAATAAAATAGTTAATTTAACGCCATCTATGAAAGCGTAGATTATAACGTACGTTGCGTTTAACCTTTAATGAATACACTACCCCCGCCCCATGTCATAAAAAAATTCGCCTTTTATTCAAATTATAAAATGAAATACTAATATAAGAGATAAATTACTCCTTCGGATTTCGATTTTTCAAACGGACATACGCAATTCAAAATAAATAAATTTTGAACGCAAAAACAATAAGCCAATGTTTTTAAAATCACTAAAAAAATGCATAAAATGGTACACACACGTGAACGTACTCAAAGACGGAATCATGAAACCAACATACATCTTTAGATGTCACAGGTATATTGTAAATTATTATTTACAAAATTATCTTTTAATTACTGTCTGTATCTGTGTTTTCTCCTTAAATAAATAAATAAATAAAGATTTACCCAGAAAGGCGTACTTTGCCTTCTGCCAGTCAACAGAAAAATAAGGCGCTAGAGGTTGGGGTGGAGACGGACCCAGCGTAGCACAAAAATTCGAAAAAAAAGAAAAAAAAAGTTTTCTAAATAAAACTGCAATTGTCCTAAAAAAATATAGAAAACTGAGACAAACATCACTTCTCCCAACTACAAAATGTAAAAAAAACAATGCGGCAATTCAACTACAAATATTTGGAGTAGAGTTATGTATTGCCAGTACAACATTAAAAATAATTAGAAATATAAATATCAATAAGGTTTTTAAATTTCATCTTAATTACTGAAAGTAGTAACTTAATTTGACGGCCTCTGTTCGAGGGGTAAGGTTGTCGACTAGCAAGCTGGAGGTCGTGAGTTTCAAAGCTGTCATGCACAGGTAAATATTTATTGATTAATTTGTATTACTTCACAAACTACTTATTAAAAAAAAATATATATAGTATATTTGCGGCACGTTCAACAGTGGAAGATACTCTCAGTTTCGCCCTGGTGTAAGACCTCCGTCCAGTATTGAAACGTTGCATTAAATGGTTTTGGCTGTTTTTGGTGACCTTATCTGAATAGCCAGATACTTCTCCACTTTCTTCTTCTACATCTAATTTACCTCCTCACTACCTTCAGCCTCACAACATACTCCGATTCGGAATGTCATAGTCTCACTGTCTCTCAAAGGCTAGGAGTTGTTGGGACTTTTGTGCTATATTCACATAAAAAAACAATATTATTACAAATACGAGTCTATCTTCCGAGTTTCAACTCTATCGGATCTCGGAAAGTGGATTAAGTTCAAAATGATTTGATAAACTTTATTCTCGTAAATAGAATGAACATAGCCACTATTTTTGTTTTAACATTAACATTATTGTTTTAATTTTAACAACATAATCAGGTAGACGAGAAGAAAACAAAAATAAAGAAACACATAAGAATTAAAAAAATTGACCAATATAAACCTCCCTGTACTTCAAAAGGTCAAACTTCTCTGTCATTCATGTACTTTAATGTAAGAAGTTTAAAAGGTAAAATTGAAGATATAGAATGTCTACTTAAATCCACAAATTCCAGTTTCAATATTATTCTGATGAGTGAGACATGGCTGAAAGAAGGGGAAGTAAAGTACGTAAATCTAGAAGGTTACCGGCATGAAGCATCCTGCCGCCCACAAGGAGCTGGAGGTGGAGTGTCAATATTTATCAAAGATACCATGGACTTTAATGTAATCAACAACGTGTACGACTCTGACAACAACTTCCTGTGGATACATATAAACAAACTTAATTTAAACATAGGTGTAGTGTATAAAAAGCCTAGTACTAATTATCAAGACTTTTTGGATAAACTTAGCCCCCAACTTGAAGCACACAAAAGATGTATTATTTTTGGAGATTTTAATATAAATCTACTTGACTCAACAAATACTCAAACACGTAAGTACACAGACACAATTAGATTAAATAATTATAGCATCCTGAACAAAATAAACAACAAATACGCGACACGCATTACAGATAATACTAACACAATCATAGATCATGTACTTTCCGACATCACACTTTTGTACTCACTAACAAACTGCGATAATGCAATATCCGATCATAATATACTACTCCTGGATGTCCTTCACACATACAGTAACCCTTCATCCAAAACGTCTTCGTATGAATATAAACGTATTAACTTAGATAACCTAAAAAAGGATATACTTCAGAATCCCTTTCACTTCAACGTAAATGAGGATTCGATATCAAATTTTAACAACTTTGTAAACTACCTCAAAAATAAAATAAACTCCAATAGTACACAAAAAAAAAACAAAAAATAAATGTCACCCGGATTGGATAACCAAAGACCTTTTAAAACTAATTAATAAAAGAAATAAATTACACCTTAAACTAAAAAAACAACCGGGAAGCGTACCATTAAAAACAGAATTCATAAATATACGTAATAATATTACTAAAAAAAAAAAACTTTTAAACAAAAACACTACACCACCCTCTTTAAAAATTGCGAAAATGATTCGAAGAAAACATGGAATCTAATTAATACCATACTAACAAACAAGTCAAAAACTCTCAACAAATCTTGTATCAAGATAATAATCAATAATGAAATAATCTCAAATAAAAATGATATATGTAAACATTTTAACGACTACTTTTGCAACATTGGGTCCTCATTAGCTGATAACATAAAAAATAAGCCCGCACACAATACAGCTAACGAAATAACGTTAGAGCATAATAGTAATCAATCACTATATCTTCAACCTACCACGGAGGTTGAAATAAACAGAATTATTAAATCACTTAAACCAAATGCAAGTGCTGGCTATGACACAATAAAATGTAAAACAATACTTAATCTGTCCGAACTATTGGCTCCCCCTATTTCAAAACTAATTAACCAATGCATTACAGAGGGGACTTTTCCAGATTGCTTTAAAATTGCGAAGGTAATACCAATATACAAATCTGGATCAAAAACGGATACGTCAAATTATCGGCCAATCTCAATTTTACCAATTCTATCAAAAATTTTCGAACATGTAATTTATGAAAGATTAAACAAATTTCTACTAAACAAATCACTGCTATATAATAAACAATACGGTTTCAGAAAAAAATCAAATACTCTTTCGGCAACTAATGATCTAATAAACAAACTAAGAACCAGCATAGACAACGGAAATTACGCTATAGCAATCCTCGTAGATCTCCAAAAAGCATTCGATACCGTGAGTCATGTGATACTACTAAAAAAAATGAAAAAATAGGTGTAACCGGCCCTGCTCTCCAACTCATTAAATCGTATTTAAATAACAGAATGCAATATGTCAGCTTAGATAACAAAAACAGTCAACACAATAATATAAATTATGGTGTACCTCAAGGATCCATATTAGGGCCTCTCTTGTTTCAAATATATATTAACGATATCTGTCAGTTAAACTTAAATGGGTAAATTTTTTTATACGCGGATGATACTGCTATATTTTACTTTGGTAAAAACTTAGAAAACTTACTTGAAAAAGCCCAACTGGATCTTAATAAATTAAATAACTGGCTAATTAAAAATATATTAACTATTAACACTAAAAAAACAAATTACATGATCTTAAGTTCACAAAAAAGAAAAACGCCGTCTCATAAACCTTTGCAAATAGAAGGAAAAAACCTACAAATTTCAGATAGTGAAAAATACCTGGGACTTCATATCGATAAACACTTATCTTTTAAACACCACATACAAAAAGTAAAAGAAAAAATTATCCCACTAATTGGTGTATTTGGTAGAATAGCCCATCTTCTACCAATACAAGTAAAGAGGGGATTATACTTTAGTTTAATTCAATCCCACCTAAATTATCTCATAGAAATATGGGGAAACACAAACATCACATATCTAAACGAAATTCAAATAATACAAAACAAAGTTATAAAAAACTTTTTAACTATAGACCAGATACCCCCACCAAAAGAGTATACCAAGAAACTAACTTACTTAAAATTAGAAAACTGTACGAATACAACATATGCCTATTAATTCACAAAATCCAAAATGGCCTCATACACACAAATACTTCATTTATGAAAACATCACAAGTACATGACCACCACACAAGACAACACAATAAATTATACACAAATTCAGCAAAGACAGAGTGTGGTAAAAGAAACATAGGCCATGAGGGTGTACACATATATAATCTCCTTCCTGATAGCCTGACAACCGTAAATAGAATAAATATATTTAAGAAAAAACTGTTTGCCCTCAAGATCAATGAGCAAAACCAAAATGCTCTTACTTAAGAAAAATATGTTACTTAGGTAGTAAACCATAATTATTTATATAAATATTATTTTTGTTTTTAATCAATGTACACTTAAGTTAACAAAGCGAAATATGTATTTCTTTTAACTTAATAAATAACTAAAAAAAAAAAAAAACATTAGTTTATCATTAAAAAAATAATAATATTTGACAAGTCAAAATATTTCACCAACAAATGTAGATATAATATGTCTCGACGCCATCTAGTGGGAAATTTAGCACTAACAAAGCATTTCCTACAAAATAAAGTTGTTTGTTTACAGGTGAAAAAAATATAATAAGCAGTAATTGTTGATTGAAGTACTAGTACATTTTAAATTACTTGGCGTGTTGGAAATAAGCCGATGTGGCTCAGTGGTCCAGACCGTCTGACCAATTCCCGTCGGCGGTATTTATTTTTACTTACGGATATATTTTCAATTTGTATTGATATTACTGACGACTAATTATTGCTTGTAATAATTTATAAACATAGCCACTGCTTAAAGGAGGTCGTAAAGCTATTTTATTAAGCCAAGGAAGATGTAAGAAGCCGTTTACAAATCACAAGACGTCTACTGCACCCCTACTAACATTTCAAAGCTCCCCGTCTATAAATATTCAATGGCGTTCGTTTCCAATAGGTATTTAAGGTATCAAATGCAGGAATCGAGAAGGCTTTTAAAAATATAAGGAAGAAGTGCACTCCAGAAGCTTCTCGCGAATTCTGTACAGTACAGAGGCATGGTTCATCAAACACTTTGCAAAGGCACCCGATAAAAGCATCGCTTACAAAATAGCTTCGACAAAAATAACTAGCGTAGATAAAATAGCTTGCTTAGTAAAACTACGGCAAAAAGTTTAACTGAAATATTTTATCACAGTTGTTAGGTGCAAGAAATTGATTCTTTGATAAGTTTGAAATCTTTTGTGCAGTTTGATGTGTGGCAGGGTGAGTATGTGTGTATGAGAGCTATGCTTATTTGTAATTTACGGTGGCTGCCCGAACCGTAAATTGTGTTCAGGAGATGGGAGATTGAAATGAGTGTCTGCACAATTAATTAAATTTATTCGTGAGGACGAATATTACAATTTTACAGAACGCGGAGACGGTGGCAGAAAGAGTAGAGAGAGTGGCGGTAGGATCGAAGGTTGCAACAGGAATGGAGATTTCTCTTCTCCAGCTCGCTTGCGTCTAGCAGCGGATTAATTCACGATAGTATTGCCACATGTGGGAGGAAATAAAGTAGTCCCACAGATGTGAATTTGGGAGGTAAGTTTCGGTACCGCCACCCCGGGAACCATTTATTGGATAATCAACACCTCTGCCATATGTGTCACACATATGGCAGAGTGGATTTGGCGACTGGGATGCCCAGGTTCATTTGGTGAGGTTTGTCTAGGTCTTGGCCGTGGATACGAGTGTCCATCTACTTCTTGGCAGGCCAAATTGCGAGACCTCTCCAATAGGACTCTATGTGGGAAAAATGGATTTATACGTCCGTTACTCACAAATTATCCTCCTCCTATACCAGTTCCTTCCCAGAACGTATTCTCCTTTATTTTCGTAAAACTACCCTCCACACAGCATCTCCAAAGATGACCTAGGCCATGAGGGAAATTATATTCTCCTGGGCATCCGGTGTGGAGCTAATGCAATATCAAACTAACCAAACGATTTTTTTTCTGTTCTCGTTTATGATACATGTTTCTTTGTTCCTGCAAAAATCATGTAAGAAATTATGCATTTACAATTTGAATTTGTTACACCCAAAATGTGAATTGAATTTTTGAGGTTTATTTTTAAATATGAACTTGATTGCGTTGGAGGTTACGAACGAAAGGTAAATTTGTAATTTTTTTCAAGGTTAGAAGAATAAAATTAAAAATAAAGTTGATTTTTAGGTAATATCAAAAATGACCGGATTAAAAAAGAAAACGTTTATTTCTGTATGAAAATTTAAAATTTTACGTTTTATTATGTTTTATCATTTATAAAAAAAACCTTGAAGAAAAATCAATTTGACTTTTGGAAAAGATCTTTCATACTTACGGGGAAGCTTTTTTGCACTAGGCTATTTTGTAAAAGCAGTTTGGCCGTTTTGTAGGTTCCCAGTATACTGGAACGGTTCATCACTTTGAAAGCTGTACTGACTCTTAATGTGTGGACTCGCCGGGAACTTGGCTCGCGATTTTCGCCTGATTGATTTTGGTCTTTGAAGTTTTGAAATGGGTCGACTCAAAAAGTGTTTGACAAAAAATGTTATGTATGCATATGTTGCATAATTTGAAATGAGAGTTACAATATCAGCAACACATATGTCAGTGTATCAAGGAAGTAAAGATATGCTATGCCATGGTATAGTGTAAGGCTCTTAAATAGCAATCGGAAGTCGTTGGTTCCAATCTGGCGTGCCCAAATAAATTTTATTTGATTGATTTGTGCAATGATATTTCACTACAATGAGGCCTAGTAGTTTTTCTCGTCATCAGATAGGGATCATCAGAAAGAGAAAGCAAAATCTTCATGCGTTCAAAAATCAACTTTTTCACTCCATTATTTTTACATCAATAAGGAGTAAATGTAATAGAGAAATTACTATTAATTTAAATACATAAAGACAAATAAAAAAAACATTGTTTATACATTTTGTTAGATACATTAATTATTGGTCTTATCGTAAATAAAATGACATTAGCCACTACTTGTAGAAGGATATTACTGTTAATTCGGGACAAATGAACGGTAATTATATGGATGTATTAATCGATCGACATCTATAATCGATCGATTTACTTTAATTGTCGGCCATTATCGAATCAATGTGAAAGCGGAGAGACTTTGAATTTAGCATAATGAATAAAACGCCACCGCCAAATTAACTACATAATTAAGTACCAGTTTTTCTCAATCTGTGAAAATCTATGTTTGGTTGATTTTAAAAGAAATTATTGATGTATTTATTAAATTATTGAAGTATTTATTAAATTATTTTTGTATTTATTAAATTATTGTAGTATTTATTAAATTATTGATGTCTTTATTAAATTATTGATTTTTTTATTAAATTATTGCCGTCTTCATTAAATTATTGATTTTTTAAATTAAATTATTGATGTATTTATTAAATAAAAAATAACGATAGCGCTTAAATATTTCTATACCGAGTTCATGTGATTCGCCGAAGAATATTTTCGACATATTATGCGTAATAAAAATAGATATTTTAATTTCATTTCACTAATTTTTATTTTTATTTATTTACTACCCAAATAATACAAGACTTCAAATTATAAAAATATGCAAAATATTTTTTTTCCTTAATTATTCTACTACTCCATAAGGAGAGTTCCAGGAGCTCGTGTTTATGGAAGGAGTAAATTTATACAAAAAGAAAATAATGCCTTAAAGGTGATGTGTAAACAATATTCAAAGCCTTTTTAGATAACTAAAAACTTGATTCAACAAAGATGTCAGAAGCTAGTGGGACTATATCAACCCCAATTGGGGTATGTTTTTGGACTGAAAGAACTAGGATATATCAGACTAAACAGATTTTGTCACCAAATGATTTTTATTGGTCTTTTTGTTAGTGTTTTACCAGAGCAATACTGAGAGTGTGTTTCATTCTAATACGTGCCGCAAATCTGTTACATTTGTTCATACCGTGATTCGAACCCGTAACCACTGGATTCGTGGTTGATGATCTTAAACTGTTGACGACGGAGTTTGTCAGTAGATATTTCAACATTCGTACACAAATCATACAATTTTTTGGAATTTTAAATATTTGTTTTATTTACTTTTTAATCGCCAGGGACTTTTTCATTTGGTAATAATCAATGGTTTTATAAAATAATTACCTACTTAACAATGGTTTACAAAAGGATACAAATTTAAATTATCAAAAATAAGATTTCGACAAGAAAAAAATAGGTACGTCTTAAACATAAAATTTGTTATGTTATCAATGTTGCTATCATTCGGATTTTGGCTGGCTACTATGTGGCAAGGATATTTCAATTTATTTTTCTTAAAAATACCCTCTATACAGCACCCTAAAAGATGACATAGGCCTTGAGGGAATTTCCTAAGTGTTTATTCCGGTATGTGGGGAGGTTAGTGCAGTCCTATATAGAGATACATCCAGTATAAAAATATGATCAAAAACAAGAAAACAGATGAATTGTACATAAAACAGAATAAAATTATAAAAATAATAAAAAATTGAAACCTTTAGGGAGCAGTGACTTTATTAGAAGCTAGAATTTTTCTCCAGTGTGCGTCAATGCTGGAGGATGGAGTGAGGCGGGCTTCCATGGTGAGGATATTTCCAGAGCTGCCTATCCTTTTTCTTATTCCTGCCACCCTGGATCTAATAATTGCTGCATATCCGGGAACTCGCCCCTCCGTGAACATACGGAAAGCGCTGAAGTATCTGGGGAGACAAAACATTGTGCGGAAGGCGTTATTGTATTGGACCCGTAGTCTTTCTATACTACTCTTTTTGTAGTTTGCCCATAGTTTGCACGTGTACAACGTTGCGCAGAAGGAAAGGAAGAGCGTCCTCTTTACAGCGGTACTGCAAAGGTGAAATCTTCTACTGAGAATGTTTGCTTTTACGCTGAGAGATCGTCTTTGTCTATCGATATTATCATAGTCCATTATGTCTAGTGTATCGTGTAAGTACTCTTTTATTGACCAGACTCAGGAATTTGTAACAGTCGAGCTTCGAACTTACAATTTAAAAAAAGCCTAGTTCGGTAATCCTTCTCCGATTTTCAAGTGTGTTGTAATATATTTATTTTTAGGGTATTTATTTATTTTTAAAAGCAGTAAATTTTTTGTTGACGTAACGTAATTCTTTAGACATAAAATTGTTATTTGAATTTTATGGTTAGGTGACCAAATGACGGAATTATACTCTAAATGGCTACGAATTAACGAGAGAAATACAATTTTCGTGACAGGAAGTGAATTAAAGTTTTTATTGGTTTAAATCTCAGCAAAAATCCTAATGTTTGTAATGTGATGTAGTTCTAGTTTTTAATCGGATATAACTTTCAAAGATTTCAAATTTTTGTTAATTTCTCCTGTTGAATATTTTCTATTTATTAAATTATGTTCATTTTCTTAACATCATTTTTATTTGACAAACCACTCATACAAAAAATACTAAAATGTAACTATTAAGAAAAGTATTTTAGGTAAAACACCACAACATTTTTCAAGCAACCATTTATCCCCCGATCTTTTTACCAGTCAGTTTAATGACGTTTTTTTTGTCCCCTATCAAATCATATCATTCTCTGAAAGGAAGCGGATCAAAACTTTGATATCCGCTGCCCCTAGCGATATCCGCGGAACTTTAAAAGCTTCCAAATTTAAAAGGGGCGCTCAAAAAAAGAACATTTGGAACCGGATGTTGCTGGTCGTTAGGAAGAAAGCGGGAGGAAGGGAAAAATACTGAAAACCCCGCCGGAAGTGCCCAAGCTCCTTAATAATGATCACCGAATTTATTGCAACCAACAGTATAATATAGGAGGCAGTACATAAATTCCACCAAACAAAGAAATTATCTTATACAAACGTAGTAAGATTATGCACAAGTTTCTTAGTAAAAGAATCAAGATTATTTGCCACGTATGCCGATCATGTTTCTACGGGAAAGTAGATTATAGGTTTATAGAAAGTTGCCAAACAGTACAAGTTTCTTTAAAGTAGCAGAAAGTGGATTATTTGCCATGTATGCAGATTATGTTTCTACGGGAAAGTAGATTATAGGTTTATAGAAAGTTGCCAAACAGTACAAGTTTAGTAATAGAATGTGGATTATTTGCCATGTATGCAGATTATGTTTCCACGGGAAAGTAGATTATAGGTTTATAGAAAGTTGCCAAACAGTACAAGTTTCTTTAAAGTATCAGAAAATGGATTATTATTTGCCATGTATGCAGATTATGTTTCTACGGGAAAGTAGATTATAGGTTTATATATTTTTATTATTTATTTATTTACTTTTTATTATTCATTTATTTTTATTATGTTTATATATTTTTATTATGCCAAACAGCACAAGTTTATTTAAAGTAATAGAATGTGGATTATTTGCCACGTATGCAGATCAATTATTTTACAATTTGCTTCATATCTGTTTTTAAGGATGTTAATCTCTAAACCCCCTCCACTTACCCAATATGGACATCGTGTCGGAGCACCAAGACCAGGCGTATGCGTATTTCCAACAGATGCAGACGCCACCAAGGATAGCGATGGTACCAAAAAAATTATCCAGGACATGATTCGGCCATCTGAACTAGGCGTTCGGGTCACGGGAATAAAAAAGATAAGAAATAAAGGTATCTTGATAAACACGGCAACCGCAGGTGAGCAACAAAAACTATTAAATGCACCCTGTTTCGACAAATCAAGCACAATTAAGGCCCGACTGCCGACCAAGCGATCTCCGAGACTAATATTTTTTGGGGTACCGAGGGACCTGACTGACGAAGAATTTTTAAGGATCGCCTTAACTGGGGTTCCCAACATTCAAGACATTGAGGGAACTATAGCGTGCTGTAAATTAAGTCACTTAGCTGGTGCTCGCACAGGAAACACTTGTCATCGTATTTATGAAATGCCAGCTATCGTCCGTAAATTACTTATTGAACAGGAGAAAGTATTTGTGAACTGGACTGTTTGCCGCGTCAGAGATTTTATTGGCCTTACTGTCTGCACTAAATGTCATATGATTGGACACTCATACAAATATTGCAGAGATACTAAACCTACATCTGGACACTGTGCACAAGAAAAACACACCCGTGAGTCGTGCCCAAATGCAGCCATCAAACCAGTTTGCGCGACATGCACCAGATTTGGTAAGCCTGCTGACCATTCAACCGGAGATAGGGACAACTGCCCAGCTTACATAGCTGCCCTCAAGAAGGACCTAGCTACAATAGACTATGGAGTGTAATATACAAGAACACAAGTGCCTAACTATCGATGACTATACTCCCATGAAGAACTGTCTGCGAATAATGTATATGAACGCCAGAAGTATACGAAACAAGTTTGACGAAATTGAGGAAAAGGTCAGAAGATTATGCGATATTGTTCATGTTCTTGTCATCACTGAAACGTGGCTTGATGTCGGAGAAGAAAAGTTCTTTTGCTTAAATGGTTTTTACAGTGCTTTTTCTTCTCGCCCAAATGAAGGAGGAGGAGGTGTGGCCATATATGTTCTGGATTCTATGAAGTGCTCTATCATTGAAAATTTTTCCAACGAAAATTCATTTTTAGGTATTAGTGTTTGCAGCAGTAATAGGAAACTAGTCAACATTTATGCCATTTATCGAAAACCTAACCCAAACAACATGCACGATTTCCTAACACATTTGGAAAAAATACTGAACAAAAGCAGACAAGATACATTAATACTCGGAGATTTCAACATTGACACTTCCATAAACACACCTTCTTCTTTAAATTTTATCAACACCTTATTAACATACAATTTCTCAATACAAAATAAATCATATCCCACGAGAGTCACTGATACAAGCAGCACTATTATAGATCACGTTATATCAAACAGACAAAACATTTCAACAACCATATCGAATATAGATGACCCGCTTAGTGACCATAATATACTAATTGTTGACTTTAAGAATAATTTAAAAAAATGGTTTAATAATAGAACTAAACCACGCTTTACTAAACCTATCATCAACAGTATGGCGGTAAAATCTTATATTGCGACTAACAAATTTGCTATCAACTCAACCAAACCCGAAGACGGTTACAAAGATTTTAATGATTATGTCAAAAATGCATTAGAAGCAGGTAAAACTACACCGAACGTAAAAACAGGAAGGCGGCAACATCTTAATACACCTTGGTTTGATTCTAAACTGAATTTCCTAATCAAGGAACGAAACCAGCTTCACAAGCAGTGGAAACAAGACCCAGGTAATATTACTATTGCAATACGTAAAAATAAACTCAGAAACATAATAACTAATTATAGGAGAAGTCTGAAAAACAAATATTACATCAATAGCTTTCAAAAAAACCTAACTAACCCAAGAAAAACTTGGAAAACCATTAACTCAATTCTGTCTAACCGTGTACATAAACCCACCAACACAATTGAATCTCTCATCGTAAATAATTGTGAAATTAGGGAACCCCGTGAAATAGCGTTGGCATTTAATGAGTTTTTCCTGTCAGTTGGAGAAAAATTGGCAGCTGCCATTCCATCATTCCCGGATGACTGTAATACAATATATGTAGAACCAAAGGCACGACAATCCTTATATATGACTAGGACGAATAAGGATGAGGTAATAAAGGTCATCTCGAAACTTAGGTCGAATGCAGTGGCAGGAATCGATGGAGTAACACCGTGCATTCTTAAAACCTGTAAAGAAGAACTAGCGGGGCACCTAACCCAACTTATCAACTTCTCTATAGGCTCGGGAATATTTCCAAACCAGTTAAAGCTAGCAAAAATTATACCAATTTTTAAAGAAGACTGCAAGAAGTGTATTTCTAACTACCATCCAATATCGATTTTATCGGTATTTTCAAAGGTGTTTGAGTCAATTATCAAAGATAGACTGATAAAATACATCTCTAGCAATGATATCCTTACACCACAGCAATATGGCTTTCGGAAAAACTCCAATACCCAATGTGCCACTTTCGATTTCATTTCTAACATTCAGCAGTACATAGACCAGGGCGAATATGTGGCAGCTATATTTATAGATCTGAAAAAAGCCTTTGATACGGTAGATCATGAAATACTTCTACAGAAAATGGAACATTTGGGAATAGTAGGTAAATCTTTAAATTTGCTCCGAAGTTACCTAGCTGATAGATTTTGCCTTGTCGATATCGGAGGGAACCTAAGCGGCTTTGGAAAAATCACATGTGGAGTGCCACAGGGCTCTATTCTTGGACCTCTACTTTTCTTACTATACATCAATGATATAACTAAATGTGGCATCTCGGGAAAACTTCAACTTTACGCTGATGATACTGTGATTTACTACCATTGTAAAAATCTGAAGGAACTTGAAGCTCTAATGAATAAAGATCTCGCAAAGCTGGCAAAATGGCTTCGATTAAACAAATTAAGCCTCAATGTTAAAAAAACCCATTACCTTACTTTCGGTAAAAAAGATAACATGGGTATGAATATTATTCTTGGAAATGAAAAGCTACAACATGTTCAAGTAACGAAATATTTGGGGTTACTCATAGACTCTAACCTCTCGTGGAACTCCCATGTTGAGAATGTAAAATCCAAAATTTCCCCTATAACCGGTGTACTTTATCGACTCCAAGGTGTGCTCCCCACATCTTTACTGCGTGCAACTTATTATGCTATGATTCACTCCCACCTGAGTTATCTAGTTAGTATCTGGGGCGACATTACCAAAAAAAAAAGTTCGGAAATACAAGTAATTCAAAATAGAGCCGTACGTAATATATATAATCTGCCATGGGATACACATGTCAAAGATATATACTCACAGACACAAATACTTCCCTTTACAGTCCTTCCAAAGTATAACATCACAACTGCCATTCTACAAATAATTCAACACTCCTCACACACCAACACTAAACCAGTTTTTAATTCTGACATACACCAGCACAAAACACGTTCACAAAATCAAATACATTTATCGTCATCTACTTACACGACCAAATTTGGAATTAACTCCTTACAATACATTGCACATAAACAATATAACGCATTACCTAGTAATTTAAAACTTCCGGAAACAAACAAAAAAACACTGGCAAAAGCTCTTAAAAGCTATTTCCTTAACAGTTTCATTAATGACTAACACAATCTTTCTCTAGAACTCCATAATAACATCTGCGTTTATTTATTTTAATGTATTTATTTTAATGTATTTTATTTATTTGCCTTGTCCTTTCTAATGTTGTCTTTCCCGAAATGAGTTTTATAAACTCATTGGGAATAATACATTATTACTTTGTTATCATTTTGTAATGTATTATCTTGTAATAAAAAAAAAAAAATAAAAAAAATAATAATCGATAGGTAAAACACCTTTTTAGATTTGTATATATACATCAAAGAACATGAGTGTTGAAAATACCAAGATTTCATTAAAAGGGTAAATATTAAAACACTTTTATGGGAAGACTTACAATAGTTTGAAACTAACACAGTAGAAAAATAATAAAAAAAAACTGTAACAAAACTTCGAGAAAGTGACTTTTTGCAAAATAAGTTAACACTGGTCCATTTTTCATTGAATTTTATTACAACATGTTCGTAAAAATGTTTTAACGATAGGAATCGGGGTAGTCGAAGTAGTATTAAAAGTTTTGCTTTGAAATAAATCGTCGATATTGCAGTTAAAATACAAAAATGAAAATTGGACTGGATACGTCAGGTAGTGGAGAGGTATGTTAAAGATAAACGGGTATTTTGGTGTAGTACAGAAGTGAATAGACAAATTATTTTACAAGCTATAATTATTCGCCGGAAACACTTATCCACATTGAAAAATCTCCAGATAAAAGATACATGACGCCAACGGGACTCGAACCCGTGTCCCTTCGATTTCCGGTCTACAGCTCTGACCACTGACCTATGGCGGCTTGTCTCTTATCCGCGAAATAATTCAATACATACTAGTGTTTCATTCAACAATTACTGCTTGTTACATTTTTTTCACCTGAAAACAACTATTTTATATGAGAAAGGCATTGTAAGTGCTAACTCTCTCACTAGATGGCGTCGAGACAAATTGTCTACATTTTTAGGTGAAATATTAGAACTTGTAAAATATTTTTTTTTTTTTGGTAAACTAATGTTTAAGACAAGATCTTTTATGCATAGCACAAAGGGTAACAATTATTTTTCAAGCAATAATTATTCGCCTAAACACTCATCCACATTGAAAAATCTCCTGAAAAAAATGTAACAAGCAGTAATTGTTGAATGAAACACCAGTATATATTGAATTATTTTGCGGATAAGAGATAAGCCCCCATAGCTCAGTGGTCAGAGCTGTCGACCGGAAATCGAAGGGACACGGGTTCGAGTCCCGTTGGCGTCATGTATCTTTTATCAGGAGATTTTTCAATGTGGATGAGTGTTTCAGGCGACTAATTATTGCTTGTAAAATAATTGTTACCTTTTGTGCTATGCATAAAAAATCTTGTCTTAAACATTAGTTTACCAAAAAAAAGTAATGAATAGACAAAATTTAATTAACAGATCCTTAAATTTTGGCGTGGGTATTTTTTTATACTGAGTAAACTGAGGATCGTTCCTTCCTCCCCAGGGCCTGGAGTCAACCGCATTAACAGCTAAGCCAAATCCAGATTGGTTAGGACCGATATTTATTTCGTACAATGCTGTAATGTCATATAATTTCAGAGAAATGCATATATTTCCACGTGTGTATGCGTGATTGTTACCAAACGTTGATATGATGCATTTTTATCGTCAACGAGTCTATCTGCTGAATTTCAGCGAGAGCAGATGTCAGGAATCATTCATTATGGCGATATACAATATTCGTAATTGCTTATGAACCAGCATTTCTCTAAGAATAGAAATTTACGTAAAGCTTGGTATTACATTTATTATGAAAATGAAAACTATATAGGTATATTGCAAAGAAAGGTAATTGAGAATATCGGATGGGTTTTATGGTATTCGGGTTATTATTTAGCAAAAACTTTTGTTATATTACATTTTCACCGTTATAAAATTATATGGTAATAAAATCGAAGATAAAAAAATAAATAATATGTAATATATAATAATAAGTGTAAACACAATAATATGTAGGTGGATAAGATAAACCAGGTTAGACTCTCTTTACTCCCTGTATAATATTGTGGTTTTGAGAACAAAAAAACATTTGATTATTCTGTTTTGGTTTTACAGTTGCAACAGATACAAATAACTTATTAACAAAACACTTCAAATTAATGCATAAAAAATAACATAAAAAGTGCCTTGTGTGTGTGTTTCGTAATCCAAATATTTGCCTAATCGAGGCTTAAAAATGTTTTTTTTTATAAATGTATGAAGTATGCAATTAACAAATTATATACTCATGAAGTATGCAATTAACAAATTATATACGTATGAAATATGCAATTAACAAACTATTCGTGAATTTTTGAAATTTTCGAGTTCATCGAAAAATGAATTTAGTATTTTAGTTATTGAAGTTTCTAACAACTTTAAAACAATCGATTGAGAAATGCATCCCTTAAAAATCATATTATCTAATTATGTATGACAAAATTAACCTATGTTTTTCTGATTTATCTGTTTCAAATTTTCGTTTAATAATCGGTAATATTGTCTTCAATAATTACATATTAAAATTTGTGGTTTTACTCGAAAAGTTATATAAATACAATAAATAATAACTTTATCTTTATAACATTTAGATTTATTTAAATTTTTATTATAAAATATTATATTTAAGGTAATTATGGGCCAGATATGGAAGCCACGATACTTAATTTGTTTGAAAATAAATTATCATATGTTTTGTATAAAATATAATTTTTGTAATGTTGAAGTTTGTTTTGAAAAATGGTTAAATTCTATTTATTAGTTTGATAATACAGCGCAATTCAGAAAGTTTTGTAATTTTTTTATGGCTTGTTAAATGTAATGGTTTTTCATTTGTGTTGTTTTAAAATTAGATGTGATAAATTGATTTCCATTTATTATGTCCTTGATATTTTTTTATTGATACATTTTGAATGGAATGGAACCTTGCTTCAATATGTCATCAATATTTGGTACTGGAAAATGTTACAAAAGTGATTTTAAAGTGTTATTTTTATGATAATTCTTTGCGAAGCTTTTACTGAGGTGTATTAAAAACAAGGTTAAAAAGTTTACTTAGGTGTATTAAAAACAAGGCTAAAACGTTTACTGAGGTGTATTAAAAACAAGGAGAAAACTTTTACTGAGGTGTGCCAAAAACAAGGTTAAAATTTTTATTGTGGTGAATTAAAAACAAGGTTAAAAATTTTACTGAGGTGTATTAAATAAAGGTTAAAACTTTTACTGAGATGTCATAAAACCAAGGTTAAAACTTTTACTGGCGTGTATTAAAACAAGGTTAAAACTTTTACTGAGGTGTATTAAAAACAAGATAAAATTTTAAAACATTATTAAAAACATGGTGATAGTTACTGAACAAAATAACACCTGGGTAAGAGATACTTTTTAAAATTTATTTCGTCAATTGTTAGTTCACTTGGCTACAATTATTTAAAAATTATAGTTTTTTTTTCTTTTTTATTTACCAAGAACCTGTATTAACTTCTTATTTTGGTTTTTTTAAAATTATCCTAAAACACATATTCTCATATTATTACGTCAAAACGTATCGATAACAAAATATCTCTAAAATTATTTATTCGTATTTTGTACGAGATAGCTGTATTGTAATGCAGTATTTTAGATCTCCCCCGAAGTCTTTAATAGTAATTAATTTATTTAAAAAAATATTCTTATGTATTTTTTTTTTTTTATCTTCCAAAAGGCTATTTTATACTTAGGAGAGGTAAGGAACTAAAGTCACTTTTTATTTCAAGTTTAAAAATGTTATTTTTGTTCCTAATAACTTGATCTTCATTGTTGTTATTTTTTAAATTTAAATTTGTGAACCTTTTGCGCGGTTTTATTTCGATTATTGTATAATAATGACTAGCCATTTAATAAATATTCGAAATTTTAAAATTGGAAATTCATGTCATACGGCACATATTCTGGTCTAGTAATGTGTAATTTCTATCACCTAAGAAATTCTAAAAATATAGTACTATAGGTTTCATATGTCTTATACTGATTTATAAATCTGGAAATTCTAACTATACAATTGTAAATGTTCTCCAAAATGCCCTGGAAAGAATCTCAGACTTGTGATGTCCCGAAAGAAACCATTCATCTGTTCTAAATACAATTACTAATGTTATCCGAATTGACCCAGGTAATAAATTACATCTTTGCGATTCTTTCAAGGATAAAGAAACCATCCTGTCACTTTGAATGCAATCAACAATGTTCTCAAAATTTGTTTTGACAGCATCGCCATTCCATTGAAAGAATATTGTGTACTAAATACACAATTTGGCTGTCCTGAAACGGGAATCCTTCCCAGTTGGACAGACAAAGGTTCATTTTGTTTTGCATTGTTTGTAATTTATATATAAATAAAAAAAATAAAAAAACATTAATAGTGAATTTTTATGTATTGTTATCGAGTTCAATTTGCAGAACTACATATATATTTTTTTGCAATTTATAAAAAAAAAACAGATTACACATCTGCCCTAATGATGGAAACTGTAAGGTTGTCTTACCGAAAAGGTAGTGCAAAACGACACAATACCCCCAAAATAAACCACTATAGCACTTTTGGCTGTGAAAATCTCAAATTATAATCGATTGTTTTCTTTTTTCCTGTGTAATTACAATACTACCTTGTATTTTTGAGGTCTACAATAATTGCAATCCGCTTCCACGTAATATCTAGTAGTAGAAAGTGAATTATGTTTCTTGTTCATTTATCAAACTTAGCTTTAGGTTTATTAGTAGCTCAGAAAAACTAAGCAAGTAAAGTATATATAAACTTTCAGCATTGATTAGCTCAAAGTATTATTTTTAATACATTTTATGTACTGAATTGACCCATCAAAGAAATAAATCGATAGGGCTTCTCACGCCACCCGCAGTAAGGTAGTTTGAAGGAATGAAACCTTAAGGTTTATTTTTTCAATAAATCGTTTTCGTTTCCTTCGACAAAGTTAACGGCACACGGCTACCATGCTGTCCCATGCTTCTGGTTTCGAGTCGAGTCACGGCCTCCCTACCACAGGCTGGCTGTCAGTGAACTAAGGCGGCCGAGCAAAGTTAGTTTTGATTAAATACTTTAGAAAATTAGTCGTTAAGAATTCATTTGTCAAAAAACGGTAAGCCGTGACAAAGTTAGGGGGAAGTTTTTCCCTTATTAGTATATGCGCTTCGAATCGCGAGTTCCGGAATTGTCATTTGTTATGAAAGATGCCGGTTTGACAGATTAGAATTTCATTTTATATTGGAATGACAGTTAGCGCATTGATTTGTTTGATTTATTTTTCAATCCGCTTTTCAGCATTTAAATAAGATGACATAATTTGATTTTCTAGACTCTTATGGAACAAATTCTCACTGCAACTTCCTCCAATGATCCGCCATTTGACGCTTGCGGACAGGGCAATATGGGGCAATGCTACCATATTGTAGCATTAATAATAATAATTGGATGACTTGTATAGCGCCGTTTTTGTGCAAAATCACCTCAAGGGCGCTGTACAAATTTATATTGTAATGGCACTACTCCCCAACTCAAACACGAGAAACGTTTTTCTCTATTGAATTGGGTAGTTACGTTATAAAGTAAACATTTTTATTGTAATTAGTTTTTTTTAGTATAACATGTTTTTATATAAATAAAATATATTTTTTTAATAAAAAAAATAAAAATATGAATAAGTCAATGTTTATATATCTTTTTGTCACAAATACGATGTGATAATCTCTATTTGTCTCATTTTATTTTTTTACGTATATATTTAAATAAATGTAATGATGATAAGTTGATATATAAGTCCCGATGAATTAATTCAATAAAAAGTGGGGTATTAGAAAGTGTGTTTTTTCGTTTAATATACAGTAAATTATATCAACTAATTAATTAATTATTGTTTAATCTTCTAAATAACAACAATTTTGAGATTTCCAAACCAAATTAACTTTTAGATACATCACGTAAAGTATTTATGAGTAGGGGAGACCGAGGGGAGTTGAAACAATTTTCACGTTTTGTTTCATACACCAAATACTATAGACAGAAATCGTATGATATTAGTACCAATCGATAAGTCATTCTTACACTTGCGAATAACTAACATAAAGAAATTGTAAGCGTTAAATATTGTGGTTAAAAATCGACTTAACCGTAACAAGTCAACTTGTTTCAACTCCCCTCATACCGAGGTAAGATGAAACAGGTGTCGAGGAGAGTTGAAACATATGATTTTTGAGAAGTATTTAGGGCTGTAAAATAAAAATGATGATATAATTTAAAGGTATTTATTAAAATTAAACTTTTCCAGTAGGTATAAAACAAACTGACAAAAATAAAAATATTATTAAAAATAAAAAACATCAATCTGAAAAGCAGTTTTGGCAAACATAAGAAAGTTCCTCATTCCTACTAATAAAAATTAAACTTTTAAAGTACAAAACAAAGTGACAAAAATAAAAATATTATGAAAATAAAAAACGTCAGTCTGAAAAGCAGTTCTGGCAAACATAAGAAAGTTCCCCACTAGTGCAAGCTTCATGAACCTAGTTGCTGCATTCCAGACATTGCACCCACTTTCCTTTGGCTCTGCTATTTGAATATGGCTTCAAACAACAAAGGCAAAGGGAATCTTCTTCTTCTGCACTGTCTTCGTTTCCTCTTCGTTTCTTGACAACCTTGACCTTTTTAATTTTATTGCCTGGTTTTGATCTTTTTGTTGTTTTTGTTTCTTTAAAGCTAGATTTTTTCACATTTTTCTTAGCCGTTCTAGCTGCTTCGATTGCAGCTAGTTCATCCTTTACGGGAGTGTCGGTTAAGACAGAGGATTTCACTTTGCGTCTGTTTGTTTGATTTCCTTTCCTTTGTGGAGCTTTTGGCAAGGGTCTAAGAGTTTCAGGTGAGAATGGAATTGCTGTCACAGTAACTGAAGTATCTCGTGATGTAGATGCTACAGGTATTATATCTTCAGTGGTTGAAGGCATCGTGATATTAAGCATTACTTCAGATATCGCCAGATCAGGTGAATTCTTATCAGAGTTTTCTGCAGACTTGGGTACGTCTTCTGTTTCGTAGCTGATTTGAGGAAGAGTAGCCGGTAAATTGAAGATTGATGGACTTGGTGTACTAGAATCATTTAAAATACTGTTTCCAAGGGGACGTTCATCACTTGTTCTAGAAGTAGGACATGGCGCGGGTTCTTCACTTCTTGAAATTCCCACCAAGTAAGAGTTGGATGGACCAGGACTAACGGAAGTTGCCAAAAATCGATCAGTAATTTGACTCGGAAGATAATCAGCGTCCTGAAATATTTCAGTGTTAACTGGCCAAAGTCCGGTATGGATGAATCCGGAAGATATATTGCGCGGTGTAACGGCTGTATCAAACGATGTTTTCACTATCCCAGGAATATCATAAATGGACATTACTTTTCCTGGATTAGACCGCATCCAATTGTGGCAACTAGTGTTAACTGTTTTTTTCACTGGCCTAAAAACGGCTCTGTCCATTGGCTGCAACTTATGGGTGCAGTGAGGTGGAAAAGTCAATAGAATTATGCCATTTTTCCTTGCAGAACTCGATATTTTTAACTGCTGTATGTGAAGCGTGGTTATCTAATAACAATAGTGCTTTATTTTCTTTTGATGGCCTAATTTGGTCTTTGATAAATTTAAGAAATATATAGAAGTCTTCTTCTTGCATCCACCCTGACCCATTTGCAGTGCCAATCGATCCAGTTGGTGCATCGCGTATAAAATGATCATTAAATCTTTTCCGCGGAAAGATGAACATCGGGGGTATGTGATTCCAAGGGCATTTCCTGCTAGTGCTATAGTAACCAATGTTCCCCTCTCTGTCGAAGTCATGGCACTCACTTGTTTCTGTCCTCGTCGGGCAATGACGCGGTCTGGTTTCTGAACAGTTGTGATGCCAGATTCGTCAACGATCCATATATCCCTCCCTTGCAACTTGTATTTGTCAACTACTGCGGTATAATTTAGAAAAAAAAGTTGCACGTTTGTTCTATTAAAACTGGTAGATCAAGCGATACTTGTAGGTTGAGGTAGTCTCAGAGAAAGAACAGGATGACGTTTCATAAAAGATCGTAGCCAAACCTCTCCAGTCATTTTATGCTCGGTCCAAGAAAAAGGAATTTTCTTAGTATATTCTACAGCTAACCTATAGGCCAAAGATCTGGCTTCCTTAGTTCTTAGGCCAAAGTTAGCAGGAGCGCAATTTAAAAGATAGTCACAGAGTACCTTCTCCTCCGAAACTGTAAAAACGGTCTTTTCGGGATATCCAACCGTTGGAGCAGTCGCCATTTCCTTAGCTTCATATGCATTTTTTTTTAATATACCTGTAGAGGAAGGTATGGTTCAGGTTGTAACTCGAAGCCGCGTCACGGAGACTTTTCTGTCGCAAAGTTACTTCTTCTGCTGCGAGATCATATATTTCGAGATTCGTCATACCTTCGTCATACTCGTCAGTCTTTCTTTTATAAAAAGTAGGCATTCTGAAACAAAATAAACAAATTAAATCAACAAAAAAAACATTTTATTTTGTGCCCGTAAAATAATAAACAAATAAAATTGAAAACGAGGAGAGTTGAAACAGTCTGTTTCAAATCTCCTCTGTACGAAAAAACCTCCCATTTTTTATTTAATCCACAATCAAGAAGCAAATACACAAAAATCAATTGTACCAAACATATGTAATAAATCGTTAGTTAATGACCTTTCGAAACACATATAACTTAAACCAGAATACAAAACCCTTATCAAAATATAGGCATCGTAAAAAAACGTTAAAAACTTACTTTTAACGAATTTTGAGACACGGCACGCACAACTCCACAGCCGCTCGACTCGCGGCACCGAAGCGAACTGACGAGCCAGCAGGCGGAGGTAAACGGTTGAAAAGCGACGTTGCCAATTCGCCAACGGTTTTAAGTTCGGTGAAATCGGTACTGTTTCGACTCACCTTTGTTTCAAAACCCCTCGGTCTCCCCTACTTGCAATTTGTAATTGTTACTCAATTTTAACCCACACTTTCACTCACTCAATTCCACAATCTCCTTAAATTGATATTGGATAGAACACTCTTAGGGGTGAAAAGCCATTAAATTAATCTCAGATAGGTAGGTACTTATGAAAAAAAATTTTTTTTTACAAATCAATGATAAACAACTTAGAATTTATTTATTTTTTTATAATATAATATTGATTACATTTTATGATTTTGACTGTCCAACTAGGAAGGATTCCCGTTTCAGGACAGTCAAATTTACAAGTTTCAAGTTATCCTAGACGAATACAGGATTTAAGACTAGCTAAAATAAGTATGTTAAAACGAAGATACATAAAAAGATACATAAAAAGATACATAGAGGCGTTCGTGATTTGAAATTACATTTTTTAGTATCATTTCGGAATCAGTCCTGCCTAGATCCAACAACCATTTTGTCACTCTTGGACCGAAGGATGACAATTCACACAGTTTCAGCTGAGAGGGGATTTTATTATATATTTTAGGACCGAGATATGAGAATATTTTTTGATAAGCCGCTCTGTTGCTTGTTGGAACGGAAAGGTCACCCCTTCCCTTACTTCTGGTTTGATGTTTGTGTTCGGCTGTTTTCATTTTGTTTTTATTTTAATGAAAATAATTAAACAAACTGCTTTATTGCAGTTTAACGGGATTGTAGCTTGAAAACCAATAAAAAAAATAAAAAAAAACATGGATTACAATTTTTTTTATATAGCACTGTCGGACATCTAGTGCATTAAATTCCTTGAAGAGAGAATATTGTTAAAGAATAAATTTTTAATATTTTTTGTAGGCCTACATTTTGAAAACGCGTTTGGATGCATTGCGCACCGTGGATGGTGAAATGAAAAGATAGAAACACTATTTATATTCAATATCATCCACAAATTACTTCCTAAGACTATCGTCATCTTTGGAGATGCTCTGTGAAGGGTATTTTGGAGGAGAGAAGGAGTGAACGTCTTTAAGATTGCCATGTTGTAGGAAGCAGGATACACACATGCCAGTAAAGCGCTCCACCGCCTAGTTGTTGAACTCAAGAACGAGTCGTAAAAATGACCAGTAGTTATATGACAAATATAAATTTTGCAAAAGTGTTGTGCATGCGTTTGGAGTATGTCCCAACTATGGACCGATGCCGAAGGGATTGAAATCGGGGTAGAATATGGACTGCATTCCCACCTTTAGAATATGCTCTAAAGACAACTAATCATTTGTTAACCGGGAAATCTTTCAAACGACCGCTCGTTTCTGCACAGTTAAATGTTTATTTCAAGTATTTTGGGGCTCCAAATCAGAGGTGGCTGTCAAATTCAACATTAGTGTACACTAAAATTTATCAACTCTACATGAGTGTGACTTTTTTGTTGTGCTAATAAAACCTATAATCTAATAACTTATAATTTAAAAAAAAATAGTACATTGATGCAGAATTACAAAATCTAAAAAAATTAATACAAAATATTATTGTTATGATGATAAAAAAGAAAAAAATCAGCTATGATTCAAAATTTTAATATATTCTTATTTGAGGTCGTACTTCAAATTGAAATCTGTCGATATATAAATTGAGAAACAAAAATTCAGATTGAAATCTGTCGAAAGATAAATTTAGACACAATAATTCAGATTAAAATCGGTCGATACATAAATTGAGACACAATAATTCAGATTGAAATCTGTCGATAGACAAATTGAGACACAATCATTCAGATTGAGATCTGTCGATAAATAAATTGAGACACAATAATTCAGATTGAAATCTGTCCATAAATAAATTGAGACACAATAATTCAGATTGAGATCTGTCGATAAATAAATTGAGACACAATAATTCAGATTGAAATCTGTCCATAAATAAATTGAGACACAATAATTCAGATTAAAAGAATATAACAAGGTACTTACTTTATTTCTTCGCATAGGAAATCAAACCCAAAACTTACCATTAAATGAATCCGCTTGACATCCCTAAAAAAGGGTGATGGGTGATAGGTGAAGGGTGGTAACAAAATGATGCTGCTTTCCTGTCCGACTGGAGAATAAATTATAAGAGCTTTACTTAAATTACAGTTAATGTCTCGGAACTTTCAACTCTAATATGACTAGTTCCATGAAGTAACTCCAAAGCTTCTTGCAAATTACAGAAACTGCGGAATTACCATAAACATTAAACAGAAACCTATAAACATCGTTTAAATTATTCGATTTCTCTGGTAGATGTAAATATGGCAATACCACACTAAGAACAAAAAAATAATTGGTAGGTATTTTTACCAATCTCAGATGTCAAATTTTTACTGATTTTTAAACTTTTTATTTTTTCGCCAGATTTGGAGAAGACTTTTCTTGACCCCTCGCCTTGGAGCGCGGTGGGAGAGATGAATTCACAATTTTTACAGCCGGACTCTTCATGACCCCTCGCCTTGCACCGCAGCAGGAGAGATGAAGTCACATGTCTCTAGCTAGACTCTTCTTGACTCCTCGCCTTGCACCGCGGTGTATGAGATGAATTCTTATCTCTGTCACTACTGAATACACTGATCTCAGATCCCTACCCACTTCACATACCCTTTCCTTTCCAGAACCTCCTCTCATTCACTCTCTTAAAATACCCTTCAGACAGAATCCCCAATATGACAAAGGAGCTGAGAGAATTTTATTTTTTCTAATTTTTCACTTCCCCTATTTCATACCTCCATTGAGGATGTCGTATGATAATATTACAGAACCTACAAAGCCTCTACTAAACCAGAGTGCTAGATCATTCAGAATGAATAATTAGTGCAGGTAAAATAGGGTTTGATAAATGAATAAAATTCGTGCATTCATGATACTCTGGAAATAGATAATAATCTTGGAAGTACAAATGAAGATCTGCAGAGTCCGCCCAAAATAAAGTGACAGAATACCCCTTTAATTATTATGTTATTTTTACTAAAAACCAGACTTATCTCACCAATTAAAATACATTCCTGTCACTCAGCGAGCGCCCCATGCAATTGTCCTCCAATCACACAAACCGAAAATATCAAATATCTTGGTATATACTTCGACCGTTATTTTAAATGGGACAGACATATTGAGTCGGTTAAAGGAAAGATAAACAAGTTGATTTACTTTTTCAAAAACGTGAGAAATATACTAAACATATTTGATATAAAGAATATATACCTCGCAATAGCACAATCTATAATGGAATACGGCATTATTGCCTGGGGCTATGCCAGTAAAAAATACATAGACACACTGTATAAAGCTCAGAAAACCTTAATAAAAGTAATACTTAAAGTATCAATACTAACACCCACTTCAACCATATTCAAAAAATTCCCAGTGTTGAAGATTCAAAAATTATATTCGAAACAAATACTTACTTTCCTTTACAAGAACATAAATACATTTAAAACTTCACAAACTTCTCGCAATACCAGAACAAGACATGCACACCAACTACTAATACCAAAAACCAACACATCCTTTGGACAAAAACACTACAATTCACTTCCAACACAATATAAAACATCTAATCTTACAGAATACAAAAAACACATATGGAACTGGCTACAATCCATTTAATATTTAATTTTTTATATTTCACTTTTTTTTCTGTTATAACTATGGAAAAATCGATTTTATATTTTAATTTTTATTGTTTCTCTGTATAACCAACTCCACTGTATTGTTTTAGTATTATATAACTTTACAATTGAAAAAATCCTCCACAACACAGGTGAACTCCTAGCGTGGAGGACAATATACTATACCATTGTAATACAAATATATTTATATTTAAAAAAAAATTATTGATGCTGTCGACTTGGGAGTGGTTTCATTCAATTCAGCTTCAAACTTTAGACACATAACCATATATAATTTGGGCGTGGCATTTACGTATTATATGTATTTTGGTGTGAAACACTACGCTATATCCGGTCCGGTGACAGGTCTGTATCGGATTGTATGGCGAGCAATAAGGAGTTATTTAAAACGCTTTGAACTTATACCGTAATTTGTTACCCCCTTGAGTGAAAATATAATAAACGATACCTCACTCGACACAAGTTTGTAAAAATATTATTTTCACAAAATCTCTTAACTCCCCCCCCCAGAGTGTTGTTCCAGAGGTAACTTTGGGCGGACTCTGTGGATCTTCATATTTAAACTTCCAAGAGTTCAAATTTTGTCATTCAGTTTGGTTCATTTTTGTAACTACTATTTTATCTGCACTAAATTGAGAATATAAGTACTGTTCATTTCTGTAACTACTATTTTATCTGTACTAAACTGAGAATATAAGTATTATTCATTTTTGTAATTACAGGATTTTCCAATAAGAGGTGTTATTTTGAATAACCCGCTATTCCGGTAGATGTTACTTTTGAAGCTGTTTTTTTTAACATTTGACAATTAGAAACTACGTTACTAATAAAAATGGAACGATACACGCTTCAACAACGCATTGAAACTATTAAAATTCACTTGAGTGAATCAAATGCAAATCATCTTGAGTGATGAGGCCCATTTCCACCTCGGTGGCTTCGTCAACAAGCAAAATTGTCGCATCTGGGGCTCGGAAAACCTAAGAATTATTGTTGAAAAGCCTCTCTATTCTCAAAGTGTAACTGTTTGGTGCGGTTTATGGTCCGGCGGAGTCATTGGACCTTACTTTTTCAAAAATTATGCTGTAGCAACAGTTACGGTGAATGGATTGCGCTATCGAGAGATGATTAATAATTTTTTATGGCCAAAATTGGATGCTATTGATTTGGACAACGTTTAATTTCAACAACACGGCACTACGTGCCAAACAAACAACGAAACCATTGATCTTTTACGATTGAATATCAAAATAACACCTCTTATTGGAAAACCCTGTACTATTTTATCTGTACTAAACTGAAAATATAAATATTGTTTATTTTTGTAAATACTATTTTATCTGTACTAAATTGAGAATATAAGTATTGTTTAAGATCAAATTAGTAAGTATTTTACAACCAAACACTTCACATTTGCCTTTTTCTTCCCATTCCCTTTTCTTTAAACAAAGAATATTATTTTAGGTGCCAAAGGGCGAACCCAGCATAATTCTTGTGTGTTATTCTGTAAAAAAGATATATATTTAAATTTAATACGACCACTTCTTTACGACGCCCAAGTGACGCGGTACAATTGTTTAATGTATCGTTTGGGTTTGTAAAGAAAACAAGCAATAATTTACCATGATGGTTTATTTAATATTGTATGAAACATTTAACAACGCTTAGATCATAAAGTACCCTATAAGATATTCAAAAGTTTTGATAGAGTAAACATCGTTTATAATACCTCTACGCTTCTAGCTGAAAACGAACATACGAATAGATTCGCCTATAAATGATAGAATATTAACTTATATAGAACATTACTAGAATATCATAATTTTCTATGGATTGTCCTCTGAATGTAAAGAATCATTCACACGATGACTACATAATAAAAGCAGGTATTAACGTTAAACATTTAAATAGAAAATCTTTAAAATCAGGTTGCTTTGTAATTTGATAAAATTCAAAAGTTTTAGTAAAAAAGAAGTATCAGTCTCCACTGGAAATCGAATCCACGATCTCTGTCTTTAACAGGGTATCTAACCACTCAGCCATAAATATGAGATCGTCAAAAATAACGCATAATAATTAGGTTCCAATAGCCAAGTGGTTAGACTTGTTGTTCACGAGACAGAGATCTTAGGTTCGATTCCAAGTTGAAACTGTTACCTTTTAATTTTTCAGTGTCTTGTTCTATTTCATATTAAGTTAAGATTTATAAGTATTATATATTACATTGATTGACATACCTTTCAAAAGTTGTTAAGAGAAAAGTTTTTCTAATAATTTTCAATGAAAATAATTTTCTTTGTTTAAAGATGATTTTTTTTTATGATAAAACCCACAGGTCTAAAATAAGTTATTAAAAAGTGGTTTAAATTTGTATAGAAAATGATTATAATTTTACAAATTATTGAAGAAGCTATTACATCAATTTTTTAAATAAATCAGCGTTATTTAAGACAATATTATAATTACAATACACATGTTTATTAGTACCAATATACGTCCACTAAAATGCATCAATCCTTCCGTTGATAAATTATTTACATGATAGTATTATAAGCAACAGAAACCATAGTAATTAAATATAAAGCCTAAATAATTGAGCATACTCCACTGCTTCGGGAGAAAATTTATCAACGTCCATTTATTTATTATTTATCAAAGTTGATAAACCTTATTAATGAAGTTATTATCCCAAATCATCGATATTGAAGGTAAAATAGAAATGGATAGTTACAACAGAAAATGGTTTGCAATGTTATTACGGATAAATAAATCATCACAATGATAATTCATCACATCTTTAAAAAGTCGTGGAAAGTGATGAAACAAAAACTTTATTAACTGGGTTAAGTAGGTTAGGTTAGGTTAAAAAAAAATTCTTGTTTCTAATGACTTTATATCATTTTTTAAAAGTTTGTTGAATTGTCACTGTGTTGAGTTATCATTATCACGTTAATAGTTATTATAAAAAAATTATACTATGTTGATAATATTTTACGTTATCTGGTTTTATTTTATTCAAACGTAATATTTTACGTTGTGGGTAAACGTAACTTACGTTGTAATCTACGCCTTTGCATATGACGTTATTTTAGTTATTTAATTAAAATACACTTTTTGCTAGTTATGCTTCAAAATATATTTATTTATTTAACGCCCAGAGGGCTTTTACATGGTTGGCAGTATAATTTTAATTTGACAGATACTTTGAAACATAAAAAATAAGAATAAAATTACATTTGGTAAAAGCTATGCAACAAGTCATACAAACACAAGAAACAAATACAGAATATTACAGCTATTTCTAGCAATTATTTTACAAGCAATAATTATTCGCCTGAAACACTCATCCACATTGAAAAATCTCCTGATAAAAGATACATGACGCCAACGGGACTTGAACCCGTGTCCTTTCGGTTGGCGTCATGTATCTTTTATCAGGAGATTTTTCAATGTGGATGAGTGTTTCAGGCGAATAATTATTGCTTGTAAAATAATTGTTACCCTTTGTGCTATGCATAAAAAATCTTGTCTTACACATTAGTTTACCAAAAAATAATAATTAGCTATTTGTAGGTTTACATGATGTGTTTAGGAGTATTGTTGAAATAAATGTTTTAAATGATCCACAAAACTTGCCAGATTTATTTATTTAACTTATTAGATCAGATCTGGTCATCAAACACGGCCAAAGCCATTTCAAGCATTGTTTCAATTCTGATGGTGGTCTTACACCAGGGTGATACTGAGAGTATCTTTCACTCTGGAACGTGACGAAAATGTACTACATATTATTTAAAATGAAACAGCACAAATTAATCATATATAATTCACCTGTGCACGCCAGGTTTCGAACACGCGACTTCCGACTTGCTAGGAGAGATATTACCCCTCGATCACGGAGGCAGTAACATTGATAATTTAATAAGTATAAACAAAGTTATTTATTTTCAATATTTTAATATAAAATTACGCCACACAGTAATTTTGCAACATGTGAAAATTTTATATTTTACGCTCACTGGATAAAGTTAGTTATTTTAAGAGCTACATGTCTTCTAAAGCTAAATTTTAATAAATTTGACCCTAAATTATACTATCTTAATTTAGGCTTTTAAAAAACTGAATCAAATTGGGGTAAATCTTCGAAAGCGTAGATTTGCAATTTTTTAATTTCATTTACCATTTGACAAATAATAATTATTGCTTCTCTAATGAACAATACATATTAATAATATTCTCGTAGCTATGAATGTTAATTTTGTGCAACACATGTTTTTATAAATTACGTGTTTTTACAATGTTATAACAAAACAATATTTTCTTCTGTAAATCTAAAGTATACCTACCTTTCTCAGGCACATCTACCATAAATATGTTAAAATTATTAATTTAGAAATATTTACATGAGACATTTGGCATCCTACATATTATACTTTTGTACAAATAAATAATGGTAAGCATCAGATCAACACTGGTTCAAAATGAAAAAATACATACCAGAGTATGTAGCACGGTCGGTCTATAAAGGTTTTATCGATAATGTCGGTGACTTGGCACCGTTTCCGAGCTTTACTGCATTAAATTTGACCGATAAAGCACAAACAATGATTCAAGTCGAATAAATTGAGAATATTAAATCGTTGTGTACTGTTGTTTGTTCATTGACGATCTGCAGTAATGTTCGGGAACGATGACAAGTTACCGACATTATCGATAAAATATTTATCAATCGACCATGTTAGATTTATTTATTTTGTAAGAATAAAACAGCTTTTACATAATATACAATGATAGATATAAATATACAAGTTAACTAAAGTCAAGCCACAGAAGTTTTTTATGCTAAAGTTCATTGGAAATGAAGTTTTAATATCTTAAAAAGATACCCAGAGAGAGGACTCGTAACAATCAACATTCAAAATTCGGGGGGTATTTTAATGACATATTTAGATTTGAAGAGTCAGTACTACCCACACTTGCAAATATATGTACACAGTTATCTAAATTAATTAAAATGTTAGTTTGTTCAAAACCTTAAATTTCTAGAACTTCTTCACTGTTTTGCTTTGAAATTTTGACACAACGTTGAATTCGTAAATATAGATGTCACCTGTGACAGGTAAAAACATGTTTTTGATAAACAGCGTAATCCGTTGGACAAGCATGCTCTTCTTGAAAAAAAACAGCGCCATTTATTGGACATATAACCAACACACGCTATTGCTTTTTATCTTCAAAGACAGATTGAGCCACAGTAATGCGTGTTGTGGCGGGGCACAGCTAGTTAAAAATAAAAAGCCGTTTTCTTGGTAGAGCGGTATGACTCTACCAAGAAAACGCCTTCTTAATCCTTATATTTTCCGTAGTTGATAAACAGGGTCAATTCCGGTATAAGGAATTATCTTTAACTTTAAAATTACCTATTTACTTTTTTGTTAGATGCGATTCCAGTTATCACGGATGACAGCGAAAAAGTCGTTATTTTAAGGTTCTTTTTCCTTAAGTAGAACCAGAATCACCCTTCGGTGGCATAAACATGAGGACAGTATTTAGACAACATTTAGAGGGTCTTTTCTATGGCTCTATTTTAATCGTAAAAAAAATTCGGTCTAGCGAAAGGTCGAATTTTTACAATTTATTTCACTTTTTTTTTTGTTATTTGTTTTTGGGTTGTTATGCCGTGTTGCGCTAACTCCTTCTTTAGCCAACGTTTCGGACAGCATTGCAGTGTCCATCATCACGGAAGATGTGTTATTTGAGGTTGTGGTGAAATGTGAGCTTATGTATGAGGATGTGATACCGTGTTGCCAGCTCCAACCCTCTGAGCTGACATTAACGATTAATTTTTTTTTATTTTATAGTGGGTTTCTTCGTTAAGCTCTGGTGTAGCCGTCAATTACCGGATACCAAGAACTATTGAGCTTAGCTCCATCGTCTCTATTAATATTTACGAAAGAATAAGAAATTTCGGCAAAAATTACGCAAATTTTGCCGAAAAACGAAATTTCCAGGTCCCTAGTATTTAGTGGTACTGACAACCTAACCTTTAAAACGATTTAAAATATGGAACCCACAATCGTGTCATTTTATCTTATTTTTGACAGTTATACAGAACAGAATATACATTAAAAAAACTCCAGAGCACATGATAAAGAAATGAAGTAGTGGGATTATCATTTTTGACGTGGCTTACATGAATAGAAAATCTTGACTTAAATTATATGACGGCAGAGGTCAAAAACTGAAAAAAGTATAGTAAACCTTAGAAGATTCAGGCTGATACTAAATATGTGACAAATTCAAGGTGCTCTGAGCTCACTGTAAGTAAGCTTTGAATTGGACTAAAGGATTTTCTGCATTTCGTAATATAATATCTTCAGGATCGGCCTATTTAACAGCCTCTTTTTCATTTCCAGTCGATGGAAGGAGGAGGTCTTCTAGAACAAGTATTGCATTCTTACGTATCCACCATCATCGAGGATTTGTTCGCAATTCATTCATCATTCGACTTTTCATGAATATATCTGATATATTATAATAAAGGGAATCAACCGTTTACAACTTTGAAAATTGCTCATAGTACCATTACCTACCAGTACCTGGTAATCAGTTATCAGTGGTAACCATTCCATATTTTTCTCTTCTTCCTATAGGTGGAAGAATAATATTGGTTGCAAAGGTAGGTTGAGGTAACTCAGCATTTCCGTCTTCATAAGGTACACTTATTAGGTACATAAGGTTAACCATTAATTCACAGACTATCGGACTCCGGCAAGAATTGCTGTTGGGCAACAGAAGACAGGGCCATGTCGATGGGTTTGGTGTCGTCGTACAAGGCAGGAGCTTCGCACAGGATCACGAAGGTTCCTACTATGGAGGCTATAGTGAAGATCCAGAGGAAGAGACGATCCAACACCATGGCTACAAAGCCCCAATCCTGATCTTCCTGTTGAACAAATAAAATGCTACGCATTAACGAGTTGAAAGCCTTATATTGTCTAGAATTTGATATGTACATGGTTCTGTTAAATGGGTACCTAAATCCTGTACCAAAGCATATTCCGGAAATCTAAATAGTTCAAAAATGGTTTCTGCGCTAAGTTCTTAAACGGTGATTTTTTCATTGTTTATTTTACTTTAAATGTTGGTATTTACATTTACAGAAATTGTAACCAATAATGAATACACATTATACAACATACAGCAGGAGGGGTTGTTTCATAGAATTTGAAAAAGTCGTCAAATTTCAAAGTTTCAAGTTCGATAGGCCGATCATTTCACAAATATAACTTCAATAGAACTTTCAAAGGACTACAAGTTTGATAAATTGTTCAAATTCTGTTAAATAACCCGTCTTTACATAATGATAAGATTTTTAAATTTCTCAACTGAAAAATATCCCAATCAGGGACAAGTTATTTAACGGTAGAACCATTTTTCCGAGCGGCATTACCAATGCATGGTAGCTTACGTATTTCTTGCTCTCGCAATAACAAAAATCCTGTCTCTGCGCACTCTTGTGAAATTGTCGGGAGTATAAAACTCTATTCTTTGTATAAACTAACTATCACACAGGTTTCTCCGCAGGGGTAGGCGGAGAGTCTTGACACACACTCCTTGCCTCATTCACATTCATACATCTATTATTTTGACTCTTGACATAGCCCAACTCAAGTATCTGATTCACTTGATCGTGCCACGTCTTCCTATTTTTTGTATTATATCAGGAATACAGATATGACCGTTGAGAAGGTTAATCAGCAAAGCAGTTTTCATCCTATCGGTAAGGCCCTGGGTATCACACAGAAAGGCTGATGGATACAAGTTATAACCATGTATAATTTCCGACGTAACAGCCTGTTTTGGTTTCCATCAATATTTTTAAGAAAAAGCTACAAGTCAAAAATGTGTATATTCTTGATAAACCTTATATTTTAGGTAAAAGGTATTAAAATCGCTTCACAAACGGAGTCTAGAAACGTTCGATTTCAAGCAAAAAACTTATTTTTATTTATTTTGTAAGTAAGTTTGTAAGAAAACAAAAAAGATGATTAAATGAAACTGTGACGGATAATCTTAGCTATAATACTGTATTTTTTAAAGTTGTTTTCTTTATGCGTTCACACATTTCTATTGAAAAAAAATATTTTTTAGTAGTTTACATTTATATTTTGAATATTATCAGTTTGAAGATGGCCGTAATATGTTGAAACCGGTAACGGTCAAAGAAAAAAAAATGGTATAATGTTTTAAATTGTTTCATCATTTTAATGGAAATCCACCACGAATTGTCAGTCTCAAAAAATAAATGTTCCCACTTACAGCATTGAACTCATCCTGCCTCTGCATGTGGTGCTGGATGAACATGACGTTGTGTATAGCCTTCTCCAGCTCGAAGGGATACTTCTTCCTGGGCGCCACGTCGCTGAGGGACTCGTCCAGCCCAGACATGACGCTTGGCAGGCCGTTGTAGCCGCCCAAACCCCCCAAAGCACCCACCAGGCCGCTGAAGCTATTTCAAGTAACCAACACAAATAGATAGGTAAGTCCAAAGAATTGTGAATCCAAAACCAAACATATATAAGTGAAACGCTCGTAAACATATTCCAAAATGTGAGTGGTGAAATGTTTGTAGCTTTAAGTTGATAATGAGATGGTGGTGCCATCTTGCGGTGACATGCAAGTAGCTATAAGTTGAAAACAAAATGGTAGTGTCTTCTTGTGGTGAAATGCTTAAAGCTTAAAGTTGGAAATGAGATGGTTATGCAATCTTGCAGTGAAATGCATGTAGCTTTAAGATAAAAATAAGATCGTGGTGCCATTTTGCGGCGAAATGCTTGTTACTCTAAGGTGAAAGTGAGAGGCCGGTGCCATTGTGTGGTGAAATGCTCGTAGCTTAAAGTTGGAAATGAGATGGTAGTGCCATCTTGCGGTGACATGCATGGAGCTCTAAGTTGAAAACGTGATGGTGGTGTCTTCTTGTGGTGAAATGCTCGTAACTTAAAGTTTGAAATAAGGAGGTGGTGCCATCCTGCGGTAAAATGCTTGTACGAGTAACTCTAAACCAAACTATCAGGATAATCGCTTCTTCAATATTTTTTATATACTGGTAGCATAAAGTAAATTGATCAATATAGATCCATTTTGAAAAAAAAAATCATAATTGTTTTTTCAATAACAATTATTTTATTATGCCTATTTCATTCTGATAACCCTACAACCTAAGCATTATAATATAAAATGTCCTGATCGATGAAAAAAGGTCCTATATATGTTACTACATTTTATATATTGAAAATTCTATAATAATGTAATGACAATATGGCGGCAAAAAGAAATCACTGCAAAATTTTAACCGCGATGAAAAATACCCCTTTGTGCGTTTATTCCAGGTTTAAGTTGGTTTCAAAATTTAATGTGCACTATGGCAATACATGAGATTGAAATTTTTAAAAAAGTAGTGTGTTTATATCAGTGTTCCTTAGGCATGTGGCATGTACAATCTTCGAAATACTAAGAATGATATTTAAATTAAACTAGACATCTACAAAACCCCAAAAATATTGAGAGGGATGAAGGGGCTAACCTTAATAGTTTTTGATAGCTGGTGATATTGACTACACCAAAACTAAATGTAGAAACCCACATTAAAAGGATTAACGCTTGCAACAACGCAAAGGTATCACTTCTGTAGACATAAACACACACATCACCACAATCTACATATCCGATGAAAGACATTGTAAAGCTGCGCTAAACTTTAACACTTCATAATAACCTAAAAATAAATTACGGTAAAATTAAACATGATTAAAAAATCAGATATGTCGTACGTTTTTATTTGACTATGACAAGGGAGTCTGTAAGCTCTAATACAACTGCAGCATGATAATAAACTCACATATTTTATTTTCTATTTAATATTCGGGCACTACAAGACTGGAACGTTTATTGATATTACAAAAAACAAAAAACGATAAATAATTAAAACCTTTATGACTGTTAGCAGACGTTATTCATGTGTCACTGCATTTCATGTTTTGCATTGCCCGCACTATTTATTACACGACTGAACTAATAATAATTGCGCCCGGTAATGTAGCTGATGCCGGCGACAAATAATTATAGTGTGTTCACTCGCCCGGACGGACAACGAGATACAACAGTAATATGCGTATGATTATAGATTGCTCCTCAGTCACACATCATAATATTAAATTGGTCTCAACCAGGCCTCACATAAATTAGACATTTGAAATATCATTTCGCACATTCGACTTTACCATACTGTCGAACTTGACAGTAACGAATCGTCCGAGTTTGGCAAACGTAGCAGCAATATGTATCAATTACTAGGATCATCAAACACGGAGGCGACTAATCCATAGAAACACAAATCACTCACCGATTAGTTGCGGTGGTCGTGTGGAGTCCATTGCAACCACCCGGCATATGGTGTCTGATGGAATCCGGGCTTGATGCACCAGAATTGGATTGTGCTTGGGCTGCGGCCAAAGCTGCATTAAACTTGCTTTTATTCTTTGCATTCCTTCCTGGTATCTTATCTGCAGCTAAATCCTTCAACAAATCTTTAGGAACTCTCATCAAAAGAAGTTTCGGAAGTCTTTTTATAAAGAATTTTCGCACCCAAGGGGCCATTTTATGGGTGCTAGGCTTCCTGTAATGCACGTTTAGGATTATTATAGTTATGACAACGCTTAATCCGACGAGCAACATGGTGAAAAGGAGGTATTTTCCGAGAAGTGGAAGAGCCAGGGAAGTTGAAGGTATGATTTCTGATATCAGCAGGAAGAACATGGTCTGGGAGAGGAGAATGGATATACTGAGAGCTATCTTTTCTCCGGAATCAGCTGGGAGATAGAACACGAGAACGGAGAGGTAAGAGATCCCCACGCAAGGCACGATGAGGTTGACGGTGTAGAACAGAGTTTTGCGGCGCAGTGTGATGTTGAAGAATATATCTGTAACAAAAATAACAAATAAAATTTATTATTGAAGAAGAAGATACTACTAATCGAAACGAAACATGAAACAGAACAAGACACAGAAAAATAAAAAGATTATCGAATCGAATTCGAACCCAGGATTTCTTGTCTTACCGGGAGAGGCGTCTTAACCAATGATATATTATATTGATTGGTATAACCTTATAAAACTGACTGGTTCCGCTTTTAACAAGCATCACCATGGTTAAAATTAAACTAATACATTTTTTAATTAACATTAGTTTAATTTGTACCACCTGCAATGATGCTTGTGTTAAGAGAAATCAGAAAGTTATTGTTTTACTTCATTAATAAAATAATTTTAACTTGAGACCCGGACATGGGTACCGCCACTCCGGGAACCATCTTATACCTCTACCATAGGTTACCATAAGTAGCTAGTTACATTTGGTGACTTAGCAGGGGTATACGGTTTCATGGGGCGAGGATTGTCAAGGTCTTGGCGGCAAATGCAGGTGATGCAGGATGTTTTTCTCAAATCATCCTGCTGTCAGTTCATATTCATATAAAAATATCAACACGTCTGTTTCAAAATATCTTTTAAAGCTATTTTTTTGGTTTGACTGAGGATTGAACTTTCCTGGCCAAGAACAGGATTCGAAAACTCGCCAAATGCCGATCGAGTAGGACTGACTTTCATTTTGTATATTAACTGCTGTGATGTCATCCGATTACAGATAAATGCGTATATATCTGCGTGTGCATGTGTAATTGCCACCAAAAGTTAAAATAAAGCATTGCCATTGATAACGAGTCTATATGCAGAGTTTCAGCTCGATCGGATGTAGGGAAGTGGGTTAATTTCCGCTTCTAAGATTTACATTCATTCTATATTTTGTGACGTTATTATCATCTATATTTTGTGACGTGAAGTACTGACGTATGAATGGTGGATTTTCAACAGGGCGATACCGATAGTATTTACTACTCTGTAACGTGCCTCAAATTTACTATATATTATTTTAAATCGAGAAAAAATACTAATTTTATTAATCAAACAAAATTCACCAAAAGGGTAGCACCTCGTAGCCGAGGGTAGTAACCACTTAACCAGAGTGGAAGATTCTCTCAGTATCGCCTTTGTGTAAGACCAACATTCAGAATTGAAACGTTGCTTGAAATGACTTTGGTCGTGTTTGGTGACCAGCTCAAAATAGCCAGTTACTTAAAAATCATTCAAAAATCTTTCAACTATTACTACACTAGTAGATATTTCTTTTAATTATGTATTGTTTAACTGCACTTCTATTAACAACTGTATCACTTGAAATAATATTTTCGTGTACATATTACTTGTTTTGTAATCACTCTATTGTATCACTCTATTGTAAAAGCCATTTTATGGCGTTTAAATAAATAAGTTAAAAAAAACTGGTAGAAATAAAATTTACCAATAATTGTTTTTTATCATCGCTTAGTCAGTGTAATTATCCTAATGTCGATTAAATTAAGTTAGGCACGAAACAATAATATATTTGCGAAATAATTAAGAGAACAAACTTGCTCCATGTCGGGAGAGTTAATCGAAAAGCAAATTATGAAATTCTCCGCACAGCAATATGAGAAAACGTACGAACATTGTATGCAGGGAGATAAGACGTGGGAAGTGGGAAGTTATTGGGGTGCCGGGCACGTACACCTCGTTGTATTAAGATAAGAAATGTGTTAATGAAGCGAAAAGGTCCTTCGTGAGTCCTTCGACAAACTACTTATTTTCGATATCCATCCAGATCAGGCCTGGGCAAACTGGGGCCCGCAGGATATTTTTGTTGGATCCTCGAGGTATGAAAAAGTTTATTTTTTTCTGTAATCGTAATTATTAATCCAGTCAAAAAATTTACAGTAAGTTCCACATTAACTTTGCAGCGGCTTAGCTTTTAAGCCGCGTACATATATCGGCAACACAAAATTGAATGCAACAAAGTTTGCAACACTCGCAACATTGTTTGTGCAAGCGTTTCATCCAACTGTGAATAATCATCCAAGATTTCGATATATCATCTGTAGATTCGGCCTCATAACGGGTTATTTCAAAAGTAAACTCTCAATCAGATAATATCGCATTGCTTCGAAAGCATAATATCTTGGGAGACAAATTTCGCGCTTGGAGTCCAGTCAAATGTAAAAAGCAATGCTTCATTAGATCTGACAACTGCCAAATAATGCACTTTTTTATAAATGTTTTCGTAAACCAATTTTGGTTTCGGTTCATTTTTAACAACTTCACTTCTTGTCTCGACTTTGTTGGTCGATGGTCCAAGAGCTTTGCTCCGGGCACTCTGCGAAACAAAACGATAATCGATGGATTCACCAATTAAAATTCTTGAAAGAGATGAAAAATGAAAGTGGTTATTGTTTTTAAATATTTTAATAAAAAAATTTGCAATTCTATTTATAATTATGAGAGATTTTTGAAATAACCTAAATATATGTACGCATAAATTTAGTTTTTCGTGTTAAATTGCCTTAATCATCCACTAGTGTAGTACTTTAAAGACTTTATGAAATCACTGAAAAGTCAGTCAAAACACAGTCGAAATAAGAAATGGTTTTGCGACAAACTCTTTAATTTGCTACAAAAGTCTGTCTCCAATGTTTTGAATCTATCGCCAAAAATTGCAAAATTTTAACATGTTTTTTAAAAATATTTCATGACCATTAAAACGACTGCATTTTGTGGTTTCACCTTGATTATAGAAACAAATCTGCAAACCTAATTTAAGTGTCTCGTATAAAAAATTAAAATATTTTTTTGAAAGTTTTCTTTCCGATTGACAAAGATCGACAATGTGTTTGACCCTAAGCCTAGAAAATTGATAAATATCGACAATCTGTTTTACATTAAGTCCAGAAAGTTGATAAAAATCGACAATGATTTTGACCTTAAGCCTAGAAAATTGAAAAATATCGACAATGTATTTGACCTTAAATCTAGAAAATTGTCGCACTATTTCCATGTCTTTCTGAATGCTGTCACTCATACACCATTCTTAAAACAAAACAAGATTAAATACACATAAGTAAAAGGTCATGGGGCTGTTTTGATATTTTGTGAAATGCGCTATAAAGATAGTCGTTGCTGAACTGTAAGTGACTTTGAAAATGTCGATTGTCAATGCAGAATCATTAAGCAGTTAATTTCAGAATATACAACCTTTAGTCAGATCGAGGACTTTGGCGCAGACGCACGGACTAAACTTACTGATATAAAATATTGCTTATTTATTAAGAATCTCTTCAAATTATTTGTAATCCGGTTAAAAACGGGACTGTGGGCCCTTCACGAATGCACGGAGCCAATTTCCCCTTTAAGCGTTTAGTAAAAAAAAAGTGTCTACTATCGCGATGTCGGAACACGTGTTCATAACTATCATTAAATTTTCTTATTTTGTCATTATATATAATCAGGGCAATGCAGGTGCATGAACACGTGCTCTGATATAGTAGGAATGTACTAAAATTTTAACAGGAAACGGCCTGCAATCCCGATAAAAACCAGATTTTAATAAAACGGCGAATCTCATATTTCGCCGTGCGGGTTAATTCAGGTTAGATTAGTTTGGGTTATTTTAGGTTTGATAAAGTTAGGTTTTTTCATTATTCTGTATTGTTACTTTTCTGTATTGTTATGGAACCCCAAATTATTGGGTACATCGCGAGTATTAGAGAACAAATTTTTTGTATGTTTAAATTCCACACGTCTAAAAACAGTATTTTATTGATGGAATAATTTCTGATGTGGCCTTTCAGCCAAAAAGTTTAACTAGGCCTGATCCAGATAATCTGGGCCTTTTCATTATATGCGTCCTTCGAGCACCAATTACGAGGAGAACGACTCGAGATATTGTTGAATTGGGCCGTGTACGTACAGCAGGATGATATCACACGATGCGATAGATACCCCTTTTCGCAGTTTTGTCACAAAAGGTAACGCGTCGGAAATGGAAATTATTTAATTTGTTTGTATTTACCCTAATAACGGTACAATACAAATGTTATTGGATGACTTTTCAGTGTGAAACATGATTGTAACTTATTAACACTTTAAATGTATATACATTTTTCTATGTTCCATAAAACACCTAATTGGGAGTAATAACTGTTTGTAGATTACAAATTTGGTTTACAACAAACCATTCTTGTTTATTCCTGTACAGTTGTACTGTTGAGCTATGTTCTGTGTAATACCCAATCTGGCATTATAAAGGTTTTTTAAATACTAACATGCTTAAAAATAAGCATTTCATATTTATTTTACTAACATCAACATTGTTATTGAATATTATTCCGCTACAATTTTCATAGTATCTATCTTGTACTTTTAATATTATATTTATTTCAAGAACTATTACTTGAATTTACAACAATTCTCAACGTTACCTAGTTTTGTACCTGCTTATATTGTCTGCACTTGGCCTATTATCTTATGTAATATGCACGCATTATTGTACTCCTGATCAGCTTATCTTAAACATTGTATCCATGTAAGAGTCCTTATGGCGTGAATACATTATTTCCTGTTCGATTCTGTAATTTTGGTAAATTACAGAATATTTTAACTGATATCTACGTTAGTGTGTAGATATCAGTTAAAATATTTAGTTATCGTAGTTTTAAGATTCTCCATAGGTGGCAGTAGTAATACTACACGACAGAGACAACATGTCGGCCGTTCGGATCTAATACTCGAATGGTTACAGGTACTGCTGATGCTCAGTATAAGTTCCCTCCCGCCTCAGAATAACTTGGAACTCGGAATAATTAATTTGAAAGAGGCGAAGTAAGTGCAGTTAGATATTCTTTGTAAATATCTCACAATAATAAATATACTCGTAATCCCAGACCAACCAAAGTAATTAATTAAAAGCTCACAATCATCGAGTGTATTGCTAATTGAAAAGAGAGTTAACAGAACTCTATAAGATCCCACTAACAGAAACATGTCAAATTGAAAAAAAAAATGCACTGTTGAATAAAATTCAAGCGCTTGTAAAACTTTGTTTTTCTTGAGTTAACTTGACGATAGTTTGAACGGAGAAAGTTTTAACCGGGCAAAAGTTTGTCGTATTGCCAATGACATTTTTATAAATATATACTGTCCAAACTGGGCATATTTACAGTGGAATGATTTTTCAAACTAGAATGAAATGTGGGTTTATTTATTTCTCGGTAATTGAACTAAACTTATTCAATGCTGCGATATTTATTTAAGCGAGTTTGATTTTGTTTTAAATTTAATGTAAAATGATATTTGCATATTATTAGATATTTATTTTCAAAGGAAAGCGAGAGTATATCTACTCAATGATCAAGGCTTAGCGAGACTTACATTAAAAAAACTTCTATACTACGTGGACAAGTTATAATTCTAACTATAAAACAGAAAACCTGTTTGCATAATGCTGAAAAACGATCGAAGACAAGCGATGATTTCTTAAAATTTACTCTACTCTCTTATTTCTTTCAATTATGATGTCTGGCTAAAAAAAACTCAGGTCAAACGTTCTCCTTTTCCAGCCTCTCCCGATCTGGCCCGCCATGCAGTTGGTGGGCAGACGCATCCGCCGTCAAACATCTGCACAAGCTTCATGGTCTCTGGAACCCCAGCTAAGTCACCGAAAGTTGTAAACCATTTGGGGTTACCTATGGCTGAGGTGTTAGTTAACCAATGAATGGTTCCCGGGACGGCGGTACAAGTACCCGCCTCCCAAATTGCATATGACTTAAAATATAACAAAATGTTTATTTATGTTGAATAAATAGTTACAATGTGTAATAAATAAATACCAACCGCCACAACACAGGCATACGCCTAGTCCGGTTGTTGCAAAAGTCAAAATTCAAGAAAGTCATGAACTCTGCATTGAATAAAGAAAAAATAATTATGAACTATAATATTTTTTTTATTTTATTTTTTTTTAATTGCCGGCAACCCGGGCGTTTATTGCAATAACATGATCAAAATTACAAACATGAAAGTAATCCGCCTCACTAGAAGATTTCTGTTCTGAGGCGGGTATTTATGTTAATTAATGATGAGAATAAGGATCTTATCAAACGGATTGAAATCTTTAAACCACAGGCGTCAGGTAAGAATGATGTCCTTGTTCTACCGGTATTAAAGGTGAAGATGCTCCGAGGAACCAGCGCTATTGATCACTTCGGCACCGGTGCGTAGTCGGGAAACACGCCAAACGCGCGCCTAAAATTTGTACCCAGTTGACATTTGCCACATAAAAACGGGTCGTTACTACGGTCATTCCACTTACAACATGATTCTATCATGTTATTTCCTTCAATCTCCTCAAACATCCCTCCACACAGCATTCCCAAAGATGACATAAGCCCTAAGGAAAATTGTTTTCTTCAGGGACTCCTGTGCGAATATTTTTTTTACATATATAAAATTTCGTTCAGTGTCATTTTTGGGGAATCTGTGTGGAGGATATTATTAGGGAAAGGAAGGAGATGGAGTTCTGAGAAAAAGGTATGAAGGGTTGGTAGAAATCTGGGTACAATGTGTCCTAGACAAATGGTCGAGAGATTCGGCTGAAAGGTTTCCTTCAATATTTCTCTCCCGATTTGGCCTACCACACAGTAGGTGGGCAAACGCATACACCGCCAAGACAAACCTCACCCCATTAACTCGGGCACCCTTGATAAGTCGCCGGGGTGGCGGTACCCATAACCCATTCCCTCATTCAAATTCGTAAAAGAGTTAATGTGAATAAAGGAAAATAAATATTTTTTTATGTATTTAAATATAATGATGATGGTGTTTACTGACCAGGGTACGGTTCCTGACAGCAAGGGTAGTATTTCTCGTGCCTCTCTGCAGGTACCCCGAGAATGTCCCACTCAACCGAAGGGTAGTACTCCCTCAGCTCGATGCCGACCTCCACCTTGTTATCCCCGGCCTTCTGGTTGATGTGCTTCAGATCGATCTAAGGGACGAACAAAATATTATAATTACATCTGTAAAAACGATAATGATTGTATTATTTACCTAGCGCCGTTTTAGTGGGAAAACCACCCCAAGGGCGCTTAAAAACTTTATTCATTTAACCTGTAACTTATCACTTTTATAACTTACCTGTAACTTGACTTATTACTCTGTAACTTACTCGTAACTTACAACCAAGACGTTTATATAGCTGGCAACGATTGTATACACCTAAGTTATTTAATATTCGAATTTTATTAGTGTAAGGGCCAGTTGTTTCACAGAATTTAAACAATTCATAAAATTTGGTCCCCACACTGTTTGAGTCACTATATTATAAAGCACATCAAATAAAAAAAAAAATGATAGTTCAACTCAATATTTATGGTTCATCAATTACAAACTATCCACACCCATTGAACAATTTAATTATGTTAACTTTTTATGTAAATATCGCATAAGAGTCTCAGTTGTGTGAGACTAAGACATCCCCAATCGGGGAATGTTGTGAGGCTGAAGGTAATAGGGAGGGGACGGAGTTAGGGAAGAGGAAAGTGGGAAAGTACCTGGTAATTCAGATCTGGTCACCAAACACGACCAAAGCCATTCCAAGCAACGTTTCAATTCTGAACGATGGTCTTACACAGTTATGTCTTCTATGTAGGTCATTTGGTCAATGACCTTCCAAAATATGATGCTATATTTAAGATTAAAAAAAAAGATTTATCAAAATACCAGTGTATCTTCCAGAATGCGACGTTTACATATTGCTCAATAAAATTTAGCCTTCAGGCGCATTCCCACAGTTCGTATTTTCAAAGTTAGTGCAGTTTCCCACATTTGCACATTCGACCCTACAATAAAACAATTCATTGGCCTGGTATTTTTATAAAGATATTATCTTGTTTGTGTATCATTTATGATTTAAGAATTAGTGACATTTTACTCCAAGTGGCGGCAGCTTTCAAATAGAGCTGTTCGCTTTCTATTTTATGATGACCCTAGTTAAGCCATTATGCCTAAAAATATTTTCCAATACCTTTCCCACCCCTGTCCCATAGTAATAAAAGCCCCAAATAAAGTTTCATCTCCCTTAAAATAATTCCTTTAAAATATTTGTATTGTTTAAGTCACGTCTGTACCATTAAGAATAGTTAAGTGCATTTTATTTTATGTTAAGAATGTTGTTTGCCAACGAGCGGGTGGAACATCTTTATTTTGGTAAAATGTCCTTCATAATTTAGTTTAAATACAGATACCTCCCATAAAAAGGACAGTATTATAGTGTTGCTAGAACGGGTAGGTACAGACGTACCTAGGCAGCAGCTAGTATTGAAATAACTGGTAGGTACATGCGTACCTAGGCAGTCAGTCGTGAGATAATTACTAGGTTTATGTACAGTGGGTGGCCAAATTATTATACTCAAAACTATTTCTTTGTATTTTTTCAGTTTGTTATGAAATAACAAACAATATATACAATATATACTAGTATATATTGTTTTAATACTAGTAAGTGTATTTAGGAATAAAAATTAAACATGTGTAGATAAGTTGAATAGTCTATTAAAAGAGAAATACATATTATTCAGTATTTGGTTACTCCGCCTTTAGCTTCTATGACGGCTTGAACGCGGCGTGGCATGCTTTCAATGCATGATATGGCTACTTCTTGGAGTTTTGGAGTGTTGTGCCATACTCTAATGATATTCTCAATCAGTTCTCTTTTGTTTGTTATAATTTTATCCCTTGACATTTCAGTTTTCAGGACTGCCCACACATTTTCTATAGGATTCAAGTCGGGCGAGTTTCCAGGCCAGTTCAGGGTATTAATCTGTTTGTTTTTTAGGTATTTTGTGATAGATTTATGACAGGGAGCAGAGTCTTGCATGAAAATAAAATTCCTATTAGGGAACCATTCTGCTACCTGTGGGATCAGTTTTTCCTCCAGAACTTTCTTATACTGATCCTGACGCATAGTTCCGTGGACGATGTACAGCCTTCCAGTCCCTTTACTGCTGATGACGGACCATATCATCACTGAAGCAGGATGCTTTACACGTTCCACAATGCAGTCTTCATTGAATTTTTCATGCGTCTTTCGCCGAACAAACTCAGTTTTATCTTGGAGAATCTGTATTGACGACTCGTCCGAGAAACAAACCTGCAAGAAATTGTTTTTGTATAAATGTGTAAAAAACGATACTCTAGGCATGTGTATTCTTGTATTAGGGTTATTCAAACCTTGCTCCAGTCTTCCTGTGTCCAGTGTCGATGCTCTTTGGCCCAGGCCAGACGTTTAGCCTTCATGGCAGGAGTGAGTTTTGGTTTTTTTAGTGGCCGACAACATTTCAGTCCCATTTCTACAAATCTTCGCCTGAGAGTCCGCTCTGATATTTGTAATCCATTATCATTAAGAATTTTTTTTATGATGAGCCGTGGCTTTCGACGGTTTTCAAGTGTAATGCGACGTATTTCTCGCTCAGTTAGAGGTGTTGTAATGCGTTTTCGCCTGCATTTACCGACTCGATCCTCCTTGATCGGTATTTCGGCGTCCACTTTTTGCTTGATATTACGCACACTGGACTGTGATACATCACACAAATCAGCAATTTGACGCTGGGTATATTGACAATGCCGTAACATTGTCGAAATCTGTGCTTTTTTCCTTGGTGTGAGGTCAGCACACTTCCCCATATCTGTTAATAAACATTTTTAGGTTAGGTCGGTTGACAACCAATAAAAAAACAAAAACAAAAACTAACTAAAACGTGATCACAATGTATTGATCGATTACTAGAATAATTCTAAATGTAAAAAAATCGAACACTTACTGAATAATAAGTCGATAACACTGAAGCCAATATTTTTTTCGAAGAATTCTCACAAGCCAGCACAGTAAAATTTTCGACATTTACTGATATTAGCAGCCGCCATTTTGATAAAAAAAACATTTATGTGTTGCCACACTTGATGAAAGTGTTGCCAGATATAGTGGCTAATCAGTAAATTGAAAAACCATAAAATTTTTCCAATAATAAATTAATTATAGCTACCACTTTCACAGATAGCGACGTTTTTTTTGTTTGAGTATAATAATTTGGCCACCCACTGTAAACCTAGGGAAAACTGAAGAATAAAGGAAACTAGACCTTCATTTCTTTCAGTTTAAGTTTTAGCAGAGGAAAATAAGATCCTCTGCAATTATATTGTGAATTAATAAATTTATATGTCAAGAAGAAGAAGTGTTTTCCTGCATTCCATCTGACGGCGTGTTCTCGTACCACGATAGCAGAAACAACCAGATTATTAATTTAGTTAAAAATATTCGTGCAGATTCGTAGAGTAAAAGTGGGTTTCAGTGCCATCTAGCGTCCAATTGAAAAGCAATTGCATTTTCCAACTGTGGGGCACTTTAAATTTTGTCCCCCAACATTATCCTGTCTTTCCCTTTGCCATACAGCCAAAGGAGGTAAACACTATCATGTCTGACGTATGCTTAGTAAAAAATAAAATTTATTTTGAAGGGGGTTTCGGTCATGACTGCGGTGAGATAGAGAATCTGCGACCTAAGATTATTAAAGTTTAGAGGGAGATGACAATCGAAAGTTTTTCGTGTGATAAACAATAGACATCCATTAATCTCAATGTAGCCATGTGAGTGGTTTATTTAAAGCCATTTTGAATATTTAAACTGAACCATTTAAAATGTCAAATTCTGTGGAAAGAAATCGCAAACAATTCATTGAATCATGACAAACATTTGTCAATTAGTTTTACATGAGATAAAAATAAAGAGATTAAAAACGATATTTTAAAACGAAAAGTTATAATTTTCGTGATGTGTTTTTGTGTGCTATAAAATGAACGTAGAGGTACTTTTGATTTCATTGCTTACTTTTTAACTCAACTGACAAACATTTGACTGAGATTGGAGTTAGTGATTTGAAATAATTTTAACAGGAAAAGAGAGAGAATAGTTTATGTGTAAATAATTAGATAAATAATCTTAAATTAAACAATTTTGTACAATGTAACGGCTTCAGACCTACATTGGCGTTTTTATAATATTAACAACGCATTAACAATATGTATTAACTTTTTTTTTTTAGGTTGACCTCCCACTTCTAGAACCCTAAAGCCGCCTCTGGTCTTACACCAGGGCGATACTGAGAGTTCTTCCACTATAATAATTTAGCTTAATATTTTAATAATTTCAATCTGAATGATTCACGTCTTACAATGATTTTCGTAATACCGCAGTAACCAATTTTTTTTTTTTAAATAGCTATATCTTAAATTAATTTTAATAATGATTTTATTTTTTAGTTATACATCTTAGTTATTACTTGATTCTGTTGTGTTAATTTATAAAAGTTTTTGATGTATACATAAAAGTTTATAAAAAAATATGATAAAAACCAAAAATTTTAATATTTTTGTTAACAGAAACTTATTTGTGTCTTCAAAAATTTGTTATTTTTCTTTATACGTTAATCCAGACGAAAAAACCATCGTTTTTGAAACTTGTAGATCCTTTTTGATTATATATTGGTCCAGAAAAGGTTATATATTTTAATTAAATTAAAATAACACAACCAAGTGAATTTATCAATATCAAAGAAGTTAAAAAAAATTTTATGCAACTAATAGTGGTCGAAAACATGACTTAATTTATAATCATACTACATTAATAATTTATTAATAAACTGTTGCACAAAGAAGTTCAAACAAAACAAGCGAACGGTACACGCCGGAGTTCTGGTGAAGTTAAAGCCCGATAAATAAGGAAAATATCAGACTGACAATAGAACTGCTGGGGAAGAGGGGGCAAAGTGGAAAACTTTACAGTGCACAGATTAATTAAGAAAACGTTAGTTTTTTAAATAAGGAATTTGCATATTTTTGGCATTTGCAAAAAACAGTGACAAAAGAGAATAGTTTTGACATTAGGAACCTAGATTTGAAAACGTATCTTTTTCGACTTTGTCCTCGGAGCAAGGCAAAGTTCAATACAGAAAACATCCATCATTGTAAATATCTTCAAATTGTGTGTGCGCCCATTCGTGGTTAGGTAGACCCTTTGACCCCTTCAACTGGTCTCTCGACCCATCGCTTTGCGCCCCTGTGGGAGGGATATATTCAATCGTCTATTACTCCTGGAAACACAAATCCTAAGATTCCTACCCACCCCTTATACCCGTTTCTTTCCCTGAACTACCTTCTCTTTCTTTCCTTAAGGCGATGCACTACGTCGTGTAATATTTTAAATTGAGCCGCTATCAATAACAACCCTTACGTAGATGGCGATAAGGTTTAAATTCCCGCTTAACACCATCCGCCTGTTTTGATTTATGCAAGAAAAAACATGGCCAAAAAGTGCCTTTTATTTTATTTTGTGGATGTTCAGGCATAAATATTTCTTTTTTTTAATCATTTTATAAATAACTTAATTTGCCACATTATACAATAAAATCATAACCGAAAATGGGTTCGTAAGTATGAGATTTTGAACTTCAAAGCAGTTTTCGTAGGCCTGTATATTATTTTTTTCTGGACTTATAAAAAGACTTATATAAAAAATACTCGATTATTTCAAAGGTCAAGATGTATTCTACTCGCAGTATTTAATTAAAGCATCTGAAACATTTCTAGGCGAACATATTTTCAAACCAAAAACCCATAATTTTGCATTACTACGTATGGCATCGCCTTAAATAGACTTTCCACACAGCATCCCAAAACAAGACATAGGCCCTGAAGGAAATCATTTCCCTCAGGGCCTCCTGTGTGGAATTAATGTTAAAAAATATATGTCAAAATTTGGATTTTGGGACCTTGTTCCATCGTTTCTGCCAAGTAGGGCAATTGATCGGGCGATTGAGCCCTTGCCGGAATAATATTTTATCCAACAAAACTGTTGAGTTATTGATGTAATGATGTCGGGTATGTATATTTTAAAGTAAGGACTGTCGTAAAGAAGTGGCAGCATTTTAAATATTGGTTTGTAAAAGAACGTTGTATAACGCCGTTTGTCAACATCGTATAGTGTGGTTTAGTTCAAAAGAATAAATGGAGAAAACGGGAAAAAAAAATCTTACGATTTAAGCTGGAAAGACATAAAAGCCAAGTTGAATTTTATCAAATTGTGGACTGACCGTTTAGTTTCATAGAGGTCTACATTTTAACTCTTTTGGGGTTAAGTTATAGAATTGAATATAAAGCGTCGTGTTTTCTCTTTCTAACACCATTTAGATCATAATTTTCAACATGACAGTAAGGGACACACAACGATTTCTATAATACGGAATGAGCTGTTCCCATAAACGAAGAAAATAGTCTAAGGGGTTGACTTGTAAGTTTATTGTATTTTAAATATAAAATTTTATGAAACATAAAGTATATTGTTGGATACAACGTTATTTCTGGCAAGGGTAATTTCGGGTTGTTTTACAAAATTTTAACAATTCATCAAATTTCATAGTTGATTTACAAGTTCTGTGAAGGTTTTATTCAAATTGTGTAGTTTTATTAAACGTCTGTCCAATTATTATATAACAACAAAACATGAATAGAACCTTCACAGATCTTGAAAATCAACTTTGGAATCTAATGTATTGTTCAAATTTTTGAAACAACACATCGTAAAAGAATTGCGTTTGATTTGAAAATACTAATACACAGCTACGACTTTAAAAGTTTTTTTTTTCATTTTTGTTACATTCAACTCTTATTTCACCCCTATGGCTTATAAAATAAAACTTTACGACATAATATAAACTGCAAAATGGCGGAGGTCACGTACACTTCGCATCAAAACTTTGGAGACCAAACTTGAAGGACGATTATAATAATTGAAAGAAATTTAACGCAAAAACAATATGCAAAATGAATAGCTATTCTTAAAGTTACTCATTTAAAAACAAATTATTTAACGGCCTACTATAAATACAAGCTGATAAAATATTTTAAGTATTACGATTTTACGTATTGATCGAGCTTATAGGTAGTCGTTAAAAATTTAGGTAAAGAATTTTGAAAAATCCTAACATAAATACGTTTATAATTTTGAATGATAAAATGATCTCCATAAGATTTTTTTTTTGTTATTTGTTTTTGGGGTGTTATGCCGTGTTGCGCTAACTCCTTCTTTAGCCAACGTTTCGGACAGCATTGCAGTGTTCATCATCAGGGCAGATGTGTTTTTTCCATAAGAAAAGTTTTTTATGCATAGCACAAAGGATAACAAATTATCACAAGCAATAATTAGTCGCTTGAAATATCCATAAAAATTGAAAATATCTCCCGATTATAAAATAAAAGAGTAAAATTATTGTTTATAATAATTTTTTATCCTTTGTGCTATGCATAAAAAACTTGTCTTATAAACATTAGTTTATCATTAAAAAAATTGTAAGTCAAAATATTTCACCAACAAATGTAGATATAATATGTCTTGACGCCATCTAGTGGGAAATTTAGCACTAACAAAGCCTTTCGTACAAAATAAAGTTGGTTGTTTACAGGTGAAAAATATATTATATGCAGTAATTGTTGATTGAAGTACTAGTACATATTCAATTATTTTGCGTGTTGGAAAGAAGCTCACGTAGCGCAGTGGTCTCAGAGCACCTTACCGGACATCAGAAGGCGCGGGTTCTTTTCCCGTCGGCGGCATTTATTTTTACTCGGGAGATATTTTCAAATTGTATGGATATTAATGGATTAATTTTTGCTTATAATAATTTATTTTAAATACGTTTTTCTATAATTAATGCGTTTTTATTTGTATGCGCTTAAAACTCTTTTTTTATTTGTTATAATTATTAATATTATTTTGAGCAGAGCAAACAAATTATTACATGACAAACCCTCCAGAGTTTGTCATTTATCCTTTTCGCAGTGAGTAAATTAAGTTAAAAAAAGTTTTGACAGTAACATAGGTGACGCTTTGCCAGAATTTTTTGTAAACATTAATGATTTTAAGATAAAATTTTACGGTCAATTTACTGTGCTTGGCAAAACGTTTGAGTTTTATATTATGATCTGTCAGAATGTTGTGCACAATAATTTTCTTTATTTTATATGGAATCGAACATGAGCGAGTCGTATTCCATCTTATACTATGACATTGACGTCAGAGCATCAAATCCCGTCGTGCTCAATAAAAAAAAACGTAATTGCGAATTGTTTTATTTCAAACAAAATACATATATCTAGTACATTTGTGGCACGGTCCAGAGTTACAGATACACTTAACATCGCCGTTGTGAAAGACCACCGCAAAGAAAAACTGAATCTTTTCAACAGTTGTAGTGATTTATCTTACTAGCTAGAATTTTACTGTTTCTTTGTCTGTACTGTTATGCGGTGGAATAGTACTTTGTCCTTGCCTGTCACAGTTGGTGCCTTTATGGTCTGTCTTTTAAAGAGCTGAATTTCCTGCTCTGTTCACTGCGCCACCCTTGACGTAGTGGTTGCAGTAAAAGAGAAGATCTGATCTTGGGTTCTCTTGCGGTTATGCTCACTGTCTCCCGTCTGGACTGTCTGTGGTGCGCCAGAAGCTAAGGTTGTTTTTATATTGTTCGTTGCCATAGAAACGTGTTTAAGTTTGTAGCCTCGAGAAAAATCTATATTAAATAATTAATAATAAACCGCTCGACCTACTTAGTATCTACTCCCGAATTATGTACCTGCAGTCCAAATCGCATCGTAAACAGAGCAACCTACGTACTTCAAGCACCTACTTGTCTATCGACGACAATAACATCGCATTCCGTCTTTCACATTACGAGAACTCGACAGAAGGTTCGAGTCTCCGGCCTATGCATAATTGCCGCGCTGTCGAAGGTTCCTGAAACATACAGTCTGTGCGAGTGCCTAGGATTTAGTTGCCATCCATCTACCTACTGCTGCCGTCGGCCGTGTAGTATAAATATGCCCGACGCAGCGAGTCAGTCAGTCAGTCATCAACCTGCCGCCAACGATTTACCAATCTCACGAGTGACGGTGCGCCCCCGCGCCCCCCGCGAAGGACATATACCCGGCTTCGCCCGTACCATCATGGACTCTATCGGGACATCATATTAGCGCCTTGTCCAGATCGCCGTTCCTGGCAAGCGCTACTCGGATTACAAGCGCCCTGGTTCCAGTGTCTCTGACCAGCGCTTCTTCCACGCTACCATGACCACCACAAGGACACGCAGCATCCTCACTGGTCACGCCGTTCCCGCTCAACCGCCTACAAGGTCCGCCGCACCTTCGGCCTCGTCAGCACTGGAGTGCCTGAAGACCTACGTTCTTCGCCAGTGCCTGGCCTTCATCGAGTCCCGGTCACCAGCGCCCGGCGTCGACTCACTGACCCGCGCTTGACCAGCACATCACCGCAGCGTCCGGAGTATTCAACTTTTGTCCTACCTCATCTCCTAGTCACGGCTACTGACTCACCAATAAACACATGTGACCTTCAACACTTTCTTTCATTTCGTGCCTCTCTATAGATCCCCAAAAGTTTGCTATTTCTTTGTTTTTTTCCCCGTATGTTCTGCTTTATAAATGTTGTCCCTCCACTGGCTTCCAGAACAAGAACCAACTGCTTTGGATGAGAACACTAGGTTTTGTCATGCAGGAACATGTAGCTTCGTTTGAAAAACAAAAGTAGAGTTTTGACGTTAGAACCGATAGAGGGACCCATCTCTTTCTTAAAACGGTTCGGGAGAGTGGTGGTTTCCCTCTCAAGTTGTGGAAGACCACCATTAATTTTGATACATTGCTTGTAACGACTTTCAGTCAGGTATTTGAGCATCTTCCTCTACCTCACTATTTCCCCTCCTCACCCGTTCAGCCTGACACCATACCCCAATTGGGGATGCCATAGTCCGACTGGCAGCAGGTGGATGGGAGCAGTTGGGACTCTTATTCTTTTTTGAAACATGACGGTAGGTCTGCCAAAAGGGCTTAACACGCGCCATATATACAGTGTGAGTTGACTTATGCAAAAACTAATTACCATGCAGACATTGCTTCTTTCACGAATATACCTGTTCTGGTAATGCGTTCATTTGATATCAACAAACTCACTGTATCAATTTTTACAGAAAGTTTTAAACATATTATTATTGACTGAAATATGACAAGTATTCGATATTTATTAACTATCCCGCAGCCAAGTGGGGGAGTAGGTTGTACCCAAAATTACTATCCTTCTTATATTTGCTTAAAAACTTCTGCTTCTTTCGTATGGTGAGGGGCCAGAGCGGGACATCTAGGTCTGCGAACCATTCTAGGGCCTCAGGCGTCGCCATGTGAACCTCATAAATCCCGTCGGGGAATGAATGGAACGGGTATTCGTGGATCACATGTTCGGTAGCCTGAACCGCATCACATTCAGACATCGCCGACTCTTTAAGCCCCCATCTGTGCATCATGTGGGCACAGTGGCTATGGGAGCACCTTAAATTATTGATGGCGGACCAGGTTTTGCAAGGAAGTTTTCACCTATCTTCTAGGGTGAGAGGTAATCGGAGGAGGCTCTCTCCTTCCGCCCAGAAGGGCTTTCGGGATAAGCGGCATGCCGGGTGGGAGACGACATCTTGTATTCCCTCAATATTGCAATTTCTCGCCGGAGCTTATACCATAACATTTAAGTCAGACTCGAGATCTCCCTCACACTGAAGGCAGAAAATTTGCTTACGCAGATGACATCGCCGTCACAGCTCAAGCCAAAACCCTTAAAGCAGCAGAAGATATCCTAAATTCCGACCTAAAGGCTATGGAAGAATATTTCCTCAATTGGCGAATAAAGCCAAATGGGTCGAAAACAGTTGCGACAGCTTTCCATTTTAGCAATTCACAAGCGAATGCCAAACTCTGTGGTCATTTTGATGGAAAAAATATTTACTATGACCCCCACCCCCGCTATCTTGGAGTTACTTTGGACAGGAGCTTGAACTACCGGCAACACATGGAAACAGTGGGTAAAAAAACTGGGACAAGGCTTAACTTAGTTAATAAGCTAGCTGGAACTAGCTGGGGATGCGACGCCAACACGATCAGAACAGCATCCATTGCCCTGGTTTTCTCAATGGCTGAATACTGTGCTCCAGTATGAGCTAGAAGCGCCCACACTTCCATGGTAGACGTTCAGCTTAATGCCACAATGCAAACTATCAGCGGGACTTTAAAATCTACTCCTCTCCCTTGGCTCCCCGTACTTGCTTAAATACTTGACATATTATTTTGATATTTTACAAATTTCTGCGCAAATACATAAGTTACCATTAATAATTGACTGAATAATTGGGAATTGTATAGTTAAAAAACCCATAAAACAGAAAAATGCACGGGGGTTCGTCGGAAGACCCACATGGTTACAGACGTTTTATTTGGTATCTTGGCCTGTCAAGAGTTAACCTAGTACCCAATAAGGTTGTTTGAAATATCTCAAATAGACAATGTTAAAGTTTGTTTTAATAAATTCCAACTGGAATGATGGAATTATTGTTCAATTAATAAATTCTGAGGGATTTCAAGCAATGACATAAATTTTTTTGAAAATAGTTTAGAATATTTTCTTTTTTAATCATTGAAGACAATATTAGCGAATCTTAAACGAAAAATTGAAACAGGCAAATCAGAATAAGATTCGGTGGCTTCTCGGAATCGAACCCAGGATCTCAGCCTTGCCGGGGATTTGCTCTTTTGAATTGGAGCAAGACCCTGACAAGGATGAAGTCCTGGGGTCATTTCCTAGATGCGACCGAATCTTTTGTCGCTGATATTGTCATTAAGTTATTTCAAAAGTTCTTTTCATTTGAGAGCATACATATGCACTGTCCGGCGGTTGTGGGACTATGGCACTCTCCTAGTTGGAAATGTTGAGCTGTAGAAGGAATCTGGATGGGGTAAATAGTTTGGGAACAACCTGGTTGTATAGAAATAACAATTTTAAGCAAAGTTTCGATTCTGAAATGCGGTCTTTTAGTTAATTACTTAGAATCTTGTTTGCGCTTAGTTGAGCTTCCTACGCATTGTTTAGTTTTATTACGTGCCTTTACACACAGAGGATCAACAAATAAGAATAAATTTATATTGTTTGCTGATTTGTATCTGAGAACAATTTCTCATCTACCAAAAGCTTAAATGTTGGTTACAATAAAGTAAAATGCTATTACAATTTGTGGAAATAATACCTATTTTTTTATTTATGATGCGTTAATAAAAATCAAATCCTTAATATTTGGTTTTCCTCTTTTTAAACACATTTTGGGAAACTTTTTATTGGAAAGTAAGGTACTTTGTGAAGAAAACAAATTCTCACCAATTTTAACTGCATACATTTTATTTTTCTTGACCGCAAGTCATTAGCATAAATCATAATTTACCCGCTAGGGTGATTTTCGGCATATTATGCCGAGTTTGCAAAACGAAAATTTTTCTCTTTCTCCTTTCCTTTTTAAAATAATAGTTTATTATATTTATTCTTGTAATTAAATATAAATGCATATCATGGTCACACTGATGACTTGAGATTAGTAGGTTAGCTTAAGGCGATGTCATACGTATTAATGCAAAATCATGTGTTTTTGGTTTGAAAATTTGGTCGCCTAAAAATGTTTCAGATGCTTTAATTAAATACTGCGAGTAGAATACATTTTGGCCTTTGAAATAATGTATATTTGAAATAAGTCTTTTTATAAGCCAAGAAAAAAATAATGTATAAGGCCTATGAAAACTGCTTTAAAGTTCAAAATCTCACTAACTTATGAACCCATTTTCGGTTATGATTTTATTGTATAATGTGGCAATGTAGGTTATTTATAAAACGATTAAAAAAAAGAAATATTTATGCCACAAAATAAAATAAAAGGCACTTTTTGGCCATGTTTTTTTCTTGCATAAACCAAAACAGGCGGATGATATTAAGCGGGAATTCAAACCTTATCGCCATCTACGTAAGGGTTGTTATTGATAGCGGCTCAATTTAAAATATTACACGACGTAGTGCATCTCCTTAATAGGTACCTTGTAGCTACTCAATTCGTAGAAACGTTAATGTAACAATATTGTTCTCTTAATAAACAATCTTTGTGCTATTTTTATTTTATTATTTTGTAAAAATATTAACCTCAACATAGGCTTGTCCTAGTGAAGTTAAAAATTCTAAAGCAAAAAAGGATACAATGTAAAGAAACAATAAATAAATAAATGGGTAATGTGTGCGTTTTTAAAGAAAATTTAAATAATACAATATTTGTATGAGATAAGAGAAAATAGGTGCCAGATATTACATTTCAGTTGTTACCCGGCAATACATGAACACTATGCAAAACAACATAAAAAACTATACAAAAATTCAATAAATACTGCAAGTGATAAAAGAAATATAGGCCACGAGGGTGTTCATATATACATTTTATGTATCATAACTTAACTTAAAAAACACATATATATTTAGAACAAATAAACGAGATAAGTTTGGACAGAAGCAATCACTCTAAAACCCGTAAAGATCCCCCGTAAACAGCAGAAGTAAAACTGAAAGCTAAATGGCCAAATTGTTTTCGCAGGATCACAAAACCACGCCCCACGAGCGTTTAAATTGAAACAAACTTTAGCCCTCGCAAATGAACTTCCTGAAATCTTAACTTTCAGTAACCTTCGGAGTGAGCAGCCGAAAGGAATAAAGAGTAGAATCAGCCCTAATTAGGAATACGACGGGTCTTAGGCGAAGTTCTGTCATTTGTTAGGGTGGCCTTTTATTTGCCAGTCTTTGGAAAAGTCTAAAACGCTTCAGATATACAAAAAAAAGTATGTAAGCTTTTTGTTAAGGTGTTCATTATATTGAAATTTATTTATTTATTTACGCCCTAATGGGCTTTTACAAAAGTAGTTAACAAGTAATACAGTTGTGTTACATAGTTTAAAATAAATTATGATTTTTGATTAAATTAAGGTAAATTCAAATTAATAGTGTGGATTACGGAAAGCTAAATATGTATTAAGGAACATATAAATATAAAAACAAAAGTGTATTCACTACTATAAATAAATATAAAAACTACTATAAATATAAAAACAAAAGTGTATTCACTACGGAGTTGTGAATTCATACATCTCAGTAAAATGATTTCGTTTTATAATTAATACGAAATCTTTAAACATGTCTACAATATTCCGAAATATATTGCCAAAATGATGTAGTCTATTTATAGGTGTATGAGCTTCATAGTTGGTTTTAAAATTGTCACCGAAAAATGTAGCACTTTGCCTCGTATTTCTAGTCGGTACGTAAAATTTTATTTTGGCGAGAATTTCAGGGTTGTCAATGGAATTATTAATAATTTTATTTAAAAAATTATTGCTTTCGATGAAGTTCAAAACCTGAAATCTTTTCGTGAAAATTAATATCGACGTTCAAGGCGACATAAGACTCTCACATTTTAATTATTTCTGTTCCCAAAGGATCCTTACAGATGTAAGTTATTTAGGATTAATAATAACAGGACCTTTCCATTAAAATAATTATTGCTTTAAAATTTTATAAAACGTTTCTAAACTGTAAAATTAGCAGTAAGCACCAGATTTTATTTTTTAGACGATGAATTAGTAACTTCTCGAGGGATCTCTTTAGAAAAACTTGAGATTTTGGTAATACGTTTATCAGAAATAATTAAAATAACCCCACGGAAGTATCGATTTTCTTGGCCTGCTAGAGCCGCGAGTCGAATATGTTTTTACACGACCATCACTTAAGTCACTAAGAATCCCACTTTATTGTAGAAATTTGATAAGGAAAATTCAACCGTAAGTCTGTCCAATACACTAGGGCCGGGCATCGAATATTTTTATGCACGGCCGCTTCGATTACGTCGTTAAGATTCTGGCTTAATTTTGTGGGAATTGTTTCATATTGACAACACATTGACGAACACTTGCGGAAAAATAGAGGTTCGTGAAACGATACTTAATAAGTGTTTTGTTACAGGACACACGTTTTATGGAAAGTCGATGAAAGTCAGTTATAAAAAGTATTGTCTTTGGAAGTGACAATATCGAGTGTGAATGTGCTCGCGTTGGGAAAAAAATAGATTACATACTCGTACTACTGCAATACAAAACATATCTTCCAAGTCCGTTGGCTAAAATACACAATAAACGTAATGCTTTATATCACATCTCCTCCAAAACGACGTCAATCGACGTTTTATCATATCGCATCTCTTCTAAGAAGACGTCAATCGACGTTTTATCATATCGCATCTCTTCTAAGAAGACGTCAATAGACGTTTTATCATATCGCATCTCTTCTAAGAAGACGTCAATAGACGTTTTATCATATCGCATCTCTTCTAAGAAGACGTCAATCGACGTTTTATCATATCGCATCTCTTCTAAGAAGACGTCAATCGACGTTTTATCATATCGCATCTCTTTTAAGAAGACGTCAATAGACGTTTTATAATATCGAATCTCTTCTAAAAAGACATCAATAGACGTTTTATCATATCGCATCTCTTCTAAGAAGACGTCAATAGACGTTTTATCATATCGCATCTCTTCTAAGAAGACGTCAATAAACGTTGGGTCATATCAATTCGCCTCTAAAAACGACGTTTATAGACGTTGTCTCTTGTGAATGTGTTAAATAGTTGTGGATATTTACGAATCTTAAATTCCTTATTAAAATAGATTTGCTAATGCTAAATTTAAATTTATTCATTCCTTTTACCCCCTTACTAATACAAGTATTTTAATTTTTACACACCTGACAAACAACCATTACAATACAATCAGTTGTGTTAAATTTTGCTAGCATTTTTATTTGTAAGGGTGTTAGTATTTTCAGTAGCAGTTTTCAGTTAGCAGTAGATACAAATTAAAAATATAAACAACTGTTTTTTTCTCAGGAAGAATCTTTTCGTCAAAATTTCTATATTTTTTAAATCGCTTGGGAAGTTGTAGTACAATAAGTACATACTTATTGTACTCATTTTCTTAATAATAAATCGAAAGAAACAACAAAAGTCAGATATTTCTACCTGCGCAGAACATGAACACAAATATGTAAAATAATCTATGAATGTTTAATAATGTGAAATATGCATAAAAAGATAACATAGAAAATATAAATTTATTATTGTCACAAGTAAACCTTATTTTAATTCACACTGCAAAATATATCAAGTAAAACTTTAAACTTAGGTATTATTAAAAGAAATTACTGATAATATATAATGTATTTAAAAAAATGTTAAAATGAGAGATTTCTGACAATCAAACTGAATTTTACTCTGTTTTGTATATAAAAAAGAAACAGAAAAATTTGATAGAAATTGCCACGTAAAATATAATAACTATGTTGTTTTTGTTATTCAGTTAAATTAACCGAGCTCTTCATACTCTAAATAATATTTGTCTTGATTCTAACATTGACATTTTTTCGGATTCACTGCCCAAATTCAAACGTGGCATCATGTCAATAATTTAAACTATTCAATGCGCATACATATAGACACACACAAACAAACACTCACACATACATTACACACGTCACAAACATGCATATAAACTACACACGTCACCTGGTAATTAAGGAATAAACATACCACTTAGCAGACATTACAAGGAAACATATCATTGGTACCCAACATGAAATATCTTATTTTACAAGCAATAATTATTCGCCTGAAACACTCATCCACATTGAAAAATCTCCGGATAAAAGATACATGACGCCAACGGGACCCGTGTCCCTTCGATTTCCGGTCGACAGCTCTGACCACTGAGCTATGGCGGCTTATCTCTTATCCGCGAAATAATTCAATATATACTAGTGTTTCATTCAATAATTACTGCTTGTTGCATTTTTTCACCTGAAAACAACCAACTTTATTTTATATGAGAAAGGCATTGTAAGTGCTAACTCTCTCACTAGATGGCGTCGAGACAAATTGTCTACATTTTTAGGTGAAATACTTGAACTTGTCAAATATTAATTATTATTTTTTTGGGAAACTAACGTTTAAGACAAGATTTTTTTATGCATAGCACAAAGGGTAACAATTATTTTACAAGCAATAATTATTCGCCTGAAACACTCATCCACATTGAAAAATCTCCGGATAAAAGATACATGACGCCAACGGGACACGAACCCGTGTCCCTTCGATTTCCGGTCGACAGCTCTGACCACTGAGCTATGGCGGCTTATCTCTTATCCGCGAAATAATTCAATATATACTAGTGTTTCATTCAATAATTACTGCTTGTTGCATTTTTTCACCTGAAAACAACCAACTTTATTTTATATGAGAAAGGCATTGTAAGTGCTAACTCTCTCACTAGATGGCGTCGAGACAAATTGTCTACATTTTTAGGTGAAATACTTGAACTTGTCAAATATTAATTATTATTTTTTTTGGTAAACTAACGTTTAAGACAAGATTTTTTTATGCATAGCACAAAGGGTAACAATTATTTTACAAGCAATAATTATTCGCCTGAAACACTCATCCACATTGAAAAATCTCCGGATAAAAGATACATGAGTCCCGTTGGCGTCATGTATCTTTTATCCGGAGATTTTTCAATGTGGATGAGTGTTTCAGGCGAATAATTATTGCTTGTAAAATAATTGTTACCCTTTGTGCTATGCATAAAAAAATCTTGTCTTAAACGTTAGTTTACCAAAAAAAATAATAATTAATATTTGACAAGTTCAAGTATTTCACCTAAAAATGTAGACAATTTGTCTCGACGCCATCTAGTGAGAGAGTTAGCACTTACAATGCCTTTCTCATATAAAATAAAGTTGGTTGTTTTCAGGTGAAAAAATGCAACAAGCAGTAATTATTGAATGAAACACTAGTATATATTGAATTATTTCGCGGATAAGAGATAAGCCGCCATAGCTCAGTGGTCAGAGCTGTCGACCGGAAATCGAAGGGACACGGGTTCGTGTCCCGTTGGCGTCATGTATCTTTTATCCGGAGATTTTTCAATGTGGATGAGTGTTTCAGGCGAATAATTATTGCTTGTAAAATAATTGTTACCCTTTGTGCTATGCATAAAAAAATCTTGTCTTAAACGTTAGTTTACCAAAAAAAATAATAATGAAATATCTTATTCCTGTATATTGTTTCATCTCTGTAAATCATGAACTGTTTGTTTCTATAATATAAAATAAAATAAAAATACTAAATATACCGACAGTTATTATATTTTTAATAGAATAAATAAAAAAAGTCGCATATTTCTTCGAAGACTCAATCGAGTAATAAATGCCTCTGGCTAAGTAAGTAAGCTTTTGCACAGATATGGTGCATAAGGTTCACGATTGGTTGCAAGCCTTTGAAGTTTTGACCATTCGACCATTGCACGTAGTACAAAATGCTCTAAGATCACCTAACTTCGCCTCGGAGGATACCGACCCTTATTCTCAGCGTCCCAAAGCTCACTTTATGTTATTACGCCGTTATATCGCGTAATTGAATGAGTCTTGAAACTTGTTAAGCTAAAATGGTTTCAGCACGTTCGAATTTTAATGGATACCACGTCGATTTCGTGTCTAGAATTTAAATTGAAAGCTTTCGACTATTCCACGGGATTCAGAAATAATTGGAGATCACAGGCTCAACTGGCTATGGAACTGGTACCACGAGCGTCGTCTCAAGCTGCGGAATTATATTAATTCTGTGAATGGACTATTCTGCATAATTTCGAATCAATCCGGGTGATATTGAAGCGGATATTTATTGAAAATAAAAACAGATCGGTTTTCTACTCGAGCGGAGGGAGTTACGCAATGGATGTAGACACTCGACGTATATAAATGTTTGCATTATTGGAAATCGCTTCAACTCGCGTGTGCGATTCGTGTTAGGACATATAAACAATATTATCTATCGTCAGAATAATATAAAATAACTACCATAATACATAGGTCTCCATGTTTACAGCTTTGGGTGCGAGGAAGATAGAAATAATCTATGTACGTTGAGAATTATCATAAATAATCAAAGCAGTTATCTGATTGTACGAGGCATCAATAACTCTCTATTGGTGAGTTATGGCAATCGGGTCGCGTAACAGTTATTTTCATCATGGCCTTTGAATAAAGATTAGGACGAACGAAGTATCCGTCAAATATAAGTCAGTACGCAATTGGTTTGTTTTATATTACAATTGTAGCCATAGAGTCAAAACTTTTATATGAACAATTATACAGGACAGAAATGCAAAGGTTTTCTAGCTTAAAGTTATACGTACACTACGTGTTCATAGATGATGTTTATTTAATTATTTCATGCAATAAAATAATATAAATTCTAATAAAAATCCGCATTCCTCTAACACACTACAAAATATGGGATAAATTAACTATATTGCCTACACACTCTACAACTCTCTTCCAGATGTGTACAAAAACAGCCAGCATATACAACACATTCAAAGAAGGGCTTTAAAAGAATATTTTTTACAAACATATAAAACAAAAATACGTAATTCTTGTCGTGTCGTGTTTTGTCTTGTTTCTTTCTCTCTCCTTTCCTATCCCCTGTATTTGTAATCGAGCGTAATCTATTTTTACCTTATTGTAAATTCCTACCTTGGCTTTGTGCTTATGTGTATATCCCTGTCCGTTTCATTTTTTGTTTATTCTTGTTTGTTCTACTTAACCTCCATCGACTAATTATTGCTGATAACAATTTGCTATCCTTGATGCATAAAATCTTGTCTTATAAACATTAGTTTGTCGTTAAAAATCTAACTCCGTTGTTCTATTTCTTTACTGTTTCGTACGTGAAACTTACATTTTTGATTTCAAAATACGAATGTAAAATTGTACCCATTAACTCCCACATATGTATTGTACAGGGTTTTCCAATAAGAGGTGATATTTTGAATAGCCCATTATTTCGGTAGATGTTACTTTTGAAGCTGTCATTTTTTGACATTTGATAAGTAGAAATTACGTCATTAATAAAAATGGAACGATACACGCTTCAACAACGCATTGAAATTATTAAAATTAACTTGAGTGAAACAAATGCAAATCATCTTGAGTGATGAGGCCCATTTCCACCTCGGTGGCTTCGTCAACAAGCAAAATTGTTGCATCTGGGGCTCGGAAAACCCAAGAGTTATTGTTAAAAAGCCTATTTATCCTCAACGTGTGACTGTTTGGTGCGGTTTATGGTCTAGCGGAGTCATTGGACCTTACTTTTTTGAAAATGAGGCTGGAGCAACAGTTACGATGAATGGATTGGGCTATTGAGAGATGATTAATGATTTTTTATGGCCGGAACTGAATGGTATTGATTTGGACAATGTTTACTTTGCCACACAAGCAACAAAACCATTGATCTTTTACGATTGAATATCAAAATAACAACCCTTATTGGAAAACCCTGTATTGTAATGAGTTTTGTAACTCATCGTGTTTGCTCTAGCAAGAAATGATAAATAATAAAATACACTTTTGCAACAGTTATGCTTTAAAATAAAAATGATTTATTTGTTTCCATTGTTATTTTAATGAAGGCAAAAATACAATGTCGTATCGGTGATTCAATCCAACGTTGTACTTGTATGCCAGAATTGGGTTTTTATACCGAAAAAAAAAATTTATTTGTTTACGGGTGCACACAAATAATTCGTCTAAATATTATAAGGCATAGCTTGAAAAAAGTGAATTTACATAAAATAGTTAAATTAACGCCATCTATGATCGCGTAGATTATAACGTAAGTTACGCTAATCCTTAAATCAAGAGTCATCTCCTCTACATGTTGAAACCATCTGAGTATCCCTTTCTTTATGTTGTTCATTATGATTTACGCATAATTAAGGCAAGTTTGTTAGTTCTTTCGTGATGTGATGGTATATATTTTTACTGCCCAATAAATGCCTAATAACTAATTAAATTTATTTTCAGGTGCCCATTCTAAAAATAAAATTGTAAACATTCACACATTGACGTGATTGAGGATCTTACGCTACTTATAGACATGAAAAATAACACACGAGCTGAGCCACGAATTACAGGAAAAGAACGAAGTGTTTGCGGTTGCTTTGTTCCTTCCTTCGTTCCCATATGCCGGACAATATTATCAACGGAACCAGATATTGAATCTAAATTTTTTTTTAATTTTATGTAACGAAGTTCTTAATTTAAATTAAAATATAACACGTTTGGCAACAAAGAAGTTTTTAATTTAAATTAAAATATAACACGTTTGACAACAACGAAGTTCTTACTTGAAATTAAAATATAACACGTTTGGCAACAAAGAAGTTTTTAATTTAAATTAAAATATAACACGTTTGACAACAACGAAGTTCTTACTTGAAATTAAAATATAACACGTTTGGCAACAAAGAAGTTTTTAATTTAAATTAAAATATAACACGTTTGACAACAACGAAGTTCTTACTTGAAATTAAAATATAACACGTTTGGCAACAAAGAAGTTTTTAATTTAAATTAAAATATAACACATTTGACAACAACGAAGTTCTTAATTTAAATTAAAATATAACACGTTTTCCAATCTATCATGTCAATAATAATAATACTTGAATAATTTGTATGCCTCCGTTATGTGAAAAATCACCTAAAAGGCGTTGTATAATTTCTGCATGAGATTTAAATCACCACTTTTTTAAATCTTGATTTTTCTTGATAACTTTTTTCACATAACATTCAAAATAAAAGGAAAATTATTGTATAAGCCTTATTTTGAAAAATTCTACGCAAAGCCAGGGAAACGCCATATATTTGAGCTAGTATTGAATAATAAAACGGAGGCATATCGACAAAGTATATATGTATAACTGTATTCAAATTACCTCAAGGATATTTTTTCCTAATAAATCGTTTCATGTGCGCAAACACAGTGGTGGGGCTGATTAGGGGTTAAATATTTACACCACCCGCTCCGAGGGAGCCCAATCTCTGAGACGGGAATTTGAATATTGGGGGTATTAAAACCCCCCTCTTGTCTTCGCACTAACGTTGAGAGGAGGGTTAAATTAAAACTAAAATAACTTTTCAGAGTACTTAGGTGGTTGAGAAAAAATATGATAGTTTATGAATGAGAAATTCCAAAAATGATTTCAATAACAATATCGAGCGACTCTCTTATTTGAAAAAAAAAATTGCATGCTTTAATTTCAAAATAATGTATTTAGTCATTGACGCAAACATTGGTAAGTGGCGCCAAAGGAGTTTGCGCCAGATGAGGTCACGTTGTTTTTAATCCCGTCCGCGATGCATTACGTTGGTGCTGAGCCGAAGCGTTTAGTTCATTTATTCAGAATTGGCTTTTGATGTTCTACAGGTAAATATGTTTTTTATAAGCCGTAATACTTTTCATTGAAATTCCTCATCACAATAGAACGGTAAATATTTAGTATAGCGGAAAATGTTTATAGGAAGCTGACGGACTATTTTATACACTAGGGTATTTTGCGTTCAATCATCTCTACCCACCTAGTAATACATTTATAAATAAACTTTTTTTTAACAAATTTATTAAATTATTGTATTCATAGAAACACAGTCCCATATTTTAATGGTTTGATGAAAAATAGTAAGAAAAATTATGTAACAAAAAATACATTTTAAAATTTATAATGGTTCAAAAAATTTGTATTTTTTAAAATAGGTTTTAAGACGTATTCAAAGTCTTCTTTAATTAATGTAATGAACGTTTGTCTAAATGTATGAAAGAGACATTTTTGCATGAAAGAGATAGCATGATTAGGCCGACTGGTTGAAACGAGTATGTCTTTTGTTGTTTCTTGTCTTTTTACCAGTAGCTTCCTTCTAAATAAGATGTACCAGTAGTGCGACGATAAACTTGCAGATAGTGTAGCTAGTGGTATTATTCCAAGTGGATATTTCCATCATTATAATACAAGAGATCATAATAATAAAAAAAATATACTTGGCTAATTTATGTAGCGCCGTTTTCATGAAAAATCACCTCGAGGGTGCTGTGTAAATTGTCCACGGAATCTCTACAGATATCCAAAGAGGAACCATTTAATTAAAAAGTGACTCAGTCATCACAGTTAAATAGTGCCACAAACAACTGTAGTTACATATATTATCGATACCTATATGAATTTAAACATTTTTTCGGACAAATAAACCATTATATGTGATTTTGTGGCTTCGTTTTAACCCTAGAACAGTTGTTGGCAATTAATGGTACGCATACCCCCAGGGGTACGCGAGGTTGCATGAAGGGGTACGCGCACGCACTGTACAGACACGGTGCCGTACGGACTATACGGACATTTAAGTTAAAAGATGTATGAGAGTTTGGGCTCGTTCTCGAAGTGGCACTCAATAAAAAACTAGTGATTATGTGATTAAACGAACTCTAAGCAGAATTCTTGCCTGAATAGACTATGCAATAATTACAATAGTGTATTATCCAATGTGGATGTTTTCAATTGCGAACTTACCAAATACAAGAGGTCCATAAAATAATATTTCTCTGATGGTTTGTGAATAATGTTATGTCTAAATTGTTTATATTTCTATTATGATTTGATTTATATCTACAACTTCTCTCCATGGCTATATTGATAACTGTTTTATTTTGTAATTTTTCGTTTTATATAATATTTGGTTTTGTATAAATTTTTGAAATCATATTCCTTTCTTACAAATTTAATTTACTTATTCCTTACTATGCTGCTTCAGTGGAGGTAAAGTCACAAGGAGGAAAACGCTTTTATAAAAATAATCTAGTAATATTATTGCAATAAAGGGTTTGGTTCCGTGTGCTTGACTCATCCCCGCGAAGTTCCTCCGCAGAAATCCTATCACGTTCAACACACCACGGCTCGGGCCTCAACAGATTCGAACTTGCGCGCACGTGCTTTGCAGGCATTACCAAGGCTTGGTTGATTTTTACATATTGAAAAATTGAAAGAAAAAAACTTTTTCGATTTAAGATTTAGGAATAAAGTTGGCCGGTCAAGTGAGATGAAAGCAGGACACAAACGACGACATGATGGCGCGTTTATCAAAAAACTTCTCAAGCATCGCCAAGACATTGAATCTAATCGGCCTCTTAAAATAAAGTTGTTATATTTATTTAGATAAAAACAGCAAAATTAGGTACCATTTTTTTACACGATAGTTATTGACAGAAAAAAGAAAAAAATATATTTTAAGGTTTTATAAGTAACGAAGACAAAAGAAAAAAAAAAATAAAATATTGGTACAAATGAAAGAACTGCCTTGATGTTTAATTAGTACAGCTTTATATTTCAATAGGGGCATATTAAAAACATCAGCTAATTTAGCATAAGAGTTACCAATGGTGTGTAATCTATTTATAACAGAATTGTAGCCTGAAACCGTAGTATTATTGTCACAATGAAGTAGAATGGCTTATAATATTAATTATAGAAGGATTGCCCTAGGTATCCCATTATAGAGAGTACTAACTTCGGGAAGTGATTTTACGTGATAGAACAAGCAAAAATGAAAAATAACCGTTTTCGATTTAACTACGTTTGAAGGTAGTTTTTAGTTTGTCAAAGTTAAATTGTTTGTTAGTATAAAACATATATTTTAAAGTTATTTATCTTTTTTCATTTCTACACTCATGTAGAATGACTTCTCAAAGTTATTAAACTTTTTCCCTGGATATCCTGTATGATAAAAAATATGTAAAAATGAGATATTTGAGCAGCGTGTGCGAAAAACTATGCATGTTAAAAATTTGGTGATTCGGAAAGAATTAAGCCTAATGGTTAAGATTAAGGAAGGCTCGATTTTATGGTTTGGGCATGTAGAGCTGAAGAATTTTGAAAGGAGTGCAAGGCAAATGCTAGAAGAAGTCTAGGACGCCCAAGGAAGACATGGCACGATCGAGTGAATCCAATACTAGAGTTGTCCACTCAAGTCAAATCTCACAATAACATGACAATAATGGTTGGTTTGTTAGATAAGAGGATCTGATAATGAAATAAAAGACCGATTTGATTCAGTGTCCTGGCCTGGCTTGAGACGGTTTTGGTTTATCTCCCTGGTTTTTGCCTGCAGCTGCCGGGCAAGTATACCTAATGTTTTTTATTCCGCTTTTCTGGCCATAAAGCGCGGATGTATTGATGGATCCATTTCTCTCCATTGGGTGTGCGGATTTTATAAAGGTAAAGGATACAGTTTAAGTTAAAAGAAACAAGTACCCAACCAATTAGATGGATAAATCTACTCACAAAAGAGATACGTCGGCAGAAATACGTTGTGGAGGGTTTTATTGTGTCAATTTTTTCTTAACAATATTGAACTTCTTTTTGGAATAAAACCATTAATTAATTTGAACTAAGGACGGATTGTTTCGGAGAAATTGAACAATTCATCAAATTTCTACGCTCATTTTCAGATTTTGTGAAAGTCCTTTTCAAGTTTTATTATTATATCATTATTGGATAGTTGCTATCCAGAACTGAAATAATAACAGAACTTGAAAAAATCTTTCACAGAACTTGAAAATTAACTTTTAAATTTTAAGAATTGTTCAAATTCTCCGAAATAACCCGTCCAACTCAACTCTTACCTCCAAAATTGAAATTAACTGGGCATAATTTTCGACTATAAATTAAACTTTATTGACCATACGCAGTTAAAAATGAAATTGCTTGATTTCTTTCTTCCAAATTTCTTTATGAATATTTCAACCTTCAAAATTGTGTATCCTTCTTTAGTTCGAAGTCAAGTCGAATATGTCTCCTCGATCTGTTCCCCCCATTTAAAATTGTGTGTGCTCCTTTAGTTCGAAGTCAAGTCGAATATATTATATCCTCGATCTGTTCCCCCCATTTAAACATAAATATATATATATTCAGATTCAATCGAAAAAAATCAACATAAATTCCTTAGACACATTGATTTTAATCTCGGTATTCACATTGAAAGCATAAACTATTAGGTATAATTGGACGAAAGGTAAATTAAAAATGTATTAAAACTCTTTAAATTTATTAAGATAGACGAATTACATCCGACTTAATAATATGTATATTCAAATTGCAAATAGTTGTACAGACAGCCCTGATTTACTTATGCTCATTGAATTTATAATAATATATTATAGAATAAGGTATTACGAAGCTTCGCAAAAGTTGAGCAATCAAAATAATAATATTATTTTTATCATTGTAAATAATTGTAACACATCCTCTCAATAACTTTCCCATTGCATTCACAAGATAGTCCGACGGGTAAATAGTTTAATGAACTGAAAAATATCTTATGATTTACGAGGCCGACAATCCCCTTAAATTCCTCCGGCTTAGGGTTGCCAGATTTAAAAAAAATGATTTGATAACGGTTTCAGCTCTACTCTCGAGCCTTAGTGATTAATTGAAAAAAAAGGAGTTTAAATTTGGAAACATAGGAGAGTAGTTTTTCCCTTTTGATTAGGTGGTGATAAATAGGTTTCCCAACGAAGTTGCGAATTTGAGAAAGGAAATAAAGGACTTTTTAAAACGTTTTATGGGTCCCGAGGCTTTTGGAATCTACCCCTCTATCTCAAAGCTTTCCCTCAGTAGACCATTATCCAAAAAGGCAGTTGATATTACTCGTATATAGATCTTGATAGATTTACTTGCGAAATGATGATTGCTTAAAAATATTTAGCAATACGAATAGGTACTTTAAGTATTGCATTGTGAGAGAATACATTTTCAATATAAAAGTAGCTTTAACCCCTCAGGATAATTCGTTCGGTTTTGGGAACAAATAACTATTACCCGAAGAGTCAATTGTTCGCTTTCGGCAACACGACAACTTCCAACTTCAACGACAACTTCCTGGTGTAAGACCACCATTCAGAATTGAAACGTTGCTTGAAATGGCTTTAGCCGTGTTTGGTGACCAGATCTGAATAGCCAGGTACTTCCCCACCTTCCTCTTCCCCATCTCCCTCCCCTCCCCAATACCCTCAGCCTCACAACATACCCCAATTGGGGATGCCATAGTCTCACTGGCTCCAGACGGGAGCAGTTGGGACTCTTGTGCGGTATTACTGTAAAAAAAAAAAAAAAAAAAAACAGCTCTTATGGTCTGAGAGAAATAGTTATATCTGCCTTACTGTTATGGTGAGGAATATGGTCTTAACGGTTTTAGAAAGAAAAAAAAGAAGAAGTTAACCACAGAATAATTAAATTGTACACTTCTACGGAACCAAAGGTTCGGACCGCAACTTGAGTGATATAAGGCGATAAAATAATATTCATAAAACATTTGAACAATAAAATGTGCATTTCTTTTTGCGCTACCAGTACTTTTAGTTCAATGTTTAGACGAAAAAACGTGAAATGAGCCACTAAACAAAAAATGCAATTACATTTTTTTCTAATTATAAAATTTGTAAACTTAATTTATCACTTTGTTTTTGGGGTGTTATGCCGTGTTGCGCTAACTCCTTCTTGAGCCTTATGCCTTCTTTAGTGTTATGCGCAACACGGCATAACACCCCAAAAACAAACAACAAAAATGCTTTTGGCCGTGAGAATCTAAAAAACTTACTTAATTTATCACCTTTCAAAACAGAGTTTAGATTTTGGATACGTTCAGAAATATTCCATTTATTTAGATTTTATTGTAAAGCGGAAATACACTCAAATATATTTACAAAGCAAAGATAATTTTTATGAAATCTATGGTTTCACGAAAAAATGTTTGAAACTCTTTGAATAACTAAACATAATAAAATAAACTCTCCTGCATAGTTGGATTGCGGACTTTCTGAGGGGAAGAACAATTCAAACCGTGGTTGACGGCTCTTCTTCCTCACCGCACCTAATCAATGCGGGGGTGCCACAAGGATCTGTGCTGTCTCCGACGCTGATTTTGTTGCACATCAACGATCTCGTTGAATGTGCACCAATTCACTGCTACGCTGATGACAGCACCGTTCACGAGGGTTATCTTTTTGACAGGCCCCCTTCCACCTATGATGTCCGAACAGCTCGGGAAGTTTTGAAGCAAAAAATTGTCCACCACCTCGAGATGGTTTGTGCCTGGGGTAAGGCCAACTTAGTCAGTTTTAACAACACAAAAACCCAAGCGTGTCTGATTTCGGCAAAGAGGGAGATCAATGACTGTCTGATGCAATTTGATGGGAGCACTCTCCCCAATAAAGACTCCATTGAAATGCTTGGAGTTACTATATCAGGCCGGCTCAAGTATCGGGGATCCACAGAAACCCGAGTAAATCAGGCCTCCAAGAAGTTGGGCGTCTCTACAGGGCTAGGAGATTCTTCAACAGTGACCAGCTGCTGACCCTGTGCAAGTCAAAAGTCCGCCCAACTGTTGAATTTGGAAGCCACCTTTGAGCTGGTGCCCCATAATAAACCTGCTTGAATTTGTGCAAAGGAGAGCGATCCGTCTGATTGACAATCCGTTGTTAACAGACCGATTGCCTTCTCTAATGCATAGACGCAATGTAGGCATGCTGTGTCTGTTCTACAGGTATTTCAATGGAGCCTGCTCCAAGGAGCTAGCAGCATTGATTCCTGATGCACCGGTGCACGTGCGCGAAACTCGACGGACACGAGCTGAACACCCGTTCACGGTTGACGTTGGCTTCATGAGAACGGGCCGTTTTTACGTCTCGTTTTTGTGTAAGTCGGCTCGTATGTGGAACGAGCTACCGGCATCTGTTTTTCCTCCCTCCTATAATCCGATCCTCTTCAAGGCCCGCATTAACAAATCCCTTCCTACAGCCACTACCTTATTCCGCCTCACAACGCCGCCCAACCGGGTGGTGACATAGTTCCCCTGTCTGTACACTGCACAGGCAGGGACGCTCTTGTGAGGTGTCACATAAAAAATAAAGTAATAATAATATATCTTTTGTGCTAAATATCAATATAATTATCCATTATTCTTTTGACATTTCGCGAAAAATATAAAAAAAAATATTTATTCAATTTACTTCTAGCAATTTTTGTGAATGGATCAAAAATAGCAGAAATTTTCAGAGCGGGATTTGCAAGTCTATCACTCAATTATCGAATGAAAGTTAAAATATTGATAAATGGTAAAAAAAGTATTTGCGTCAACCCTGCAATTGATGCCAGTCGCGTCGTCTGCAGAGTCTGGACTAAAATCAATTCGGAAACTGCAAATTAGATTGTCTAACTCCGCGAGAAGAGACACCTCCGGATGCTGTTGACTTTATGCTGAAATTTGATCGCAGTTGATCAACAAATTGTCGAGAAGAGGCAGGTTTAAAATGTCGTTTCCTGTTAAGTTCCAGGACATTCCTAATATATCGGAACACGTGTTCACGCAGCTTCGTTTATCCTGTTATTATATTATGACGAAATGCGAAAATTTTAGAATTTTTATGAACAAGTGTTATTAGAAAATCTATCCATTCATTCCTCAAAGACCTGCAGTCCCATTTTTAACAGGAATACCAATGATTTGAAAATATTAAAAAAAGCAATATTATATGTCAGTGAGTTTTCTCTGTGTGGTACCTAAGACGCGATGCCAATTTAGCCGCTGACTCAGTTTACTATATTATGCATTAATTATTTTACTCCTGAACAACTTACCTATAATGAAAAGGTCTTCAAGGCATGAATTAATAAATAAATAAATATTTTTTGTAACACTAAAAACAAATAAATCTTTCTTCTTTCAAAATCTGTTGGGGAACTCGTGAGTTCTACTACTTACTGCCATTGAGTAAGTTTGAGTAAGTAGGTACTGTTGCAATATCCATTTCTTATTATTTTCTTCGTGTGGTATCGAGATGCGATGCCAACTTAGCCGCTGACTCATAATAAAATCAAAATCCTACAAAATCAGCCATGGAACCCCTTAGTTCTACTACTTACTTATTGCAATAACTATTTCCTATTTATGTTTTAATTTACGCTGCATCCTTTACGACTATAAAAGCTTTGCTTGATACTAAAAAGACTACGGGAAAGCGGAAGTGTTCCATAAATAAACAAAGAAATGTGGTAGGAAAAAAATTCCGTTGGAAATAATTGAGTTAATGAAAAGTTTTAAAAAGCATTGGAAAATATTGAAATTACAGTTTAAGAGCTTTTTTATTGGTTTACACAAAAATAGATTCAGTTTGTGGTTAGCCCAAACCCGTGAAAAATCACGGGCTATTATAGTTATCATAGGATAAATGAAGTTGAAAGTACGAGGGCTTTGTATAAGAAGGAAAACATAATAGTCCTCTTTTACACTAGGGTTAGTAATTTATAATGGTTAAATATGGTTTACAATATTTTGAAATGAAAAAAATTAAAAGGTTTTTTCATTCCCAGGTTACGAATAACCTGACAATATTTGAAAATCTCCTACTACCACCACAGTAAGCTGAAAATGTTGCTTGTGTTGTGATGGAGGACTTAGCCAGCCGAGGAATTGAACACACCACGCCTAGGTGGAACCCAAACGCGATGTCAACTCGGCAACCGACCGGTTGTTTTAAGGCAACGCACTACGTCGTGCAATATTTTAAATTGAGCCGATATCAATAATAACCCTTACGTAGATGGCGATAAGGTTTGAATTCCCGCTTAACACCATCCGCCTGTTTTGATCTATGCAAGAAAAAAACATGGCCAAAAAGTGCCTTTTATTTTATTTTGTGGATGTTCAGGCATAAATATATATATATTTTTCGATATATATGTTATAAATAACTTAATTTTCCACATTATACAATAAAATCAGAACCGAAAATGGGTTCGTAAGTAGAAGATTTTGAACTTTAACGCAGTTTTCATAGGCCTTATACATTATTTTTTCTGGGCATACACAAAGACTTATCTAAAAAATACTCGATTGTTTCAAAGGCCAAGATGTATTATACTCGCAGTATTTAATTAAAGCATCTAAAAAATTTCTAGGCGACCAAATTTTCAAACCAAACACACATGATTTTGTATTACTAAGTATGGCATCGCCTTAAACGTTAAATTCGTCATGTTAAAAATGTCGATATCATTTTTATAATCGTTTGCTAAATTACAAAGGCGAAGAATCAGCCAGTTTCCTTCATAATTTGATTGTAAACCGTGACATTGAAGTCCATATGTCTAGTGTGTCGAGTAGGTAGTCTTATATTGACTAGACTCAGTAATCAATAACTCAATAATCGAGTTGAAAATTTAGTGTAGATTATTAGGTTATCTCGGTACACGAGCGAAATAAGAAAAATCTTCAGTAATAAATTGCCGAAAATAAAAAAAGAATACCTGATCTCCATCGTAAGTCCAGGAGCCAAATTTCAGGAAGCAGGTTTGCTGATCGAATGGGAAGTACCTGACGTCTATCTCGCACGAGGACTTGAAGATAGCTGGTGGGGTCCACATCACCTTGCCTGAGTGCTGAAGGACAGCCTTGGTCATCGTGGTGACCACGTATTCACCGTCGGCACTGGAAATAAAAATAACAATTCTTACAAAATAATTAATTTACACGGACGTTCTCCATCTCTCTCTCTACAGCATCAGGGCAGATGTGACTGAAACGCTGTCCAAAACATCAACTCAATATAGAGATAAGGATCTAAAGTCAGTTTTTATTTCAAGTTTAAAAATGGTTATTTTTGTTCCTAATACTTGATCTTCATTGTTGTTATTATTTAAATTTAAATTTGCCAATCTTTTGGGCGGTTTTATTTCGATTACTGTATAATAATGACTAGCCATTTAATAAATAAATATACGAAATATTAAAATTGAAAACACATCTGTCATACGGCGAAGGTCATCCTTCAGAGTTTCTGATCATTTTATACTTTCTGATGTTCTTTTATATTTATGATTTATTGATAAATGTTATTAAATTAAATAAATATATTCTGGTCTAGTAATGTGTAATTTCTATCACCTAATAAATTCAAAAAATATAGTACTACAGGATTCATATGTCTTATACTGATTTATAAATGTGGAAATTCTAACTATACAATTGTAAATGTTCTCCAAATGCCCTGGAAAGAATCTCAGACATGTGATGTCCCGAAAGAAACCATTCATCTGTTCTGAATGCAATTATTAATGTTATCCAAATTGACCCTGGTAATAAATTATTTCTTTGCGATTCTTTCAAGGATAAAAAAACCATTCTGTCACTTCGAATGCAATCAACAATGTTCTGAAAATTTGTTTTGACAGCATAGCCATTCCATTGTAAGAATATTATTTACTAAATACACAATTTGGCTGTCCTAAAACGGGAATCCTTCTCAGTTGGACAGAAAAAGGTTAATTTTGTTTTGTATTGTTTGTGATTTATATATATATATAAAAAATAAAATAAATAAATAAAATATGGGTAATGCACGGCATAAAAACCTAAAAAATTATACATAATTATAAGCAATAATTAGTCGCCTGTAATATCAATACAAATTGAAAAATAAATGCCGCCAAAACTAACCTTAAAAATTTCACCACAATAACAATGGCCGCTAAGTGAACAGGTTATTTCAGTTTTGATTACTTTTTATGACTAGTAAGATGTGTTGTTTTCCATTTAAGGTTACTTAATTTTTTTTTATTCTTATCTTACTGATAAGAAAGAAAAACAACTATATAAGTGTTTTTTAAATAAGATGTACCTATTAACCGTTTCCCGCGCCTGTGGTAGGTAGTGGAATAACTACAGACTGAAGAAAAATACACCCTTAATCTGAGCTTGTGATCGTGGAAGATTATAGAGGAGTATATTAGCACGTGGATCACCCTTGAGGTGATTTTGCACAAAAACGGCGCTATGTCTACAAATCATCCAAATATTATTATTATTATTTAAGCTAATAAGTATAGAAGTACCTACAGATTAAGGAAAATCCCACATGAATTCAGTTACAAACAAAGGATTAAAAATGCTTGGTTTCATTCTTAGAAATTGCAGAGACTATCGTAATATTTCAACATTCAAAATTTTATATTCTTCTTTAGTTTGTAGTCAAGTCGAATATAATTCTTCTATCTGGTCCCCTAACTTCAAAATCCACTGACTCCATTGAAAAAATTCAGCATAAATTCCCAAGAGACATTAACTATAAACTCGGTCTACCAATTGAAACAATAAACTACAATCACTTGATGAAAGAACTAAACTTACTAAAACTCTCAGATTGAAGACTTGTTTCCGACTTGATTTTTATTTATAAATTTGTTAATGCTATTATAGACAGCCCTGATTTACTACGTCTAATTACCTTCCATATACCTAGAAGAACTGGTCGATCCAAAACTCTTTTTAATTGCAATAAAAATATCAGGACTGAGTCATTTAGATACTCGCTTGTACCTAGATTGCATGCAGTCGGAAATGTTTTCTCAGAAATCGTAGATGTGTTCAACTGCACAGAATATAGTTACAATAAGGCTATAATAACATACCTCAGTAATAATAACAATTAAGTTTAGCATAATACCATTCTTCTGTATAATTTTAAATGCAAATTTTAATATTGATTGTTGACTGTTTCACTGAATTGTTATGTTCATATTATCAAGTGTTTGTAAAAGCTCTTATGGGCGTATAATTAATAAATTAAAAAATAAATAAATAAATAAATAAATTACAAAGTCCAGCGATTTATGCTATCACAGTACAATTCAGCTACGGCTAATATAGTTAGTGCACTTTGTATTTATATTTTATTAAAATAAAGTGTTTTTCTGCCTACGTTGGGTGTTCGCGTACCACGATAGTAGAAACATGTACATTTACAAAATAAACTTGTCACAATAAACAATACTTGAAACGGAGACAACCCCATTTAAGGCACTGGGTCATTCGCTGTTAGTCGTTATTTTCCTCTTGATGTTAGGTTAGTGTAACGTATGCTGTTCACGTTCGGGTAGCTTCGGGTTCTACCGAAGATAACCGAACGTTACCAGCCGTCTCGTATTACACTGCCGGAGCGAGGACTCATTCTGTCGCCAGACGGCTTCTAGATAACTTGTTATTTGTATTGTCAATTTATTATATTCCGAATTAAACAACCTCCGTATATCAGAATCTACGATTATCAATAGAGATAATACCAGATCCCTATCCTCGTTAGAATACTGGAGATTAAGGGCCCAGTATTCTATTCCTGTACAACATCAATACATTACAGTGGCGCAGCTTAAAAAGGAGTATACGGAAACAGTTTTTCGGATTGCCGGCAAGTGGATCTGTTTCACACCAGTGACTTGCGAAAAAAATCTCCGGGATTTTATTGTCAAGGTGACAATAAATGGAGATAAACTGGGCATAATAAGGACAATTGGAAGTAAATAACTACGTGGCTCTGGGTAACAAAGACCAGACCAAGAATCCAGCGAAGAATCTATAATTTCGTGGTTCTGGGTAACAAAGACCAGACGAAGAATCCAGCGAAGTATAAATAGTCACGTGGTTCTGGGTAACAAGGACCAGATCGGTGGCTCTGGGTAACAAAGACCAGACAATTTCACAGAAGAAGAAGATTTGGAATTCCGGGAAGCGGCTGGGCGCTGGACTGCATCGGCGCCGGTTCCTGGAGTCAGGTTGTCTTGTTTGTTTTCTGGAAGGTGTTATTGTTGCCGGGTGGGTGTGTTTTTGTTGTCGTTGCAATCATGGAATCGGGCGGAATTTCCAGGTTCTCCCACGTTAATGGAGATTGGAGTTTGTTCCGCTTGAGGTTAGAACAGTTCCTTCTAATTCGTGATGACATTAAAACGACTAAGTTAGATGCTTCACAGAAACGCGCTTATTTGCTGAATCTTCTGGAAGCGGAGACATTAACTCTTTTGATCAACTTGTGTTTCCCTGCTAAAGTTACAGACGTGGCATTCGATCAGTTAATAGAATTAATTGAGAAACATTGTTCCAGACCGCGATCGGTGTTCAAGGAACGGGAAAAATTTTATCAAGCAAAGCAATCGCATGGGGAATCGGTCAGAGATTTCGCAGTTCGTCTAAGGGGATTATCTTCTTTTTGTGAATTTGGAACGCGCTTGCCAGAAAGCTTAGCGGATGCCTTTGCAATCGGTATTTTACCAGGCCGGGCTAGGGAGAAAATTTTTCTAGAGGGAACTAAATTAACATTTAACAATATGGAAGAGTTAGCAATAACGGTTTCAGTTTTAGACAATCTGGTTCCGGAAATTAAATCTGAATTTTCCGCAGGGAATTCGGATGTGAATGCCTTTTCGAATCGTTCAAATTCGCCCGAGAGACATTCGTCGCGTTCAAGAGAAACTCAAGGTTTTTCAAGGTTATCTCGTTCAAAGAGCCCCGAACCGAGGAATAAAAAATGTACGATTTGCGGTGAATATCATGTAGAAAAATATTGTAAATTCAAGAACGCAAAATGTTTTAATTGTCACAAGGTAGGGCATTTGAAGAAATTTTGTAGGAATCACAAGGTTAATCCGATTTTTGAACAATCCCAGAATAATAGTGTTTCATACATTAATCCGTTTAGGGCTAATGTGGTAATTAACGAAGTGAAATGTGCTGCTATGATTGATTCAGGGGCAAGCATGTCGGTCATGCCGGATTTTATTTTCAATCGTTATTTTAGTAATGTAACATTGTCACCAGTTAAGCGTACTTTATCAGGATACGATGGCAAACCACTTAACCTTGTAGGTAGTGCCTGTTTTACCGTAGAATACAATAATCTTAAAAATAATTTATTATTTACTGTTGTGGTTAATGGCACGGAATTGATAGTGGGTAGGGATTTTATGGAGATTTTTAATCTGAAGATAGTTTCAGTGATGATAAATTCGGTTTCATCAATCAAGGACAAAATCTGTTTTATTGAAAATTGTGAACATGTAAATTTTCAAGCAGTTGTGGAAGCCACCGCAGCAGATAGCGAATTACAGCTAGTGCTTAGATATTTGCGGCAGGGCTGGCCCAAACGAGTAAATCGTGACAGCAGTATTTGGAAATATTGGCTAAAAAGGAACGAACTTTCTATCATAGAAGATTGTTTGTTTTGGCAACACAGAATAGTTATACCTTTTTCTCTCCAAAAGCAAGTGTTAGATTCTTTACACAGGTCACATCTTGGTATTGTTAAAATGAAGGGAATAGCTAGAGCATATTTTTGGTGGACAACTCTGAACAAAGACTTGGAGAAAGTCGTTCAATCATGTTCAGATTGTGCGTTATCAAAACAGTCACCACCAAAAAGTCAAGCAAACGTTAACATTTCTAAAACTCAATCTGATCAGGTTAAGTTTTACAAAGGGGTTAAAACCAGGGTTTTTAAAGTTGGACAAAAGTGTTTAACAAAAGATTATCGTCAGGATAATAAAGTAGTTTGGGCTAAGGGAGTAGTCTCTAGAAAGCTAGGTAAAAAAGTTTATATTATTAAGATAGAGAACACAGATGTGACATGGAAGAGACATGTCGACCAAATGAGGGAAATGTCAGTGAGCTGGAAGGAAGATGGCAATAGTGCACAGCATCCCGCGTCTGAAATTTCGAGGAATGAGCCTCAGGAGTTAGAGACTTCAACCTTATTGCGTGGATTCACTGGTTTTCCTCCTGATTTCAGATTGGCGGCAGAGGAGGTGGTGTCGGAGCAGACACAGGCCCGGCAACAGAGACCATGGTCGGGGAGATTGCGGCCAAGACGCGAGTCACCCACATCTTCCAGAGGAAACGGGGCAACTTGACCCAGGCACCGCGGTTGTTAGCTTAGGATTATTTGTTAGCAATAATAACATAACTTCACTTGTTGTAATAACGGCATAGCGCAGCTCTGTTAGAAATTTTTGTGGATCTCTGCACAATTGATTTAATCGTGTTTTGTACTTAATATTTAAAATGTCTAAGTTGTCTATCTTTTTTTAAAATCATTGTTAAAACCAAATGTAATATAAAATGTTCATGTTATGATTTATATAGGTATGTAAATATTTTGTTGATTTGTAAGTAGCTTCAGAGTTGAAGGAGGGAAAGTGTAACGTATGCTGTTCACGTTCGGGTAGCTTCGGGTTCTACCGAAGATAACCGAACGTTACCAGCCGTCTCGTATTACACTGCCGGAGCGAGGACTCATTCTGTCGCCAGACGGCTTCTAGATAACTTGTTATTTGTATTGTCAATTTATTATATTCCGAATTAAACAACCTCCGTATATCAGAATCTACGATTATCAATAGAGATAATACCAGATCCCTATCCTCGTTAGAATACTGGAGATTAAGGGCCCAGTATTCTATTCCTGTACAACATCAATACATTACAGTTAGGAATTGTTAGATAAAATCAAATCCAGTTGACTCAATTGCCGTCACGAAGTACCAGCTACAAAAGTTTTTGAACAAAATGAAGAGAACATCATTTAAAGCAGCGGGTCAGAGGTTATCGTGGTTGGGTTAAGCCAGGCCAAAGCAGTGAATGCAGTCCGCGATACGAGAGATTTAATTGCATAGTACACTACAGAAGCAGTGTGAGCTGGTAGTAGCTAGTGGTAGTTGTCTGAGAAGTCACCACCATGAGACAGCGCTGGTTGCGGGCGGTTAGATTTAAATTAACGAGCTGAACGGGACAAGGGCTGGTAAAGCTACAATAGGATTCAATTTTGTGTTCTTTATTAACAGTAAAGATTCAACAGATAATCTTAAGTGCTTTGTGTCTGTTTTATCTATGTTGTTAAAATCCATGTTTGCTTCTTTCTTTGCAATTTCATATTACTAATATATAAGTATATAGTACAGGGTTTTCCAATAAGAAGTGTTATTTTGAATAGTCCGCTATTTCGGTAGATGTTACTTTTGAAGCTGTCATTTTTTGACGTTTGACAAGTAGAAACTACGCCATTAATAAAAAACGGAACGATACAAGCTTGAACAACGCATTGAAATTATTAAAAATCACTTAAGTGAATCAAATTCAAATCATCTTGAGTGATGAGGCCCATTTCCACCTCAGTGGCTTCGTCAACAAGCAAAATTGTCGCATAGCTCGGAAAACTTAAGAGTTATTCTTGAAAAGCCTCTCTATCCTCGCGGTTTATGGTCTAGCGGAGTCATTGGACCTTACTTTTTCGAAAATGAGGCTGGAGCAACAGTTACGGTGAATGGATTGCGCTATCGAGAGATGATTAATGAATTTTTATGGCTGGAATTGGATGGTATTGATCTGGACAACGTTTAATTTCAACAAGACGGCGCTACGTGCCACACAAGCAACGAAACCATAGATCTTTTACGATTTAATATCAATATAACACTTCTTATTGGAAAACCCTGTATACAAGTTTAATGGTTTTGAAAAATGCATTAAGACATATACCTAATATGCCCTAGACGGAACTATTCGAGATAAATTTGAATCCGCGAAGTGAGGGGAAAATATATGAAAAGAGCACAAATGTACTTAAATTGAACTAATACCTCTATGCCATATTACCACTTTGCATACGAATCATTTCAAAAGTTTGTCACACAAGATGGCTGCCAGACATTTTACCCGAGATATGGCTTCAATGCCGTTCAAACAAAATCGTACTAATGTCCAATACCCCATAATATTAATGATTCCTCCAACTTTTTAAGTTTCCGATACATTCTGATCGCAACCTTCTACACTAGCATCTCCTAGCGGCATGAGTTGTACGCCTTGGTTTTCTCTCATACATTTTAATGGGTTTGATGTGAAATTATAATCTTTATTTATCATTTATAAATTGTAGAAGTCGAAAAAAAATTTGATATCCCATATACGACCTTACTTGTTTTTGGCTGATACAATAAAAAAAATTAAAGCGGCTACTAACTCTGTCTTTGATGGTTTAGAAAGGTAAAAAATACTAAATATATCAATGTATTCAATAATATGAATGTATAAAAAATTGTAATTTATTAAAATTTACATTTAGTATATTCGATAATTCAAAACACATATAAAATTCTGTTTTTCTTCCTTTATATAATACGGTCCTATTCAAGACCGGCATTAATAAATCCTCCCTTACCTTAAACCGCCTCACAAGGCTGCCCAACCGGGTGGCGACTAAGCTCCCATGCCTTTACACTGTACAAACGGGGGGCATTTCGTTGGGTCATAAAAAATACAAAAATATGTTTTGAAGATCAATATCGACGATGATTTTAACATCAACTTAAACACAGAATGCTACATGCAACTAACACAGCTTTGCAGAATTAACTTCACAATTTTTATAATTATATTTTCAAGGTTTATCCACGTTTATCAACAATATTTTATTTGTAAGGATTTAACTAAATCATTTCACCAACTATTATAACCTGTCAACGGTTTTTGGCTTCTTTAAAAGCGACTTGGGAGCGTTTTTGCTGTTTGTTCATAAACTGAACAACGGAACCCACTTAAAAAAAAAATATAATAAAAAAAAAAATCAATTTTGATCAAAATACAAATTAGAAAGCGCAAAACACCGCCACCAAATACTAAATAAAGTCAACATGCTACACTAGCTCCCTCTAGCGGCTAGAGTTGTTGGAATTGATACTATTTCACTGGAGTTGGACGTGTGTATTAGTAATATTATATGATATTTGCGAATGCTCGGTTCAGGGTTTCTTATGTTCATGTAGAGGACAAAATGTTTGAAAATAAAACGTAAGTGAAGAAAGCGTGTAAAAAATATTCGGCGCTCGGAACAGCGTATTGGACGGAACTATTGTTGAATTTGCTTTATCAGGCCTGGAAAATGAATCATTCTGCGGGGTACATTTTAATTAATTATGATAAACGTATTTACTAAGGTCTTCTCAGATGTTTCTGACTGAATTCCCGGGAAGTTAGTAATTCAACGTCTAGAAAAATAAAATAAATTGCTTACCCCTAACTTTGTACTTCAGAAACGTTTTAACTAAAATATTTTAATGGGAAGGAACTGTTGTTTTTATTAATATTAAATATACTTAAGTTACATCCCGCGGGCATCCGTCTAAAAAAAGTAAATATCAAAGTTATGTATTCATCGAAATTAATTCATATGTGAGTTTTGAGCAAACCCTTGTTATTTTTATTTATGCCCAAATCACCTAATCGTCAATTTCTTAGTCTTACTCATTACACTTATATCAGCCTTGTATTCTTTGCCAATCTCCACATTTCTTACCATACTTACGCCTCAGGGATCTCATTCCTGCAGCATTCATCTTTCTTTTGCCAGTTCCATGCCTCACTAACATTCTTCAGGGTAGGTACCAGCACTCCACTGTGGACTGCTAGCTTCACTTTTTTGGACAGTTTGTATTTAAGCCTGAATATTATTATTTGTCAGTTTGTGGCACCTGTTTACTAGAATTTGTGAAGATAAATATGGCCATTTCTAATAATAACACATTTTTGTTTAAACGAATATCTCACAACTTTAATTAAAAATACAGGTTATAATGATAACTAGTTTTAACATCCGACTTTGGAATACAACTTAAAAGTATTTGAAATTAACAAATTTCAGTTTCAAAGTGCCATAGCTCAAAATCAAATTGTTGTTACGAGCTGAAAACAGTTAAGTTGGTCTAAAAAACATAACGAAAAAGTTGTGCAAATTTCAAGACAAGAGTACAACGTTCTTTAGTTTTTAAAACGTCAATAAATCAACTAAGGAACAGCTATTTTGGAAGCCCCGTGTTTGAATTTTCTGATTTTAGATATTTCTAAAGTGTCTGTATAAACTATTGATTTCTCCTAATACGTTTCTAAATACAGTTATGTAACTAGTATACTTTTAGAAGACGACGAAGCCCCATAATATAAATCGGGCTAAGTCAACATAATTGATGTGACAGCTTGCCTTGAACAACTTTATCAGCTATAAATTTGATGTATACTAATTCAATATAACGTTATTTGTAATGTAAGTTACTGTCATCTGTTGAGACAAATTGTAACCATATTTCAGTTGTAAATAATGATCTGAATTTCAATACCAGATGAACTAATCAATATTATAAATATTAACAAATTGAGGAGAGATTCAACAATTTGGTTTATATTTAGTTTTTGTAGAAACATTATTTTTTACCTTTTCAACCCCTAAAGCCTCTTACATTTTGAAATGTACTTTTCTCAGGGGAACTATCAAAATACAGATTCCATAAAAAATATTTTCGCATTTCGAAAATATTTTCAAGTAAATTTTACCGTGTAAACTGTAATTACTACTTTGTAAGAAACAAGAAATGTATTTAATTTGAAAAAAAATATTAAAAAAGTTTTTTTTGTCACTTTTTTTCGTTTAAAATAAAAATACTTTTTTGTAAATTTGCAAACTTTGACAAATATTTTTCAGACGCATTTTTTTATTTTTACATTAGGTGGGTTCATTCAGGGGATTTTTATAATTTGGGGATACTGTGTGGATGGTCTTAGAGAAAGAAAGGAGAGTATGTTCTGGAAAGGGAAAAGGTATGAGAGGAGGGTAAAATGGGAGAGTCGATGTGTCCAGAAGTGACGGTGCAAGACGATGGTCAGGTTGAAGAGATGAAAATGTCTCCCTCAACCAGTCTCTCAAACAGTCACCACACAGCAGGTAGGCAAACGCATTCACCGCCAAGATCTAAACAAATATCACCTGACGAACCCGGACGCTTCTGCTCAGTCACCAAATGTAGCAAACCACTTGAGATGACCTATGGTAGTGGTGTTGGTTATCCAAAAATGATTCCCAGTTCGGAATAATTATTTAAATTTTTTCTGGAGTCATTATAGAAAATTTTTGAACGCAAACTGAAAGCGAAGTATTCTCTATTTATAACACTGTTTAATCCCTCGAGCGATTTTTGGCATATTACGCCAAGTTCGCCAAAACGTTCTGAGCGATGGCTTGCCATAATGTGCCAAATTTAAAGAATTTTAATATATAGGATAAACGGTGAAATCTAGGTGGATTCATTGACTTTAAACCGCAGTAAGCAGTTTTATATGTTTCCATATTAATATTTTGAGGAATGGTATTAACTAAATAATATGGTCATTTATATATATAAATGACACCAATCGTTCGAGCGGTTAAATATCATATTTCTCACCGTTATAAAATGAAATGCCAAAAAAACTACAGTTTTTTTTTGGTTGTGAAAAATTTCTCCCAAAATAGCCGAAGGGGTAAATGTGGTTTTCCAGAAGAATGAAAGAGATCCACTTAACCTAGACCACTTATATTTAAAGGAATATTGTGTAACTGAAGGAAGGAGATGGGAATGAGAAAGGTCGGAAATATCTATCAGACTCTTCAGATATTGTTACTGTAAAGGCGGTCAACATTTTTAATTTCGCTGCGCACTTAACCCTAAGAGCAAATTATTTTTTCGGTACACTTTAACACAATATGTTCTTTTTATTTATTGATTTTATTTTAGTAATTTGTACATTTAAGATTACAAATGACTAATTAATTATTACATTTAAATATACTATGTTTTTTTTTCTTTCTTGATATGGCTCCTACACAACATCTTAAACTTTTCAATTGGGGCAGACTTAAGGTTTTCCGGCAGCGCGTTATAGTATTTCATCCCTTTATAAAATATACTATTCTGGGTATTCGCTTTGTCCTTCTTTGGTAGCCTGATTTCATTGCACGTCCTAGTTTTATGTTGGTGTATGTCCTTGTTGTATACAATTTGATTCGAAAAATATTTGGGTAGCAGGTTGTTTACTATTTTGTGTAAAAATATCATCGTGTTCAAGGTCAACATCTGTTTCACCGTTAGCCAATTTAGTTCGTTTAACATTTTATTTACTTTTGAATATCTATTTCGTCTGAGTATTGTTCTCATTGCCCTATTTTGGAGAATTTGAAATTTATTTTGCTCTCGGTCGTTACACAGGAAAAGGATAGTTGAGCAGTAATTAAAATGTGGAGCAATAATGGAGTTATAAATGGTGATTGCAGTTTTTTCGGACAGTTTTTGGCGAATTCTTCCCAAGAAAGATATCTTTTTTCCAATTTTCTTTTGGGTATATTCCGCATGTTTGTTAAAGTTGAGTTTGGAATCTATTATAACTCCTAAGTATTTTATATCGGTAACATTTTCAATAATTTCACCATCAATTTTGATTTTGCTTTCACTGGATGTCTTCTTATAACCAATTACCATACATTTTGTTTTTTTTGTATTTAATTTAAGCTTATTTATTTTTAGCCATCTTGATACATTATCTAGTTCATTATTTAAAATATTTATTAGTTCTTCATAGTTTTCTCCAATTATATATATAAGTGTATCATCGGCAAATAGTCGTACTTTGCATTTTGAAAATATTTTCACCATGTCATTAATATAGAGTATGAACAATAGAGGTCCAAGGACTGATCCCTGTGGTACTCCTAATTTATTTTCCATTGGTTTTGAAAATTGATTATTAATTTTTGTTACCTGTATTCGGTCTTTCAAATACTCTTTTATTAATTTAATGGCTAGAGTTGAGAAACCAATTTCTTTAAGCTTTCTTATCAATATTTCTCGATCTATGGTTTCGAATGCCCTTTGAAAATCCAAGAATATTGCTAAGATAAATTTATTACTATTCATTCCTTCTTTCCATTCTTCAACGATTACATTTAACGCTGTTTCACAAGAATTATTACATCTGAATCCCGATTGTTCTTGGTATAAAATATTGTGTTCATCTAAGTATTGCAATATTTGTTCTTTTATTATTACTTCAAGTATCTGTTCATATTTCGGTAAGGTGTTTATTGGTCGAAATTCTTCACATTTTCTGGTATTTTTAACCTTTGGGACCGGTATAATGGTAGATAGTTTCCATGACTGTGGAAATTTTCCCTCTTCAATTGTCTGATTAATAATATTTAATAGAGTAGATCCAATTACTGGAAAAGCATCTTTTATCACACTAATAGTTAATCCATCTGAACTGTTTTTTGATTTAATTTTCTTTAGAATGTTAAATAAATATTCTGCAGTTATTTTTCTGAAGACCAATAATTTTTTGTTTGAGTTGTTATTATCATTTGTGGGGTTGAAAACAATGTTAGGTATTAATTTGTTAATTTGAGTGATGCTTTCTATAAAATATTTATTAAAGCTATTAGCCATGTTTTCTTCGTTTATATCTTTTGGGAAGTTTACTATTTTTATGTCGTTTTTGTTATCGCCATGTACTAATTCTTTAATGCTTTTCCAAATTTTTTTGGGATCCCCTTCTTCCGATTTTATTTTATTTTTTATGTACTCATTATGCGTTCTTTTTATGTCTTTGGAGTATTTATTTCTCATTTTTTTGTAGTTATTCCAATCCATAGTATTATTAGTAAGGCGTGCTCTCTTGTAAAATGTATCTCTATCATGCTGCATTGTGCGTAGTTCTTTTGTGAACCATTTATTATTGTTTCCTTTACGTATCTTCTGTTCTGGAACTACTTCATCAATGGATTTTTTAATGTTTAATATCGTCTGGTCAGCTTTTTTGTTATATTCCATTTGATTTATTTCATTCCAATCAATAGTCTCTAAGGTCTGAATGAAGAGTTCTTTATTGTATCTTTTGTAATTTTTAAATGTTATTACTTGTGTTTCTTTACTGGAGTTGTAGTTTTCTCTGTCATTTAATAGAATTTGAATCATATTATGGTCGGTAATTTTATGTTTATCTAATACATTAACACATAGGTTAAATTTATTTGAGATAACCAGATCAATCAATGTTTTAGAGGTATTAGTAATTCGTGTGAAATCTTTAACTAATTGTTTCATACCTGCAGTTTGAATAATAGATTTCAGTTTTTTTGTGTATATGTCTGCATTTGCTTTAACATTTATATTGAAATCTCCAACTATGATGTTAATATTTTCATCTTGCAAATTTTCCATGCTCCATCTTTGAAAATATGTTAAGAAGTCGCATTTACTCGTGTTTGGTGATCTATAAATAACAGTATATACACCTTTCTTGATTCCTGATTTAATGCTGATGGCTAAAATCCAACAATGTTTTTCATGTTGGTGATTTGATATCACTTCATATGGAACTTTATTACTTAAGAGAATCATCACTCCTCCTGTATGTCTGCTATGCGAGTCACAACGGATGGTATTATAATCATCAAATATAATTTCACTATCTTGGATATCTTCAGTCACATGTGTTTCACTCATCATAAGCATAAAAGGTTTCTTCTCTTCTAAAAGTATTTTGACCTCTTCGTAATGTGCTATGATGCTTTGTATGTTCAAGTATATAATTTCATCTTTCTCGTAACTTTTGTTTATAAAAAAGAAATTCTGCTCATTTTTGCTTCAAGTTTTCTTTTATAAATTGGGCATTCCTTACTCATGGCTGAGTGACTACAATTTAGTTTCAGTCCTAATCTTTTACTTGTCATTATACAATTGATGCACTGAATATCCTCATCCATGCAATCTTTAACGTCATGATTTTTTGCGCATTTTGGACAAGATTTTAGGTTTCTGCAATCTATAGCCTTGTGGTTGAACCCATTACATTTAAAACATCTCATGATATTTAAATTGTCAAAGACCCTGCATCTGTCCCATCCAATATTTATTTTTTCTGCTTTTAACATTCTGTCGTAAGTCTTTCCGTCGACGTCGGCATATATAGTAAAAGTTGTTTGATTTCTTTGGTTTTTTAGTTCTTTCATATATGTCACCTTTATTTTTGAGCTTTGTTCACAGATGGTCTCATTTTGAGTTTTTATTTTTCTCTCTATTTCTTCAAAACTGTATTTTTCAGATAAACCAATAATTTTGACGGATGGGTTTTTTGTTTGAGGAATCTTTACCTCATATTTATCTCCCAGTTTGGCTATCACCTCATCATGAACCTTGTTAATATCTGTGGCATTTTTAAATTCTACTATAACCCCTCCATCCTTAAAATTTCTCATGCCGGTAACTCCAAAATTTGCTGGGTCAATATTGTCTTTTATTTCATTCTTTGTTTCATTATTTTCCTGATCCTTCTTTTTTGGTTTTATGATAACAACTGGTTCGTGTTTTTTTACCTTTTCTGCATAGGTTTCAGGTAAGATTATTTTTCTAATATCATGTTTAATGTTTTCTAAATTACTGATATATTTTCTGTCACTGTTGATTATATTTTCTTGTAATCTGATGATTTTGTCTTGTAATGAAAGATTTTCTGATTTAATTGCATCTTCCAACTTCGTTATTATGAGTTCTATAGTATTTTTTGTTTTTTGATCCTTGACTGTTTGAATTTTGGAAACTTCATTTTTAAGTTCATCTATATAGTTCGCTACCGTCATCGTAGTATTTTTGTTTGCACGGTTTTGTAGAATTAAATCGGACGTACTGTGCACATTTCTCACTAGATGGCGTTATACGTTGAAAGTTAGCGAGTCGGTCGTCTTACTATAATTTAATAAAAAATAATAATAAATGTTTTCACCGAGAAGCGAACTCCGCTCCTTGAGAACTGTGACCGCTACCGGAACGGGCGACGCTATCGACGCTATTCTCTAGGCTACGGCCCACTTAGCAGCGAGTGTGATAATGTTCGTATATTAAGTGCTACCAGTTTTTAAACTGACAGGTATGGTATTCTGTTAGTTATTTTGCGACAATAACTAGCATTGATCACTGCACAGATTTTAAAATCACTTAAAATAGTATTTCGAGGGCGTTTTAGATTGATTAAATTACTTGAAAGTACACTACTCTTTTACATTTTTATATTAATCGATATCTTTGTGATTATTTCGATTTATAAACTATGAATTTAAAAGATTTTAGTGAAGCAATTTTTTTGGCGTGCACACACTTCGTAGTGTAAACAAGAAACTAATAACTTAGAATTTGTCTGAATGCACCTGTTAAGGCCTTTTAATCAACATTTATAATACTTACTGTAAAAAAATGCTTTAAAAAATTAAAAAAATGTATCTTTCCAACATAATTTTTTTTGAGCATCCCATAGAAGTTTGCCTGCCTGTAGGTGGTGTTTTGGCCACATCGGACGGAGATTATTATCTCCCCTAGGCTGGTTAACGCAGTGTCCCGCAATCTCGACCATTGTGCGAATTTGTGCTAAATACAGCACTTTTTCCCGGCAAACATCACTGTCAGTTGAAACGGAATTGATAGCCGTTTTTTAACGCAACGGATGGAACTGCCAAAAAGCGTTTTTTTATTAGTTATTTTATCATTTTTTGGACTCGCGAGTGTGAATTACGGTATTTTGTTACATGACTGAATTTATTACACGGGTGTGAGTATCACTTACAAATTACAGACGGACATTATAACAAATAGAATGATTACTCCTTGTACACAGAGAAAAATACATTTTGTTAATTTATTAAGATTTTCTTCAAATTATTCGTAATCCGGTTTAAGAACAGGATTTCGGGCATTAACAAATAAATCAATAGATTTTAGTAAACGACGAATTAAATTATCATGACGTCGGAACACGTGTTCATGAAAATTCTAATATTTTCGCATTTCATCATTAAAGATTATCAATGCTCGTGCATGAACACGTATTCTGATATATCAGGAATGCAATCCCGTTTTTAACCGGATTATCAATAGTTTGGAAAGATTTGCAATACTCATTTATCTACGTGTAGAATTACACAGATAAATAAACGTAACCTAACCTAATTTTTTTATTTCAAATGAAATTTTTTTAGCACACAGTTGAACACTCTAAAATTAAAACCAATAAAAAAGTTCATTTTGCCATTGTATATTTATTTTTATCAATATACATATAATTGATAAAAAATATGATTTTTTTTTCTAATTTTTTTTCTACTGAGGATCTAACCTTCCTCCCCAGGGACTGGATTCAACACTTACAACTGATACAAAATCTGGTTGAGTAAGACAGATATTTATTTCATATATTAACGGCTTTAATGTCGTCCAATTTCAGAAATTAAAGTGTGTAAATAAGTGCCACTAATAGTTGATAGAATGCTTTGTCATCGACAACGAGTCTATCAGACGAGATTCAGTTAGATCGGATTCCGGCCTTCCTCAACCAGTTTCGTGCCTCAATCCTTCATCACAATTAGAATTAAAACTCAAAGATCGTCCATCCTTGCCTACATTAGGAATATTTTAGCCTATAATCTGTCTGTCTGTCTGTCTGGACCGCAACGCAGGTTTTCCTCGTATTTTCAATAAAATCTGAAAAGAAAATTACGAAGAAAAAGAACGATGTCAGCAGTTTTTAATATATTCTATGATAAAATATTGACTTGCTTAAGTATTTCAACGTCTTAAAATATTTTAAAAGTTTTTAAAAAATGATTTTCTAAAATGGAAAGTCGTACTTTATTGAACGCAGCCATGTGCTTCTAAAACATGGTTCAGGCGACTCCTGCAGTAAAGTTCATCTGATTTACTCTTTTTGGGGTTGTCTGGAACGTTATCCGATGACCATATACATGAAATGCGGTTCAGCCCCTACGAAACTACAACCCCTACGAAAGTTGTCCGAGAAAAACGGGGAAAAACTTACAAGACTGACAGTAAAAGTGCTAAATTATGTCAGCATATTTTTCGAATGGTAAAATATAATAATATTTACCTTTGAAAAATCACAAAAAGTTTACAAAGACTATAATTTCATTTGAACAAAAACAAAACAAAAAACAGTACAAATTTCAAATACAGAATAAAAACATTCGTATGCTAAAATATATTTCACAATAAAAAATCTATTCGAGCTATTCTTGGGAATATGCTTATGGTAGATTTCTTGTCCCTTTTTATTTATTTTTTTGTATAATTAAAGTAAATTTAGGATAATTTTTATTATACATGATATTATTTTCAATTACCCAGTTAGCAGAAAAATCTCAGGTCTAACTGGGGAGCTAGTCTATTTACTAATTAAATACATAATATTTATAAAAAGTTAAGGTGGTCATAAATAGTAGACATCATTATTACAACAAAAATACAGTATTAAAAAGACAACAGTAAAAAAATAACAATACATAAATAAATTGCAACAGTGTATATCTGAAAATCATCGATCATTGTGTAGATTTTTTGTAAAAAAAAGTAATGTCAGTTATTTTTAAAATTTTAAACAGTTTTTTTCACATTTTATTATATCTGGTAAATCGTTGAATAGCTTAGGGCCTAAGTATTCATAATGGTGTTGTGCAGCTGTCGTGTTGCATCTAGGTACATATATATTCCCAGATGTTCTAGGTTTTAAGCTTCTCGTTGAGGACAGTTCAGATTCTTTAAAAAGCACATCTTTCAAATAATTTTTAAACCGGTAGGATCTTAAATTTATCGAATAGTTCACTTGTTGGAAAATCTCTTGGTTTTTAAAAATAACTTTAATAATCATTTTTTGTGTTATTATTATCGGATACAAGTTAGTCTTATAAATGCTGCCCCATGCAATTACACCATACTGCAACACTGATTGTACAAGAGCAAAGTAAATCATTTTAATTTTCTAATATAAATTAATAATAATAAATTTTTCAGTGTTTCTTAAATTTCATTTTCATTTCTATAGTGATGCCCAGGTATTTGACATCTGAGGTTTTCTTCAGTAATTTATATCTATCGTTACATATAGCCACAATACCAGAACGACTGTGAACCAGCACTCCAATGAGTGCGCAATAAATTTTATTTGAGGAATTTGTGCTATTTAACAGATAATTCATTCAAAATAATATATAGTATACTTGTGGCACGTTCCAGATTGGATGATACTCTCAGTATCGCCCTGGTATAAGATCACCATTCAGAATTGATACGTTGCTAGAAATGACTTTTACGTGTTTGGTGACCAGATCTGAATATCTATGTACGTACATACCTTCCCCACTACCTTTATATATCCCAATTGGGGGTGCTATAGTCTAACTAGCTCCAGATGGTTGGGAGCAGTTGGGACTCACATAAAATTCCTAATGGCATCATATTTAATTTTCTTTTGATTTTATTTTCACGTGCTGGTTTTTTAGATGGGATTAAAATATACATCTCCGCTTAAACTTGAAAGGTTTGTGAAACAAATATTTAAGCAATCTTTAATCGTTATAAGCCTGCTAGCTCTCTCAAATAAACAAAGGTAAATTATTTACAAATCTGTAATTTCAAAAACCGAAGAATTTATAGAGGCCACAAAGGAAGATTGAAAAAGAAAAATAATTATAAACGGAATTATAAAATTCATATTAGAATAAAGCGGCAAAGGAAAATGGAATGCCGTCCAAAGGAATTCACGATATTATTTTATTCATTTCACCTTTGTTTTAGTCCTGATTTAAGCAAAATTAAAGTGGTCGAAGTATTTAACGGTATTGATAATATTTTGAAAAAGAAACATCTGAATTTAATTTTTTATTAAATTTTGAGTCTGATCATAAATTCAAAAAACATACCCCAATACGTGTGGAATTAATACAAAATTCTTACTTTCTTTTATTTCTATTAATCGATGTAATTATCAGTATCGAATACTTCGCATTTTTCCCCAGTGAAAGAACACTAGTCAGAATCGAAACGTTGCATGAAACGATATAATTAGCCCACTCAAGAGATATTTCATAAAAATTGTGCTGTATACATTTTTCAAGAAGGATTAATTAAGATAATCATATTTTTACGTGAATACCGCAACTGCTCCCAACCACTTGAAGCAAACAAGACTTTCGAGGACCAAATAGTAAGTTTACAATGCAAGTTGCCTGTATACTGTCAGATTCATTTATTGACAAATAACCTGAAATGGGACGGTTACGCCGCCTCTTGCGCTATGCACAATTTGGTTTGTTCCTCAGAGCCACAAGCCACAAGCCCAAAAAATAATTGTTTTACCGACAGTTTTATTTTGTGAGAAAATTTTTTCTATAAAGTCTTGGGCTAATTGGATAGTAATTTCTGGTAATAAAATAATAGTAAGGAATTTATCGATATCTAAGCATGTTGTATCTCTTAATTTCTGGCTGGTGGGATTTCGTTAGATAGCAAAGGCCTCGAGAAATTGGAATAAGCATAAGATAATTAAAATTTGGCCACTGTTTCGTGTTAAAGAAAAGAATTTCCCAACACTTGCCCAAACGTAATATGATCTCTTTAGCAGATTGGAACCGCTGATATACAAATACTTATTTGGCCCATCAGTTGAAAATATGACTTAGGAGAAACGGCTGCGCGGCCTCTTGAATACAAAACTTAAATTTCGATTTTTGAAATTGCAACTACAGTGCATCATAATGCATTGACATTTTTGGTAATAACCTAAAGAAATATCGATATGAAGTAATGCGTACGATCGATTATTAATATGAGATCATGGAATGTATCGGGAGCATCTCCTATCCTCTTCCTATTTTCCTCTTCCTCTCCCCTTCCTTTAACACCAAATTAATTTTAAGATAGTAAAACTTCATTTCCAATGAACTTTAGCAGAAGAAACTTCTGTGGCTTGACTTCAGTTAACTTGTATATTTATATCTATCATTGTATATTATGTAAAAGCTGGGTTTTTCTTTCAAATAAATAAATAAGTTGGCGTTTGTGCTTTTGGGGTAAGCCTTTTGCAAAACCCTGGAAGGACCAGTTGCAAAACGATATCAAGTGCTGTTATAAAATATGGGACAAATAATTACTACGTTTTCGCTAAACTCGATGGACAGTATTCCTCAAAACATTAAATCTGAGCTTATGGAACATAAGATTAACCCAGATTGGAATATATTTGAGTTATATCAATTTGGGTTGCGCTTGTCACCCCTGATTCATCAGGTAAGGTGTGTTCAGGATGTGTCTGTTCACCAGGTGTGTGGCGTATCAGATCGGGAGAGGCTGGCTTGGGGAGTGGTTGGTTTGGTTAGTCCCTTAGATCTCTCCAACAAACCCTCCACACACATCCCAAAAGACGACATTGGCTCAGAGGGAAATTATTTTTCTCAGGGCCCCCGTTATGGTGTTAGTGTAAAAAACGACCACCGAGTATGCTAGCTTCAAGCTGCTTCACTGGTAAGATGCTAAATTCACAAAATTGTATTTCGCGGTCTACTTTATATCACACATCAATCCGTTGCGTCATATGTATTAATTTATACAGATTTATTGAAAGGTAATTTTTGACATCTTCTTCTTGTAACAATTATTCCGGTCATGGTGACATTTTAAGGATGGGTTCAATGGGTAGGTAAGACAAAGGATTTAATACTGGTAATACCTATCTATTAAGTCTTTGCGGATATACAGGGTGTCCGGGGTCAAAGTGCAGTAACTTCAGGAGGTGATATAAGAACAAAGAGAACTGCACTAAAATAATAATACGAATTTACACAGAAAGTGTGTTGGTGTCTTCCAACTGTAGGTATTCGTTGATGTTTCCGTCGTTGAGAGGTTGGTGTTGTAAGTATGTTGTCGTGAACGCGGATTAAAAATCCTTATCTTTTACATGGCATGAAACGATCATTGAAGTAATCAGCTTTCAGAAGAATTAATGAATGAATCTCTTGTTACGTAACGGGCCGCCTCCAGCTCCTCTAACCCATTATCGAGTTATGTAACCCACATGTATAGTGAGTACATGTGAGGTATTTGTTTATAATATTTCTTTAATGTAAACAAATCACAGCTGTTCTGTTACCAGCTGTAAAGCGCGTGAAGGGGGGGTAGCGGGTGTTAGTTCTAGGATCGGCCAGTCGATTTCAAATGATCCAAAAGCAATTATAATGCAGTACGCACACGCCAGTGCAATGTAGCCAGATATGAACGAATTAGATTTACTGGTTTGAGCTTTCTTTTTATATGTGTATTAAATAATACATTGTAGTGTATTAAGGCGAATGAGACTCTAATAACGGGGGTTTGCTCGACGGTCACATTTTATTTCCTACGAATGTAAGTTATTTATATTTAAGATTAAGAAAAAGAACACCTTAACATTATTATAAGCAATAATTAGTCGCCTGAAATATCCATACAAATTGAAAATATCTTCCGAGTAAAAATAAATGCCGCTGACGGGAATTGAACCCGCAACTTCTGATGTCCGGTCAGGTGCTCTGGACCACTGAGCTACGTCGTCTTATTTCCAAAACGCCAAATAATGCAATATGTACTAGTACTTAATCAACAATTACTGCTTATTATATTTTTCCACCTGTAAACAACCAACTTTATTTTGTAGGAAAGGCTTTGTTAGTGCCGAATTTCCCACTAGATGGCGTCGAGACATATTATATCTACATTTGTTGGTGATATTTCAGGCGACTAATTATTAATAAACCTTGTCTTATAAAATTAGTATATCATTAAAAAAATAACATTACCAATAATATTTTTGGAAAATGGTTTGAAAATTTTATAAAAACTATAAAATGAGAGGTAAGCACCAGATTTTATTTTTCTAGACGATGAATTAGTAACATCCCTTGGGAATCATTTTAGATTTTAGTAATACGTTTATCAGAAATAATTAAAATATACCCCACGGAAAGATTTTCTGCGCCTGCTCGGGCAAAGTCGACCGTAGGTCCATATATTTCGCCTTCAATAATTATTTTTTTTTTTTATTTATTTTTTTTATTTTTTTTTATTTATTTTTTTTATTTTTTTTTCTTTTATTTTATTTAAACGCCCATAGAGCTTTTACCTATAATAATGTACATCTTTTTTTTTTAGCTATACAGATTACATTAACAAAAATCAGTGTTAACAAAATACAGGTTACATAAAAAAGTATCACAGTTTACAAAATATGTTACATAAAATACAAGAGTTTAAAAAATATAGGTATGGATAGAGTACAAATAAGTGAGAAATAGAAAATTTGCCAAAATCCTCCAAATCAACCATAATGATAATAAGAAAGTATAACAATAGTTTACAAATTAGGTAAAATAGTTCGCACATACTCCGTTTAAAGTTTGCCAAGTTCAAATTATTGTCAAATACATTTATATTGTTTAAGTATTTGTTACCAAGACTGTGTAAACGTTGTATTGGAGAGTGAAAACTATAGTTGGAATGAGATGTATGAATGTAAAATGTTGATATTTGCTTAGTTTTTCGTGTAGGTATGTGTAAATTTATTAAATGCAGGAGTTCACAACAATCGAATTTAGAGTTCAATAATTTTAATAAAAAGGTTAGGTCGTTTATTTTTCTTCTATTTTCTAATGTCGGAATATTTAAAAGATTCAATAATGACAGGTAATTTATGTGTTCTAAAAAGATGTTAAGTTTAAAATTGACGAAGCGTAGAAATTTTATTTATTCATAATGTTGAATTCTTTCAACATTATGAATATGTACATTGTAGAAGGGCAACCAAACTATGGAGTTATGTTCTATCAGGCTTCTAACAAGGGATATGTACAATAGTTTTATGATTTATAAATATTCAATGTTTTTAATTGTTCTTAATATAAAACCTAATGTTTTCATACCCTTATTCACAGTTTGTTGAATGTGGGCAGTAAAGTCTAGTTTCTCATCCATTATTATGCCAAGATCTCGCATTTCCTTTACTCTTTCTAAATTTGTTTTATTTATTGAATAGCCGAAAAATTGTGATGTTTTTTTCTGGAAAAGGTCAGATTGTTTTGAAGAACTTGACTGTCGTTTAAGGAGGTTATTTCTTTATATAATTTAATATCGTCGGCAAATAGCATTAGTACATTGACATTTTTAAAGCAGTTGACTATGTCGTTTATAAAAACAATATATAAAATTGGGCCAAGATGACTACCTCGCGGTACAAAAATGGTTAAGATAAAAAAGATTTTATTTTAACAAGTAAAGTTCTACCAGATATATAGCTACTTAACCAGCTTAACATATTTGCTCTGATTCCTAAAGCATGAAGTTTTTGGATCAGTACTTTGTGAGACACTTTATCAAAGGCTTTCGAGAAATCAGTATATATACAGTCAACTTGTTTATTTTTAGAAAAAGACTACAATATATAGTTTTGAAACAGTAGTAAATTTGTTGTAGTTGATCTACCTCTAATGAAGCCATGTTGTTTGTCATTTATTAACTTTGTTAGTGTGGGATATATTTCTTCCAAAACTAAAAATTCAAAGGTTTTGGGTAATACAGATTGTATGCATATTGGTCGATAGTTTGAAATGTCAGTCTCGTCACCTTTTTTAAATATTGGAATAATATAGCTGGATTTCCAGTAGACGGGAAAATATCCAGTAGATAGTAGGTGGTTAAATAAAATGGTTAGCGGTTTAGACAATACGGAAGCGCACTGTTTTAGAAAAATTAGCGGGATGGTGTCCGGGCCTGCAGACTTGTTCATGTCTAAGGAACATAGTTTTTTTCGCAAGATTCTTCGGTGATGTAGCAGTCTGTTAAATGTGTGGTTTTTTTTAATATGTATGAAGGAATATTTTCTTCTGGTGTTTCATCATCATAAACATTTTAAAAGAAATCAAAAAAAAGATTTACGATGTCTTGCGTATTGTTGGCGTATTTGTCGTCCATGTGGATTTCTGGAGGATAGTCAGTGCTGTCGTTGTTTATTTTTTCAATAAATTTCCAGAGATTGTACGAGTTTAAGTTTAAGGCTTTCTCGATAGAATTTATATATGTTTTATAACAGATTTTAGAGAGATCATTCCATTTTTTCCTACTTTCACTGAAATTTGTATAGTCGATTTTCTTCAGAGTTTTTTTTAGTTTTTTATGAAGTTTTTTTTTTTTGTTGTAGTGGGGCTATTAGTTCTGATGAGAAGTAAGTTGGATATGTATGTTTTTTAGGAGTAAATAGTGGTACATATGACTTGGTAGTGGTGGAGAATATTGAATATAGATTTTATAAGGAATCGTCAGTTTTAACGTCAGACAAAAAAGACCAGTCAACATGCGAAAGATGAGAATTCAAAGATTCAAAATCTGCTTTTTTGTACTTGAGACTTTTTTCAACGGGTTTCGGCTTGACGCCACATATATTTAACTTAATATTAAGATGGGGGTGATGGTTACAACAGGTAACAGAGGATCATTACATTTCTTAATGAACAATTTAGTATAATTTGATATTGCTAGATCTAATAGGCGATCATTTGTGGTGTATATAAAGTTATGTTGTAAAAGATTAAAAAAAATTGTTATATCTAAAATCTAACGTGCATGATCATTTTCACTTTCATTAACAATAAAACCAATACTTGTTTTCCATTTTAGGTTAGGGAAGTTGTAATCCCCGAGAATAATAATTTTAGAGTTAGGGTATTTGTAGAGTAGATTTTCAACGTCTTTGCTGTGGCTTCGATAGTTTCCGGCATCAGATAGTGGCGGTGTGTAAAAAGTTGCAATTATTATCTTTTCTACAGTGGTATCAATTTGTACAAATAGTTGTTCGAGTGTATTATTTTTTGTTTTGAGTTTTCTTGACATCGATTTCTTCTTTATTGCAATTACTACTCTGCCTCCCCTTGTTTTGGAACTGGATTTAGAGTTTCTGTCGCAGCGAAAAATTTTGTAGTTGTTAAGTCCGAGTTCTGTTGATTTTATTTCCGAGTCGAGCCAGATTTCTGTCAGCACATATACGTCGTAATGGTGTAAAGATATTGTAGAACGTAGTTCATTTAATTTGGTGCGTAGTCCCCGCGCGTTCTGGTAGTATATCTTGAGTTTGCATCGTTTTTTGGCGGTATTTGCACTATTTTAGGGTTTCCGTTTACATATTTTATAGTAATACCATTTTTGCCATTTGACTATCGTTTTTACAGTTCTTCTCTTAGATTTTTTAGATGTTTTTGTTGTAAAAATGTAGCATCGGGGTATATCCTTGTGTTGTTGTTTAAAATATGACGTTTACTTAGCAATGTTCTGGATGTTGTGGAGTTGTTGAATTGTATTTTAAGTGACCTTGGTTTTTCATCACTTGGTTTTCCAATGCGGTAAACACGTAGCATATCACGACTTGCGATATCATAGAGAGCAGAGATAAAAACAGTAACCTTGTTTTTGTCATCGATTAGTTTGTTGGCCGCAGTTGTTTGAATGCTTTCGGGTATATTACAAACGATGATGTTTTTAGCTCTTTCGCTACGCTCAATGATTTCTGAAATTACCTCGCAAATGTCAAAGCTGTTTTGCGGGGCTGAAATATTTATTCCGATTTCCTTATAAGCCCGTAATTCACCCTCTAGACTAGCAGTTTTATTAGACACCGTTTGCGCCAATCTACCAATTTCTATTAAGAAATGACTTGTAATTGGGGTTAGTTTTGTTATTTGGTCTTTGGTGAACTTATTTGCTGGATCCGTTAAACAGGTATTAAATGCAGCCACAGCATTTTCTACATTTGTTATCAATGCTTCGACATCCATTTTGGTAAAAATTGGATTGCAAGTAGAAAAAGATTATTATTTTTATTAAATTATTCAACTGCAATGGTTTTACTCCCCTGTAAGTTGGTTTACTCCGAGTACCTATGTAATATTTCTTTGAGTACTTATGTAGGCAATGCACTGCGAGATAGTAAGTTTGACAATGGAGGTAGCAATAATAATCTTCCAAATATTCGCACTGAGTCACTTTTTAATTATTATTTTGTTTTCACTTTTGACACTTTACAATCACTTTTTTTAAAGATGTAAGACCAGTTACACTTGTGGGCAATTAAAGCCACGTTTTAATATACTTTTCACTGCTTTGAGTATAGAAATTCACTGGTTTTCTATAAATTTGTATAGAGCGAATATTTAATGTGCTCACAAACTGTTGTTGTTGTTGTTATGTCGTTAAGATTCCCACTTTATTTTAAAGATTTGACAAGGCAAATTCAACCGCAGGTCTGTCCAATACACTAGATCTGCGCGTCGCATATTTTTGAGGACGGCTGCGTCGCTTACGTCTTAAAGATTCTGGCTTTATTTGAGGGTATCGTCTCGTCTTAAAAAGTCGAATTTTCATGATAAGTTTGGAATTTTTGGAGGGTTAAAAGTACCCATGTTAATTCAAGGAAAAATAAAACTATTATTAACGTCGTAAAATAAGAGGTTTTTGAATATATTTTTTGATATAAGACAATTTGTGTTCCAGTTTTAATCCGTCGTTTTTGCCAAATTCCAAATTTATTAAAATATTTTTTTTTCAAATTTTAAATCTCATAATATTTACCAAGTATTATTTTGCAATATAATTATCATCGGAATTCCTTTTGTAGCCACAGTAACTAATACTGCCAAATACACGTTATTTTTGTAGAATTTTTGGGAAAAGCGGTAATATTTTTCAATCTTTTTGGAATTTTGCAGCAAAAAAATTATAACTTATAACAAGTATCCGTGCGATTTATGACGAATTTGGCTGCGTTGAATTTAAAGGCTAAACATGCAAATCCAAGCTACAGGCAAAGATATATTTCTGATGTATGAAATTAATTTTATTTTTTAAATTCCTGAAAATATCGAATAAAAATTCGCGTTATCGCAAACACGAAATTTTCAGGTAATCTACTCATTAGAGAAAGCACAGCATCTTTTATTTGGAGGTAGCCCATCTAGTATATTTTAAGCCAAAGCATGGGGCGGGCGGCTTTGAGGAAGATGGCATTTGTAAAAAATAATAGCCGGAGAAGTGATTAATATTTAATGGCGCTTAGAAAAAAAATATTGCGGTTCCAAAGTTTATGATAATGTCTTCGCGGAAAATTGTATTAAAAAAATGATTTTACAGCTACCACTTTCTTGGCGATTTTTTTCTTTCGCACTTTTAAATTTCAGTTTAAGCTTAGATTAAAATTAAATTTCGTAGTGACCCTTCAGGATTTAATAGGATTGAAAAATTACTTTTGCAATCTTTGTAGCAGGCGCCCAGAAATTGTAGTAAAAAATCGTTACCTAAAGGTTAAATGTTTTTTTTCTTCTTCTAGGTATAGGTGGCGCAATTGGATTTAATGTAACCTGATTAATGGTGTATTATTATTTTATTAATTAAAATGCACTGATGGGATTTTAAATAAAAATATGTACACTAATATAATATGTATAAACTTTTGATATCGATATCCTTGAGAAAAGTCACTGAGAAACACCCTTTTGTTTTGCTTACACCTATGGTACTACTCTAAAATATATTTTTTTAATATTTTATATTAAGCCCCTAATGAAAATAATTTCCCTGCGGGTCTATTATTTGAGAATGCTGTGTGGAGGGTCTTTTTGAGGAAATAAAGAAAAGGAAGTTTTGTGAAAGAAAAAGGTGTGCGGGGTGGGTAGGAATCTAGGGATCAGTTTGTCCAGGAGTAATGGAGGAATGAACATATCCCTCCCACTGCGGCGCAAGGCGATGGGTCGAGATACCAGTTGGAGTGGCCAAAAGGTTTCCCCAAACTCGCCTCTAACGAGAACAACTTCAACACACCTCACCCGATGAACCCGGACATCCCTGATAAATTACTAAACGTGGCGAACAACTTGGGGTGACCTATGGCAGAGGTTGGTTAACTAATAAATGGTTTCCGGGCCGGCGGTACCCAAACCACCAAAATAGTACTCTCATTCAAAACTCACAACAATTTTATAACATTAAAAAGCTGGATACAAAGAGATCAGAAATGGAAACCGAAACCACTCAACTGGACAAAATAAACACCATGTATAATATAAAATAATTATTTCTTGGAAAACACTACTTATAATTATACTATAATTCCATATTATTAAATTTTTATAAAATGTGATTGAAATCCCCAGCACAAGAGATCCCAGAGAGGAAATCATTTTCTCTACTTGTTACCAAAAAATGAAGAAAACAAAACACTTATTACCTACATACAAGCAACTGTACATTGGTAATTTGCGTATGTTGCTAGTCTAAAGATAGCAGAGGGGGGGGGGAATAGGGAAGAGGAAGGTAAGGAAATACCTGTATATTCAGATCTGGTCACCAAACATGGGCATTGTTTCAATTCTGAATTGTGTTCTTTCACAAGGGTGGTAGTTAGAATATCTTGTACTTATGTCGTCTTAACATTACCTAAGTAGTGGTGTCGTGCTGGCACTGTTGGTGGATGCGGTGGACTCTCTCGCTGCAGCAGCTGGTCCAGTTTCTTCACCACCTAGGATTCTTGCTGCAGAGTCTCCATCTTCTATCTTCATGTCACCTGTTCCTGTTCTTCATTTTACTTAACTTAACTTCACTTTATTTTTGTAATATTTATATTTTTTGTAATAACTGCATCAACTGTAAAGCGCCCCTGAGGTGATGTCTCACAAAAGCGGCGCTATACAAATTGTCCAATATTCATTCCAATATTATTATTATTATTTGGATTGGCGTGCCGTAAATATAGTGTAAATGTATTATTTTGAATGAATAAATGATGGAATGGCATAAATTATTCTAATATAATTTACTTGTGCTCGCCGGGAATTTAATCCGGGACCTCCAGATTACTAGTCGAAAGACTTACCCCTCGAACGCGGAGGCTGTCAAGAAGAGTCTACGTAAATTATCTTTTTCAAGGACGAATAACAAGTTATAAATATGATGTTGTTGTATATAGTAACACTATGCTTATATATTATCTATGCCTAAGATTGTCTTTGCTTCGGAACCTCTTCCTGTCAAGCACTTGTAACGATTGCCAACAAGAATGGTTTATTAAAGTCAACACAATTATAATCGTCATCTTATTACACCACAATATAACAGAAGTATGCAAGCAAGTATCTGTATGAATACTGTGTATTACCTATACCTATTATTCCGTTGCGATATCTATAATTAATTGACATTTAATTGTTGATAATCCAGAATAAAAGTATGATAAATTTAGTAGGTAAAGAAACACGCAGGAACATGACTGGTACGAGTTATAATAATGCCTCATTATTTCTAATCCTCAATAAGAAATCGCACCACAAGAAGAAGAATACGTAACTTGTAAACACGAAACTGTTGTTTCAGAGAATTTGAAAAATTCATCAAATTTCAAAGTTCATTTCTGTGAAAGTCCTATTCAAGTTCTGTTATAGGCTAGTTGCTTGACATAACTGAAATAATAACAGAACTTGAATTTTTTTTTCACAGAACTTGAAAATTAACTTTGAAATTTGAAACATTGTTCAAATTCTCTGAGACAACACGTCCTTAGTATCTACTGTACGGACACTACAGAGTCCACAACTAAATAAACATTGTACTTTACTTGTACTGTACTTGTACTATTGTACTAATTACCAAAATTGTCAATTTCGAGTAAATTTTTTATCCCTCGATATCGTAATATCGTTTTTCAACGTTTAAAGCAAATTAAATTCGCTACCACAAAGGGTTTTACGACCATCAAAGCGTCACAACTAACAAAAAACTGGCATTTCAGCGCGCCATGCCACGCCAGCCAAAAGTCCGGGTGAAATAAAAGATAATTAATTTTGATGATGTTCGAAAAGCGATTTACGAGGTTCTCTAAAGGGATTTTAATCCCGGCTACTAGAAACTAACTGCCTCAGATGTTCCAACAGAAATGTATTGGATGCAGCACAAATATCATTTATATAATTATTCCCAATGGTAGTATGGAGTAGGATGGATCGCGTATTTTTAAAATTTCCGTGTTTTTTTCGTCCCTCCTTAACTCGACACAGAAGACACTGAGAAGAAAAAATTCCATAAAAAATGGATATGAAATCTTGTACTGTAACTGGATAAATAATGTGTCATACGGCATTAATATTTAATAATCTGATTCGTTGGCACCTATCTATCATCAAACTTATTAATTTTGGTTGCCTGTGTGTTGCATTATTAGTCTCGCTTGAAATCTGATTCAATGAACTCAAATTCGTTTTGAAAATTGGAAGTGATTGTGTGAAGAAGTCAGAAAAGGGCTAAAGAGGCACCTACCTATCATCAAACATACTAATACTGTGTTTTGCATCATTAGTCTGGCATGAAATCTGATTCAATGAATTCAAATTCGTTTTGAATATCGGAACTGATTGTGGTGTTAAGAATTAAGACACGGGCTAAATTAGGCACCTACGTATTATCACATATACTTATATTTCGGTTACCTTTGTTTTGAATTATTAATCTTGAATAAAATCTGATGCACTGAATTCAAATATGTTTTAAAAATTGGAACTGATTGTGTAAAGAACGACAAGAGTTATCATCAATATCATCATCAATCACAACAGGTGTCATCTTTGGTGACTTTGGTATATAATGTGCTCTAACCAAAATTTTTCCACATTTTTTTCATTTAGGAGGTGGGTTTAAGTACCACCGCCCCAGGAACCATTAATTGGATAACCAACACTTCTGACATGGGTCACCCAAAGTGGTTACCTACGTTTGGTGATTTAGCAGGAGTGCCCAGGTGCATCGGGTGAGGTGTGTTCAAAATACGCCTACCCACGAGCCAGATCGGAAGAGGCTGGTTTGGGGATACCCTTTGACCTATCTAACTGGTCTCTTTTAAACCATCACTCATCAACAGCATCCCCAAAAATGACATCACATTCCTTAGGGTCTCCTATGTGGGGTTAATGTTATAAAAAGTTGAGTGGTACTGTCTAACTGTGGTATTCAGCACATACATTTAGTACGTCATATTTTTCATGTGAAAGTTTCCTGTTAATTAAATTCCAACTGGTGGTTTTATAGATCCATAAAGTCTGTTGAAATTATTATAACAAGACATTTGTTAGAATCTTTATAAAAAAATATTAGCATTTATTCAAATTGATTACAGTTTTGTAAAAGCAGTCTCCTAGTGGTGAAAGTGACACATCGTCTATGGTTATATAGTCGTACCAAACAGCCAAGGTACAAAGCCCCGTAAAGCAGTGATAATAAAAATGATTGTTCTTCAAAATCACTTGATATCGCTTAGAAAAGGGATGCGAAGCGCTTTGTTCTTTTTAATTTGAACAGATTTACCAACGTTAAATAATGATCCGGTAAACCAATCAAATATAGCAAAGTACGGAGTGTTCTTATAGCCGAGGAAAACATTTTTAATTTGGCAAATTACGAACGTCTTTAGCCTTTAACTTTACTGGGAAAGGTTATTTTCTTTTTCTGGTACCGTAAAGGAGTCTTCCTTTCTGGTGTCCTGTAGATTGATAAAGTGAGCCTATAGGAGGTTGGCTATCATCAGGGTATGTCCGGTGAAACCTTAACACTAAAAAAATCAAACGAGAAAGATGGAATCCTTTGAAATTTGGATATTGAGGCATATCCACAAAACACCCTGGCACTGTCATATTTAACTTCATCATAGATTTTATTTTTAAATGTGAATACCGCAAAAGAGTCTCAACTGCTCCCAATAGTCAGAAGCCAGTGAGACTATGGTATCCCCAATTGGGGAATATTGTGGGGCTGAAAGAATGGACAATGGTGGAGAGGGGGATAGGAAGGTGGGGAAGTACCTGGCCATTCAGAGCTGGTCATCATACATTGCTCAAGCAATTTCAAGAAACGTTTAAATTCTAAATGGTGACTTTTACCAGGGCGATACTGAGAGTATCTTGCACTCCAATGCTAATAATGGTAAAATTGTACTAATTATGAACGAAAAAAACTCCTTCAATGTAGGCCTCAGCACGCGCAATCCACTCAGTGAGGTCAACATTACTAAATGGTACTACAGTAAATCCAATTCTTAACCTTGGAGAAAATACAATAGATACAATTGATAACTTTGGAGAAAAATACAGTATCTCCAATTCTTAACCATGGAGAAAATACAGTAGATCCAATTGATAACTTTGAAGAAAAATACAGTATCTCCAATTCTGAACTATGGAGAAAATACAGTAGATCCAATTGATAACTTTGGATAAAAATACAGTAAATCCAATTCTTAACCTTGAAGAAAAGACAGTAGATCAAATTGATAACTTTCTAGAAAAATACAGTAAATCCAATTCTTAACCTTGGAGAAAATGCAGTAGATCCAATTGATAACTTTGGAGAAAACTACAGTGAATCCAATTCCTAACCTTGGAGAAAATACAGTAGATCCAATAGATAAACTCTGAAGAAAAATATAGTAAAAGCCATTAATTACCTTAGATAAAATACAGTAGACTCAATTAATAACCCTGGAGAAAAATGTAATCTCGTAAGCTACGTGACTAGTACAAGTGTAGTTCCGTAGAATTGATCCGGGTTGTAGTCTTCAAAGTAAAGTTAAGCTCCAATAGGGAATGCACAAGAATAATAAGATCCTTTGTAACATGATTAGTAAAAGACTATAAGGATTGCTTTGTTATAGAATAAAATAGGTACGGTAATTGATATTATATTTATTAAAATAACAAATTGGGGAGACTCTCAAATAACAAGATTAGCATGATCTCAAGGCGTGTGCGACAATATGAAGAATTGATCGCACGGAAGGAATTTTAAAGTAGCAATAAATTAGTTAAAAGTGTGACATTATAAATGACATAAAATATCTGACCTGATTCACCGTAATGGGCGCCATACAACTCTTAGGAAATAATTGTAAATAAGTGAGGGATTGACATGATGACCAGCGATTAAATATATCTAGCTAAGTACGCCATCCGCGTCCCCCGCAACTTGTCGACTGGAGCAGTTGCTCGCATCACCTCAGTTGGCGCGACCTGTCCGCAAGGCTGTCCGATTGGTACTGGCCATAAATATACCACTCTCTAGATCGATATCTCCGGGCTTCGATATCTTCGATATCGATATCTTCGGGCAAAAAACTATTTTAAAAATTAAAATTTCCTTGAAGCAGAAAAATGTCGAAATGTTTTCCACGGGCAAAAGTTCATCTGACTAAGAAAATAAACTTTTACAGTTTATTTACTTAAGATGAAACATGTTAATCGGAGAAGAAGAAACCCAAAATGACGAGAAATTTGCAAAAAACACTGAAGAAAATTTCCAAAACATGATTGTCCGACAGTACGACGATGAATTCCGACATTTTTCTGCCTATTTTGAACTCATGGTTGCATATGTTTAAAAGTCTTTAATTTCACCAAAACAATAAGATAATACAGGATAACACTAATCAATAACATGAATAAGTTGGTCGGTATAATAAATAACATTTATACGTTGTGGAGGAAGACTAACCTAAAAACTGTCAATTCACTTTAAACTTGAACTTACGTAGGTAGAATGAATATATGCTTGTAACTCTCTAACACTATACTGGCTAATATTGTATTTTTATCACGAACAACTTTAACACGCAATATTTTCGACGCGAAATTACAGTATTTCGGCAGCAAGTGACAACCCGCGTGTATAAATAAGAATGATTTGAAAAGAGTCAAATGACAAAATTCCGTCATCTCTTTCTGTTACACGAGTCATAATGGTAGAGAGCGAGAGATCAAACCAATCCTTCTGCTCTAACCAATGAGATCTGAGCTTTTAGCCATATTATTCGTTTTCTATAAGAATAATGAGGTGGGCGTGGCGGTTTCAAATGGGTTTCAAGGCCAAAGCTTAGTTAAATGCCCCTGGTACTGGCTTTCAGAAATTAAGTCTTCTGATTTCTTCTGGAAAGGCCCATAGAGCACGAGTCCCATAAACGAAGGCGGTCTTGGATAGAGTTTGTTAAAGTTTGTTTAATTTTATCTTAAGACGGTAGCGGGGCAAAATTGAACTGCTACAAGATATACTAAACTTGACTTTTTACCATGGCGTTTGTTTGGTTAAAACGGTCTAAAACCAGGCTCAAGACCGGCTTTACCACACTAACGTTGAACGGGCGTGTAAATATCTAATTAGTAAAAAGGTTAACCAAACAAACGCCATGGTAATAAGTCAATTGTGAACTGTTCTGACCTAATGCGCCGCGTAATATTTACACAACGTTTTTAAGTAAGTCTTTAATAGTTTTGGAAAAGTTTATTGACATATTTAACGATTGACTTCTGCGAAATATATATTACTTTAAATTCCTCAATGAACTATGGAACTTTAAATGCATTTCTTCTCGAATTCTTCACTTCATTTCCACACAAAAAAACCCTGCTAAGCACCGGGAAGACACGGTAATTACCGGTTATTTGGATCAATCTTCTTAGGAATAGAATCAACCGCTTTATTCTCACAGGATGATATATTTAATTTGAATAAACGTTAACAATGTACCTTTTTCTATTGGCAACACTACATGTTTTAGATGGTTGCATGCAACATATACAGAAGAACGCAAGAAATGCCATGTTTCGTGATCCAAATATTTGCCCATCGCGGCTTAAATTTTCGAAACTGAGCTTACGAAAATCAAATGGGATGGAGATCTACGATGTTACGCGAGTGCAAGTGAGACAGACCGCTAGGCTATTGGGCTAAATGAAACATTTGTTTTTATTCAAATTTGTAATGCACTTCTTGATTTCTTCGTTATTCTAAAGTTGCATCGTAACAAAAAATCCGAACAATATTAGTAACAGCAAAAATAAAGGCGAATTTTGTTTATTTTAATTTTTTAAATATGTTTTATCACACTTCTAGATGTCGCGACGGATCACGTGATATTTGCTCTGTCTCGTTCACGCGCTCTGACTCGTATCACGTGATTTTTTAACAAAATTTAATTTGATTCACTCTCAAATTTAAATTTTTGACGGATCGCGTGATACGAGACAAAGAGCGTGAAACGAGAGAGAGCACATACTACGTGATCCGTCGAAAATTGAATTTGAGAGGGAAAAAAAAAGTGGGTGTGTCAAGCCTACGCAAGACAGAAGTGAAACTTCTAGTTTCAGCTGATGCTTGGCGTGGCGCAGTTCGCTGGTGTCTGAGAGAGAGGAAAGAAGAGAAGAGAGAGAACGTTCGTGAGCGGCTCCCCCACCTCAACAAGGTTTCACTTCAAAAATGCCACAGCCGAGAATCGAACCTCGCTTAACTGATTGAAAGCCAACCACGCTGAGCACCAACTGTAAGCAAAGCCGCATAAATTGATTATATTATGTAGGTTCTGAAAATATGAGAGCTTGTTATGTTTTATAATGTTACCTACATCACACCCAAAATATAATATATTTTTAAAAATAATGTACAATGTACAGAAATAGAATCCCACACAAGATCGCGTAGTGCGCTCTAGCGAACGGATATTTTATCAGAGGGAGATAGTTTTAATTTTTTTTTCTGTAAATTATTACATATTATCAAAATAAATAAATTAATTAAATAAATGTAATACAATTATCATAATATACGGATTAGATAATAATTTTAATCCAACACAATAACGCAAAGCGCGCTCTAGCGGAGTAATGTTTTATCACAGTGAGATAAGTGTTTTTATTATTTTGCAATATTATTTTCTTTTAAAAAATGTTCTGACCTACTAAAAAATAAGATATTGAATGAAAAAGGCGTTAAAAACAAAAAAATAATGTGCGATGGCCGAGAATCGAACTCGGATCAACTGCTTGGAAGGCAACTATGCTGACCATTACACCACCAACGCCAGTTGTCGGGATGAGCTAAGAAGCATTTATATGTTACTTCAAAACTTTGACTAGATCAAATGAACTTTAATCGGTGGTCCCGCATTTTCGTTTCGGTCATGAGTCGGTTTTACTCCGGTCCTCGAAATTGCATGACGCGCGTAAAGAAGTTTCACTTCAAAATTCTAATACAAATACCCTAATTTCTGGAAAGGAAAGGAGATTCTACTTCCACGTCTGTTGTCGCTGACATGCAAGTCTGGCCGTACTAGATCAATTATTCGTCTCATATTGATTTTGGTGAATCTATATTTGCATCGAAAATCTAATTCTGAGAGAGCTTCAAACGGATCGTATCGCTTATTGTAGGTTTTACGTACGCGCGGTTGACGTACAATTCGTATACGATCGATGTTTTCCAAACCCGACCGCAAAATGTCGAGATTATCAAAAAAGTTTTCCATTTCGAGAGAGTTTGGTACGCAAGTTGACGCGAGTTTAGTCTATAAACCTAGGGGACCCGCGATCTAAAATCTGACAGGTCGATAATCTGCTGTATTACCCACCCGCGCATGCGCGCGGCCGTGAGTAAGAATTTGGAATAATCCGTTCATTTATGTGTACATTTATTTTCATGAGTAAGACTGATTGAATGTAAATTTCCAAATTTAATTCAATGTTAATTAATAAATAAATTTATTCGAACAATGTAATCATGGCATATCAACTTACAATTTCGGAGGCATTAGTTTTTTTTTGCAAATTTTTATTTTGCTGCTGCCTTATTGAATTCTGGTGAATATTGTCGGGTTTTGGCATGGAATGTTGGTTATGTATTTGTGCTGCATGTAGGACGTATTTTGGACCATCATTGGGACTCAATAAATTCGCAGTACACGTAGAATTTAGAACGATTTTCCGTTTTTTTGATGGAACTGGAGCAGGTGTTATAGCTTCAGCTACCGCAGATTGCCGAAGTTTTTGACGGTCTCTGTGTGCTTTACAACGTTCTGCTCCCGTTTTAGCTTGAGGTTTGGGAGGCTTTAATTCTTTTTTCCGCTGTCTGTACCGCCTGTTGGCCATTGCTTTGATTGTAACGACATTCCTACATCATATTTCACTGTTAATATAATCTCGCCAATATATTAAACAATCCTATTCCAACAATACTACTATATTGTGAAATATTTATCAACTCTTATAGTATATTATAATAAAACAAATAAAAAACTTTATTCCACTTAACTCTTATAGGTTATATTTACCTTATGTTAATGTCATCACTGTGTGAATCAGACTCTCCTCTTCTTTGTTGATTCTCAGGGGATATTTCCTCTTGTGCCACTGATGTGTTCATCACCTCTATCTCGTCACTACTCATTTTTAACACTGAAATTCTGTACCAAACCGTATGAACCACAATTAATTAGAACGTTCGTGAGCGGCTCCCCCACCTCAACAAGGTTTCACTTCAAAAATGCCACAGCCGAGAATCGAACCTCGCTTAACTGATTGAAAGCCAACCACGCTGAGCACCAACTGTAAGCAAAGCCGCATAAATTGATTATATTATGTAGGTTCTGAAAATATGAGAGCTTGTTATGTTTTATAATGTTACCTACATCACACCCAAAATATAATATATTTTTAAAAATAATGTACAATGTACAGAAATAGAATCCCACACAAGATCGCGTAGTGCGCTCTAGCGAACGGATATTTTATCAGAGGGAGATAGTTTTAATTTTTTTTTTCTGTAAATTATTACATATTATCAAAATAAATAAATTAATTAAATAAATGTAATACAATTATCATAATATACGGATTAGATAATAATTTTAATCCAACACAATAACGCAAAGCGCGCTCTAGCGGAGTAATGTTTTATCACAGTGAGATAAGTGTTTTTATTATTTTGCAATATTATTTTCTTTTAAAAAATGTTCTGACCTACTAAAAAATAAGATATTGAATGAAAAAGGCGTTAAAAACAAAAAAATAATGTGCGATGGCCGAGAATCGAACTCGGATCAACTGCTTGGAAGGCAACTATGCTGACCATTACACCACCAACGCCAGTTGTCGGGATGAGCTATGAAGCATTTATATGTTACTTCAAAACTTTGACTAGATCAAATGAACTTTAATCGGTGGTCCCGCATTTTCGTTTCGGTCATGAGTCGGTTTTACTCCGTCCCCGAAAATTCATTACGCGCCTAAAGAAGTTTCACTTCAAAAAAAATTACCAAAATTTTGTATAAAATGATTCAACGTTTATTGTGTTCAAAACTGTTCAAAACTGTTCAACCTGATCACATTAACCGTCGCCTACTGTGTTAAACACTACTGGATATGCACAGTAGATCAGCCAGTGGCGCAACACCGCAGTGCCAGCGGTAACGGGGCCATTAAGCTTTTTACTGCATTCCACGATGTTTTCACGACCGCCAGTGGCTTACCCGCCGCCACCGCCCCCTCCAAATTGTTTTATACTATCAGCGGGGCAGATGATGTCTCGGTGTCGGGCGTTAAGCCACTAGAGAAGGCTGAGATCAGCTACATAGTTTTCAATAAACATTTTCAAACTTACTAAAAAAAAAATACGTGACAACCGTTAAACGGTATTTTAGTTACACATTGACATGTAAATTTGTACAAGCTCTGTTTTGAATTCTTACTAAAATATATTTTTTAACTGTGCTGCAAATTTGGCAACGTTGTTTTGGCGGACTGACGCATGCGCATTTACAGATGTTGATTTTCATAATTTCTTTTATAAAATTAACTATTCACTATCAAAATCGTTATTCAATATATTTGTGTTATTTTTCGTCAATTTTAGTAAAATAGTAATGTCATATTGTAAAGTTACTTGTATTTTTATGCAAAAAAGTGAGATTAGTTGGCCTGACATCCAAGAAATCTTCACCACAAACAACAATATAAATCTCCGTGGACTTTAAAAAAAAACTACTAAAAAAGCTTTTGCATGCAAGCCGAATTTATAATAGAATAGTCAGAGATGCATGGAATAAATTTCCCCAATATGTCATCGATTTTACTAATATAAAGCCAATTTAAAGCTCGATCGCATTCTTTTTTCTAAAGAAGAAAGGATTAACTTATTTAAAATTTAAAAAACCTGTTCATCTTATTGTGAAATCAGATATGAGCTCATCAGCAGATTCTTTCCTGCTCATTATATAATAATAATTTATACCAAATAAACCATCTTTAAAAAGATCAATTAATTTTTAAACGCAATCTAGACTATGCTGGGGATGGCGTAATATAACGATATCCGGTTCAGATCTTATGCCGGATGGTCTCCAATAACTCAAAGACGGCTGTCCTCAATCGGAGATTTCCGCGGCGGGACTTATAGTATATTGAATCCTTAATTAAATCACAGGAAAATACCCACTGTGCCACGTCAATCCGCTAAGTCGTATTAATCGGCAGGATAAAAATCAGCCGGATCCGAAGCTTTTTCATTTAAAAACGGGTATCGATGAATCAATATTCTCATGTATCAAATTTGTTCTTTGCTATTTGCTTTTTACAATTTTCTATCATGATAAATATTATTACCTCTTATTGATTGGTTCAGTTAATAAATTCGTTTGAATATCGACAGAAGTCGAGGAAGTTTGTGGTCATTCTGAATTGGAGTTCATTCAGGAATAATACAAGATAGAAAAAAAGGTTTTTTCAATATTTCAACACAATGGAATTCTTTCATGAATTGTCAGTATCAACAAAAGTAATATTGAGTAATTTTTGTTAAATTTGCATTTAAATTATAAGGCACATTATTTTATGTTATTCTAAAATGTACAAGTCACTACAGATAACTTTTGAAGAGATCATGTCGCGTTAAAACATAAGCTATTTAAAAAAATCCGTACTAAACTTTGACTAAAATATTCCGAATAAGTTTTTTAAATACATACCTACCATCGGGCAGCAAAATGACATGCTTAGGAATCGAACACACTGTACACACAACTTCTACACCCTGTCCATAATTGTACACAGAGGGTGCCCGGGTGGTAAAGTGCGCTAACTTCGGGCGGGTGATTCTAAATGATAATACAAGTAAAAAAGAATATATTTTTTCTTCTATGGATATATATTTTATATATGAAAATAAAAATCGGTATTTCTCAAATGTTATTTATCTTTTTTACTTCTACGATCATGTAGAATCACCTTCCGAAATTAGCTCACTTTACCTCCGGACACCATGTATAAATAGTTAAAAGTTAAAGGATTATGTTACAATATTTTGTGTAAGTAGTAGGTAGACGACAGAAAATCATTAGTTTCTTAGTTCGACCGAGTGATGGTAGATTTGTAATATGCTTATTTGGAGTGATAATAACCAATAACAGTATAGTGATAAATCTAACCAACATAAATAGTGAACCAAGAAACTATATACATATTATGTAGTTGCCCTTTCCCCTGTGCCATGTCCAGTTTGTTAAATGTGTTTGTGAAGTTTAAGTAAATCCACTTACATGTCAAACAACAACTTTCAAATCGTTTATAAGCTTCGGAGTTTAGATACTGTAGATCAGTGCTTCTCAAACTAGTGGAATTTTGGAAGAAAGTTTGAAGCTCTTTCTAGTGTGCCGTTACACGTTTTTATTATTTTTTAATGTGAATATCGGACAAGAGTCCCAATTAATCACAATCTTTTGAAGCCAATGATAATATGGTATCCATGATTGGGGTGTGTTGTGAGGCTGAAATTAATGGGGAGAAGAATGATATGTGGAAGAAGTAGATGGTGGAGTTCCTGGCTTTTTAGATCTGGCCACAAAACACGCCATTTCAAGCAACGTTTCAATTTCCACGAACAATGTTTATTAATAATAATTTTTTCCTTAAAAAGTGTTTCACCAAAGTGTTATTTATTATTTCATGTATAAATATCATCGGGTTCAAGATCATCTGTTTAACTGTTAACCAATTTATTTCCTTTAATATTAATATTTATTTTTGAAGTATTTTGGTAATGGTTGTTTATTATTTTATGTATAAATATCATCGCGTTCGTGGTCATTTGTTCAAAAGAACAAGATACAGAAAAACAAAAAGGTAACTGGGAAACGAACCTAGGATCGAAGTCTTACCAGGACAATGCCTCTAACTTCTCGGCTATTATTACATTGATGGGCTTAACATTCAAAAGTTATTAAAAGAATTATTTCAATAAAAAAGTATTTTCCTCTCCAAAGACACCATCTATTAAAACGTGGTAATACCTGTATTGACCTGTAGTAATGGGAAAAAGGTTCTTTTTTGGCCTGTTGGATGTTTGCCAACGGCAATAATAAATGGAGAATCGAATGCTATTTGGCCTCCATCTTATTGTATGTTTTATTTTTTTTTTTAAATATATTTCTTGTATATAAAAACATAAATATGTTATACTAAAAAAACTAATTACAATAAATTGTTTTCTTTTTAACGTAACTACTCAATTCAATAGAGAAAAACGTTTCTCGTGTTTGAGTTGGGTAGTATTGCCATAACAATATCCATAGGCTAAAGAAAAGAAAGTTTTTATTTATAAAGTAAGAAATAAACAAAATGTATATAGCATGATAACACAAGTATAGATAATGAAAATAGACTAATATAGCAGTTACTAAATTAGATACACAGTAAATTAAAATAAATTTAAGAATATATTTATTTACATTTAACATTTATTTAAGAATAGTAGTAAAATAAAAAAAATATTATTACATTTCTATTAATAAGTAGGTAGTAAGTAGTAGGTGGTATAAGTACATGGAGTTATTTTATTATTTATCGAGGCCAAACCTTAATATAGTTTGAGAAGCGCCGCTTTAGATAGTTTCCTATCCTTTATCTCCCAGATACAGTACATATTGAGATCAAGCGACACATAAGGTTAAAGTTCTGTAGGATATTACACTGTAGCCGCTATACGGTGTACGTTATAGCCTGACATGTTTAATCATCAGTAGAAGCTTTGATAAATGAGTCAAACTGACAAGTCAGCTTATACACGTAGCTTATAAGACAGTAGTTCTCAAACTGCTGGACAACAAGATAAAAAATTAACGCAATCAAAGTAAACTTTTTCAGAATTCTATGACGATATTAATTTTTGAATCAAACACATAGATTTCGGTTGTGGGTCAAAAATTGTATTTCCCAGAATTCGATGAAAAAAATAGTACAATCCGACAAGATTATTTTATTTTTATTTAACCTTTCATCTGTGGTGTGTATTTACTACACATTGATTCTAACGACTGTATAAATTTAATAAATTCTGGGTTCAGATTTTAGGTATTCCTCCGTTATACATTTATGCACTGAATTAAAAAATAATATTTTACATAGTTTTCAAATTCAATTAAAAATCAGAGATTTTTGTTAAAAATCGGGAGCAAATACACCAATGCAATCAACCGTGTGACACTGCTACGCGAAGAGTGTGCGAGGAAATGACATGCTATTGATGTCCCTTAGTTCGCTATGCGGGAACAGGAGAAATCCACACGTCCGCAGTTGTATTATGATTTAGACCATCGATACCTACGACTGCATAGCTGTGTGTGTGCGTCCAGCGCCCAACCAGCGCCTGTTCTGCCAGCCGCCAGCCAGTCGGTCGCGGGCCGTCATTAGATATGGACTCCTTGCACGTTTTTTTAACATCTGCCGATGGTTTTTTCATGTTTTCAGCAATTAAATTACAATTATTATCACTTTTGACATAAAATATAATGAACATGAGCGATTAGCTATGAAAATTCGTAAGGGAAAGGTTAAGTAAGAAAGAAAATCAGTAAGTGTATAGCAGACAGAGGGTTAATATAAAGAAAATATTATTTTATAACATTTTACTACATCTAAACTATTTACTCCAGATATATTATTGTGTTAGCTATCATATGTATTATTTTATTAAAAAATATTATTTATTATCTAAAGGTATCATTTAATCGCTGACAGCCCTAAATTATTAAAGCCAAATTCCGATACCTGCCCAGCTATATCAGGTAGAATTCATTTTGAAGGTAACAATAAACTACTCAAATAATTTTTTTTCTGTTATTTTAACATTCTACACCTTTGTAGAATTTATTTTATATTAATTACTATATATTATCATAAAAACCTCATACCTCGATTTATATCAGGTCATATACAAACTTAGTATTCACTCAACTATTATAACACTAGTACGTTTTTACGACTCGTTTTTGTGTGAGTCGGCTCGTATGTGGAACGAGCTACCGGCATCTGTTTTTCCTCCCTCCTATAATCCGAGCCTCTTCAAGGCCCGCATTAACAAATCCCTTCGTACAGCCCCTACCTTATTCCGCCTCACAACGTCGCCCAACCGGGTGGTGACATAGTTCCCCTGTCTGTACACTGCACAGGCAGGGACGCTCTTGTGAGGTGTCACATAAAAAATATATATATTTATTATAATTATGTATTGTCTCACTGCACTTCTATTAACAACTGTATCATTTGCAATAATATTTTTGTGTACACATTACTTGTTCTGTAATTTATTACTAATATTCTCCTGTGTATCACTGTATGCTTATAATCCGATGTATCATTCTATTATAAAAGCCGTTAAAATAAATAAATAAATAAAATTGCAATGTAATAACATATTATATATACCAACCGTCCAATGACGGTGTACAACAGTATGTTATATCAAATGATCTGTGTAAGGGTAAGTATGTAGCATATGTTCCAAGCTGTTAAATAATACCTCCATAATTGAGAATAACTTGTATTTATGGAAGAAACGAATTCAAATGAGTTATTAGTATAATTGTCTCTGAATAGTATAAAATAAAGTCGCTTTTCGCGTCTGTGTGTTTGTGCACTTAGTTCTTCTAAACCACGCAGCAGATTTTGATAAGAGTTTTTATTATAATTTGGAGAATTTTTTCCGGAAGGTTTATACATATAAATCACAAATATATGTTTTGAAATCAAATGTAAATTTTTTTCAAGCGCTTAAATTGCTAACGCTTGATAAACCTTATGAGGTAAATCAAATAAAAGTACTTCAGAATTGTATATCTTAAAAAGCCTTACAGAAAAGTCTACCGTAGTGTATGTCTATCCTTAAGTATAACCCCCAGTAACGCCGGACGAAGTTTCCAAGTTTCGACTAAATAACAACCCTGTCTTTTTTCTTTTCTATAGTTTATCTAAATTACATTAAATGAATATTGTTCCAAAAATTAATAAAAATGCATATATCGAAGGGAACGGTTTCAAAATACTTTTATTTAAATTTCGCTTTTGCTGTCATGAATGATAATCTTGGAAGTGGAAATCAACCCACTTCCCGACAAGCGATCGAGCTCAAACTCGACAAATAGACTCGCTTTCGATGAAAATTCATTCTATCAATCATTAAAATTAATGGAATTACAGGAGTTAATATACGAAATAAATGTCGGTCCCACCCGATCGGCATTTGGTGAGGTTGTTAGCGCGGTTGACACTAGTCCCTTGAAAGGAAAGCTCAACCCATTCAAACAAATTATTTGCAAAAAAAAAAAAAAAAAAATTTAATAAGTTTTCTAAGACGTTAAGTTAACAGCAGTTTAAAGGTTCCGTCTCTGGGGAGGAAGGCTCATTCCTCAGTCAAAAAAAAAAATGGTAATTGGTTACTGGCTAGCCTAGTTTAGTTTAATTTAAAATTTTAGTTTAATTTTTGTCCTCTATTCTGGCCCTAATTATCATAGGATATTGTCTACCATCAGAAAATAGTCATCAAGTACAAAAAATGTTAAGTTCAATTATGAAAAAATAAATGACTTCTTAATATAGATATATACCTTTTTAATAAAAGTATGCGGGATTATATTTGTTATAATAGAAAATAAAACCAACATATTCCTGTCAATAAACGCACACATGATATTATTTTTTTCGCACTTAATTCCATATCTTCGTTCAGTCGCCACCAACTTTGTTGACAGTTGACACCCCAACTGTCAGAAAACTTTACTTTTTTCATACATAGTTAGGACTTGGAAGTGTGTCACCATACGCAACTGCCAAATTTATCGAATAACCGAAAAAAGCATGGACTGTTAACTGGGAAAAATGATTACTGTACTGGACACCTACGCCAGTGGCATCGACTGTAAAATGCCGGTTTCCTCTTGGGGGTACCTTGGGTAAGGATTTGCAATGAAACACAACTTCGCGAATGTCGTCGGACAACTGACTGGTTGGGCCAGTTGTTTGCGTATTTATTGGGTTCGAATTCAATAATTTCTACACGTGTTAATGTGGAGCAATTATTCTTATATCTAAACAGAAATATTTCCAATGAACTTTAGCATAAGAAACTTCTGTGGCTTGACTCAGTTAACTTGTATTTGTATCATTGTATATAATATAATAGCTGTTTCTGTTTCTTACAAATAAATAAATAGATAAATAATTATAATACGTCATAGCGGCAAGAATTAATTACTAAGGTCCCACAGTTTTATCGTGCGAGTAATTCATCCTTAAAATGGCAATATGACACGTGTACGGTGATTTAAATTCTTAGCAAGACGACTTAAAGGATTCGGCATCGTAAAATGTGTGATATCAGATAAATATTCATTTTCTTGATTATTTTATAATTATCCAGGTACATCCATCTGCTGTCCGGTACAATTACAAAAAGTATAAATGTGCAAAACGGATTGTTTGCATTTCATCTGTGATAGATTAAGTGGAGAACAATTTTCTGCATTGGCACCAACGAAAAGCTTTTTTTCTCTTTGATTATTCTACGTTCTACATGCATAATTTTGCAGTCATTAAAACATATTTTCATGTCGTTTTGAACCGATTACATTTATCTACAGCTTTTATTTTTTTATTCTGTAACCGCACAAGAGTTCCGACTGCTTGTAACCGTCTGGAGCCAGTGAGACTATGGCATCCAGATTGGGGGTAGTTGTGAGTTTGAAGGAAGTGGGGAAGGAAAAGAGATGGAGAAGAGAAAGTTGGGGAAGTACCTGGCTATTCAGATCCGGTCACAAAACACGGCCAAAGCCATTTCAAGCTAGTGTTCAATTCTGAATGGTGGTTTACACCAGGGCAATACTAAGAGTATCTTCAACTATTAAACGTGCCGCAAATATACTATATATGTAAAGTCATTTATGAAAAAAAAACAAATTATTCAAATGAAATTTACTTGCGCACGCCAGGATTTTAACCCACGACCCCCAGTTTGCTAGTAGAGAGATTTACGTTATTTCCGTATTTTTGCTTACATTGTCATTATTATATAATATGATGTACATATAAAATGGTCAGTGAGGACACCCTGTGATTGTGGCTGATAAGCCAACACAGGTACTTTGTAATACTTATTTAGTCAGTAGAATGTTATTGATGCACACCTTGAACATATTGCTCAGCAATTATTTTAGTATGAATTACTTACGAAGTGTTTAATTTTGTAATAAGTTTTTATTTTTATGTTCAATATTGACTGTGGTTTGGTAAATTTCTTCAAGCCACAAACCGATAACTTTATATAAGTCGATAAAATCAAATATTAACAAATTTCATCTACGGTTTTAGAAAACTATCACTTCACTTTTTTATCTTATTCTTAAAATAAAATAAAATAATGAACACATATTATAATAATTCCCAGAGAATACCAAAAAACTACATTTTGAATTCATTGTTAGCGCAATATATAAAAAAGTTGATTTACATTTACCTAGACTTTCAAAATTCATTTTTGCGTTAATAAAAAAACATATTATTGTTATTATTATTATTTTTTTTTTTTTGATATAATATTAATAATAATAATTTTTGATATAACAATGATATAATAACAATTTAATAATGTTATATGACAGTTTGATAATGGCCTCAAAAGCCGAAACAGCTGTCACATTAAAAACTGTAAAAATAACAGAAATACTTGCAGAACTTAATAATTATTATAACATTATTAAATTTGATTTATTATAAATTTATTTAAAAAATTAAGAGTTCTACGAATTAAACACCAAAACAATAAATATTATTGTTATATTCACGTAGTAACAGCCATAAAGAAAAACCTAACTTTTTTTCAAGACAGCAAACTCACGTGTCACTCTGCCAAAATGCAATGTTGCCAGATCTTCATTTTTTAAAATTATTATTATTAACAGATAATTTACAGTCTTTGTTCAATTTGCAATTAAAACACCGTTTAACCTTTAAGAAGGGTTTTTTATTAGTAAGCCTGGATATAATTACGGCAATTCGTTTTGCAGAGGTTAGAGGGAGATATTTTAGAGATAACCGGTGTGAGTTCATACGAGACCGTTTGATATCAAAAGTGCATTTGCAGTCATTTGCACGAATGCATTTTATTAATCGATACGACTGCATGATCGGGGGCAATTTTGCAGTATGCACTTTAGGGGTTTGAACTTTGCAGCATTCAGAAGGGTGTTCCGCTACTTACACGCGAGCCCCGGATATGAGGCTGCATAAGGCTCTATATTCTCTATAAGCTTTCTCTCTAAGGCAGTGAAGTGCATTGCTCTGTGACAAAAGTTAGGTAAGGTTTATTTTAAATTTATAAAGACCGCGTTAACCGCCAATTGCGTTAACTTCGGAGTTGTATAATTCCTTACAAGAAATTGAAATTAAATATTGGTATTCGGTGACTTTTTAAAATATATATATTTTTTTTATGTGAAACCAGACATCCTTGAATCCCGTTAAAAGGTGTATAATATTAATATTTTATTTTTCTGATTATGATTGGCGTACTAAAAATACGAAATTTTAATATTTTCATCAATAATAATTTTTGATTTTAAAATCAATCTAAAACCGCACTGAAAGGTTCCAATTGGATATGACGTAATTATCACGGTTCCATGGTAACTCAACACACTTTTAAAAAGTGATATAAAGTCATTAGAAACGATGAAAAAAATAGTAATTTAAAACTAACCTAACGTAACGTACTTAACCCAGTTGATAAAGTTTTTGTTTCATCACTTTCCATGAATTTATATAACTTTTTAAAGATGTGATGAATTATCATTTTGATGAGTTATCCGGTCACCCATTATCACATAGGAAACGCCAATATCTGATAAGACGGCTGACGTCATTGCCGCCAAATTCAAGAATAAAAACGAAAATGTCGTTAGGTGGTAAATCGAAAAATGCACATTTTAAATCATTAAAGAAAATTTATTAAATAACAAAAAACCTTAATTTATTAAATAACGTAAATACCGCATTGTAAGTCCGTTACAGCTTTTGAACAAAGTTTTATCTGTGACAATAGAATCATGTTATACTTATCTAGTTTTTTAAGCGGAACAAGAATAGACGCTTAACTGGGACCTTTCAAATGTTAAAGAAACAAAAAGGTGCTGTTTGGACATATGTTTTTTTGTGAAACACCTCCATATCATTTTAATACAACATTTGAAAATGTCCACTTTCTGGCCTGATGTTATGTAGAATACTGTGAATTTTAATTTTATTTTTTTTTATTTAACGGCAATATAAAGTAAAGTAAAAAAGATACAATATTAAGTAACATAAAGATATAAAGTGATGTAGTTTGTTCTCAGTCCTCCTCACTAGGTATTCCTGTTCCGAGGCGGACTGTAGGTTGTTGTATGTGTGTTGATCATGATTTCCTCATCTTCTAATTTTTTGGTTCCCACAAAATATAAAATAAATTGAGCAAAAAGTATCTATGTTTGTTGTCTGTAGGTTGCGTTGGGGTTACTTCATAAATTTAATGATTTCCTCATCTTCATGTTTAGTTAGCCATAATTTGATGTCTTTTTTAAACTTTTCTATATCCATGGTGTTTTTAATTTCAATAGGAAGGGCATTATATAATTTTATAGCATGGAAATAGTAGTTTTCCTGGCCGAAAGATGTATTTAATTTTGGAATGTTTAGTAGATTTGATGATTTCTTCCTTGTAGTGTAGGTGTGTTGTTCAGCAAGGTACTCATATTTTTGTTTAAAATTGAGTAGTGCATTTTTCGAGTTCAGTTTTATAATACTGAACACTATTATAATTTAATTTCATAAAATTCCCGTTTCAATCATGAAAACTTCGCAGCAGTTAAGTTTAATTTCATTTTTTCTCTTCAATTCAATTTATAAATAAACAGTTTATCGATAAAAAAAAGTTCATCTGTGTAATTAATAATACGCGTGACAGCTGTTTTGCCATATAAATGCGATGCCCTTATTGATTTCCAAGCATAAGTGGAAAATTTAAATTTAATAATATAAATACATATTCAATTCATTTTAAATTCAGAATGCAAAACCTCGACGTAGTGAAAGTATTGCTTTAATTAAATTGTGAAAAACTGTTTGATGGTTTGTTTTGATTAATTTTGGATTCTTTTTGTGTCTCTAGACTTACAATCTTCGAAAATTCTAAAAATATATATATATAATTTAAATACGTCTATTTGATTTTTACATTTGTTCTCTATAATGAATGAATTAAAATCTTGGAAGCTAAAATTAACCCACTTTCCGAGATCCGATCAAGCTGAAACTCGGCAAACGGACTCGTTGTCAATGACAATTCAATCTTTTGGTGTCTATCACGTAGACACACGCTGAAATATATTAAATTTTCTTAAATCGGACGAAATTACCGCAGTTAATATACAAAATAAATTTCGGTACTATACGATCGTCATCTGGCAAGGTCGGTAACGCGGTTGACTTTGTCCCCCGGGAAGGAAGGTTCAATCCTTAGCCAAACCAAATGTTCAAATGGAAGTATCATAAGTAAACTTGATTTTATTTGAATTTTTTTATAGTCGTATTTCTTACAGTTTTCAACGTTTATAAACTGCACACCACTGATAAGGCTCTATAGATATAAGAATTTTATGCGGTGTAGTGTTACAATAAGGACTATGGATTGCCTCTACTCCATAGCCAATATCGGTGGTAAAGTCGGAACTGTATATTAAAAACCCCGACGAGAAAATGGTCAATTTAGAGTGTTCCGCTGAAAAAGCAGGGCGATAAAGGTTATTATTGTATTGTTTGTGTTACCGGAAATGTATGATATCTAGGAATTTTATACAACTCCTAGGAAATGTATTCAATTCCGAAGCTATTAAAGAAATGTATAAAATATTTAAAAAAAAATATTATTTAATGCATACATATCCTGGGAAATGTTTACATTTCCTAGGAATTGTATATAATTCCAATATCGTATTAGGAAATGTATAAAAAGAATGCTTTCTGTAATAAAACACGTTGTTTTATTTGTTATATTCTTATAAAGTTAAACTTTCATTTCGTAAGTAATCAGTCTGTTATTTAAATAATTATAAATGTCACAATATTAAAATAAAACTCTTTTGGGTTGGGTTGGGTTAGGTTAGGTTAGGTTAGGTTAGGTTAGGTTAGGATAGGTTAGGTTAGGTTGGATTAGGTTAGGTTAGGTTAGGTTAGGTTTGGTTAGGTTACGTTAGGTTAGGTTAGGTTAGGTTTGGTTAGGTTACGTTAGGTTTGGTTTGGTTAAGTTAGGTTAGGTTAGGTTAGGTTATGTTTACGCGGCACTAGCGCGATCGTCTTATCAGACGATGCGATACCCTCCCCTTGCCCCGCTATCCCCGCGTACCCATTGATATCTTAAATGTTTTACATTTCCGATTGCTATTTAGGATATGTATAGATTTCCTAGGAAATGTGTCTAATATAATTTATTTCACAAATTTCCGGGCGATTTTAGGAACTACATACATTTCCTAGGAATTGAATACAATGACGGATTACATACATTTCCGTTAACATATGCACTGAATCTGGCAAAGTTGGGCTTGTAGCGCAATTTTTGTTAATGGTTTGAGTTGAATGTATAGAATCAGTGGAGCAAAACCTAAAAATCATGTAATATTGTTTTTTCGTTCAAAAAATAATTTTCTTTTTCTCGACAAAAGCGTGGGGGTGCACCAAAGATATTAGAAGAACGAGATGTGCTATGAGCAGTTCATACTGTGTGGAATTGTTTTGCCCAGTGTCGCCGGTTTTGTTCACCAATACTACTGCACACCTTCGCTTACGCTAAGGTATCCGCAATAATACATAGAATAGATTTCTGTGCGTACACGTCCCGATACCGTTCAAAGTACCCTAATTAGGTAGTAGTCCGCCTACGGTCCGGCGGCCAACATAGCATATCTCGTTCTTCTAATATCTTTGGGGTGCACCAAAAAATCAGTCGCGAGTTCATTCCGTATAAACTCTCTTTTTTTATTTTTAAATAGACTTATCAAACCAAACCCAAGATTTATTTAGAACTAGATGTACCCCGCCACTCATTACTGTGGCTCAGTATGTTTGTGCAGATAGAGAAACAATAGCGGGTTTACGACCAACAGACGGCGCTGTTTTTCAATAAAAGCATATTTTCCTACAGATGGCGCTGTTTTTTTAAAAAAATCATGTTTTTCCTGTCACAGATGATATCTAAATCATATAGACATATAAAAACACACGTCTCAAATATTCAAAGCAATTGGCGAAGAACTTTCGGATACTTTTGAACCAACGAAAATTTACATTTTAGTTTATATAGAAGATTGATATGGAAGATTAATAACAAAAACAAAAGATAATTCAAACATTCGTAATATCCTCAACATAAACGACATTAAAAAAGTCAGTTACGCTTTGGTCAATCAATAATAGAGTACCAAAATGAATAAGTTGGGGTTTTCCTTGAGTACACACACTGAGTGGCGCAACAAAGCCCAAAAAGCACTACTAAAGACAATTCTAAAAGTTTCGGTTAGAACTCCGACAGAAGAAATATTTAAATACTTCCAAGTCTACAATGTACAAAAACATTATTCAAAAAATATTTAATTTAAAATAAATAAAATATATATCTGAGTACTCCACTGCCCAGCATAAATACTTAATCAGAGCAATGAGCGAAAATATGTTGGTTACTCGTAGTTTGAATACATCTTCTGGACATAGAAATATGTAATTCTATGCAGCGAAAATGTACAATACGAAATAAAACAAAAAACATACGAAACAAACGAATTAAACAAAAAATACGAAATAAAACAAAAACAAACATATTTATTAAAAACAAAAGTAAAAAACATAGATGAGAGAACAAATTGATAGTTAACTTACAAACATTATGAAGACGATGTAAAGACAACATGAAACTAAATTCAAAAGTTTATGAACTACAGGGCGCCTCAGAAGAGGGAACCCCTTGTAAGGAAGACTGTGAACGAAATAAAAATTTATACTTATATTATACTTTATACTTACATCATGTACAAACTTTGCAATTGACTTTCTTTAAATGTTTCAAAAGTATTTTCTATGTTAAGGTTGTACAGGGTTTTCCAATAAGAGGTGTTATTTTGATATTCAATCGTAAAACATCAATGGTTTCGTTGCTTGTGTGGCACGTAGCGCCGTCTTGTTGAAATTAAACGTTGTCCAGATCAATACCATCCAATTCCGGTCATAAAAAATCATTAATCATCTCTCGATATCGCAATCCATTCACTGTAACTGTTGCTCCAGCCTCATTTTCGAAAAAGTAAGGTTCAATGACTCCGCCGGACCAAAAACCGCACCAAACAGTCACACGTTGAGGATAAAGAGGCTTTTCAACAATAACTCTTGGGTTTTCCGAGCCCCAGATGCTACAATTTTGCCTGTTGGCGAAGCCACCGAGTTGGAAATGGGCCTCATCACTCAAGATGATTTGCATTTGATTCACTCAAGTGAATTTTAATAATTTTAATGCGTTGTTGAAGCGCGTATCGTTCTATTTTTATTAATGGCGTAGTTTCTACTTGTCAAATATTAAAAAATGACAGCTTTAAAAGTAACATCTACCGAAATAGCGGGCTATTGAAAATAACACCTCTTATTGGAAAACCCTGTATATAAATTATTATTTCTTTGTTTGTCCCGTAGGCGTTCCTGTACTATGTTACGTAATACAGTCTCCCTATTGTTGAATAGAGCATGGTTGCCCCAACTTCCCCTCACCGCGTGTGTCAAACACGCCGCCAGATGGTCAAAATCACGTGCACAATAGCAGACCGTCGGCAGCAAGCAGCGCGCCCCCCCCGTTCCCCGACCCGCGCTTGCTTCGCGGCGCCTCGCCAGTCTAGCTCCGGCCTCCGCGGTGGCAACAGGTTCTCTTGTATACGGACCGCAAACACTCGCAATGACTTGCATAATTACGCGAACAGACGGAATCTCGTGCCAGTTTCTTAATTAATCACTATCGAATTTACAATCATGTTTATTATTACGGTTCGGGCTAACTCAATGGAGTCCCGTTCCCGTGTAAAATCCCGAGTGCACTTCACCGCCTCAACTGACCCGCCGCCTGTGAGCGCGGGTACCTCTGGCTCAACATAATGCCCCATACCACATCGAGACGATTCGTAAGCTTTCAACCTTCCCCCTTTTCTTGTGTTCAATTCTCGTAAATTTCATGTAGAATCCACGCTTTATCTGGTCGTCATAAACTAGTAGAGAGAGTTAGTAGGGAGATCTATGTTAACCTGTATTTCTCGAGACATTTAATATACCTTGTGCCTTTATTGTGTTATGTATTGTGTTTATTAACTTAGCACTGGCCCCTTCAACGTGGATTTTTTTCTTTGGTTATTAATCGTCCATCGGGAGGTCAAATTGGAAATAATCTTGAACTCTTTCACTGTGTTTTATGTCTTGCTTTGTATTAACAATTGAATAACTATGTTTTCTTCCAATAAATCATAGCTGTTCTACAAACCATCGCGTCAAATCTAAAACAACCGTGTCACATTAAAACTATTCTGTGTTAAATTACAAGTTCTACGAATCGTCACTCGACAAAATTTAATTACCGGTATTCTATCACAAGGTGCGCAACCAACATTTACTTCTTTTCGGACATCTCAAACATCACATAGTGATCTTTAACCATGAAGGTTTACTTTCCGAGTACAACTATTAGAGGAAACGAGCTACATTAAACTACAATTCAACAATTTCAAATCTTGTACATGATACAAAATAAATTCCTTGTTAGTGGAGCCATAAGCCAGCATCGTTCTGCAAAATTCATAGACAAGGAAAATTAACGCCCTTCTGTCATCTGATAATTTCGCTTTATATGTAATAAAGGTGGGTAGAGTATCCTTTTTGAAAGAAAAGTCTTGAAAGCCGACTTACCCTTTACATATAATTGAGATTCGCGATTGACGTAAATCCCCGACTCTCGGCCCTTCTCCGCCTCGAGCCTGTCGTGTCCAGGGAAAGGGATGCTTGCGTGCAAATAACCAAAAGCTGGTTCTGCCTAAATTCAGACAATTGGTCACGAATCACAAACAACCCTCCATTAATTGTTGAAAGAAAAAACAATACTTCCTCGAAATCTGTATTCGGAAATTTTTCGGAATTTTGAAATTTTTTTTCGGAAATTTGGTTTTTTCGGAAATTTTTCAAAAACGCACAATCTCAGGGACTTTTCCATCAAAATCCCAGGACAACCCCTGGCCGTTTTTTTTCAAAAATCAAGGACTTTGAAATTTTTTCGGAAATTTTAATTTTTTCGGAAATCTGTTTTTTGGAAATTTTTTTTTCAAAACGCACACCTCAGGGACTTTTCCATCAAAATCCCAGGACAACCCCTGGCCGTTTTTTTTCAAATCAAAGACTTGGAAATTTTTCAAAAATTTCCTTCACTCATCTAGGACTTTGAAATTTTTCGAAAATTTTTTTCAAAACGCACAATCTCAGGGACTTTTCCACTAAAATTGCAAGGAGACCCCTGGCCGTTTTTTTTTTCAAATCAAAGACTTGGAAATTTTTCAAAAATTTCCTTCACTCATCTAGGACTTTGAAATTTTTCGAAAATTTTTTTCAAAACGCACAATCTCAGGGACTTTTCCACTAAAATTGCAAGGAGACCCCTGGCCGTTTTTTTTTTCAAATCAAAGACTTGGAAATTTTTCAAAAATTTCCTTCACTCATCTAGGACTTTGAAATTTTTCGAAATTCTTTTTTCAAAACGCACAATCTCAGGGACCTTCCCATTAAAAACACAAGGAGACCGCTGGCCATTTTTTTTTCCATACTGGGACTTCAAAAATTTCACAAAATTCTTCACCTACCATCACAAGTAAACCCCTGGTTTTTTTTGAAAAACAACCAGCCACAACACTCTGACAATTCTTTTTTCTTTTCACAATGTCTAACTCAACTAGCCACAAAATGAATCCTCGAAACAACACCTTAGGCATAATAGCCAACATCTGCTCTCGAAGTACGCAAAGTTTAGAAAAGGAATTGAAAGACAGGAATATTTCTCCTTTCAACAAAACCAAAAACGTCCTGATCAAGTACGCAACATATTATAACAGGAAATATATTAGGAGACTGGAATTTCAACCCGGCAGTATAACAATCTCTGACACAAGCACACCTACTTGCACAGAAATTAAACCACCAATTACACCCGTCAAGGAAACCACAAAACCCTTCGATCTAACTGGATGGAAAATTAAGTACAACGGCAATACTAACGTAGAAGATTTCATCGACCGAATTGAAGAAACAGCCGCGATACGCAACATTCCTACTGAGATACTACACCGTAACTTCATAGATCTCATCTCGCACGAGCTACTCTCCTGGCATAGAATTCACAAGAAAAAAGTAAGCTCCTGGCCCGAACTCAAAGCTGCTCTCCTGAAAAGTTTCGCACCAAAAGAAACACAGCATAGGATTAAGTCTACTCTGTTTTCCATCAAACAATTCTCCAACGAAACTGTAGCACAATACGCCCAGAGAGCAGATCTTTTAAACATCAAACTGACAACTCCAGTCCCTGAAACAGAGCTAGTCCCTATCTTGACTGATGGCCTCCTAGCAAGATATGAGAACATAATAACCTCTCAAAAAATATCCTCAGTAGAACAACTCAAAGATGTCTGTCTTCTATTGGAAAACTATCAAGATAAAAGAAGAAACACCAAGACTTCTAACGAGCCCCTTCTACCAAGCCTCGCCTCTCGGTCATCCAATCAAATTAAACCAGAGTTTAACGAGAAGAAGTTTTGCACCTTTTGCAAAAGAACCGGACACTCACAATCATCTTGCTACAAAAAAGCTAAACTTTCGTATACCCAAGATAACAGGGGCCACCAAAAGCGCCCCCGTGACCATTCTCCTCAACATGACAACTTGAGGGAAATCTTCAAGAGATCAAGAAATAACCTTGAAAGATTATATCCTTCTAACAACTTAATTGCAAGACCACCTACAGACTTCTCTAAACCTCCGCCAAATTGGTCCAAGAGAACTCCAAAAAACTAAGATTCAACCCCTCGGAAGTTCATTCAATATCTAGGCCTACTGAATGGACCGAGTGGTTGAAACACATTGCATATTTCAAAGAGGCCTTACAACTTTCTACAGTGAGCTGCACTCAAGCTAAAGATGGTCGCCCATACGCGCAATTTTCTGTTAATGACGTCGTCTTCTCTGGACTACTGGATAGTGGAGCTTCAGTTAGCTGCCTCGGCGGTAACGCCCACATCCCCTTTGTCAACAATGGATTCACAATCAACAAACACCCCGCTTTCGTCACCACTGCAGACAACAACACTCAAAAAGTCACAGGAGCAATTGTCCTACCTGTCAAGTGTGGAAGTAAATCAATTCCAATAAATTTTCTAATTGTACCAACCATCACCCAGAAATTTATTCTTGGAGTTGATTTTTGGAAAGCATTCAACATTGCACCCCAGGTTTTCAACCCATGCAACAACACCACACCCACCACCTCAATCAACGAAATCCGTACAATAATTCCGTACGAGAACCTTCACCCACCACAGGCCGAACAACTGGAAGGCATGATCAAGAAATTTGAATCAATCTCGTTCGAAAAGTGTGGACTTGGTTTGACAAATTTAGTCAAACATCACATCAAGACAAATGGACCACCTATCAAACAAAGATACTACAATTTGGCTCCCCAGAAACTAAAATTGTTGGAGAAGGAACTCGATGATATGTTAAATATGGGCATCGTGGTTCCCAGCAGAAGCCCCTGGACCAACCCCACACTCTTGGTATCCAAAAAAGACGGTTCCGCCCGATTCTGCCTCGACAGTAGAAGACTTAATGCCTGCACTGAGGCTGACGCGTACCCACTTCCGCTTGTACACGCAATCCTGGATAAACTACGCAACGCAAAATTCATCTCTTCAATAGATCTGTCCAAAGCATTCTGGCAGATACCTCTGGATGAAGTTTCATGTGAAAAAACAGCATTTGTAGTGCCCGGCAGAGGAATGTTCCACTTTAAGAGACTCCCTTTCGGTTTAAAAAACAGCCCTGCTGAGCTACAAAGACTGATGGACAGACTGTTCGGCCCCGAATCCGACAATAATTTGTTCTGCTACTTGGACGACCTAATAATCATCAGCGACACGTTTGAAAAACACATCGCCACCTTAGAAAGAGTATTCCAACAACTCAAGTTTGCCGGATTAACAATCAACCTAAAGAAATCCGAATTTTGCAAATCACGCCTACGCTACCTCGGCTTTGTAATAGACGAAAAAGGTCTAAGGACCGACCCTGCCAAAGTCGAAGCTATGACAAACTTCCCCAGGCCAAAGAATGCTAAAGAAGTTAAAGGTTTCCTTGGTCTCGCCGGATACTACAGAAGATTCATAAGGGATTTCTCCACAATAGCGGCCCCCCTTAATAAAATTACCGGTACCCGTAAAGGTGTCAGTAACTTCGCTTGGTCTGCCGAAACTGAAAAGGCTTTCACCTCTCTAAAAACAGCACTGCAATCTGCACCGGTACTAAACTGTCCAGATTTCAATCTGCCTTTCATCCTGAATACAGACGCCTCCAATGTTGGAATCGGCGGAGTCCTAACACAAGAATTCCCCGACGGCGAACACCCAGTGGCATACTTCTCTCGTAGTCTAAACAAACACGAAAAAAACTATGGGATAACTGAAAAGGAACTACTCGCAGTCATGGACTCTATCTACCATTTCCGCGGCTATATCGAAGGCAGTAAGTTCTCAGTCATCACCGATCACAGTAGCCTAAAATGGTTGGTATCATTAAGCAACCCATCTGGTAGATTGGCCCGCTGGTCGTCTCGCCTATCACAATACACCTTTGATGTCATCCATCGTAAAGGCGCAGACAATATCGTCCCAGACGCCCTCTCAAGAATAGAACTCGCCACTCTGACCTCCGAAGAAGCAACACCAACTCCTACCACCAAAGACACTTGGTATTTAAAAACCTACGAGGAATGCAGGAACAACCCGCAAAAATTTCCCAACTTTATTATAAAAGAAGGTCGGTTATATCGTAACTGCAAACCACCACTGTCTATACTCGAGGACTATGCTTGGAAGTTAGTCATTCCCTCAGAGGACACACAAAAAATTATCATTGACAATCACAGCGCCCCCGGATCCATACACCCAGGAACTTTCAAAACCTATAAGAAGATAGCTTTAAGGTATTACTGGCCAGGCCTGTTTAAACAAGTTCGCAACTACATCTCTAAGTGCGACATTTGCAAAGCATACAAACATAGTACTGCACCCCCATCTGGTCTCATGAATAACCCCAAACGAGCAGACAGGCCATTACAATCATTCTCTATGGATCTCATCGGCCCTTTTCCCAGAAGCTACGCCGGAAACATGCATATACTTAGCATAGTGGATGTATTCACAAAGTTCTGTTGGATCTTCCCATTAAAAAGAGCCACAGCCTCTGCAATCATAAACTTGTTAGAAAAAAACATTTTTATCCCCTACGGCACTCCTCGCACCGTCATTTGCGACAATGGAAAACAATTCATAGCTCTGGAATTCAAGGAATTTCTGGCCAAATATGGCATAAAAGATATTTTCTATAATACCCTTTACACGCCTCAAAATAATACGGTAGAGCGTTACAACCAGACCATCAACACAGCTCTGGCAATCCTGGTTGACAAAGATCAACGAACATGGTGCAAAAATCTAGAAAAAATTCAAGCTGCACTAAACAATACAGTGAACCTCACTACTGGGTACACCCCTTTCTTCCTCAAACATGGTATGGAACAAATTGTTCATGGCTCCTTGCATTGGGACGCTAGCCTCCCATCATCTTTTCCTCCTTCTACTGATAACCCATCAGAGAATTATGCTCACCGTCTTGAGGAACTTTCCGCTATCTACAGCGAAGTCACAGATGCGTTGATACTTGCTCACAAAAAGAGTGCAAACAGATACAATTTACGCAGGAAACATGTTACCTTTAAGGAAAACGACATAGTTTGGAGACGCAACAACACACTCTCACAAGGTGCTCTGTATTTCTCTGCAAAACTAGCTCCTCGCTTTGTTAAAGCAAAAGTCCTGAGAAAAATCTCCGATGTAGTGTACACCCTATCGGATGCCTCTGGGAAACACATCGGCAACTATCACGTGAAAGATATTGTCAAACTAGGAAGTGTGGACACAACAGACACCACCTTCACTAGGTCACACTCACATAACTAACAAACTTTTGGCTCTACCTTTGTCCCACGAGACTTGGCCCTCGTGCAGACAAATAGCATGTCTTAATGCGTTAGTTTCATATAAAAACTCGCATTTTCGACCTCTGCAAGGTAACCTTTTTTTTCTAAAACACAGAAGTGTCAACTGTGGTTTTAAATCATTTCTCACCAATACTTGTACTATTATGCTCTTTTGTATAAACCCTTTGTTATTTTTGTTTCTTTGTCACACCTCACCGTGTAATGTTTATAAATTGTACTAATATTTTGTACGTATCTTCTCTGGAACTGATATCATTCCAGTCAAGAGACTTTTTCCACTTCCCGAACAATTTATGCTCCCGGAGTCATGACCCTGGACATCATTTGTAAGTCGTCACCATTCTGACACTTACGACACTAAATACATAACTATTTTTTGTCATAAATACCACAAAAGTCACGTACAACATTGTTTTGTAAATATTTTTTTTCTCTTTTGTTCTTCACATTGTTCTTTCACTTTGTTCTTCACATTGTTCTTTACATTGTTCTTTCACATTTGTTCTTCACATTTGTTCCAATGGATTCCATCGTACATAAAACAATGGCCCCTTTGCAACATACACCCAATTGAGGTGAATATTCTACCCCCTGTAACTTGTAATCATAATGCGTGTGTAAATTCCAGTTTGGTATCGTCATTTGATTCAAGTTTACATAGGTGTAACAAATAAAAAGTTACAATTACTTTGTTTTAAAGTTTTTTCAGTTTTTTCTAAAAAAAATTGAATGGCGCTCAACATTCCCATTTGCTCTAATTGGTTGTTTTTTCAGAATTTGATATTGACACGTCAATTCTGAAAAAGGTTGTTGTAAAGGAGAACAAACACCGATTTGTCCTCCTTATCAATAACATTGTATAATACATAACACCTTTCGGTCACATTGAGTTTGTAAAATCTTAAGATCTCAACTTCCTGACCCCAATTTGTTATATTATGTACTATATTTTGACTTAAATAAGCATTAATTTGCCTTGTCAAATACACCGAGCCAGGTCACTCATATTAAGTCATCCTGTGTCTCTAGGTGCCTTCTGTATCAAATTTGTAACATAAAGTTCACAACATTCGTGTTTGTGGCAATTTTGGTAACACCAAGTGTGTTTCCTTGTTTTTGTTTGGTCATTTTAAGTAAGTAAAACCCAATCAGGTCTTAAATAAACCACTACAAACCTTTTTTGTAAGCAAAGAGTAAGTAAAACCGATTAGGTCTCTTTTGCTATATGTGTGTCTTGTTTAAGACATCCTTGTAGGCATATGTTTTGTATTATTGCCAACTTAAAGCATAAACCCAACCAAAGGTTATGCCATCACAACATTTTGTAAGCAAAGAGTTAGTAAAACCAAATAGGTCTCTTTTGCTATATTTGTGTCTTGTTTAAGACATCCTTGTTGGCATATGTCTTGTATTATTGCCAACTTAACGCATAAACCCAACCAAAGGTTATGCCGTTGTCATTTTTTGATAATACCAATAGCCACTACTTGATTGTTTTTGACATTGTGTATGTATCTTTTTTCCGGTATTGAAATGGTACTTTTTTTTATTATTGAACGTTGATATGTTATTTTCATGATACATGAGAATGTTACAATATCCACCATGAGACGAGGGATCTTTATACAATCTAACACTATACATGAGAATGTTATAATATCTACCATGATACGAGAAGTTCGTTATAATTACTTTTTTTACTGGCTTACATACACTGTGGCCAAAGAGATAATTTGTTCCATTAAATGGTTATAAATATCTATGTTGTACCTTTCCTTTCAATACTAGGGTTCTTTCGTAATTCGTTCAATTTCTACATGAGACGTGAAGACGTTATAATACTTACCATGATTCGTGCGAACGATACAATATCTTGTTGTTGTTTTCTTTAAATAAGTTGACACTATGTACTTGTTCTACCGGACGTAGATCATTTTACCCTGACTTGTCACCCTTAATTGGGACCCTTTTTGTATAACTCATGACACTGAGGGAAATGTCCTTCACTGTAGTGAGAATTTTTTTGTTCTCTTCAAACAAACATGAAGCTGTGCATTCAGCAATTTTTTACGCTAACTGATACCTGTGGACTTCTTGTCAAACGGACCCAAGAACCATCCACTATCCATTGACCATGGACTAGCCATCAGCTTCACTGTTGGTTATGAGGTATCGTGTCGTGGGAGTTAATTGAGACAGTGACACAAAACCACCTAACTCGTTGTCTGGGAGACGAATAAGAAAAACTCCCAGGTTTGTGAAGCTTGAGCAAGGGTCTGTCTTGTTCTCACAAACTGTAGAAGATTAAATACGACCCCTAATCTTTCACCAAATACACGTGAAAGATTAGATTGTTATTACTGTGTATTCTCCTTCACCTTTTCATCAAATTCATGCATATTTGTGTAAAGAGTTAGGAAATTTGCTGGTTGATATATTTCGTCCTCACATAGAGATCGAATTGGGAATTAGCTCAGTCACTATCAATTTTCGCTACTCAATCCTCCATCCTTCACCCTTCCATCAAACTCTTGTACATTTGTAAAAGTTAGGAAATCTGCTGGTTGACCACATTTCGTTCTCTGAAAGAGATCGAACGGAGAATCAGCTCCATCACCAGCAGACCTTCTCGCTCATCGCCATTTTTTTTCTCATCCCTCATTATCCTTGAGGTTAATTTCATGAATCTGGAAGGTGTACCCTACGCACATAGCGTATCGTCTGTCTATAAGACAATCTTTATCCATGAAATTTGCTTCAAATCTCTCCTTTTCACCCCATACCTAGGTAATCAACACATTTCTTGTAATTTTGAAAGTCGTAAGTTGTTATCGCTCAAGCGCTAACACCGGCCATGGAAGGCCAACTTCTTTCAGAAACTTGGTGTTACTACTGTACAACCACCTACCTATACCTTGTATATCAAATAGGTAACCTCACGCCAGTCGTGATAGTTTTTTGTCTCCCCAATCTCGGGATACTCATGGTATAGTCAGCATATTGGATCTCTCTCTACTCTCTCTACTCTCTCTAACCAACGACGTTTTTTTTTGTCTTTTTGTCCTTTCTCTTGAACACAATTTGTTTCTCTCCAAACGTTTTGCATCATTGGTCTACTAGGCAGGTAAACTTCAAGAATTTTGGCTCTAATAATAACCTGTCCCTGGATTAAAAAGAAGACCAGCAGCCCTTCTCATCACCTGCAAGCTGAGCTTCTCTTCTTTGCCGCCTTCACTTCCATCACTCACATCCCTCCAATCTCTGCGTACCAAAAACACCCGACCGCACCCAAATTAGGTGTGAGTCGTGCGTGCAGTTGCAAATCAAGTTGTCTCATCATTCAAACCACATTCAAAAGAACCAACCTCAGAGCATGCCAGCTCAAGGTTAATTATGTCCCTGCAATCAACCACTTGCCGTTTGTGCAAATCAACCACTTGCCGTTTGTGCAAATCAACCACTTGCCGTTTGTGCAAATCAACCACCTGCCGTTTGTGCAAATCAACCACTTGCCGTTTGTGCAAATCAACCACTTGCCGTTGTGCAAATCAACCACTTGCCGGTTGTGCAAATCAACCACTTGCCGTTGTGCAAATCAACCACTTGCCGTTTGTGCAAATCAACCACTTGCCGTTTGTGCAAATCAACCACTTGCCGTTGTGCAATCAACCACTTGCCGTTTGTGCAAATCAACTACTGGCAGTCGTACAAATCAACCGCTTGCCATTTGTACAAACCAACCACTTGCCGATGCGCAAACTCAACATAATAACCATTACACGCATCAACCATCAATCAACTTATTGGTATTACTCCATGTTATTACCAACTTCATTTCACCTTGACAACCACTGCTCCACCGCATCAGCATAATGGAATTCACGCTGGTACAACAACAAAACCCGGATACTTCTGGCCCCCCGCATCACCATCTCTCAACCACAACCAAGAAGCACAGTTCAATTTCTATGGCCCTAGTGATACTTGAGTGCAATCTCAAATGGGTCAAGTTACAGTGAAAATGTAACTTTATAACTTCAGTGAAATTACGTCTACTTGGTACTCTACGAAAACACTACGCTCTTCAAACTTAGCTTACAGACCATTGAAATTTTAGAGTCCTTTTTGTTCTTTTCATCACTGCATAACCTTGTAGGTTGTTGTTTTTTCATCACTGCATAAACTTGTATGTTTGTTCTTTTCATCACTGCATAACCTTGTATGTTTGTTTTTTCATCACTGCATAACCTTGTATGTTGTCTTTTCATCACTGCATAACCTTGTATGTTTGTTCTTTTCATCACTGCATAACCTTGTATGTTGTTCTTTTCATCACTGCATAACCTTGTATGTTGTTCTTTTCATCACTGCATAACCTTGTATGTTGTTCTTTTCATCACTGCATAACCTTGTATGTTTGTTCTTTTCATCACTGCATAACCTTGTATGTTGTTCTTGTCGTCACTGCATAACCTTGTATGTTGTCTTTTCACCATTGCATAACCATGTATTTTTTCTTTGTTTTTTTGTAAATCAACACTGTTTTTTTCTCTCTCTACTCACCTCACGACAAGATGAAGAGGATTTTTAGCGCCTAAAGCTTCATTACCACGTCGCCTTTTACTGGCGGAGGGGGAATGTGTTACGTAATACAGTCTCCCTATTGTTGAATAGAGCATGGTTGCCCCAACTTCCCCTCACCGCGTGTGTCAAACACGCCGCCAGATGGTCAAAATCACGTGCACAATAGCAGACCGTCGGCAGCAAGCAGCGCGCCCCCCCCGTTCCCCGACCCGCGCTTGCTTCGCGGCGCCTCGCCAGTCTAGCTCCGGCCTCCGCGGTGGCAACAGGTTCTCTTGTATACGGACCGCAAACACTCGCAATGACTTGCATAATTACGCGAACAGACGGAATCTCGTGCCAGTTTCTTAATTAATCACTATCGAATTTACAATCATGTTTATTATTACGGTTCGGGCTAACTCAATGGAGTCCCGTTCCCGTGTAAAATCCCGAGTGCACTTCACCGCCTCAACTGACCCGCCGCCTGTGAGCGCGGGTACCTCTGGCTCAACATGATGCCCCTTACCACATCGAGACGATTCGTAAGCTTTCAACCTTCCCCCTTTTCTTGTGTTCAATTCTCGTAAATTTCATGTAGAATCCACGCTTTATCTGGTCGTCATAAATTAGTAGAGAGAGTTAGTAGGGAGATCTATGTTAACCTGTATTTCTCGAGACATTTAATATACCTTGTGCCCTTACTTATGTGTTATTATTGTGATGTCCTTTTCCAACCTCCTGACCGATGGACGAGCTGCTGATCAAAGAACTGCCCACCCCTGATTGTACACGAGTCATCTGCTTTACCTTTCTACTGAGCTTAGCCAATGTTTAACCAGGTTCGATACCGGTTTATCCATAACTTAGCAACTATTCATACGATATCGCTGAAAATTTTAAAGTTTGTTTTTATTACTGCTAGTAGTGTTTAAAAGTGACGCATTGTCTCTGCATTGGAGTGAGATTCGGAGTCGAAGTATTGGCGAATTAATACAATTTTTAACGGTAACAATGTTGATTTCATGATACTACATGAAGTGAGGAAAGCATGGCACAATCAAGTAAAACAAATACTTATTAAAATAATATTATTTCCACCTTAAAAATGCACTCAGTTACTCAAGAAGTCACAACCTCAAAACTTTACCCCAATCAATTTATAAGTCGGCTAGAAAACAAAATAATTTTAAAATCGCAAAAAAAATTTCTTGTGCTGCTGAGATTTGAACTTCGAGAGTTCAGTCACAAATCCGAACCGTTTACAGAAAACTTAAATTTTAATAAAATATAGTGTGCTAAAGATAAGATTAGATTTGAAAATCTTCTTTAACATTGAAAAATGAGATTAAACATTGGGGACGGGATCATTTAATTGGGAGATTAAATATGAATCCCAGAAGCTCCTAAGACGGCCCTCTTTGTCGCATTTTCCGGTCCTCGAGGTATTAATTTCCCTCCTGTCACTCCGAACCCGGGTTTATGAGACGCTGGATAATTTATTATGCAATTAAAACATTTCCTCTTTTATTGTATGTTTAAATACCCCTGCCAGGCGACTGTGAATCCGCCAATTATCGGATTTGTTCAAGTTCGCATTAATTATAGTCATAATTAAAGCCGAGTTGCTACTTTGGCGCCACGTAGCTCATTGACAGGGATGATAAAACTTTTAAAATATGTATATATTTTTTTACGAAATTTGAAATTTGGCACACCTTCATGAAAAAATAATTTTCAAAACATCTTCCCATTTCCTTTCTCCACCCCTTAACACACTTGCTGTTACCAATAAAATTAAATAATATAATTGTTCCGCCCATGGGAGTGATTGGCACCAATCCGGTTAAAGCAGAATTTCGATAATTATTGATGAAGTTTTGCATAATCGACGTTCAAATTCAGAGAAAAATCACTCTGATTTCAGATTTGATGTAGAAGAACTCTTCGAAAAACCCGGGAAACGCCAGGGACATCGGCTGGTAAAATTTGAAAATGTGTAATCATTCAAATTAACTCAAATCTATTTTAGCATCAAAAACGTAAGCATATTTATTTTGAAACCATTTCAAAAAAGGATTTTGAACTAACATAAAAGGTTTTCCAATAAGAGGTGTTATTTTGAATAGCCCGCTATTTCAGTAGATGCTACTTTTGAAGCTGTTATTTTTTGACATTTGACAAGTAAAAACTACGCCATTAATAAAAATGGAACAATACACGCTTCAACAACGCATTGAAATTATTAAAATTCACTTGAGTGAATCAAATGCAAATCATCTTGAGTGATGAGGCCCATTTCCACCTTGGTGGCTTCGTCAACAAGCAAAATTGTCGCATTTGGGGCTCAGAAAACCCAAGAGTTATTGTTGAAAAGCCTCTTTATCCTCAAAGTGTGACTGTTTGGTGCGGTTTATGGTCCGGTGGAGTCATTGGACCTTACTTTATCGAAAATGAGGGTGGAGCAACAGTTATGGTGAATGTATTGCGCTATCGAGAGATAATTTATGATTTTTTATGGCTGAAATTGGATGGTTTTGATCTGGACAACGTTTACTTTTAACAAGATGGCGCTACATGCCACAAAAGCAACGAAACCATTGATCTTTTACGATTGAATATCAAAATAACACCTCTTATTGGAAAATCCTATATATTTAAAATGATAATAATAACTCCAGAGAATATTTGTAGGCAAACAAAACAATGACCACCTTATAGGCTACAAAGAAAAAAATCTGAAACTAGAGTTGAGGACTGCCAAAAGCCAGTGGAATACTACGAAACTCTGTCTGGTAATGGTGTGAGGCTGTTTGAATTGAAGGGGAGGTGAAGAAGACGGGAAAGAGCAAGGTTGTGTTAATAATGGATTAAAAAGTCAGTTGGATAGATGTACATATTAATGTGTTAGTATTATTACCCAGCTTATAACATGACAAGAGAAATTAACGAAAAACCCCAAGTTATAATAAAGTTTAGAACTTACCTTATATATAATATTTTGAATATTTTAAGGTGACACAAGACAATAATGGGGGTTTGCTCGAGGCTCACATTTTAATTAATTACGATGAATTCGTAACTAAATTTTTTTTGGACCGATTCTTATGGATATAAGTTATTTATATTTAATATTAATTGAAATAGGACCTTATCAGTAAAATATTTTATGTTAAAAGGTTTGAAAATTTTATAAAACGTTTTACAACTATAAAATTAGCAGTAAGCACCAAATTTTATTATTCTAGAAGGTGAATTAGTAACTTCCCGAAGGATCCCTCTAGAAACATTTGAGATTTTAGTAATACGTTCATCAAAAATAATTAAAAATATATATATATTTTTTTAATAATTTAATAATTTATAAACCCCACGGAAAGTTCGATTTTCTAGGCCTGCTAGAGAAAAGTCGATAGTCCGTCCATTACGCGCGCTTATATAGTTTGTATACGACATTATCACTTACGTTGTTAAGATTACCACTTTATTATAGGGTGACCGGATAAATCATCAAAATGATAATTCATCACATCTTTAAAAAGTTATATAAAGTCATGGAAAGTGATGAAACAAAAACTTTATTAACTGTTTTTGTTGTTTGTTTTTGGGGTGTTATGCCGTGTTGCGCTAACTCCTTCTTTAGCCGACGTTTCGGACATCGTTGCAATGTCCATCATCAGGGCAGATCCGGTAGATCCGAAGATGTGATGATCACATCTTCGGATCTACCGGATCTGCCCTGATGATGGACACTGCAACGATGTCCGAAACGTCGGCTAAAGAAGGAGTTAGCGCAACACGGCATAACACCCCAAAAACAAACAACAAAAATGCTTTTGGCCGTGAAAATCTAAAAACTTACACTTTATTAACTGGGTTAAGTAGGTTAGGTTAGGTTAGGTTAGGTTAGGTTAGGTTAGGTTAGGTTATTACGTCCATATCACACCGAATATTTTTTTATACGACTTCATCACTTATCTCGTTAAGATTCTCAATTTATTTTAAAGATTTGTTAGGGCAGTTTCAACCGCAGGTCTATTTAATACACAAGGGCAGCGAGTCGCATATGTTTGTGCACGCCTTCTTCACTTACGTCTTTAAGATCCTGATACTGATTATGTTGAAAAAATCGCTGTGAGCTGAAAAGAGTTACATTGACCTTGAGATTGTAGATGGTAATTTACATCAGAAGGACGTTGTTTGCGTTGAAAAGTTTTAACTAGGCCCCACGAAGTTCTGCTATATAATTTTCAGAAAGTGGCTCGGTTACCAGCGTTTGTGTATCTAATCTTTACCAAAGTTATGGTAATATTATTGTTTGTCTTGGTTTGGTAAATATTTGCTTGTTTCGTGGCTGGCAATTTAAAGCGATGTATTCTACAATTAGTTCCTTAGTACCTTCTCCCAGCTCTGAGTTATCATGCTTCAGCACTTTATTTCGCTAGGGAAAGAACGCGTCGATGAGCTCGTGTTATTTGAGATGGTTCTTATCACTTCATATTGTTAAAATATAACATATAGAGCATCTTTTAGGCATTCAGATTTTAAAATATTCTTACCTACAAGTCCCAACGACACTGTGAAATTTCATGTAATTTAGGAATACTTCCGAGGTATTTTAAATGTATTATTTATTAATTTGGAAGTTGTCCTAAAAAGAAAAACCATTTAAGAAACCAGATAAAATATTTCTTTGAGACGTAAGAAATCGTATGAAACATTGATATTTATTAATAATACACGAAAATGTGAAAAACCGCACAAAAATATTTGGATTTGAAACATCATTTTGAATCATTATTCGATAATTAGAAAATAACGTCACTCCATTCATTGCCACGCGTTTCCTCTTCTTATCGATTTCTTCGGTCCCAGAGAGTTTGAGGATGGCCTTGATATTGGGTCGATCGTGATCGACCCTAAAATTTTGATCCGATCACGAACCTTTAATGATGGATCACTTTTTCAATGATCATCAGAAGTTGTCAGCGTCAGCACCGTGATGGGCGTTGGTGCCAATAAAATTGGTACCTCGTTCTCACGACAGAAAAATAGAGATGGTAGATACTTGTAATTTGAAATAGGTTTTCATTGCGGTTCCGGTCTGAAACCGCAGTGGAGGTCTATTAAAGATTAATCATTGTTATTTATATATCGCGAGAAAAAACTTGATATGTTAACGCGGTGGCGGTGCATGGATCTTTCGATGGCATTCTAACTTTCAAAGTACCCGTTCACCTCGTCAGTGGGTCCATATCCACACGGGTGGTGTAAAATGATCTATTGACCCAGGACTAGACCGATTGCTTCCTCTTAGACACTAATTAACTAACACTAATGATAATAAGTACTCGTTAAGAACGAGTACTGATTTTATTTTTAATACACAAAATGTTTCTAACCTGAATAAACTATATTAAAAAAATATCCTGCTTCATCAATTTAAAAATACTCATATGTAAGAAGAACGAATAAGCACTAGAGCCTTGAGACAGTCACACGTAAAATCTTTTAACATCCCAGTTTGTCAAACCTACTACCATACTACCAGTATCGCCCTGGTGTAAGACCACCATTCAGAATTGAAACGTTGCTCCAAATGGCTTTAGCCGTGTTTAGTGACTAGATCTGAATAGCCAGGTACTTCCCCACCTTCCTCTTTCCCTTCCCCACTTACCTTCAGCCTCACAACATCCCCCAATTGGGGATGCCATAGTCTCACTGGCTCCAGACGGGAGCAGTTGGGACTCTTGTGAGATATTCACTATAAAAAAAAAAAACCTCCTATTGACAAAAAGTTTTAAATACAATGCTATTAAGCTATTCAATTCTCTACTCACTGACACTAAAAACGCACAAACCAAAACTTCCTTTAAAAGAAAATCATTGATTACCTCCAATAAACATATACATTAGAAGTATTTCATAACATAGTTAAAAATTGTGCCTACTGTGTATATATATGTATACTATGCCTTTTGGTCAAACTGAAATTTTATATTATTCTCGCTTCGTCTTCATCTTCTTCATTGATTCTTGAATTGTATAATTAAAAATAAAATAAAATACTGATTTTATTTTATCTGGCATTTTCATAATATTGTGTAAACAAAAACCTAGTTTACAACCACTCTGTAAATTGCCATCTCAACCTACTCAACTGGTGAGATGGGCAATACGTCATTATTTTAATTAAATGTAATATTGAAATAATTAAATAAACAAAAAAAAAATAATGAAGATTTTTACGTTACGACTTATTTGGCTTATGCTAAGTTGATAGATATATTGAAATTATTGAAAGAAGGTTACGATCAGAAAATAATTACTTTTACTTAATCAGTATCTTAAGAAACGGTTAGCAATCTTTAGAGCACAGGCGTCAGGTCGATCTGTTGTCTTTGTTCTACCGGAATGAAAATGGAAGATGCTCCTAGGAACAGCATCTCTTTTAAACACAAGCGTCTGCTTCCATAAAAGAGAAACATCAAAAAAATTCAAAAAAAATTGTGAAAACTAATTTTTATATATCATTATTGTTAGCAAATATTATTATACATTGTAAACTGTTTAATTATTACATAATAAAAAATAAAAAAAAAAAGTAGGTGCAAAGTCAGGAAAATATGCTAAAAGCGTACATGCCTTACATTTGTCACATGAGAGAGGATCGCTTCTACGACTACAGCATGGGTTTTTTCAAAATCATGTTCACTCCTTCCTTTCCTCAAAAATACCCTACACACAGTATCCCCAAAGATGACATAAAAAAAGGTGGAGCAATCCGCGCAAATTTTTTTGACGCCAGATTTCAATAGTCACAATGTTATCATACGATTTTCTAGATGAACATAAATATTCCTAATATATTATGTAAAAACTTCCAGTAAATGCTTTGGTGGCCATGACCCTTTTAAATGGCCTTGAGAATATAAAAAAAAACGATAAGCGATAAGTTAAGCGTTTATGGCCACCCTATTCACGGTTGTTTAATTGTGAATTTAACCCGCATTAATTTATTAATATTAATTATGAATTTCCATGATAAATAAACCCACAATCTGAACAGCAATTTAACAAAGTTAAATGAGAAATGGAAAGGGTTTGTTTATTTAGAATTATTTTATGGAAAGGGAAGCTCGTACGTTTAGTGAATTTCCTGACTAATTCCTCAGGGACCTGCTTAACTCCCTACCTTATTTTTTTAAAGTTTGATTTCTGGGAAGTGAAGAAACTGGAACCATTTTTTATCGGAAAATAGTGTTGAATGACCTATGGCTTTATTGATAAATTTTAGGCTCTGTGACTTGGGTGTGTTTGTGTGCCCGAAGCACGTACAATCGTTTCTGACTTCTGATGAATTAATAAAACGTTATCAAATATTGTATTTCTTTGCGTAGCAACTAAAAAAAAATATGCTTATGTGGGGACTAGGACTCGAAAAGTCTTGTGCAATATTAGTTTTTTTTTATATCAGCAAATATCACACTTCAATCTGGGAGGCAATTATGGGTACCACGGCCCGAGAACCATTTATTGGATTATCAAAACCTCTGCCATAGGTTATCCCACGTTTGGTGACTTAGCAGATGTGCCTGACTTCATCGGATGTGGAGTGTTCAGGTCTTAGCCGCGGGTGTGTCTGCTCACCAGCTGCGTGGAGGAGACCCTTTGACCTCTCCAGCAGGACTCACTTGACCCATCTTTTCGCACATCACTGGACACACTAACTACTAGGTTCATACATACCTCTTACATTTTTCCTTTAAAGACCTTCCCTCCTTCTTTTCCTTAAATAGACCATCCAAACAGCATCACCAAAGATGACGTAGACCCTCAGGGAATTTATGTTCGTGTGTGGGGTTATTGTAAAAAAAAAACTTTTGGAATTTTCTGTTCACTATTGACAACTACTTATTAATTAATATTTTTAAAAAGACCACTGGTTTCACTGCGGAAATTCAAATATAACTTTATTGTTTTGGCCATTTTTTTTGACAGTCGAAAGATCCCCGTTAAATTCCAATTCTAAGTCCGTTTAAGCTTTAGAACAAATTGTGCCAAACAGAAGAGGACAACTATCTTGTCGCGGATAAACTGTGCCTTCCATACAAATTTAAATGAAAAAAATCACTGTGTCACTGACTTAGTAACTTTTGATTCAAAACCATTTAACACGCAGTCTGTCTCTCTTACACTTGCCTGAAATTGTGTATCGTAATCCCATTTGAATTTTGTAATCTTAGCGAAACACAGTTTTCTACAGAAATGTATGCCCATGTTGTGCTCATGTTTGGATCACCAAACACGCCCACAAATCATTTCTTGTATTATTCTATATTCTATGGCTTATTATAATTTAATAGAACCTTTTAAATGTAAAATAAAAAAAAACGAAATGGCGCTAAATGATCATTTGATGATTTTGGCAAACGTGAATTTTTGCATAACAACTGGGTCTTTAATGAAAAAGTTACAATTTATCATAAATTACATTGATTTATTATTTAAGACAATATTAGCGATTCTTAAACAAAAAAATCAGAAAAAAACATGGTGACATCTAGGACTCGAACCCAGGACCCTTGCCTTGCCGGGGAACTGCTCTACCAACTTAGCTAATGGAACCCTATCTCATACCCTGTATCATTACTTTTTTGGCTTGACTGTATTTAACATATATATATATATATATTTTATGTATAAGCTGTTTGTCTCTTACCTTTACCAATAAATAAATTAAAAACTACCAACATTGTCTTCATTTTCTCACCGCACATTTTTATTGGCAACTATCTTTATGTATGATCACAAGATTTAACCCGAACTAAATGCAATCTAGACAGCGTCTTAAACATATCTTTTTTTTAAATTTTAATGTGCGACATCTATTGACTTTTCTGCAAGTCTAGGATGAATATTAATTTTTTAATTAACTAAGTGAGTATATTTCCACCTCAAAATGTAATATTTAATTATTTAAGACAATATTTGCGATTCTTTAACGAAAATTAGAAAAAAATACGGTCACATCTAGGACTCGAACCCAGGACATCGCTAATATTGTCTTCAATAAATAAAAATTAAAATTTTAGGTTTTACTCATTAAGTTATTCCAAAACATAATAATTGATTTATTAATTATTATTTTATTGATAAATTAATGTTTTTAAGACAAGATTTTATTTATGCATAGCACAAAGGGTAACAATTATTTTATAAGCAATAATTGTTCGCCTGAAACACTCATCCACATTGAAAAAATCTCCTGATAAAAAATACATGACGCCAACGGGACTCGAACCCGTGTCCATTCGATTTCCGGTCGAAAGCTCTGACCACTGAGCTATGGAGGCTTATTTCTTACCCGCGAAATTATTCAATATATGCTAGTGTTTCATTCAACAATTACTGCTTGTTACATTTTTTCACCTGAGAACAACCAACTTTATTTTTATATGAGAAAGGCATTGTAAGTGCTAACTCTCTCACTAGATGGCGTTGAGACAAATTGTCTACATTTTTAGGTGAAATACTTGAACTTGTCAAATATTAATTATTATTTTATTGATAAATTAATGTTTTTAAGACAAGATTTTATTTATGCATAGCACAAAGGGTAACAATTATTTTTATAAGCAATAATTGTTCGCCTGAAACACTCATCCACATTGAAAAAATCTCCTGATAAAAAATACATGACGCATAGAAAAATGTAACAAGCAGTAATTGTTGAATGAAACACTAGCATATATTGAATAATTTCGCGGGTAAGAAATAAGCCTCCATATCTCAGTGGTCAGAGCTTTCGACCGGAAATCGAATGGACACGGGTTCGAGTCCCGTTGGCGTCATGTATTTTTTATCAGGAGATTTTTTCAATGTGGATGAGTGTTTCAGGCGAACAATTATTGCTTATAAAAATAATTGATTTATTATTTTCAAAAACATAACTTATAAAGGTACGCAGCAAAAGTCTTCTATACGTAGAATTGTAGGTTATACCTTAACATGACGGAATATTTTTGTAGGAAGAAATGAAAAATAAAAGGGTTGGCCACAAAGTGTTGTCACGAAATGGAGTACGGTACGGTAAAGTCCCGTTATTAGATTCCGTGTGACATCACGTAGTGCGCGACTTATTGCAAAACACTATATTGGGTAGCAAAGGAGACAGAATAATATGTATATTCTCTGCTTACTTTACAGTACTTCGGAAAAAGAAAAAGCTGACAGGAAATTTTGTAATAAATGTCAGAAACGTTTAAATGCCCGGGGCAAGTTACTTATTCGTTATGAATGGAAGATATATCAATAAGTTACTGAAACAGAAATTAATGACTCGGAAACAAATCGATTTCTTCAGCGATCACTTGTAATATATTTTAATAAGAATATGTCAATCGTAAGGAATCAAATATTTGGAATATATGATGTAAAAGTTTGGAGAAAAATCAATGTTTATGTTAATGTCCCAAAGCTTCCATGATTACAATTTGGTAAGTGTAAAAATAAGAAAAAAATGCAATATTGATTTGGGAGGAAACCATTTACTGAATAACCAACACCTTTGTAATAGGTTATCCCAAGTGGAATCGCTAAGTTTGGTGATCTAGCAGGGGTGCCCGGGTTCATCGGGTGAGGTGTCAGATCGGGAGAAGCTGATTTGGGGAAACCCTTTGACATCTCCAGCTGGTCTCTCGACCCATTGTCTTGCGCCGCAGCGGGAGGTATTTGTTTATACGTCACTCCTAGACACACTGATCCCTAGATTCCCTTACATCCCCTCATGTCTTTTTTATTCCTAGAACTGCTACTCCTTAAATAGACCGTCCACAGCATCCATACAGCATCCCCAAAGATGATATAAATTATCATTAAAAAGATGTATATTTAATATATATTTTGATCTAATTATTAATTTATTTATTTCACGAAGAATAAGGCTTTAACATACATATATATAAAAAATATTTACGAAATTATTATACACGAAAATAGTGCAGGAAACGATAATTTAAAACAATTGCAAAAAAATAAATGTAAAGTCAAAATATCACTGAACTTGATCTACACAGCATGCAGGCACAAAACATAAAAAATCCAAAATATTTTTTTCTGTTTCAGTTGACAAAATTATTGTGTTAGTCAAATTAAATACCTTTATTAAAATGTTCCAAAACTTGATGAAAAAAACTTCAATAGGGTATGCTTATATATTGAAATTGATGTACTATATATATCAACAACGTCGTAGTATTTGTTTCCTAGCTGTTGAATCCGTCGCATAGGAGTGTGATATTGGGACGTTGATATAGAATTGCTACAATAATATGGTAGGTACTGTCTTGTAACCGACCTGCTTGGAGTATGTAAAGAGATTACATATAATAAATCAGGGGTATCAAACATTGAATTAATGATTTTATACAAACAGGTTAAATCGGCAATAATTCTACGATCAGATAATTTTATTAAATTTAATGAATAGAGTACGTTATCGTTATTTAGGTTTTCTCTAGGAATGCCCATTGTAAAATTTATATATATGAAAAATTTATTTTGGATTCTTTCAATCGCATGTGAATGAACCTCATAATTTGGGGACCAAACCGTGGAATTTTATTCTACATGACTCCTTACTAGTGACATATATAATGTTTTTACAGTATTGACATTATTGAAATCACTAGATACCCTTAAAATAAATCCCAACATTTTCAAAGCTTTATTGGTTATTATTTCAATATGCTTGATAAAGTTAAGTTTCGTATCAAACCAAATACCTAAGTCAATCATTTCCGAGATTATGGATGCACCTGATATGCAGATGCACGACAACACTATGGACAACGTAATGTAGATATTTATTTTTATCTGGAACCCTAAAGAGTTCCAACTGGTCTCAACCGTCCGGAGCTAGTGAGACTATCAGCGAGGCTTCCCCTTTTGAGGTATATTGTAAGGCTGAAGGTAGTGGGGAAGGTAAGGAGATGGGGAAGAAAAAATTGGTGGAACTGGCAATTCAAATCTGGTCACCAAATGCCTCAAAAGCCATTTCTCACAAGTGGATACAAAGTAGATGCATATGGAAACTGTTCGAAGGCACTCGACTGTAGCTGGGTGTACTGCACAGAGCTGGCAGATACTTAGACAGGTATGCTGTCCTTGTTCTACCGGTATTACAATGGAAGATGATCGAAGTAACTAGCGTCATTGATCCCTTCGGCACCGGTGCATAATCGGGAATCACGCCAAACGCGCCCCTAACATATGCACATGGTTGACATTTGTCACATGACAGCGGGTCGCTTCTAAGACTGGTTCTCGAACCGATTTGCTGGCTTTTGTGTTTCCTCCCTCTACTCCTTCATTCCTTCCTCTACTCAAACAAACCCTTCATATAGCTGCTCAGAGATGACATAGACCCTTAGGGAAATTATTTTTCTCGGGGCCTTCTGCGTGGAGTTAATGTAAAAAAAAAAAATTAAAAGTGGTTGATAATCTCATTAAAAGTAAGTGAAACAAAGTGTAAAAGAAGATGATGAAATATCACCATTGTCAACCAAAATAATGTAAAGGAATGTGATGAAATATTGTCAACTAAAATAGTGTAAAGGAAGGTGATGAAATATCACCATTCTAAACAAAATAGTGTAAAGGAAGGTGATGAAATATCACCATTCTCAACAAAATAGTGTTAAGAAAGGTGATGAAATATCACCAATCTCAACAAAAATAGTGTTAAGGAAGGTGATGAAATATAACCATTGTCAACCAAAACTATCCTTGAAATTGTTTAGGCTTGACGGCCGGCATGACGGCCGGCATGACGGCCGGCATAGTCCAGTGGTAACGCATTGGACTGCCATTCCGAAGGTCGCGGGTTCGAACCCGGCGTGCGCAAATAAATTTTATTTGATTAATTTGTGTTATTTCACAATTAATTAATTAAAATAATATATAGTATATTTGCGGCACGTTCCAGAGTGGAAGATACTACCAGTATCGCCCTGGTGTAAGACCACCATTCAGAATTGAAACGTTGCTCCAAATGGCTTTAGCCGTGTTTAGTGACTAGATCTGAATAGCCAGGTACTTCCCCACCTTCCTCTTTCCCTTCCCCACTTACCTTCAGCCTCACAACATCCCCCAATTGGGGATGCCATAGTCTCACTGGCTCCAGACGGGAGCAGTTGGGACTCTTGTGAGGTATTCACTATAAAAAAAAAAATAGGCTTTATTTAGCGACCATACCTGAAAACGCAGATACTTCCCAACCTGACTCTTCACAAGTGCTTCCCTCTCCCTCTCGAGCTATTTCAGACTCACACACACTCTACTTAGGGATGCAATAGTCCCACTGGTTCCGGGCAACTTCAATTTTTGTAAGTAAATCATATTCAAAGAATTAAATGGATCCCCCTTTTATAGAAGCCAGCCTCCATGACCAACGAATGGGCTCTGTTTTATTTATTGTTAAGTTTAATTTGTAGAACTCCATTTTAATTTGTATTTTTTATATATTCAATAATATTGTTATTGGGTTTATAAAAACAGTTTATTTTTAAACAAGTTCTGCTGTGTAATTATTATTACGCGTGACAGCTGTTTCGCTCTCTGAAGGCATTATCAAACTGAAAAAAAAATAAAAATAAAAATAAGTCTCTGTTTTCTTTTACACCTATTCTACCTGGGGCCCCGGAGTTGCCTGGTCTTCCTCAGAGTTTTTTTCGAAATCAGATGCAGATAATTTCATCAAGCAATATCGAAATTCTGCTATAAGGTGTAGGAAAAGGGGTCAGTGGTGGTTTTTCAATCAAAATCACATGTAAACAGTAATCTCCCTCTCGTGTTTTAAAGGTCAAGTGTACAAAATATCATCGATCTCTGAATAAAAATGAAGACTTGTTTAAACATCATTCTACGCCACCCGCCCACCACAGACACTCTTTATTATGTAAATACTCGTAGATAGATGATGAAACGTCGCGAAATATAGCATAACGTTGAAAAACATATTCAAATATTGCAAAATGTCCCAAAATATAAAAAAGCGTTACATATCCGGTTTTACCGGCACGTTTTGCAAGCAGAATTTATTTTTTAATTTATAAAATACATTATAACATATATTTATATATGATTAGGGTCGCCAGATGGTCCACATAAAAAAACCGAACATTTTTTGTACGATTTGTCGAAAATCAAAGGGTCCTCTGATAATCATAAACCCCTTTGATTTTGGCCTAAACAAACAGAGAAAATAACCGAAAATTTCTGAGGGTGAACACAATGAAACACTTAGTAAACAATAAAACTTATATTTATTATTGCTATTGGCAAGCGTAAAATCACTTTTCAACATATTTGCCACTAGATTCTGATGCTAATGCTTTAAATAATATAATCGTTTATTGTATGAAATTGTATCTTTTAGAAGAAAACATATAATTCGCCTTTTACGGTATTCACACCTATTAGATTTCTTTCGTGAGTCAATACATTACCCATTACACTTAGAACTCTTTCTACGAAGGCATTGGAGACGGGAAAAGTGAACACATATTGTACCATTTTCAACAGATTTGAGCAAGTCTTGCTACCAACCGCCGGAATCGCTCGCGGCTTTTGCTCTGTAAATTATCTCGTGAGTAAGGTATATACAAGTATGTTGCGTATTTTCAAAAAAACGGACATTCTATTGTCCGGTTTTCCAAAATTTTCTAGACCGGACAGCCGTTCAAAAAACCGTACTGTCCGGTCCAAAATCGGACATCTGGCAACCCTATATATGATACAAAAATATCTATGTTATTGCAGAAATGTATTATAAATTAGTACAGCGCTCTTGAGGTGATTTTGCGCAAAAACGGCGCTATTCAAGTCATCCAATTATTATTATTATAAAATCACCATACTAAGCGACTGCCTGTTTCATGGTGACCAATGGAATATATTTATGTGAGGTCTAGTGTGAACATATGAACTCAAAATATATACGCGTTGAAAATAGGAATGATTACAGTAGAAAAATTATAACGGAAATATAAAATAAAATAAAAAAAAAGAAAAACGAAAATAAAAAAGGATAAAGAAGAATAAAACATGCTATTATGCAGGATTGGATTATATTTAACTCTTTTTTCTAGTTGTGTATGTGCGCATGCATGCATAAGCGCGTAAATACACGTATACACACATACATCTACAAACACACACACACATCTTTATATACATGGACGCATACATAATAATACGAATTTACATATATATTTATATATACTTTTTTTTTTTTTTTAAAAGAAAGACATACATTCCCGGGTTACGAGTAACCTGAAAATATTTGAAAATCTCCTACTACCACCACAGTAAGCTGAAAATGTTGCTTGTGTTGTGATGGAGGACTTAGCCAGCCGAGGAATTGAACACACTACGCCTGGGTGGGACCCAAACGCGATGTCAACTCGGCCACCGACCGGTCGATACACATACATACATATACTTACATACATGTACATACTTATTTATTCACACATATTTTACCGACATTTACAACATTATCTGAGTATGAGAAGACTTAAAATACAATTTTATTTATTTATTTATTTATACTGGGTTTTACAGATGATCAAACTTACGTGAGAACAATCCACTTATAAAAACTCAGTTATTGTACAATTACAAAAATCTACAATTAAATAAAGATACAAAAAATTAAATACAGATAGGTACATACAATTAAATACAGATACATACAATTAGAAAACAAAAACATCAAAAAAAATAAAATAAAATACACAATCATATACAAGCTCGCTCAAGTAACACATTACATTATACATTATTACAAGTGGTAAGAGGCAAAAGAAATACGAGAGGTATGCATAGAGAGAAAATTGACACAATGAATTAGCTAATATTTTTTAATAGCGCCAGAACTTTTTTTCTGAATCCGTACAAATTATCGACGAAAATATCTATTTCAGCACACTCTATCTTGTTATATAGTCGACACATCTGGGTCAGAGGGCTAAGGTAGGCGATATTATTTATAAATGTATTCAGGTGAAAAATATTATGGCGTCTTAAACAATGCGAATTGGGGACATTTATTTTAATATTGCTAAGACATAATGTAGTATCAAGTTGACCGTGAATAATTTTATGTAAACATATGAGATCAGTCAATTGCCTTCTAGTTTTAAGTGTATCAATCTTGAAGTGATCACGACGTACGTCATATGATCTAAGATGGTCATGTAATCCACATTTGAAGGATAACATTCTTAGCATTTTTTTTTTAATGGATTCTACAATGTTTTCATATTTGCAGTAATGTGGATTCCAAATAGAGCTTCCATATTCAAGTTTACTTCTAATTAAGGCATTGTAAAGAGTTAGAATTGATTGAGGATCTTGGAAAGGTTTACATATTCTGTGAATAAATCCCATCATTTTTAATGATTTGCACTTAATGTCGTTAATGTGTAATTTCTTATTAAATACTCTAAAAATACATACATTAGAAGATAGACGTAAAATAAACGATTTAACGTTCTTATTCAAAATACTTAACTCTAAATTCGACTGTTGTGAACTCCTGCAACTTATAAACATACATACACCCACAGTAACAACACGACAAAATACAATATTCTACAGCAGCACACATGAACTGTCCGATAAATATCAAGCCAGAACTGTTCTACAGAAAAAAGGAATACCGTATGGAAATGTAATTATCAAGACCAAGAACGACTTAACAATGCTTCAACGGCAAGAAGTACAAAACTTGTGGAAGGAGCTGGAGGATCGAAAAAGCAAGGGAGAAAATAATTTAACCATCAAATATATCAACAATAGACCCAAAATTATAACAAATATACCAAAAAACTTATAACCGCGCCACGTTACATCTTCTACCAGAACGTCAGGGGACTTCGGACTAAACTCAGTGACTTTAGAACTAATGCACCCACCATCACACAAGACATCATCATACTCTCTGAGACCTGGCTGGAACCATCGATATACTCAGCGGAGCTCGGTCTACCTAACCACAGTATCTACCGAGTTGACCGAAATCGGAACACCAGCTCCAAATCAAGAGGAGGAGGCGTCCTGATAGCAGTAAATAAAAAAATTTCATCGAAATTATTAAAAAACAAAAACAATGATGTTGAGCAAATTTTTGTAATGTTAAACGATAAATCCAAAAAAACTATCATCGGATGTGTATATATTCCACCAAATTCTAATGTAATAATGTATAAAAATCACTGTGAAGATGTCGAGCTACTCAAATCTAACCACCCTAATCACAATATTATAATTTGCGGTGATTATAACCTACCTAATTGTAAATTTAATGATTTGGATTACTTACCATTAACGGCGTGCGAGAGAGAAATCTTAGACATGTCGAACTATTTAGGTCTATTTCAATGTAACAATGTGCCTAATTGTAGTAATCGGACACTTGATTTAATTTTCTCTACTGATGAGGATATAAAAGTCTATGAGTCAGCCGAATCCTTTGACCCAATTGATAATCACCACCCTCCACTAACAATACTATTACCTATTACAATAGAGTGTGACCCACTTATTAAAAATTGTAGTCGTAATTTCATTAATGCTAATTACCAGGACATTAATCATGCACTTAACAAAGTAAATTGGTCTGTTCTCAAGGAAGGTGATCTCAACTATAGCGTAGAACTATTTTACTCTCAACTGAATAGTATCATCTCCGACACAATTCCTCTAATTCATCATAAAGTACGAAAGTATCCGATATGGTTCAGCAAAGAATTAATTCAGTTAATTGTTATTAAAAAAGAAACACATAAAAAATATAAAGAACACAGAACAATTCCCAACTATATGGCATTCAATAATATTAGAAGAGATTGCAAAAAAATGACAAAAAGATGTTATAAAAATTACATTAATTCTGTTGAGAACACGATACTTCATGATGTAAAATACTTTTGGAAATACACAAAATCATTGAAAAACAATGATGCTGGTATTTCTGGTAATATACGTTACAGACAAAATAGCTCCAGTAAAATTTATGAAATTGTTAACATGTTTGCTGATTACTTTAAGGACGTGTATGAACCTGATATTCCAGATGACTTAATTCCTTACTTCAATACGGATTTAAATTTACACTTATCGCAAATACACATTGATATTGAAGACATTATAGTCTGTATTAAATCACTTGAACCTAAAACAAGCTCGGGACCTGATAAGATTCCTTCCATCTTACTTAAGAATTGTGTCCAAAGTTTATCTGTTCCGCTTAATATACTGTTTAATAAGTCACTCTCCACAGGACACTTTCCAAAAATATGGAAACTTAGCTACTTAACTCCTGTATTTAAAAGTGGTGATAAATCCTTTGTTGAAAATTATCGGCCTATCTGTATTCAATCGTCTATACCTAAACTTTTTGAGAAATTGATTCTTAAGAAAATCAGCTTCTTTGTAAACTCTTGTATCGCAACTTGTCAACACGGCTTTATCTCCGGCAGATCAACTTTGACTAACCTAACATTATATGAAAATTTTATTTCCAATGCACTTGCCAACAAACAACAAGTTGATTCTATATATACCGACTTCAGTAAGGCGTTTGATAAGGTCTGTCATAAAATCCTCATTAATAAACTTTTGAAACTCGGAATTAATGGAAACCTTTTATCTTGGTTTAAGAGTTACTTACTTAGGCGTCAGTTAACTGTCTGTATTAATGATCACTTATCCTACATGTTCGAAGCTACCAGTGGCGTACCCCAGGGTTCGCATCTTGGTCCTATACTTTTTAATTTATTCATTAACGACGTAACAAACATATTCACCCGTGTTCTCATTCTAATGTTCGCTGATGATATGAAGATATATAGAATTATTGACAATATAGAGGACTGTCTAACACTTCAATCTAATATTAATAGCTTTAACGATTGGTGTCTTAAAAACAAATTAACACTTAATGTAAAAAAATGTCAACTTATGAGATTCCACAGAAAAAAAAACCCATTGTTGTTCACCTACTTTCTCAATAATCACACCTTATTATCTGTTGATGAAATAAGAGACCTTGGTATAACCTTTGACACTAAATTAACTTTCATTAAACATATTAATAATATAACCAGTAAAGCAATGCAAATGTTAGGTTTTGTCTTACGGATTTCAAAGGATTTTAAAAATTTAAAAACTGTCAAATTACTTTACACTTCACTTGTTAGAAGCCAACTAGAATTTAACACCACCATTTGGAGTCCTTACTACAGTGTACATGAGAATTCCCTTGAGCGCGTCCAACATAAATTTTTACGTTATATAAATTTTAAATTGGGAATACTCATCGAAAACATTAATTATCCCTCTCTGTTACATTTATTGGGACTCGATACATTAAAAGAAAGAAGAATTTGTTTTGACCTATTTTATTTATTTAAAATCATTACCAACCTGTTGAACTCCCCTGAACTTCTTTCGCTAATATGTTTCCGTGTACCTAGTCGATCAGTTCGTTTCAAATTACCTTATCACTGCAACAATACAGGATCTAACGCTGAACTCAATTCCATAATGAATCGCCTACATGTACTTGGTAATAAATATGTTTTGGATGAATCTATAAACATTGCTAGTTTATCCTCATACAAACACCACCTAATTAAAACTGTATGTCAGCGCTTCTCTGATTGAATATAACCAAATACAGTTTTAAAGTATTAGTTTATCCGGGATTTATTGTAAATTAATTGTTTATATATTTATATTTACACATTGTTGCATTGTATTTATAATAACTTAATAACCATTTCTATTGTTCTCTTTTATGTATTTTGTATTTATATTTTTTTTATCTATGTATATTCTGTATTTATAATAAGTAAAAAAAAATGTTATTCTTTTGTAAAAGCCGCTATAATCGGCGTTAATAAATAAATAAATAAATAAATAAATAAATAAACTTAACTACATTGCCCACTCTCCGATACAACGACGTCATACCATGAGAAATCATTACTTGGGTGATGTTGACATATTCAATACCAACTTGGCAAGTTTTGTGGATCATTTAAAACATTTATTTCAACAATACTCCTAAACACATCATGTAAACCTACAAATAGCTGTAATTTTCTGTTTTTGTTTATTGTGTTTGTATGACTTGTTGCATAGCTTTTATCAAATGTAATTTTATTCTTATTTTTTATGTTTCAAAGTATCTGTCAAATTAAAATTATACTACCAACCATGTAAAAGCCCTCTGGGCGTTAAATAAATAAATAAATAAATGAGAAACAGGCTACTAACACTATCACATTCCCTCATCAAAAAGTCGGCAAGCTTCTTTATGAAAGTGTGATATTTGGTTATTGACTTTATATCAATTGATAAATTATTGATAAGTATATTAGTGATAAGGGCTGTCACTCACTTATTATATAGCACGATGTCCGGCAGCCAGATGTGTTCAGAGGGGACGTACAGTTCCGTCACGCCGCCGTACTCCGTCGGGTCCCACTGGAACTTGTGATCCTGCCACTCCTGCAACAGGCAAATACCAAACGGTATATCATTAATTGGCAGAAAGTATCAGGTTTTTTTTTATTGTGAATACCGCACAACAGTCCCAATGTTCCCAACAGTCTGGATCCAGTGAGACTATATATGAATACTATATGCACTATTTGGAATCCACATACGACGCACGTCGTGAATACTTCAAGATTGATACACTTTAAATAAGAAGGCAATTGACTGACCTAATATGTTTGCATAAAATTATCCACGGCCATCTTGATACCTCATTATGTCTTAGCACATAGACACCATAGCATTTTTCACTTGAATATATACAAATGGGTATATTGTGAGGCTGAAGGTAGTGTGGAGGGGAAGGAGTTGCTAAGTTGCTAAGAGGAAGGTGGGAGAGTACCTGACTATTCAAATCTAGTCACCAAACACGGCCAAAGTTATTTCAAGCAACGTTTCCATTCTGAATGGTGGTCTATCGCCAAAGCGATACTGAAAGTATTTTCTACTCTGGAACGTGCCGCTAGAATACTGTATATTATTTTAAATGAAGAAATTGTGAAATAACACAAATTATTCAAATAAAATTTACTTGCGTTCGCCGGGATTTGAACCCGCGACCTTTGGCTTGCTAGTCCGTCAAACCTTGACATCTTGCATACTCCCAACACGTACACTGTCATAATGAAAAATTCAACTGGAAATTTTCAAAAGTCATATTCTGTCATACGAGACCTTGTCTATCAACTTATGATAAAATAAAATACATCAAAATGTGACCAATGAAAATTTTCATGCCGGATTATGACGGCAAATACTGGTAGTGAATTTGAGATACAAACTTATATCAAATATTGAAAACGATTGTGGTCATGGTTTTTAGCAACAGGTAAATATCGAAAAGTGTGTCATAAGTGTTTTCAGGACATCAAGGTTCTATCTGATATTCTGGCCTAAATTGTTTTTTTGCACCAAGTTTCTCGCATTTTAAATGTGTTCACTGTACAACTGTACACTGTACACACCTGTACAAAATGTAAATAAATTGTAATAGTATTTGTCCATTAGCAGCATCACGTTCGTTGATAAAATGCATTGCACCTATAGTTTTGTATTAGTAATCGATAAAGCGGTGGATGCAATCTGTTAGCAATCAGTTGATAATATTTTGTCTAGTCTATGGTAAGTAATAGGGTAGATCATTGTAGAGATATGTTATATATTTGTCTTGCGCCCTTGAGGTGATTGTTCACAAAAACGGCGTTATAAAAATCATCCAAATATTATTATTAACTTAATTACTGCACGAAACAACAATTTACAGATGGAAAAGAGGCATTAAGAATGATTTTTTTTGCAATCAAAGTTCAAAATTTTCCGTGTTTTGACACCATGTTTGATCTTATTAGAATGTCCGGTCCAGGTGTGCGTAAAATGTGTCCATCTTACATGTAAATTTGTAGATTCTGCTGAACCAAGTTCTGCTTACAATTTATTTTTATTTCAACAAGATTCCATTTGCAATTTAAGAGCAACTTAGTCCTATTTTTAACAAACTTTTATTTTTAGAATAAGTAGGTTCCATTTGCAAATTTCAATGGCATCAATCAGTCATTAATGTTATTGTATTGAACCAAAGTGCAAAAATAAATCCGTGACCGCACCTGATGAACAATTTACCGTTGTTTAAAACCAGCATTTTTATCGGTTCAAATGTGGATGTGTGCCAGGGTTGCATTGTTCAAATTCCCCACAAGTTCCTTTACCTACAAAATTAAACAAAATTCTATTGAAATTAGCATTTATTTTTTATTGTCGGATGTTCAATTTTGTTCAGGCTTTAAGAAAAGATTTTTTTAGAAATATATATTATCATTTCACAATATGGTTGGATTATCAAGAAATGCTTAGAATCCCCGCATTTTCTCACAAAAAAGTTCTCAACGCAGAAAAATCAATTCTTGAAAAATCATAGATATTCCCCGCAATTCGGGAAATTACCCACGAATTGGCAACCCTACCGTAGGCATTGTAGACCATAGATATATTACTCACATAGACTGGTTTTGATGAATCAGTAGTACCAACCAAACGGTGTGTGTTAATTTTTTATTAGTATTTAAATGATGATTTACAAACTCTTCTTATAATAATATTTAATAAAACTTATATTTTCAGAATCAGCATTTGTCGACCTACAAGAATATATATTTTAAAGCCATTTTATTGTTCACATCGTTCCTTATTGAGTAGTATGTGCGGAGAATGTAGCTTGTTGATATATACAAAATAAATGAATACGTTGTATTTCTGTCCATGAGTGGAAAGAGCACTGATAAGCATATTGTTATAAAAATATGCCGAGAGAGACAGATTTCTAGCAAAACACAACAGACAACGACGTGAGTATTTACCTACCTAGTTTTTTTGTAATGGAAAAAAATATTTCAAATATGAGAAAATATTTTAAGGGAGGTTGTCTTTGTAATAAAAGTACCACGTGTTCCGGATGTTATTTGGTTCCGGTCACGGATGTTAAAAAGAGAAGGGACGTCGTTATTCACGTATTTATTACGTCTTCGTATATTTTATTAGGACCTCGGGTTCATTTTGCGACGTGTGGATATTTTTTTCTTTAACCCTTATATTATTATTTTTGTGTATTTAAGGCACAAAATGAGACGGACTCATAAAAAACGTTCTATCTTCTTTTGAAGTATTGTGAGATATACAAGGTGTACGGGGGTAAAGTGCACATACTTCGGGAGGTGAAAACAAAAATAAATTTTTTCAAAATTCCTTTGTTTTTCTTCCAACACACAAATATTTTTCCGTAGAAGAATATTATTTTTTCATTCAAACAATTCAACTTCTCTACTTGAAAACTATTTAAAATATTGAGAATTTTTTTTTTTGAAAATTCAAAAATTTTGGTGTGTACAAATAAATTCAAAACGTGTACTATTGTGAACGTGTACCTGGCTATTCAGATATGGTCACCAAACATGTCTAAAGCCATTTAAAGAAAAGTTTCGATTCTGAATTGTAGACTTTTACCAGGAGAAATACTGAGAGCATCTACCTATCAATCTTATTTAATTTTTATTTAGAAAAATATATAAATATATCCATATTTCAAAAACTCCAACAATTATCGTACAAAGTCACTACAAAGCGGAAATTCGCCAAGCTGATATTCCAACGCATTTGTCTACTGAGCCACTAACCGGTCCATCAACAAAATTATCGGCTTAACTGCAACTTTACAGTACGTAGTACTAATTTTTATTGAAAAATTTTTCAGTTGAGTTATCCGTTATTCTGTTTTACCAAAAAGATATTTTTTAACAAAGAATTTTTAATGCATCCATCTTAAGCTTCCGCATACACAATTTCTTCTGATTTAAAACAAGTTTCTTGTTGACCCTTTAAGTTTTTAAGTTCCAAAAAAAAATATATGCTATTTTTAAAGATAATATGTATACATTAGTCATGCCGAAACTTTAATTATATGAAATTCTCCAATAGAAAAAAAATCGCAAAATAAGCTCCGAAAATTATTAAAAACACGTTTTGTTCTGTTATTTAATATGTTATAGGCGTGAAAAAATTCACAGTGTATCTTTAAATGCAACTATTCATTTTTCGTGAGATTTTTGCTCTATTTAAAACGGGTCGTGTTTTATTAAATATTTTCAACATTTTCGCTCAATTATTATCGTTTTTTTTTAATATGAGCGCGCTTCCTCTAACATTCGTATTTACATATCTCCCTTTCAAACCATCTTTGAGCGCTTACTACGGGGCCTAAATTCAGTCCGCAAATATAAAAGTAATTATCCTTAAATAAGTAGTCATCCAAGTCGGTCAATTGTAATGAAGTTAAAATTTCAGTCCGTAATAACTTCATTCATTATGATCACAAAAAATGGCCATCCTATCAAATTACCGGAACCTTTCGGCGAAAACTTAATTAAAAAATTCAAATTCGCGCGATTTTTACAAGGTGAAATTTTACTAAAATGGATGAGAATTTTTGAATAAATGTCACAAAAATTCAAATTACGACGCCCGGCGTCAATCCAGTTTTCACCTGTCTCATTCGTTCCCATTTGACGACGTGACATTTCACGTTGTAGACAGTCCGACGTAATTTCATGTTAGCGTCACTGTCGCCCCTCATAACCACCCCCTGTGACATAGGTAGGGCGTCGGATGACGTCACTTGAACCTAAACCGATAAATGCCAAGCTGTGGCTTGTTTATCATCAAAACTGATAAATTAGAGTCAACAATTTCATTTCACCAAAATTTTCGATTTGGTTTTTACTTTTTTATGCTTTGTATTTCATCTTTCTGAAGAATATTCGTGATGGAGCAGATACAATTTAATAATTCTAATAAACGTTTAGATCCAAGTTAAGTGAAATGTTTCATACGCAACTTGCCATATTGACTGCAGTTAGTAAAGAGATAAATCGATAAGCGTTTTATGGGAGAGTTTTGTTGTTCAAATGTCGAAATTCTTTCTTGAACTTATAGAAATTTTCATTGGCCTATTTGGGGCATTGGAATCAAGAGATTTTACAACAATGACGATATCAGCTTTGTTTCAAATCTAAAATATTAAAAAAAAATCAACTAGAACGGAAGAATTAGCTTACTTCTGGCAGGTAGACACGCCCACATCACATTTCTATTGGTTTTTCTTTTCAGCGCTTCCAGCACAGACATTCAAATTAATATTCATGCCATATCTATTAAAATCGGAGTACCATTTCGATGAGCTGGAGCCAAACCACGTGGCCATTTTTTGGCACCAAGAGTGTTCGAGAATGCTTTGAATAAACTATGACATCAGCTGTACATTGATCACCGAAGAGCACACATTGAAATAACCAGACCACGCGCAGAAAAGTAAAAAATCGCTAAAGTAAGGCAAAGGTTTGCAGCGCTGTCCATTGCGGGACTTTTCTGTGCAGAATCTGAATGTTCGTTTTTAAACGAATCGCGACGGTAAAATTGAGCGAGGTTGGTAAATTATAACACATTTGTTAAAGTGTTTAATTAGATAGTATAATAAAATAATACATTTTGGAAACAACACCAAACTTTTGTTCACCCGATTTGGGATATGTAGTTAAGTATTTTGCGCGGACATTAACATGCCCACCATTGTAAAAATGACTTAGATTTTGTTTTCGAAGAACGAAAGGTGATATTACAATGCGAGTTACCTGCATACTGTCAGATTAATTTATTTACAAATAACCGAAGTTGTTTCTTTTCCCTGATTGGCTTGTCTATTAATTTGGATGTTTTTGGATGATTCCAGGTATATTCTGCTCCCGGGTTTTTAATAAATTTAGAAGGATCCTCTTCAAAAAATAACAATCGTCCAACGTCTTCTATTTCATTCTAGGAGCTTCATGTTCCTAGAATTAACAGTAACAGTAACAGCTGTATTCCTTTGTATTAATCGTCCTTCTTTATACGGTACAGTCAGGGTATTTGAATTTCTTGTTCTTCATAATTATAATGACTCCCCCACCTCAAGGACCGCCCGTAGCGCTGAGTTTTTTTTGTTTGTTTTGCGTCTTAATAACAATTGCATTCTTATTTTGTGTCGTTAAAACCTCAGAAGATATCTTTCTGTATATCAATTTTAATTGATGTAAGTATCACACAAGAGTCTCAAGTTCCCGGAGCCAGAGGGACTATTACATCCCTAATCTGTGTATGTTCTGAGGCTGATGGAAATTGTGGAAGAAAAGTAGATGGCATTGATGAAGGTTGATATATATATCAGACTAATTGTAATAACTAAGACTGCTTACGGTAATGAATGAATGCAAAACTTCCAACATCCAATCAAGCTGAATCTCGGCAGACAGACTCGTTGTCGATGACAATGCATTATATGAACTTTTGGTGGTAATCACGTACACACACAAGGATATATACGCATTTCTCTGAAATCGGTTGACATTAAAGCAGTCACTATACGTAATAAATGTCATTTGGCGAGGTTGGTAAATTTCTTGACTCCAGGTCCTGGGTAAAACCATTTTTTGTTTTTTATTATTTTTAGTGAATGCATTGTGTAATTTATTTATTTATTTAAACACAAACGGCACAACATGTGCCATTAACATAAATATATAGTTAAATAGTGTAAGGTATAAACCATACAGCATAAAGATTAAAGTATAATATACGGTTAAATATAAAGTTATGTATAAAGTATATAGTATAATATAGGGTATAAAGTGTAAGGTTTTATATATATAAAGTGAAAAGTATGAAGTATAATATGGGGTATGAAGTGTAAGGTTAAATATAAAGTATAAAGTTAAATACAGAGGAATAACACAAAATCAATAAGTAAGAATAATGTTATAAAATATTCATGTAATAAAGTCAGAAGGGTTTATTAACCTCGTGGGTTCAAAATTTGTGTGGGATTTTCAAACCTCTAGATTTATCCTAAACCGAATAAGCCAACAAATTATGTAGATTGAGAAGTTCTGAAGGGAAATCAAAATAAACAGAAATGAACGTATTCAACAACCTTGTTTTCTTGTCTGTTTAATATTTATTAAGAAATATTGAAAATGGTGAAAGTAATAATGTCGACATTATTAACAATGTCCTAAAATATTTCATTTAAAATCCGGGTCGCTCTTATCCTTATCAAAATGACTACATCGCATTTGTGCTTGGGTTCAAAGGATACGGGTTAGTTCCTACCCTGCGCGAAATTAATATGAAAAAGAATTCTGAAAAATGTTAACCATACAATTTTTTTACATAATACAACTATTTTGAAATTTCCTTGCTGAGGAATGAACTAGGAATGAAACTGAAGTAAAAAATTCTACCAAAAGAGCCAAATCCAGATTGGATAAGATCCTGTCATCGAATTTCAGAGAAATGCGTATATGTCTGCATTTGTGCATGTGATTGACAACAAATATTGATAGAATGTAAAGTCATTGACAACTAGTCTACCTGCCTGAGCTTCAGCTCGATTGTATGTCGGAATGTGGTTTAATTTTCACTTCCAAGGTTTGCATTCATACACTACAACAAAATTGAAATTCATGATGTGTTGTCTGGTTATTTTAAGGGCCCACTATTCGAATTTCATCCAATTTCCGACATATTTTCCTTAAAAGTTTGAAGTTTTTAAGCTCTTAAAAAAATATATGTTATTCTTTAAGATAGTATCTATTTGTTCCAAAAGCCGAAACGGTAATTATTTGAAATTCCCTCGATAGAAATAAATCGCAAAGTATTCTCCGAAAAATATTATTAACACGTTTATTTCTGTTATTTTACAAGTTATATGTATGAAAAAAATCACAATGCTTCTTTTAATGCTACTCAATAGACCCCAAAAGTGATTTTTGCTATTTTTGAAATACGCCGTGATTTATTAAACATTTTCACAACTGTCGCTTACGCCTATTGCTTTTAAATCATATTTATTATAGCGCGCTCGCTCCGACTTGAAGATTAACCCATCTTTCTGCCGACGTTCATTCGCCAACTCGAGGGCTTTGGGGGCAGACGTGTTGTTCAACGTTCTCTGATCTACAGACGTGCGATTACGTGCAAATATTTGAATCTATAAAGATAATTTTTACGCGTGTAAAGTTTATGAGTTAATAAATATTGTTTTTTCAAAGATGGGAAATACACGAAAGATATCCCGTATTTCAAAGAAAAAATGATATCTCATAAAATTATATCCTATCTAATAGGTGAGAAGAAAAAAATACAATTTTTGATTTATAAGCTTATATTTATTATAAACGATAATTTACTATAAAAATTAATAATTCATATTTTTATTTATGTATTGTGTAGTAAAAAGTTATTATTTTTTTTTTCAGAATAGGTACCTTGGGAAATAAAACTAATTCCAATGCATTATAAATTACTGGGTAAATTTTTATTAATTTAGTTTTCTTGTTGAGGAATACCTATACGATCGTGATTTACCTATTTGTGAATTAACTTTCTACGTACACAAATACACACGTCACTTTACATCTGCTCTAATGATTCACACTGCAACGATGTCCGAAATATAATATAATATGTAATAATAATATACGGGCCATCTGTTTCAAATAACAATACTCGAACGTGGAATTCAGAATAATAATGAACATGCGAGCGAAAGAAGCTATTGAAAGTTCTGAAACTGTGGGGAATATAATTTAATAAAATAAAATACTTTTTTGTTTTAAAACCACGATATTTATTAATTTAAGAACCGACCGGTTTCGCTTTACTTAAGCATCATCAGGGTACAAATTAATACTAAACAAGAAGTACATAATGTGTGCATATATATAACAAAATATAGAGGGAGACAACATGATACAAATATAAGCAACACAAAGACGGTCATAAAATACATTAACATAAGTGCACAAGTAATGGAAAACCCGCTAGATAATTATGTAGACTAATGGGTTATACGAATAAATCGGGAGAAACAAAACATCAATAAAACCTCAATAATAACGGTTTTTCCGAATTCGCAAATCATTTGATCGATAGCTTGCCTTCCTGAATAAATCTAATTTTATTTAATCATTTACGGCCAAGATATTTTTGACAATGGTGTGTTTTTATCTTTCTGTATTCCAATCATTTAGCTTTGCTTCTAGGGTTGTGCCCCAGTATTGCTTTTTGGAGACTGTAAACGGATCTCTCGGCATTTAATGAAACTGCAGCAGAACAAAGACTGTTGCTATATTGACGTTCATGGTATGTTTTGCTCAGATTGACGATAAGGTTTCCAGATCTGCATTTCGCTCGAAGCATGTTTAGGGTAATAAGTTTATAGTTTAGGGTTCTTTCACCGTATTTATGGGAACATTTCAGAACCACCAATCTTTCATTTTGAGTGAATCTTGTGTTTGTGATTAAATTATATTTGACAATTTAAACAAATAATATTTAGAGAAGTTAAAAATAAAATTGAAAGTTCACTGAAAGCTTAAACTATTAAAAGTAGTAATTTCATAAAAATGTAAATAAATAGAGCCCCTTTCACATTTTAGAATGTAATTTTATGTTGCTTACATGTTTTATTACTCTTTATAATTATTGAATTGTTTAAATGAATAAATAAATAATTACAAAAAAGTCTTCTGATTTGTAAGTCCTCAGGAAGCACTAAGGATCTTTCTATCTATCTTTATAATATAATAAATTTGATGAGCATAAAAATGTAAACGTGTATATAATTTATATAAATGTACAAAAGTAGATATTACACGTGTATAAATATTATATTGCGCATATTATACAAGATGTCGGGGGTAAAGTGCACAAACTTCGGGAGGTGATTCTAATTGATAGTACAAGTAAAAAAGAAAAAAAACTTTTTTTGGAATTCCAACGTTTTAAGATAGTTTTCGAGTAAAAAAGTTTAATTTTTTGTATAGAAAAAAAAACAATTTCTTCTACGGAAAATAAATTTTTGTGGAAAAATTTGGAAATTCGAATAATTTCCATTTCTTTTTTACTTCTTCTAGCATTTAGAATAACCTCCTGAAGTTTGAGCACTTTACCCCCGGACACCCTATAAAGATAACCATATAAGAAAAACCTTATTGATGTAAAAATATATTTATTGATTTTATAAAAGTTATAAATTACTTTTATAAAAGTGACAATAGTATTTTAGTAAAGTAAAGTAATTTGTATACCTATACAAATAACTTTCGTAAATGTTTTTTGTAAAATTTAAAAAAAAAATTAATTAATTAAATCCGTAATAAAACCCATATTTTGAGAACCATCTTCATTTCGACTTCGTTCTTTAGAGTAATAATAACTAGAGACCGCACTAAATAATCCCCAAAATTATTCCTAATACGAATTCAGACACCTCTGTCGGATTCTTTTAACACTAAATATTGTTTATTTTGTGAGTGTTGCCCAAATCTAAATTCTTTACGCGGAAAGCGGGCCCTTAATGCGATTCGATAGTATGTTTTCTTAGTTGTTGAGCATTTTTGTACTCTGACTGGCAGCCCAAAATTTTTTTTATTAACTTAAAAACGTGTTTAACGATCAAAATGTTTGTGCATTAGATTTTTTTAAATATGTTGGTTTAAAAAAATTGTGAAAAATGCACGCCCATTTTAAGCATACAAACAGGTTAAAAAACACAATGGCCATAATATATTATACTCACACAACGAGCTTTTTTGTGGGAATATTTTATAAAACTAATTTACTACACACAATATAAAGACACCGTAACGTAGAAAGTTTTCTTTCAGGTACTTAAGTAGTTGACCCATCTCATAAAATTTTTGCGTGTCTAAGGATATTACCCCTGGCTACACCCATCTACACATATCCTGGGTATAACGAATTACCACTCCTTAGAGACACGTAGATATATTGTTCTGATTTAATATTTTTATCTCTTAATTTTAAATATCTGACAATGAGATTCTGGCTCAAATAAGTTTCTTTGTACCAGAGTCTTACTCCCGAAGACGTCGCCATAGCCACTTTTATTGAGCTAGCCGCACTAATTTGTTCATGAACTCACCATGTGGATTGCCATGGACTTTCTAAATATATAGGGTTTTCCAATAAGAGGTGTTATTTTGATATTCAATCGTAAAAGATCAATGATTTCGTTGCTTGTGTGGCACGTACCGCCGTCTCGATGAAAGTAAACGTTGTCCAGATCAATACCATCCAATTCCGGCCATAAAAAAACATTAATCATCTCTCGATAGCGCAATCCATTCACCGTAACTGTTGCTCCAGCCTCATTCAAAGTCCATCTCAGTGCAATGACTCCGCCGGACCATAAACCGCACCAAACAGTCACACGTTGAAGATAGAGGCTTTTCAATAATAACTAATAGAATTTTAATAATTTCAATGCGTTGTTGAAGCGTGTATCGTTCCATTTTTATTAATGGCGTAGTTTTTACTTGTCAAATGTCAAAAAATGACAGCTTTAAAAGTAACATCTACCGAAATAGCGGGCTATTCAAAATAACACCTCTTATTGGAAAACCCTGTGGTTGATCAAAACACGACAAGTTTTTCATTTCCTACAATGCTCTTACAAGGTTTTTGTCACTGCAAATACATTTTATAAACGTTACAATAACAACGATCTAGACCCCAATCGGTTTTGTTATTAAAAAATGTACAAATTGATTAGAATAAATAAATAACATTTTTGTTTGGTTAGGATCCTTTGTAAAAAATTACATGCTTTTTCTAAGGCAATATTTACCACAAATTACTGTTGTATATTCTCGGAAGTTGTGAAAATTTACCAACGTCTTATTTAGATGTTAGGGTAGTCGTAAAGCCCGATATCGGATTATTATTTAAAAAAAAACTCTGGGATATAAACATACTGCAGACCCCTTTAATTTAGAAGATCGTAATTCGAGATGGTGGACAGCCGAAAGGCCAATAGCCTTATAAAAAGGCGGTTATAAGAATATGTCTAAACCTTGACCTTGAATAGCAGTGTTATTTATATTGATATTGTAGAACTCTACAATATCGGTAGATTCGCAAATATACAACTAATTCCATCTGTGTATCACAGAGCTAACTATTATCTAATGATATCACAAATATATTATGAGACATCTTGTTAGTTAACGTATTTCATTAGTAATACACATCGACCAAGTATTATATCGATGGTTATATATTTAAAATCATATTCGCTGCATATAAGATTAAAACAATTAATTCTTTTAAAAAAACGTTTTTGTGCTACAATTCATCTATTTTCATTAATTTTGTGTAAAAAAACATATAATTTTTTTTTAATGTACACATTATTTAGTTATAAAATTTAACATCTAATATATTATTTACTACTTACATACTAAAATTTGGACTTCACAACATTGAGACATAATGCACGAAAAACTGCAAGACTTTTAGCTTCCTTAACAATTACCGGGAGTTCATTGAACATTTTAAAACCTTTATAATAAATATTGTTTTGTGTTCCTGATAAATGTGTTTTAGGAAGCATAAAATCGTTGCAGTTTCTCGTAGGATATAAATGAACTGTACTATTAATTTTAACATTCTTCGACATACCCATAGTCAGGTAAAATTTTATTTTTTAACTTATAAATAAACACTAGGGTATTATAAACTAATCGTTGCCACACACTTAAAAGATTGAGTTGACGTTGCATGGTTTTTATCCTGGTGTACCTGCTACAACACTGATTTGACTGAGAAAATTTGAGTGAGGATCGAATATTTCTCCTAGGAATTGGTGTCAACCGCGCTTACAACTGAGATAAATCTCAATTGGGTAGGACCGACATTTATTTCATATATCAACTGCTGTAATGTTATCCAATTTCAGAAAGATGTGTATATGTCCGTGTGTGATACTTGATTGCCACCAAAATTGATTTGATGCTGCTGCGTTTCAGCTCGTTCGGAAGTGGGTTAATTTCCGCTTTCAAGATTTGAATTCATTTATTCCCGAAAACAAAAGGAAAATTCAAATAGATGTATTTAAAAATGAGAATTGTCTTGTAGCACATTCGAAATAACATGTTTTTTACGTTTGAAAAGACAAGAGGTTTGTACTTACACACTTAACATGTTCAAGCCACACGTTAATTGTGAGAATTTATACTTAAATGTTCAAACCACACGTTGGTTGTGAGAATTCGTACTTACATGTTCAAGCCACACGTTGGTTCTGAGAATTCGTACTTACATGTTCAAGCCACACGTTGGTTGTGAGAATTCGTACTTAAATATTCAAGCCACACGTTGGTTGTGAGAATTTGTACTTACATGTTCAAGCCACACGTTGGTTGTGAGAATTTGTACTTACATGTTCAAGCCACACGTTGGTTGTGAGAATTTGATCCTTAAGATTCTGGAATAAAAGAAAAAATGATATTAGACATGACACACAGGCAATTATTGTTCTTGGTAAAATGGGTAGGCAAAAATAAAGACGCTTCTAGACTTTACCCTTGTGATGTTTTGAATATCCACATAAATAAACGATAAATAATAAACGAACGTGCTCCAAAAAATTTTTTTTATGGCAGCTAACAGATAAGATTTATTGACAGGCGGGCTTGAAGTGCATATGTTCCACGGGAAGGAAGAAAGAGATCGCATGGCAGTCGGTCTTTGAACTTGAGTACATTGACAGCTCCGTGAAATCGATGCAAATCAGAAGTGAAGTTGAGATTACAGTGAATTAGTGAATTCAGATGGTGTTAAGAGTATTGTGGAATATTGAATTAAAGTGAAAGATTTTTGATCCGGTGTTTGTGTGAAGTGAAAGTGTGTTAGACTAAACGTAATTTCGTAAATATGTAGTTCAAACTAAGTGACTTGTCTTAAAAACATGGAAATGATAAAAATAATGATTGCGTTTTTAAAAGAGAGTGAACGTATTTAAAGGCGGGAAGTGTTTAATCGGGCTAGGTTATTGATTTGGCGAGATGGCATTTTATCCACGGAGACCGAAAACCAGAGAAACAAATATATCATTAACTGTGGGTTCGAATCCTGACAGATTAGGGAGGTACAATTTTATTTACAGGAATATTTAATTACCCTTTTAAAGTCGTAGGGAGGGGACCAAAATTGAACATATTACAAGGATTTCGCTAAAAGGAGAAAATGATTAATGTAATTGAATGCCGGTAGGGAGGGGACCGAAAAACTAAACTGATTTAGCTATGTAGAGTGTAACCAGGTAAGCTTCACGCTGAGAAGGAGAGATGATTAACTGGGTGAGTTTTTATATTATTTATTAAATTTCAGAGGACCCTTTTAAAAGACGGATACAACCGAGGTACAGGAACTAAGTTTACGACACCTGCCGCCCAAATAATGTTATCATTAAAAGGGATGTGCTAGGCGAACTGTCAATCAGCTGTGAGCGAGAGACGAGTCAACGACCTTTTCATATGTAGGCCGATAACTTTTGTTTTAGGGGAACGCCTTGGACCGAGGGTCATAATATCGAGAATTAACCTACCTGCCGATCTGTTATTCTTTTAAAACATTACGAATCAAATCATGACGTTGTCCCTGCGGTAGGTATTGAATCGCCGACGAAATATAAAATACCCATTACAAATTAGGCCAACCAATATAAATTTGCAGTATAAAAATACCTATCTACAGGGTACCTACCACAACACTGGCGTACAATTGAAACAGCGAACACTATGAGGCCGAGAGGCGCGGTGTACAATCAGTCAAAGGGGAAGTTTTGCTAGCGTATGACCGCCCGAATAGAAAGCGTTCGGATGCAACCAGACAAAACAAAATGAATACTTTTCTTCTGTTATTTGACTTTCTAATTTAATACTTTTCATTTATTGTTTGACTTTCTAAGCTGCGAATTGGGATGCACAAAACAAATCTAGAGTCAAAAGAGGGAGATGATAATCTCCGAAATAAAACTACCAACCGAACAACTTTTCTCAACAGGTACCTTTCGAGAGGTAGGCAGCCTCTTTAAATTAAATGCAAAAATCAAACCAATTATCCGTTTATACCTACCTGAGAGGATAGGTATTCAATAGAAGTTACCCATACCTAATACACGAGGATGCTATTAACATCATAAAATAATTACTAGAACCAAATATTAAAGTACAGACAGTCCTCATCCTAATTTTGGCATTTCGAGTAGACCTTACATATATCTCACATGATAATTGGCTGAATGGGTAGGCACACAACCTATCGTTAAAAAGCAGGCTTAATGTCGACAAGATCGTCGTGTGTTATCTATGTTATTGACCTAGAAAGGGATGTAAATCCCCGACGACGAGGGAGTTACAACGTTTTCTAGAGGTGGCACGTAACTTAGGACCTTACGTGTCACATTTTCGCGACTAGATTCGTGACAAGGGATGTCATGGTTTTCCCCTTCTACACTCAGTAAAGTAGTTTTTCCTGGAGGTGTATGAGATTGGGGCAGTTCTGAAATTGGTGATGAGACCTGGTTTTCTTTATTCTGGCGTGACGGTTGCCGATTTGGAACAAGGGGAGACCCGGCCGGTTGTGATATCCAGACACGCAGATATCGATCGCCTTGCTCAAATTATCATCCATCGGTTTTGTTTGGTAAAGAGGAGGAGCCAATCTTAACTTGAAAAAAATTTCATTTCCTTTCCTCTCCTTCCCCTCCCAAAATATATACATGGATGGCGCCGACAACTAACACCATAAATTTATCGTATGTATATCACATATATAAAATCTAACACTTTATTATGTTCACATTACCCTATGACAGGTAGAATCACGTAGCTAGTTTGAAGAGCGGGCGACTTCAGAAAAATAAGGTTTATGAAATGGCTTTAAAACACAGCGATAATGGATTCAACTCACTCTATCTCAAAAGAACCAAGGGATACCACACATACATAGATAACTAGGTTTCTAAACCGAGAAACAAAAAACCAACACAACGTTCGGTGAAGCCTTTTTATACTGAACCGTCACGTGAAATGAGTACGTTCAAGGTCGTACGTCACGTAGACAAACTAGGATGTACACACTTGAAGGGGTGTGTAATAAAGAGAGGAGCAAAGGCTCGTAGAGACGGCAGGGGAGGAATTTTCCATCCCTGCGAACACATATGCAAAGCCTTATGGAAAAGCTACCTATGGGACTTAAAGAAAATTTATCGTAGAAAGACGAAGGAAAAGTTTGAAATAGAAAGGGCAGATCATTACACCCTTCTATGAGGACTATTGTTTGGGAGGAAAAACAAAAACAGAAATAGAGGATAATCAAGATAATGTATTTATAAAACATACAAAATAATACCTAATTACTAGTCTAAACTGACTTATGAAGAAAACAAATGTTGAAAGAAACAAAATACCGAACTGAAACATTAAACCAATCAACTACTTGAACAAGTTTTTGTTCATTTATTTATTTGTGGGAAACAAACGGCTTTTATAATACAAAGAAAAAACAAGGTTAAATAAGGTTAAGCCAATAAAATTTCCCAAACTTATATAAATAGATTTATTTTATTTAATTATTAATGATAAACGCCCTAGTGTGCTTTTATATGTTAAGATTACAGAAATTATATAAAAAAAACTTCCGAGTTTAAATTATACGTGGATACAAAGTTGCACTTAAGTGCATATAGTATATGATAAGACAAGAAAATCAGAAACCAGTTTTTAAATTGCAGATCGCACAAAAAAATAATAAATATTTTTTCTTTAAAAATAATATAAGAAGGTAAAGAGAAGAAGAATATAAGATAAGGATAGGAGATGCTGTCTATATATTCTATGCTCATGCAAAAATTTGTGATTTCCGTTCGAAATTTTTAAAGTTTATTTTATGAGTGTCGACATTATGAGATTGTGTGTTTCCTTTAGGATAGTTATGTATGCAGGCAAATAAAAAAAAGGATTTTCACAAAATAAACAAATTTAAAATCTGAAAATATTTGTTTTGAAAAACTGGTTTTATTGAATATGCCATTGAATCCGCGTTCTATTGTTGTCGTAAGGTTACAAAAAGGTATCTCAGCTTTTTTTTAGTTTAGCTTTTTTTTAGTTTTCTTTTCTATTGTTGTCGTAAGGTTACAAAAAGGTATCTAAGCTTATTTTTAGTATATATATTATTTTACATGATGAAATTGTGTTATTTCACAAATTATTCATTTAAAATAATAAATAGTATGTTTACTTACGGAACGTTCCAGAGTGGAAGAAACTCTTAATTTTGCCCTGGTGAAAGACCACCATTCAGAATCGAAACGTTGCTTAAAATGGTTTTAGTTGTGTTTGGTGACCAGATCTGAACAGATACTTCCCTGGCCATCTTCTTTCCCATCTCCTTCCTCTGGTCATTCTCCACTACCTACAGCCCCACAATTAACTAAGATTGGCGTTGCCATAGTATCACTGGCTCCACACGGTTGGGAGCAGCAGTGACTCTTGTGCAGTACTATTTCGTTTACAATGAACAATTTTTAGTTAAATATTTGAAGTCAAACTTTTATCCTCTAGCTGGTCAAGAGTCAAAATGGCATTCATGGCTTAGGATCACAGTGAACTGACTTGAAAACTTGTGTTTTCAGTTAAGCTATGTTTAGGTAATACCGTATCATATTTATTAGTCATACGAAGCTCTATCTCGTACAAACAGCCGTTTAAGAGACACATTTGAACATATCAGTTGGGCTTACAGCTAGACATATGAGCATGCTAATCTTTGTTCGCGTTTATCTCAAAACTTTAACAATAATTCTGCCAAAAAATCCCATTTAATAATAAAAACTAGAAAATGTTGGTATCAAAGGCAAAGAACTCCAACTAATGAAAAGTAATTTCAGTAAAAGAACACAACAAGTCAGAATTAATCACCATACCAGCAAACCACTGCCGATTATATATGGAGTTCCACAAGGAAGCATACTGGGGCCCGTTCTATTTACTATTGACATAGAAGATCTATGCAAGATGAATATAATAGATGGAGAAATTGTTAGTTATACTAACGATATAGTTTTACTATTTAAATCTAAACACGACCTAACTTACACTAAGCAAATTAATCAAAAAAATTACTACGTACAGTATAAATACCAGAGGACAGCAAAATAATTTGAAAAATACCATAAGAACACACAAATATCCGCGATTGCCCTACTCTAGAAAAAACTGTTCAAATAAAATATCTGGAAATCATACTAGGCCATAATCTCAGATAATCATAATTTCGGATACGTCATATAAAACACATTACAAAAAACTCTTCAAAACAATAAACATTTTCCTGACTACAAGAAACACATTTAAACTAAAACAATATATTACGCACTTTGCAAAATCATTTTGGAATACGGTACAATTGCCTGGGGAGGAAAAACAAATTCGGCTATCGGTCATATGAAAATTAGTCTTTTTTTGTTGTTGATTTTATTGAGATCAGTTAGTGTACTGTGTGACGAATCAAATTTCGTCACAAATAAATTTGAGTTATAAACTGAGAGTGTCCCGCAGTGGGCGCCCAAATAAAAGTGTTGACAGACGGGGTTTTTAAAGAAAGAAGGAGAAGTGCGGGGTAGGGCGACAGGTCCTAAGAGCTCAGGAACGAAGACAGTCAAGATCAAGGCGGGAGAGAGAGGAGACCGAGACAGGAGTGGTGGTGAAGTACGCGTTCCCCGTTCAACGATGTGATGCTGGGCGGTGGATGAAGAAGTTACAGTCGAGTTAGAGAAAGTGATTTTCAAGATATGTTATCCTCCGCCCAGCCACGTAATGCTGGGCGTGAGGCGAAGAAAGTGCGGTGATCAGACGCACCCGGGAGGCGAAGAAAGTGCGGTGACAGGACGCGGCCGGGAGGCGAAGAAAGTGCGGTGACCAGACGCAGCCGGGAGGCCTGAGTTGCATTTGGTTGCAGAAACTGCCACCTAGGACTTCAGCCTTACTAAGGCCAACGAACGGAACCAACTCAGTGACAACAGTGTAGTAACTGTGAACAATGACAATGTGAATAGTGGAGAAGTAATCCGAACCATATGACAACTAGTTATGTTATAGATGTAAGTAGATCTAAGGATAATTTAGATTTAGTATTAACACTTGATAAGCCCAATTATAATAGAGACTCATAATTAATAGATGTTATTAATTAAATACACCTCCCTTGTCCCCACCCAAGTGGCAAGAATTGGCGAGAAGGCAGAACATACGAATTGGTAAGTATAAGAACAGCAGCAATATATTTAAGTATGATTCTGAGCTAGATGCAGGAGGAGATGTTAACGTGATTATGTCACAACTGTTAAGTGCAGATAGGAAATTGGTAATGTAATTTTTGGAAAGAGATCTGTACACAGACAGAATAATTGTTTCTTCGTCGTGTATATTTATTAAGAAGTTGGCGTCTATTATGTTTATTTCTTGAATTTTTAAATTTTTTTTTTATAGTTTTAATCCAGCAGGACTGGGAGGATAGTGCAATCCCAGTCTGCCATATTACATGAAATGCAGTAAAACAGGGAGACAATAAAATAAAGTAAAAATTTATTATAAAGAGACACACCCTTAGTAAATGTGAATGAAGCAAGGAGTGTGTGCCAAGACCAAACTTTAGTCTTCTCTGCCTATCCCTGCGAGGAAACCGCGTAATGGTTAGTTAGTTAGCGTTATCAAGACGCCGCAAGACTCCAATAACGAGGGTTTGTTCAAAACTCACATTTGAATTAATTTCGATGAATACGTAACTATGATATTTACTTTTTTTAGACGGATGCCCGCGGGATGTAACTTAAGTATATTTAATATTAATAAAAACAACAGTTCCTTCCCATTAAAATATTTAAGTTAAAACGTTTCTGAAGTATAAAATTAGGGGTAAGCAATTTATTTTATTTTTCTAGACGTTGAATTACTAACTTCCCCGGGGATTCAGTTAGAATCATCTGAGAAGACCTTAGTAAATACGTTTATCATAATCAATTAAAATGTACCCCGCAGAATGATTCATTTTTCAGGCCTGCTCAAGCAAATTCAACCATAGTTCCGTCCAATACGGTGTTCCGAGCGCCGAATATTTTTTTACACGCTTTCTTCACTTACGTCGTTAAGAATTTGATTTTTTTTTCAAACATTTTGTCCTCTACATGAACATAAAAAGCTCTGAACAGAGCATTAGCAAATACCGTATTATATTAATAATACGGTGACCGGATCACAATGATAATTACAATCACATCACAATGATAATTCATCACATCTTTAAAAAGTTATATAAAGTCATGGAAAGTGATGAAACAAAAACTTTATTAACTGGGTTAAGTAGGTTAGGTTAGGTTAGTTTATAAAAAATGTTTTTCATCGTTTCTAATGACTTTATATCACTTTTTAAAAGTGTGTTGAGTTATCATGGAACCTAATTTTTTTATTTAAGTTTTAATCCAGCAGGACTGGGAGGATAGTGCAATCCCAGTCTGACATATAACATGAAATGCAGTAAAACAGGGAAACAATAAAATACAGTAAAAAATTATAAAAATTGAAATCAGATAAAACAAAGAGAAAAAAAAATTAGGCAGGTACCTAAACATAAAATTACAATATAAATCAAAAATAAAATAGTCATATAAATAGGTAATACAATAAAAACAATTAGATTAAATTAAATTAAACCGTCCATCAAGGAAGTCGCCGCATCATCTGCATCCATCGCTCATTGAGTGGGGAACTGAGCCACTCGGATGCAGCCACAACGATGATGTTGGTTGACTTCCGAGTCCTACCCCAGAAGCTGGCTAGTCGGTGGCGAAGGAAGGCGGGGAATGAGTGCACCCTCCCTTCAGTAAACATTGTGGAGGCATTGCAGAACCTCGGTAGTTGCATGAGCTGCCTGTATGCATTATTGTAGCACACCCTCAGCTTGTCCCATTGCGCTGCTGGGTATTGTGTCCACAGCTCAGATGTGTACAGTGCAGTGCAGAATGCCTGTGATCCGAATGATCATGATAATATTATTACCGTTGTATGGTGTGTTATAGTTTTCGATTGTTTTAGGTATGTATGTATTATTCAACCAGTATTCTGTTAGCACAATAACATCAAACTTATTTTTAAGCTGTTAAAGGTATATCATAAATTCATAAAATTTTTTGTTAGTTGATCTAATGTTTTAGTGTAATATTTTAATTTGTTTTTTTTTTTTCATTTGTGATACTAAACCATTCATTATAGTCTTTTGTATTTACACAGTTAATGTTGGTTGTCCGAGTCTATAAATTCCATGTAGTCGGTCATGTATAAAAATATTTGTGTAATAATATAGAGTGGCGCTAGGTAAACAATCATATGTATGTAATTTTATTCATGTCATCAGACTGTCTGACACTGATAATTTCGTTTACGGGGTCTTTCTGGTTAGTACCTCTACAGAACCATATAATTTGGTAATTAAGGGTTTTTGCATATTTTTTTAGTTTCAACATAAGTTACTTATAGTACTGCGTCATTACTTCACCAATATTATTCTTTTGCTGTCCGGGTTGGTTAGTAACACTTGCGATTTATATCCGATATTTCTGTATCTTCGATTTGAACACGAAATGCAGCAGTTATTTATTGAATAATTTTTAGTGGCCTTGTGGTCTTGGATGCCTGTAATGTCTAGATAATTTTCAAGTGTTAACTGTTCCATATCTGATGTTTTGAATTCTTTATTTGTTTGCTCTAGTTCATATTTAATTTCTGAAATGTGTTTTTCTATCCGTGGTATTGGTTCAATCGATATTATAATGGAATCGTATTGGTCGCTTATGAATTGCAACTATTTTTTAGAATTTGCTGATCCGTTTCTGTCTTGTTAAGTATTTCTATTTTGATTTCTTCAAACTTTTTATCAATGCAATTAATTTCGCATTTTAGATTTTCTGAATCTCCAATCTGTTTTGAGTCTGTTTGATTTATAGATTGTGTGCTATGCAAAAACAATATTGCACTTTCTGTATGTTTTGGAAATAGTTCACAGATTTATATATGATAACTGAATTTGATTTGAAATGTTAAACTCTTATATTTATTTTCAATGTTATAAAAAGCCAGTTTAAAATAGTTTTAAGGAAAATACTCTCACCTGTGATTTATTTATTTTTTTTTAAAGAAAGACAAACATTCCCGGGTTACGAATAACCTGACAATATTTGAAAATCTCCTACTACCACCACAGGAAGCTGAAAATGTTGCTTGTGTTGTGATGGAGGACTTAGCCGGCCAAGGAATTGAACACACTACGCCTGAGTGGGACCCAAGCGCGATGTTAACTCGGCCACTGAACGATTTGAACTGAACGGATTAATAACATCGTTTTTAAAGATATTCACTTCAGTTTGAATATTTAATCAGACATGAGTCACAATAATATTTCTCTATGGTTATATTAATCAAATAAAATTTATTTGCACACGCCGGGATTTGAACCCGCGACCTCCAGATTACTAGTCGGGAGCCTTACCCGTCAATCACAGAGGCCGTTAAATAACATCTCAAAGAAATATTTGTGGCTTAAGAGTGTTTCGAATATGTTCTTTGTATGTGTTGATTTTTAGTGAAAAATAAATAAGTAAAATAAAAAGAATTTAATTTAATTTAATGAGAATTTTTGCTGAAATTCACAGCAAAATATTCCCATTTTCGATATGCCGTTCCAAATACCCGTCGCCGGCAAGCCAATTATTGCATGGCAGCAGTCAAAGCTTCGAAATATTTCATTGAACGTCGTTCCGGGGAGCTTTCATTATCCACAACTGTCATTCTCATCTGCAGCCAGTGTCGGACTAACCATAATGTAGCGTGGACAATGCCTATGGGCTCGTCCCTTTCAATGGCTTCACATACTTATGTTTATTAATTTATTCGGGCATTTTTTATGGCGCTGTCTACTCAAAACTATTCACGCAGCTTCTGAACTCAATCAAATTTTTTCTGGAGATAAAAAAAACACCTTTCAATCAATCGGTCTACCATCAAATTTTCTACCATCAACTTTGATACAGTACATTGTCAAGAAAACTAGTCCATTTGCCGTGTTTCATCTCTAGCGGATGTCGGGAAGTGCGTTAATATCCACTTCCATGATTTGCATTAATCTATCCCGAAAAAAAACTGAAATTTAAATACATGGATTATTTTTTGAAAAATCTCACTGTATCGTTTTGCTAATATACTCGTACAAGTGGATCCCCCACAACGCTTCGCTATTGCTAATGTCTTTCTCTTCCACTATCCACTACTGTGTATTACAATATTGCTGTTTAAAAACTACATTAGATCGAATTTAATTCGACTTCTTATATCATTACGGTGCAGAGATATTGTGTTAAGTATTCCTCGGGCGTCCACAACTTTTTCAATGATTTGAACATATTTTAAAACTCTTGGCACTAATAACAACAAACATTGAAATATTCAGCGATATCGGTTGACTACTTTTTAAGTTTTGCGAGCGCAAACATACGCAGGCTGAATTTATTTATACGGGGATTTCCAATAAGAGGTGTTATTTTGATATTCAATCGTAAAAGATCAATAGTCTTGTTGAAAGTAAACGTTTTCCCGATCGATACCATTCAATTTCAGCCATAAAAAATCATAAATCATCTCTTTATAGCAATCCATTCACCGTAACTGTTGCTCCAGCCTCATTTTCAAAAAAGTAAGGTCCAATGACTCTACCGGACCATAAACCGCACCAAACAGTCTCACGTTGAGGATAGAAAAGCTTTTCAACAATAACTCTTGAGTTTTCCGAGCCCCAGATGCGACAATTTTGCTTGTTGACGAAGCCACCGAGGTGTAAATGGGCCTCATCACTCAAGATGATTTGCATTTGATTCACTAAAGTGAATTTTAATAATTTAAATGCGTTGTTGAAGCGTGTATCGTTCCATTTTTATTAATGACGTAGTTTCTACTTGTCAAATGTCAAAAAATGACAGCTTTAAAAGTAACATCTGCCGAAATAGCGAGCTATTCAAAATAACACCTCTTATTGGAAAATCCTGTATAAATTCGCCTTTTTAACACGAGCATTTGCTCTAAAAAAAGGTGTATCACGATGTACTATAATAAAAAGAAAATAAACTTAATGTAATGTAATAACATGTAATTGTAAATTTAATATTAAATAAAGAAATTTAAAAAAAAAAAAAAAATCATATTCAACAAATCACAGTGAGAAATCATTATTATGAAATATAATTATGTACTAACAGTTTTATTTTAAATACATTAAAATGGTTTTTTTGGTTTTAAAAATCTTTGAAAAACTTTTTTTTTGGTCTTAAACTTTCCTATATTTAAAGCTGGAACCAGCCACACAAATTTACAAAATTTCATTGAAATCGGTTTGGCGGTTTCGGAGATTAGCGTATAAGAACACCGTGACACGTGATTTTTTTTATATTAAGATTGTGAAAGAGGAAAAATCATATGTTTTTTTTCTCCGGGAAACATTTAATCGTTAATTAAAATATGTTTGTCTTTCCAAAAGTAAATTTTAATTTTTTTATTTTTAACTCCGTGCAAAGGGCGTATTTCGTGTTTGTTGATGATGTGTTGGGGTAATACATGATCGAAATAAAATACAGTCTGATATGGAGTCTCATAATTTTTACTTGTTCAACAGTCCTTAATCCGGTACTGTTTACAGACTCCTTTGTCCCTGCATTCGCCGGAACCGAGCCGCTGTGGAAACATCACATCTCGCGACAAGGGTTTAGCTTTGAAGGCTCCCATTGCCTACGGGAAACTAAGAACAAGGCTTCAATAATTATCTCAGTTTTACGTCACTAAAGCGGTTCAAACAAGATGGGAATCTAGACTTTGCAAATCGAGTTTTATTCAAAGAATATCATTCCATAATAATATTCTATTTAAAATAGTTCTAAGTTTTAAAAAACCATCCAAATTTTCTACTGAAATTCTTTTTTTAATATTCAATGTAGGTACAATAGAAAAAATCTATTAAAAAAATAAAATATTAGATATTTCAAATATTAAATTTTAATGAATTTCATTACAATATTTCAGAAAAAATATTAAAACTTAAAATTTAATACCAAACACTTTCAAAATACTTATCTCTATCTAGGTATAACTTACTTAAAGAACATTAATATTTTATTTTTATAAATTATTCATCCTAGACTTGCAGAAAAAGTCAATAGATGTCGCACATTATAACAATAAGACATATTTATCTAACACACTATCTAGATTGCATTTAGTTCGAGTTGAATCTTGCGATCTACATAAAGATCGCCGCCAATAAAAATATGCGGTGAGAAAAGTAAGACAATGTTGGTGGTTCTTATTCTAAGTATGAATCAGATAAATATGACCGAAGGAGATAGCGTCCCATTAACTCAGTTGGTAGAGGGTGCAGCGGCAAGACAAGGGTCCTGGGATCATGACCTAGATGTGACCATATCTTTTTCTGATTGTTCTGTTTCAAATTTTTGTTTTGGAATTGCTTCAGTAATTAATCCTCCATTAAAAAGATAAATTAGATTCAATCCAATTGAAAATACAGATGGAGTGGTAAGGATCCTCGGAACTGAGGGTCCCAGAGTGCTAAATACATACTCTCTGCATGCAACCGGTAAATAACACCAAATAAAAAATATGAAGATAGATGGAGTGGTAAGGATCCTTGGAACTTTGGATTCCAGAGTGCTAAATATGTACTCTCAGCATCGACCCGGTAAATAACACCAAATAAACAATATGAAGATAGATGGAGTGCTAAGGATCCTTTGATCTTTGGATTCCAGAGTGCTAATTATGTACTCTAAGCATCGACTATTAAATTACACCAAATAAACAATATGAAGATAGATGGAGTGGTAAGGATCCTAGGAACTGAGGGTCCCAGATTGCTAAATATGTACTATCAGCATCGACCCGGTAAATAACACCAAATAAACAATATAAGGATAGATGGATTATTTTTTTTTTTTTTTTATAATAAAATATTGATTACATTTTATGATTTTGACTGTCCAACTAGGAAGGATTCCCGTTTCAGGACAGTCAAATTTACAAGTTTCAAGTTATCCTAGAATGGTAAGGATCCTCGGAACTGAGGGTACCAGAGTTTCAAATATGTACTCTCACTATTGACGAAGTGATATTTCACGATCAAATCATCAAAAAAGTCCTCTTTGCAGCACGTTCCAAAATAAGAGATAAGAGAGACAAAGAGAGTCTTACTCCCTGGAGTAAGACCATCATTCAGCATTAAAACATTGCTTAAAAAGGTTTTACCCGTGTTTGGTGATCAGATATAACTAGCCAGCTACTTCTGCCTCCCCACTTCTGTCTGGCTCCAGACGGTTGAGAGAAGTTGGTACTAATATGCGGTATTGATATAAAAAATATGTATATTTTTAATGATTTATATGGTGCATTATGTATATAGTGTAATAACTGTAATTATAAATGCGGTATAAATATTACTCTGCACACTGAGTTACTCGTTCCAAAATCATGTTTAAATGTAACAATACCAGGAGTGAGCATTTCAAATTCTCGCTTGTACCTAGATTAAATGAAGTTAGTAATAGATACGCAGATGTGGTGGATCTATTTAATTATTTTTTTTTTTTTATTGAATATACAAACACATTACAATAATTTATAAATGTAGATATTTCGAGGCTGATTGCGAAAAAAATAGAATTTTTTAACGAAAACTGCCCAACTCAATTGAGAAATTATTTCTCGTGTTTGAGTTGGGGAGTGTTGGGAGTCATTATAGTTTATAGGTTGTAAAAATTCACTAGTTGATGAAGCTAAAAATTAACAAATAGTTATCAAACTAGATGATAAATTTGATAACACAATATAATTAAGAAAATAAGAAATTTAATTACAAACTAAAAAATATAACTTAAATAAAATAATAGTTATTAAACTTAGAAAAAATAAGATATAAAAATAAAAATGTACCTATTAGGTACGAAATAATAGAAGGTAGGTACAGTACTAGTTGTACATTTTTCAAAGACCGAGCTGGCAATCTTGTATGAAATGGGTACTTAATAAAATGCAACAACAATAAACGCATATTAGGAAGCGCATAATATAACTTTAGAGGATATGTAAAAAAAAAATATGTACCTAGTTTTTTTTTTTTTTTCAATTATTAAATCTTGTTTATATATATTTTTTTATTAATCATTAATCAATTTTCCTAAATTCATAACGTGAATTTAGGAAAATTTAATCAAAAAAATTACAAATGAGTTCATACTTTTTAATATTTGTTTATTTTTTATTTTATTTTTATTTTTTATTATTTTTTAATAAATTATTTGTTTATATGAACTCAATTGCACGGAATGTAGTAACAAGAAGGCTATAATATCATATATTTTCAAACAATCTTAATTCAACCTAAGTCTACTTATTAGTTTTGCATGCACTTGTATCTCTTACTTTTATATCCTTAAAGAGTATATGATTTAGATAAGAACCCAACAAGTGCGATTTATTAGATGTCGATTAATTTAAAACCTCATGCATTATGAAGAAAAAATTACAATGTTATTAGAAAGTAAGGATTGTTGCATACGAAACTGTTTACGAATCACAGCTTTTAATGAACATGAAAGTGGGCTGTACATAATTTAAACACGAGACGAAATGAATTGGTGTTTTCTGGAATCGGGTGATAGTATGTGCAGGAAAGAACAAGAAAGGGGAAGAAGGAAAACGGGATGACTAATCACATACCACTTTGTGTCTTTGCGAAAGAGCACACAGCACAATCACAATATAGTGAGTTCTACCGCGATACTTCAAGGTAATTAACACAAAAACAAAACGAATTATTACTTAAACGATATTATGCAAAAAAAAAAATCACTTCCTACTTCTGAAAGATTGTGTACTAGGGTGTATCGATTTTTAACTTTTTTTTTGTTTTCAAATTCCAAGTTGAAAAAAAGTTGCTACTAGATACCACAACTTACCACAAAAAATTTTGGATTTTTAAAAAAATGTTTAGGTCTCCCGCACAAGGCCTAAAGTTTTAATTTTTTTCAAAAAATATCAAATTTTTTTTAAATTTAAAAAAATAAAATCGTAACTTTTGTGTTTATTCCAAGTTAAAAAACAGTAATATTAGGGCATAAAAATAAGTAAGGAACGATTTTTTTAAATAAAAAATGGATTTTAGGTCTCCCGCACAAGCCCTAAAGTTTGTTAATTTTGATGAAATTTTGTAATTTTGTGTACATATATGAACCATGTTTTTTTTTAAGTTTAAGCCATCGGAATTAATTGTACTTTTCTTATAGAAGGCATAAAATGAGACAATATATATATACATAATTCATATATACATATATTAAAAATATATATCACATATATACTATATAATATGTTTTTTACCTGAAAAAAGATAGTTGGACGGTGTAAATTGTATGAGAAAGGTGTTGAAAGAAACTAATGTTATTTGCTATTACTGCAAACATCCATGCAAATAACTATGGTAAACATATTTTCGCGAACAAGTCCAAGATAGCTATCGTTTATCACACAAAAAACTTTCGATAATACTAAGCATACATCAGACATGAAACTATTTACCTCATTTGTCTCTATAGCAAAGAGAAAGAAAGGAAATTGGTTTATATAAAATTTAAAGTGACCCACGCGAGGATATTCAATAGCTTCTCATTTTGAGGCTAGATGGCAATGGAACGAATCGAAATAACTTAAGAATCTGCACGAATAAAAACTAAATTAATAATCGGGTAGTTTGAAATCCTTTTTTTTTCTATTGCAGCATATTTTTGTGAGGTCATTGCTGAAATGACCTTCTTAGAAGAGCCGCCCCTGGTTCTTGCCACTGTTCCAAATTTCAAATACTTTTCCAGCAAGGCGATGGATATGATCTGGATAAATGACATCCCAGTAGGAACTAAGCATAGTCTCATCTCAAAACCGAACAGATTTGATAAAAGAAACTTCTAAATTAAAAAATAAAATATAATAAATAAAAAATCTAATCTAAATTGATTGAATTGTGTAAATGTCAAAACATTATGTATACAGCGCACTAACCGTTGGCATAGGTACCTTTAACAGAAAACTTTCGAATATATTGTTTTCCATACTGATTGATTTGGTGGACGTTTTTCTACATTGGTAAAAATTCAGTCACATCTGTCACAAAATAAAATACTCCTGACATTGTTTCAACTTTACCATGAACTGACGCTGTCAATATCGGGCCGCTCAGTGACCGGCCCTTGTCCCAAGGGATGTGTCCGATATAAAAAAGGATAGCAAAAAACACATTAAATATAGAATCCACTCGATCGATGGAGAGTTCCGGGAGTTCGGTTTCCAATTCAACCATTTGATTTAATTAACGTCATATCACCACAAATTAATATTGAAACATATGAAGTGGTAACTGCGGTCTAACGACAATGAATCCACCGCTTATTTTTAGGTTTTATATAAAAATATACCTTTTTAATTCATAAAAATCCTTTACCTAGTTTTGACATCAATCATCCATTTTTGTGTATTTACTTAATTTTTTTTATTGTTTTTGTCAAATCGATAAAAAGCACATAAAAACAATTCTGGAATCAAAATGTGTTATTCCAAATAAAAATAATGTTTATTATATTTGAAATACTTTACAGAGTGAATAATTCAATTTATTTTATGAAGCGTGGTGTTATTAAGACAAGATATCATCAGTAAAAGTAAGTGTACAATGTGCGTGCCAAGAAACGAGTCTTGGTACGATCAAGGGATTTATATGGTGTTGTAGCCCTCTATCCCATGAAGAAGGTTCCCGTTTTTACCCGAAGGGCGTGCTTTTGAAGATGCTCTCTAGAAATTTCTAGAACAGCCCAGAATATTCGAGAGTATTCGAGATCATTCCACAACATTCTAGAACATCCTGGAACATTATGGAATGTTCGGGAATAGTCTGGAACATCCCACATCTAAATAAACTAAAAAAAGGGATTACAGGCCGTTTCCTGGTAAACTTTTAGTAAATTCTTAGTAGTGATAATACATTGGAATCTCTAAATAGTATAAAACAGTATGTGTTTGCGCGTAGTTCTTCTATACTATGCAACAGAGTCTAATAGGGTTTTCTCTATCATTTAAAAAATTTCTTTCGGAAGGTTTATTAATATATACAGGGTTTTCCAATAAGAGGTGTTATGTTGATATTCAATCGTAAAAGATCAATGGTTTCGTTGCTTGTGTGGCACGTAGTGCCGTCTTGTTGAAAGTAAACGTTGTCCAGATCAATACCATCCAATTCCGGCCATAAAAAAATATTAATTATCTCTCGATAGCGCAATCCATTCACCGTAACTGTTGCTCCAGCCTCATTTTCGAAAAAGTAAGGATCAATGACTCCGCCGGACCATAAACTGCACCAAACAGTCACACGTTGAGAATAGAGAGACTTTTCAACAATAATTTTTGGGTTTTTCAAGCCCCAGATGCGACAATTTTGCTTGTTGACGAAGCCACCAAGGTGGAAATGGGCCTCATTACTCAAGATGATTTGCATTTGATTCACTCAAGTGAATTTTGATAATTTCAATGCATTGTTGAAGCGTATATCGTTCCATTTTTATTAATGGCGTAGTTTTTACTTGTCAAATGTCAAAAAAATTACAGCTTCAAAAATAACATCTACCGAAATAGCGGGCTATTCAAAATAACACCTCTTATTGGAAAACCCTGTATAATACATGGATATTCATTAAAAGTAAAGAAAAGTCGATCAACGCCGGGCACACGTTAACTAATATTAAAATAAATGTAAGATAGGATATAACATTAATTATGTTTAATACAAAATCTTCTTCTTCTTTATGTGTCGTATCAGGTCCCCCCGACGTTGGCGATCACTCTGGAAAATGTCTCTTTGTCTTGCGCTGCCCGGAATAGCTCCTCCACTCTTCTAATGCCGGTCCACTCTCGTATATTTCGCAGCCAAGACATTTTTCTCCTACCAGGCCCTCTGCGACCCTCTATCTTGCCTTTCAATATTAACTGAGAATTTCTGTGTTGGTGATCATGTCGGTCCATGGGACTTTGAGTATTCTCCGGTGAAGCCACATTTCAAAAGCCTCTAACCTGTTCATGGTATTTACTTTCAAGTTCCATGTTTCACATCCATACAACAAGACCGACCACACATAACATTTTAGCCTTCTCTGCCTTAGTTTTAAGCTGATATTATCATTGCAGAAGAGGGATTTCATTTTAATGAACGCAGTTCTTGCTGCTTCAATTCTGCACCTAACCTCTACATCTGGGTTAAGAGTCTCCGTGAGAATACTGCCGAGGTATTTATAATAATACACAATAGTTTAAAATAAAGTCAACCAAAACTCATCATGATAATAATTCATGAAAACATTTGTCTTAAGTGCAATTACAGCCACGAGTGTAATTTATTGGTAACAATAAGAAGAAAGGATATACATAAAAAAAATCAATTCATGACAGAATTATAAATATAAACAACAGTAAGTTACATACTTATGAAATATGAGAGAAATACTCTTTTATGCACTTTTTTATATTTGTTAAGCTCGCAATCTGGCATATAAAATTTTCAATCGGCTGGTTCAGAATTTTGACGTGTTCAATTTCAAATATCAGAACCAATATTATTGTCCATCATGCGCTGCACCGCAGGACCACTTTAATTATGTCACTGGTCGCGTTATGATATTATTATATCCCTTGAAATTATTGGGATTTACTGAACCAATTATTTTGGAGGTTTGCGGATGTTCCGGGGTTTTGCCTTGATGCATTTAATTATGGATTCGCACTATGAAATTTTCAAAAATATTTATACCTATAATACGTAGTAATTAGATATATTTTGCTCAATTATCCAAAATTTATTGGATGAATATAGGTAGAGCATTTGAAGTTCTTTCTTGCAAGTAGATGGATACCTGCGCTTTTTTAAAATTTAATATTTCTATGTGATACCTCACTTGTACAGTGTAAAGACAAGGGACCTATATAACCATCCGGTCGTTCCACCCACGAAGGGTGCCCAAAAGAAACCGAACTGATGTTTTGGGGGCTTACTTTTTGTAGTACCGGGTCAATATGTGAAACACCACCTTTCGGCTGGTGTGAAATTTTTGGTGACTGTTGTTTTGTGTGCTCGCCGTGTTTGATCTGCCGCTACTGTTTTTGATCTGCCGATCTGCCGCTACGATCTGCCGCTTAGGTTTGCATCGGAATTGTACCTAACTTCTTCCACCATTGCCCACTTACATTTTACGATTATGATGACGGTAGTAGGTGTGTTTCAAATATTGTTCGGGAATGTTTTATTTCTTTTATAAAAACATTATGAATAGCAGTAATTTTGAGTTGCACTATCCATATACACCCGACATCCTGAAATACTTAAGAGGAAACTACAAGCCAAAAATGTGTATATTCTTAGTATACCTTATATCGTAGGTAATAGGCATTAAAATCACTTGACAAACGGAGTCTAGAAACGTTCGATTTCAAGCAAAAAATGGTTTTTTTACTTATTTTGTAAATAATTATATAAGAAAGCAAAAAAGTTAATCAAGTGAAACTGTCAAAGATAATCTTAGATATAAAACTGTATTTTTTAAAAGTTGTTTTATTTATGCGTTCATACATTTTTATTGAAAAAAAAGTTTTTTTAGTAGTTTGCATTTATATTTTTTATTGAGTAATTTACTTTTTTATTTGTATTCTACTCAAACGAAACGATAGGAAAACCTGCAATTTAACCAAAGCATATTTTTTGGTTTTAATAATGTACACCAATTCGTTATAAAGATTAATCAAAATAGTGATTTAGCATTAAGCTTCGCCTTAACATTTACCAGTACATTTTTCAATAACCGTTTTAAAACACTGATTTTTTCCTTGGAAATGATTTTAATTCAATTTTGAGAGAATGCTTACTTACTTACTATTCCGGGAATGAAAATATGCTTCAAAATATAGCACCTTTTTGTTCCAAGGGAATGACGACATGATTTCGCGTCATGTTTTGCCTAAGGGTCGAAAAACTTGAGAAATCTGACGGCTGATCGACGGACGGTTTATGCATTTTTTTTTATATCAGACATGGATTATTGCCCTGATTTGAAAGGAAGGATTATATAACCCGAGAGAACGTAAAAATATAACTATTGAGTTATCAGAAAAATTAATATTTTTTGTTTGTCTTATTGATTCATACACGAACTAGATGCAGAAAACAATTTCCAACTCAGTAAGTGAATGATCAATTTTAGTTTAATGCATTTTTAATAATACCGCGTACGAGTTCCAACTAACAAAGCAAGTGGTATTATGGCTATGATTTGTTGGGTATGTTGTAGAGTTGAAGGGATTGGGGAGGGGAAGGAGATGTGGAAGATGTAGGTTAGGAAGTACCTGGCTATTTAGATCTTTTAAATTAATTAGACTTATTTCATTTCAAGCCACTTTTTTGTAATAAATGGCAGTCATTTACAAACTTTAAAATTTCGAAAACTAAGAAAAAAATATTTTTTGTTATTCGTTGTATGGAAAAAAGTGCTTTTTAAACTCGACCGATTTGCATTTTGTTTGTTTGTAATTTTTTGGTACATTCCGTTTCCGTTTCAAGATGGTTGCCGTTTTAATGGTTCAGCAAAGATTGCTCTTCAAATGTGAAAAGAACTCTCATTGAAATAGTGACGTTTCTATGGACGCATTGTATAATTCGTTATTTGAAATTAATAAAAAAAAGATTACATTAAGTAAACGATCTGTATATTAGAGAAAATTATAAAAATTGTTACTTTTCGGACGCGAGGTTTACTGATATTAATTATTAATTAAAACAACATAGATTAGATAAAACACATCGCTGGTGAAAAACCAAAAAACTGGATTTTTTAAAGTCCTTGTTACCAATTACGCATTCTTCATAGATCTTCGACCACACTTTGAAGGCTGAATAAGGATCGCCGTTGGCTACGAGTATATTAGTATATCCCAGGCTAGCTGCTAGCTGCCAGTAGGGTGGAAGTGTTGAATCCATACGACCCACGTCAACCCTCAACCCTCCACCATCAAGCCTGAAGGGACCGCTGACAGGCTTTGACAAGAGCCATAACGCATCACTTGTCGCGCGACAGGAGACGCGTGACGCCTGCTTCGTCCGGGCTCGTGAGCTTTCTGGGTATATTATATTCAACTTAAGACGACACAATACCCTAAAATAACATTGGAATCTTAACGACGTACGTGAGAAGCCATGCACAGAAATATGCGCGCGTGGCTCTAGTGTATTAAACAGACCTAAGGTTGTATTCATCCTAGCAAACCTCTAAAATAAGCTGGAAATCAGTGATAGAGTGATAAATGGATGCAGGAAAAGATCAATTTTCTAGCAGGCCTAGAAAATTGATCTTTCCTTAGGGTTTATTTTAACTATTTCTGATGAATATATTGCTAAAATCTCTGATGTTTCTAGAGGGATCCCTCAGGAAGATACAAATTCGTCGTCTAAAAAAACAAAATCTTGTGCTTACCGCTAATTTTATAGTTAAAAAACGTTTTATAAAATTTTCATTTCGTTTTACAAAAAATATTTTTATTATAAGGTACCGTTTTTATTAATCTTAAATATAAATAACTTTAATCCGTAGTAATAAAAGAAATCCATATTATGGAACAAATTCATCGGAATTAATTAAAGTGCGAGCTTTGAGTGAACTCCCGTTATTAGAGTCGTGTGTCGCCTTAAATGCCTACCATTATAAGTATGGTAATATTATAATATATGCATTATTTAACATGAGGGCACTAAATGGATTTTATAATGGTTCTGCATTTACGATATAATATTTGTCTTAATCTAGAAGTTTTTCACAGTAGAGCAATATCATGCACTCTAAGGATTGTTAAAAACGAGTTAATTAAGGGCTTAATTCTATTTGATATTGAAGGAGAGGACAATTTTTCTCAGGACCTATGTCATCTTTGGGCTTGATGTATGAAGACACATTTTAAGGAAGAGGAAAGAGAAGAAGTTCTGATAATGGAAAAGCAATAAGGGGTGGGTAGAGATCTGGAGATCAGTGTGTCTATGAGTGACACACGTACGAATCCATAACCCCCACTGCAGTGCAAGGCGATGGACCAGGAGAGTTCGTGTGATGAAATTTAAAGAGTATTTCTCAACCGGTTTCTCCCGATCCAGCACGCTTTGCAACCTTACCTCATTAAGCCGGGCATCCGCGCTACGTCATCAAACGTACAGAACCATTTGCAAATTAAAACCACGGCAAGCGAATGCCGAAATATTTTTAAAATTAAATTGTTCTATTGATTGTCACATGAAGGGTGTTGAGAGAGGTACTTACGAAGGATTTTTTTTATGTTTTGAATAAAAAAAACACAACAAATCTCACCGGAGACCAAATTTTTTTAATTTTTGTCAGGAATACGTCAAGTACGTCTAATTCTCCTAACACTCAATATACATGTATATTACTGCACTTCGGAAGAAAAACAAAAAGCAGAAAGTATTCTTAAATTATTTTTTTGTTTGTTTTTTTACTTAAATCTTTTGGAATTCTATGCGTCACTTTATATTGGGTAACTTTACTTTATTTTGTTCTGAAATATGAGCTGTCAAAGATTGTAAAGACGATTTCTCGTAATTTAATTAATTAATTAATTTTTTAAATTTTTTAATTTAAAAAGAAAGACACATATTCCCGGGTTACGAATAACCTGAAAATATTTGAAAATCTCCTACTACCACCACGGGAAGCTGAAAATGTTGCTTGTGTTGTGATGGAGGACTTAGCCAGCCGAGGAATTGAACACACTACGCCTGAGTGGGACCCAAGCGCGATGTCAACTCGGCCACCGACCGGTCGAATCTTTTACTGATTTCTGTTTTTTGATTTTGAGGTCTAATCTTGTAAGCTATTTAAGCTTATTTATTTTATTTATTCGAGACACAAACAGGATATTTATAAAAACATTAATTATGGATTACAAAATAAAAAAAAATACAATTATAAATATCCCTAGACTAATGTGTCTGCAGCAATCACATTTGCACATTCACATAAGCAAACATGTAAAACAATGACAGTATTTATATACAAAACTGAAAACTTAATTACAAAGATTGAAGCACATAATAAGTAGAAAATTTAAAGAGTATATATTTAAAAAAAATATCACATTTTAAAGTCGAGTATTTAAATAGGACGTATATTTACCATTTCAAAACATTCTTAAATTTGCAGATTGATTCCGTTTTTACATCCATTGGCATCTTATTAAATATAGAAGGTACAAGATAAGTAAATGTCCGTTGGAGGCATTTATTAGTAATTTTTGGAATGGACATACCTTAATTTTGACTAAACTTGTATTGTGGGTGTGATCTACCTTTTGTTTATTAACTTCCTTTAGGCATACTCACACAACCACTTCTACTGGTTATGTTTTCAGTGCCTCACATGATTTTAAAACCATTTTATTGTATTTAAATTAAAACTGTTAGTACATAATAATATTTCAAAATAATGATTTGTCACTGTGATTTGTTGAATACGACAAATATACAGGGTTTTCTAATAAGAGGTGTTATTTTGAATAGCCCGCTGTTTCCGTAGATCTTACTTTTGAAGCTATCATTCTTTGGCATTTGACAAGTAAAAACTACGCCATTAATAAAAATGGAACGAGACACGCTTCAACAAAGCATTGAAATTATTAAAATTCACTTGAGTGAATCAAATGCAAATCATCTTGAGTGATGAGGCCCATTTCCACCTCGGTGGTTTCGTGAACAAGCAAAATTGTCGCATCTGGGGCTCGGAAAACCCAAGAGTTATTGTTGAAAAGCCTCTCTATCCTCAACGTGTGACTGTTTGGTGCGGTTTGTGGTCCAGCGGAGTTATAAGACCTTACTTTTTCGAAAATGAGGCTGGAGCAACAGTTACGGTGAATGGATTGCGCTATCGAGAGATGATTAATGATTTTTTATGGCTAGAATTGGATGGTATTGATCTGGACAACGTTTAATTTCAACAAGATGGCGCTACGTGGCACACAAGCAACGAAACCATTGATATTTTACGATTGGATATCAAAATAACACCTCTTATTGGAAAAATTCATTCATGACCATGAATAAACCTATTGTCATGGTGTCGTATATCTTGAGTATAATGATTATACATAACACAGTTAAATTTTCCCATCCACGAGAAGAAAACTGGGCAACGGATGGCACAAAAAAATTATAACTAAGAGGGAAAAATGCTTCTGGCTACAACTTTTTTTTGACTCACTGCAAAAATAATTACCGGCCAAGGCTGGAGCGCCGCTATAAGGTAAATAATTACAACTTATGTTCGCTGTAGTTCCTTTACACTGAGAAATCATCTCGCCGTACCGATATGTTTTTAATTCAATTACCACGCCGGGTTCACTGGACAGGGAAATTGCAACTTGGTAATGCATAGCACATCATTTTTTTATTGCCACTACTAAAAAAATGTTTATGGTGGATGGATTTTTGACTTTTTTTTTTGAATTAAAATATTAATATATCATTGAAGATGAAGATCATACTACTAAATCTAAGCGATATATGAAACAGAACTTGACACAAAAAAATGATAACAGTCACAACTAGGAATCAAACCCAAGATATCTCGTCTCACCGAGATAGGCAAGTTGGTTAAGACGCCTGTCCCAGTTAAGCAAGGGATCCTGGGTTCGTATTTTACGGTTTCATGTATCGTTCAGATTTATTAGTATTATATTCTTCTTAAATGATGTATTACATGGATGGGTATAATTATAAAAAATGGGTGATTGAACAATATTAATGGCTGTTGGTGCTTTGTATTCCTTGTATTTTTGTCCCTGTTATTTATTTATTATTAACGCCCTTTTTCGGGACTTTTACATGTGAATATTAAGAAATATACATTATTTATTGTACATAACTGAATTGCTTCATAAACAACATTTTATATTTGTTTAAAGATAAATTGAAGATGTCCGCTGACTTGGTATAATTGTTTCCCTTCATTAGTATTCTGGAATTATCTGGAATATTAGAGGAACACACATTCCCCAAAGTATCGCGCAGTATAAGTTTTATTCGAAGATAATGCTATATATGGCAAGTCATCTGGTAATGCAATTCTCTTATCCTGATATGAATAGATTAGAATCACAAATTAACAATACGATACTTAACAAATGAATCAACAGGATTCCTGATATACTTTAGTAAATTACGAATATATTGTCAACACACGTGTTGAACACGTGTTTCGTGAAAATCCGAATATTTTCGCATTTTGTCATAATATATTGCACGTGCTCTTGTCTTGATAATGTATCGTGACTTTCGGTTAATTCTGATAATAATTCTGCACATGGAATGAAATGAAATCTATAAATATTGGAAATATTTTTGATATATATATTTAGTGTAAAAACTGATAAACTAAAAAATGCCACCATTGATATACTAAAAAATGCCACCATTGATTTCCCTTAATTTTGATTAATAAGTAAATAATTTATGATTTTTATAAATAAATTATGCTTGTTTTCATTAATTTGAACACTACTGTACATATAATACATGGAAGTTTTACACGAAACACTTTACCAACAAATTGACGTGTTATTCTAACTACTAAATTAGTCCACATCGCAACGTGTTCTATATCTCAACATATCCAATGAAGTCTTTACCGACACTTGGTGCGCGGTACACGACGCTGGCGACTCGCCAAAAGCGCCGACAGACTGGGGCTGTTTTGTCGGCAGATAGAGGCTGTTTTGTCGACAGATAGGGCCGACATCTGGTTAACACTGCCGTTAGAACTCGATACAGCGATTTGCAAAATACCCTTTTGCTGCCAGATACCTATTGTGTTATTGAAAATAACTTGCTGTTGATTTCAAAAGGTGCCATTTTATGCGTAGTTTCATTTTGCGGCACTGAATTTGAAAGTTTTTGAGTAATAGTGCTAATTACTGAAGAGTCACCAAGTGAAAATTCAATGAAATCACCCATATGTCGTTTATCTGTCCGATATTTCCAAAATTTGAAAGCCTTGAAAAGGTTTTTCAAAGCATGACTTTTTTTTTAAATTCAAAATACTTTCAATAGCATTGCCCTCTTTGAGGCCTGGAGTCGAAGACTATAATATTATGATCATTAGTTTTCTTTCAAATAGGTATAAGTACCTCTATCATACGTCTAAAGATTCTAGCAGATAGGCCAGTGAAATAAATAATTGCTTTCCTTAGGATATTTTCATCTGCATGAGGATAAGGAATCATCCTTAACCTTAAAATTAACGACATTAGGGTCGATTACGGTTGTAATTAACTTTAACTTTAGGGTATAATCCGGTTCTACTTTATAATAAATTGTACTTATCCTTGAAATTAACTACTTTAGGGTAGAATCCGGTTCTATATAAATACAAGAAAATGTCATTAAACTTGAAATTAAAGACCTTACGGTAGAATCCAGTTCTGCTTAAGTAAAAAAAAATGTCCTTTACCTTAAATTAACGACGTAAGGGTAGAATCTGGTTCTATTTGCGTATAATGAATTGTTCTTAACCGTAAAATTAACGACTTTATTGTAGAATCCGGTTCTATCTAAGTATAAGGAAATGTTTTTAACCTTGAAATTAATGACTTTAGGGTTTATTCCAGTTTTAGTTAAGTTAACAGAATTGTCCTTATCCTGAAAATAAATGATTTTTTCGATTACTGCGATTCAAATTTTATCGGATTAGCGAAAGTCGTTAATCTTAAAGTCAGTTTGCTTCTTTTGAATGACGATTTTTTAAAGTTTGGTAAACTGAAAATAACAGTTAGTAGTTGTTCTCATAATGCATATTGACAAATGAAAAAAAGTTTCTTGTACGTACGTACCTAAGAAGAACGTAAATATAAAATGTGTGTTTTATATTCTTTTCGTGTCCTTTCAAATTCTGGTACTTAAGTTAGTAGAAATATATTATTTCTAGTATCGTTTTGACGCGCGTACACAAAAAGATTTGAGAAAGTTAAAAAAACTTTTCCATTTGTTCTCATAAAATACTTATCCAACGACTTTTTCCTTACTTGTGAAATTTTCTATTAGATTTGTATAATATTATAATATTTTTGTATTTTACGGTCAGTAAAAGTACCGTCCTGTTCTTTTGACACCCTAAACTTACGGGATGCAGCAAAGGCAAGCATGTATATTCCCACTAGTGTAAGCTATTATAAATTTTGTAAGCATTTTTGTTTAGTTAAAGTTAATCTCTTCCCGCATGTCAGTATCATTCGTTGCTTGGAAATTAATTTTTTTATTTCGATTACCGATCTTTATTTTTAGTTCAACAGATATCGTTCAAGTCTTTAAATTATTGGAAATCCGGTTAAAAACGGGATTGCAGGCCTTACTGAATAAATTAATAGGTTTTCTGATAAACTTCTAGTAAATTACAAATATATTATCACAATGTCGGAACTTGATGAAAATTAGAATATTTTCGGATTTCATCAAATGTTTATCAGGAAAACCTGTTAAGTCATTCGTTGAGGCCTGCAATCCTGTTTTTAACCGGATTTTCAATAATTTAAAGAGATTCTAAATAAATTAGCAACCTTATTTTCTTCGTGTGCCAATTTATAGGACGCTGAAGTGAACCAAGGACCAAAACGACCCAAAAGTTGACCAAGCGGTAGCGATACAGAGGCCCACAAAGAAAGAGGCAAATCAATGAGGATTGTAGCAAGACAGGAAGGACTGAGGACTGAAGGCAAATAGAACTGAAGCCAGTGAGGAGAAGGACAAATCCCATCCTGCGGTGTAGCGCTGTAATAATGATCATTTTTTTTAAATAAGCGGAAATCTAATCCAAAATGAAAGTTAATTGTAAATACCAAAACAGACAATAGTGAGATCTAAAAGTTATTTCACCGGCGTCTAAACCTATAGGTCCATGCGTGTTCATTCGATTTCTGCCATTTTTATTTTCATCTCAGTTTGAATTTACAACTTTTTTCTTTAAGGTGGAGAAAATTAACTGGAAGCAGGCGAAGACGTGCCCGGATTGTTATCAGGAAAGTTTTCTTTTAAAACCGAATGAAGGTTATTTTCTTTGTGCTCTTTCTTTGATAACAATGACTTTTATATAGCTTTAGACATATGCTCGAAGGACCAGCATCTACCTAGTACCTACACCAGTTATATTATCGGTGATAACGTATGTGAGATTTGTTTAGAGACCACAAAAGAAATAAGTGAATAATTTATTTTTATTTTTTATATTTGTAATATAACAATGAAAAACAATTTTGTGTAAAAATAATGTAAATAGTGTCGAAAGTTTCAGTTTATAGGCAGGTTGTGTTAGATTAGGTTAATACGTAAAAAATTTCTGATTTCCTACAGTTTATTCAATAAAAATGTATTTTTTTCATAAATACCAACATAATACCTATACCTATCTACATAAACAAAATCGAAGCAATTCAAAACAAATTCCTAAAATATCTTTGTTACAAGTCATTTATAAGATAATTATTATGCAGAGGCAGCTTCATACTTTCAAATTGATTCACTGAGTGTACGGAGGCATCATAAAGATGCACTATTCCTGTATAAAGTAGTTAACAATAATATTCAATGCCCAGAGTTGCTAAACAAGATTCCGTTCAATGAACCTGCCCGTTCAACACGCTCTTGTGTCCTGTTCAGGGTTGATCAAAGCAAAACGAACTCTAAGCAGAATTCTTGCCTAAACAGACTATGCAATAATTACAATAGCATATTATCCAAGGTTGATATTTTCAGTTCCGAACTTACCAAATACAAGAGGTCCACAAAAGAATATTTCTCTGATGGTTTGTAAATAATGTTTATGTCTCTATTGTTTATATCTCTAATATGATTTGATTTATACCTACAACCTCTCTCCATGGCTATAAATGTATATTTTTGTAAATTTTTCGTTTTATATAATCTTTGTTTTGTATAATTTATTTAAATAACTTATTCCATATTATGCTGTCTCAGTTAAAGTCACAAGGAAGAAATCCATAATTGGTTTTATTTTACTATATAATACTTATGTACAAACTGATTAAATGTAATTTGTCGATTTCCCGAAAATGAATAAATAAATAAATAATGCAAAATATTTTTTACTCTAAGAGATGTGCATGGGTATACCATTGTATTTTAAAGCTATTTATATTTAATATATACTAAAGAGAGTTAAGATGAGCACCATGCAATTTTATTATTTATCTAATTTCAAAAATAATTATTACATTAAATTATTTCGAGTCTCTAAATAGTCCAGTAATCTTGTCGCCAGAAAGGCGGGGGTACCTTGTCTCAGGTCTGATAGTTCTGATTTTTTCTGAGTTGTTTATGATATTGGCCCATGAATGATCCAAGTTTCCGACCTCGAGAGCCGAAATAAACATTGCAGAAAAAAAAACCACAAACTTTCTTGTACCTTTTTAAATTAGACTAAATTTGCTACAGTTTCAGCTGAAAACTTTCTATATAGACCTAATAGCTTTGAAAACAAAATTTATCAATTTTTTAGAAACTCATGTTTAGTGTTTCAAATTATAAAATATGGGCCAATAAAGAAATCGATTTTTCACAATTTTAAATACAAGTTTGGTAATAATTTGTGACTTAATCGTTATTATTAAAAAAAATGCCTTTTCCACCATCAAAATATAATGATTTATAAAATAAAAATATGATTAAATAAAAACTATTTTCATGGGGTTAAATTTAATTTTTAAACGCCCAATTTACGTTGGAACACAAATTTTTCGTATATAAATTTTATATTCGGATTTTTAATTAATATTTCGTTGTATATAGTAGTTAGGGAAAGATTATTATTTTGCTAATTATAAGAAACTCAAAAAAAATTAACAAATTTGCATCTAAAATCGTAAAAAATTAAATTCCCTGATAGTCAATATTTAAAAAAAATATCATTTAATTTATTCAAGAATTTAGGAATCAAATACAAATTTAAGTTTTCTATGATGAAGGCCGCGCAACCGTTCCTCTTAAAAGGATCACGTAATCATTATATCATCCGAATATTTACTTATGTGGGATTACTATATTTTTTAATAGCGTTGATATTAGTTACAAAATATGGCGTATTAATATGTTTTTTCCCTCATTAAGGAGTCTTTTGTAGAGGTGGAATAAAGTTATTTAAATATCGGCGCATCTTCTATGTTGTTTGTAAAGCTGTTGAAGGGAATTTCATTGACATTTTTGAGCCAGACTTTAATTTTTGACTTGTATTCATTAAACTATTATATAAATATTTTATATAAAACAAATATACTATCCAAACTTTAAAAAATACGGAATCTTTTATTAGACGGCTTATCTATCACACTAGACGAATCAAAGCGACAGAAAACATTGCAAGCTATAAACCCATATTCCGATAAAGAAACTTAATTTATTTTTTTACAATTCTCCACGACATCCTCCCCCCAGATAAAAAAAAAATAATGGAAAAGTTTCATGAGTACAAATCAAAATGTAAATCTGGCTGAAAGAGGTCAATGAAAAAACTCTAATAAAAACACTAAAAACGACATAAAATAGAATTAAATAACTTTAGTCCACCTCCGCACAGGACACTATAGTGAGGAGGACTAAGAAATGTCATTACTATATTAAAATTCACCATAATATTTTATATGATCAATGTTTTATATAGTCGCTAAAATAAATAATAAAAAAATAAATAAAAATAAAGATTTTATAAATTATGATGTTTTTTGATTCGATCAATTGAGATCATTGATGTATCATATTTGGTCGATGCTTGAGATAAATACGCGGTTTGGTAGAAGGGTGTGACGTGTTTTTTAACACAGGAGCAATACCGGAGAAATATTGACACCTCCGAATCAACTTCATCAAAAAGTGCCGTGCAGTAAATTTAATTCACAAAAACAACGAATCAACATCTATCACACTAATATGACTTCAAATAAAAACATAACGCCGACGATTGCCAGCAGTTTCACAGACAGCAGACAAAACATGAAGAAAAGTGATGAAAACAATCTTTCATAACCTAATCTAATCTATCCTAACATAACTTAACCTAACCTCTTATTTTATCATGTACTGTTTTGTCACTCTTCGGTTTTATCCTGTTACCGCTCTTACCATAGCTAGGGACAGCGAGAGACTCGAAATTATTAGAGCGAAACTAATTTAATGAACTCTATGAAGACGATTTGTTATTTTCTTCTCTCAAATAATTACATGCAATGAAAATGAAATGTGAAAAAAAAAATTTGTGAAATAATATAATATCTCTTTTTAGCGTTTCTTTCTAATTACATCTTTGCGATGAAAAGTGTGACTCTTTTGGTCAAAAATATATATATTAAGAAAAAACTTAGCGCTTTAACTTGCGCCCGAGAGTAGATCTCAATTAGCCCAGGAAACAAACGGCGTACAAAACGAATTTTTCATTAATTCGAAACAAAAGACTCACTTTTGTACGTTTTCAAATTTAAAAGTGAGAATTACTATTTTGTTTTCTCCAGAGAAAGAACAAAGTATTTAAAGAGGAAGCGTTGAGTTTGAGTTCTCAAACTCCTGTTCCGTTTTGATTCCAGTCAACGTTAAGCGCTTGTTCTCGGCCAAATTGTAATCAGCCGTAAGGCGAAGCGGTCACTTGTAGAAAATAAGGTGTTTATTGAATGTTAATTAGAAAAAATGGAAATCATTTTTAGTGTCAGATTTTGTAATATTTTAAACAATTTCGTTGCTAGAGTTAAAATGTTATTTTTCAAAAAACGACGTTTGATATTTTTACAATTCAATTAATTTTTTCAATATTTTAGTATAAGCTGAAAAGAATTTATATTTTGATGATACCTCCGTGGCAACCTTTGTGGTTGAGTGGTAAGGCTCTCGACAACAAATCTGGAGGTCGCGGGTTAAAACCCAGGCGTGCGCAAGTAAATTTAATTTTATCAATTTGTGGTTTTTCACAATTAATGCATATATTATATTGGAAGGTACTACCAGTATCACCTGGTGATAGACCACCAGTCAGAATTGAAAAGTTGCTTGAAATGACTTTAGCCATGATTGGTGACCTGACTGGAATAGTCAGATACCTACTTCTCTACCCTATCTCTTCCTCATCTCCTTTCCCTCCACACAGTTACACAATATACCAAAATTGGGGATGCCATAGTCTCACTGGCTACAAACGGTTGGGAGCAGTTGAGACTGTTATGCGGTATTCAAATAAAATAGTATAACTGTAAAAACCGTCGTAATTTCAAAGCATATAATCATTTTTGATAATGAAGTGAAAACAAAAGAATTTTGAAAATGATAAATAAGATTAACACATCGAAATTATTTCTTAATAAAATCAATCATTTGGGAGGCGGATATAAGTTACAGCGAGTAATTTCATGGGGTGAGGTGTGTCTAGCACAAACTGCGTGGCGGGCCGGATCATGGGACCCTTTTACATCTCTAGCTGGACTCTCTCGACCCAACGCCTTGCAACGCGGTGGGAGGGATGGAATCATCCGTCTGCCTCTCCTGGACAAACTGACCCCCAGATTCCTGCCCGGCCCTCATACCTTTTTTATTCCCAGCGCTTCCTCTCAATCCTTTCATTTAAAAAGACACTCCTTACAGCATTCTCAAAGATGACATTGGCCCCGAGGAAAAATATATCCATCAGATGTATGGAGTTAATTAATTTATTCATTTGTTTACGCATTGAAGACTTTAACATGTATAAATACATTGTTTCAAGTAGTCGTTCATGAGAACAATAATACGTGTACGGTACATAATATAATAAACTAAGATACAATACAAGTCATATTGTACATAGGAGTTTAATAACTGCATATAATGACAAGAATATATTTAAAATAATTACCTAATTAAATAGTTCTACGAAAGTAGTTACACAGAAATGTGTTGAAACTATGTTGATATTTGTAAAATAAATATGAACAGTATGTTGTAAAAGTCCAACAAAATTCAGGTCTAAACTAAAAACTTAACATTTTAAGCTGCCATACCCTTAAAGTAAATATACCATTCCTGAGAGAAAGTCCAATTATATCCAATTTTCTAGTTATGAACTAAATCCTGTATTTAAATTTCGCTAATAAACAATTAGTCACTGTTAAGTGTTAATCTTAAGCGACCTACCAGGTAAGTACGGTACTGTATATTATCTCTACATGTAGTTAGTAATAACATAGATCATTGTAGAAGTATATTATACATTTGTACAGGCCCTTGAGGTGATTTCGCACAAAAACGGCGCTATATAAAGCATCCAAATATTATTTTTATTATCAAAGCATGTTTGTATTTAGCAAACCTTTATTACGCCAGATTTAACAAATAAAAAAACATCTATCTGGTATCTAAGAGTCAAAGGTATTCTTGACAATAATTTCTTGTCTCAGTCAATATAGATGACTCTTCTAGGTATGATCTGTTCAGCGGTTTTTGATAATTTGATTAATTTTTTTGATGTGTTTGTTCTGAAATTCCATCTTTGTTTCCTATCTTCTTCAAGCTAACAATCCCAGGGCAGGAGCTCCCGTTGCAAAGTAAACTTTTCGTGAAATATCATAAATCACTTGTCACGAGGCGGTAATGAATTGGACAGAAGATGACTTGGCTCCTTTTCACGCGAAACTCTCTGCTTATTTTTCTAACTAGATTCAAGTTAAGTCCACACGCAGAGTTCTTGGAGCTTCAAAGAAAAACCTCGTTAACATTGAATTTCTTATCGGTAATAAAACGGGGAAATTTCTTGTCATATTATTTTGATCAGATCTTGTCATAAAAATTGTTATGATTATATGATTACATTTATTCGTATTCATGGTTTTTATTTTATGTAAAAAAATATTACAAATTTACTAAGAATCTCTTCAAATTTTTCGTAATCAGGTAAAAACGGGATTGCAGGCCCTTTACGAATGAATTGATAGCTTTCCTGATAATTTCGAATTCGAAAAACATGTTCATAAAAATCGCAATAATTTAATCCCGTTTTTAATCATATTACCAATACTTTGAAGAACGTATTATCCGAGGTTGATATTTTCAGTTGCGAACTTACCAAATACAAGAGGTCCATAAAATAATGTTTCTCTGAGGGTTTGTGAATAAGGTTTATGTCTCTATTGTTTATATCTCTATTATGATTTGATTTATATCTACAACCTCTCTCCATGGCTATAAATGTATTGTTTTGTAAATTTTTCGTTTTATATAATCTTTTGTTTTGGATAAATTTTTTAATTCATATTCATTTCTTACAAATTTAATTTACTTATTCCATATTATACTGTCTTAGTAGAGGTAAAGTCACAAGAAGGAAATCCATAAATGTTTTATTTTGGCTATATAATACTTATGTATGTACAAACTGATTAAATGTAAACTGTCGATAACCCGAAAAATAATAAATAAATAGATTTTTTTTTTTTTTTTTTTATTACAAGATAATACATTACAAAATGATAACAAAGTAATAATGTATTATTCCCAATGAGTTTATAAAACTCATTTCGGGAAAGACAACATTAGAAAGGACAAGGCAAATAAATAAAATACATTAAAATAAATACATTAAAATAAATAAACGCAGATGTTATTATGGAGTTCTAGAGAAAGATTGTGTTAGTCATTAATGAAACTGTTAAGGAAATAGCTTTTAAGAGCTTTTGCCAGTGTTTTTTTGTTTGTTGCCGGAAGTTTTAAATTACTAGGTAATGCGTTATATTGTTTATGTGCAATGTATTGTAAGGAGTTAATTCCAAATTTGGTCGTGTAAGTAGATGACGATAAATGTATTTGATTTTGTGATCGTGTTTTGTGCTGGTGTATGTCAGAATTAAAAACTGGTTTAGTGTTGGTGTGTGAGGAGTGTTGAATTATTTGTAGAATGGCAGTTGTGATGTTATACTTTGGAAGGACTGTAAAGGGAAGTATTTGTGTCTGTGAGTATATATCTTTGACATGTGTATCCCATGGCAGATTATATATATTACGTACGGCTCTATTTTGAATTACTTGTATTTCCGAACTTTTTTTTTTGGTAATGGTGCCCCAGATACTAACTAGATAACTCAGGTGGGAGTGAATCATAGCATAATAAGTTGCACGCAGTAAAGATGTGGGGAGCACACCTTGGAGTCGATAAAGTACACCGGTTATAGGGGAAATTTTGGATTTTACATTCTCAACATGGGAGTTCCACGAGAGGTTAGAGTCTATGAGTAACCCCAAATATTTCGTTACTTGAACATGTTGTAGCTTTTCATTTCCAAGAATAATATTCATACCCATGTTATCTTTTTTACCGAAAGTAAGGTAATGGGTTTTTTTAACATTGAGGCTTAATTTGTTTAATCGAAGCCATTTTGCCAGCTTTGCGAGATCTTTATTCATTAGAGCTTCAAGTTCCTTCAGATTTTTACAATGGTAGTAAATCACAGTATCATCAGCGTAAAGTTGAAGTTTTCCCGAGATGCCACATTTAGTTATATCATTGATGTATAGTAAGAAAAGTAGAGGTCCAAGAATAGAGCCCTGTGGCACTCCACATGTGATTTTTCCAAAGCCGCTTAGGTTCCCTCCGATATCGACAAGGCAAAATCTATCAGCTAGGTAACTTCGGAGCAAATTTAAAGATTTACCTACTATTCCCAAATGTTCCATTTTCTGTAGAAGTATTTCATGATCTACCGTATCAAAGGCTTTTTTCAGATCTATAAATATAGCTGCCACATATTCGCCCTGGTCTATGTACTGCTGAATGTTAGAAATGAAATCGAAAGTGGCACATTGGGTATTGGAGTTTTTCCGAAAGCCATATTGCTGTGGTGTAAGGATATCATTGCTAGAGATGTATTTTATCAGTCTATCTTTGATAATTGACTCAAACACCTTTGAAAATACCGATAAAATCGATATTGGACGGTAGTTAGAAATACACTTCTTGCAGTCTTCTTTAAAAATTGGTATAATTTTTGCTAGCTTTAACTGGTTTGGAAATATTCCCGAGCCTATGGAGAAGTTGATAAGTTGGGTTAGGTGCCCCGCTAGTTCTTCTTTACAGGTTTTAAGAATGCACGGTGTTACTCCATCAATTCCTGCCGCTGCATTCGACCTAAGTTTCGAGATGACCTTTATTACCTCATCCTTATTCGTCCTAGTCATATATAAGGATTGTCGTGCCTTTGGTTCTACATATATTGTATTACAGTCATCCGGGAATGATGGAATGGCAGCTGCCAATTTTTCTCCAACTGACAGGAAAAACTCATTAAATGCCAACGCTATTTCACGGGGTTCCCTAATTTCACAATTATTTACGATGAGAGATTCAATTGTGTTGGTGGGTTTATGTACACGGTTAGACAGAATTGAGTTAATGGTTTTCCAAGTTTTTCTTGGGTTAGTTAGGCTTTGTTGAAAGCTATTGATGTAATATTTGTTTTTCAGACTTCTCCTATAATTAGTTATTATGTTTCTGAGTTTATTTTTACGTATTGCAAGAGTAATATTACCTGGGTCTTGTTTCCACTGCTTGTGAAGCTGGTTTCGTTCCTTGATTAGAAAATTCAGTTTAGAATCAAACCAAGGTGTATTAAGATGTTGCCGCCTTCCTGTTTTTACGTTCGGTGTAGTTTTACCTGCTTCTAATGCATTTTTGACATAATCATTAAAATCTTTGTAACCGTCTTCGGGTTTGGTTGAGTTGATAGCAAATTTGTTAGTCGCAATATAAGATTTTACCGCCATACTGTTGATGATAGGTTTAGTAAAGCGTGGTTTAGTTCTATTATTAAACCATTTTTTTAAATTATTCTTAAAGTCAACAATTAGTATATTATGGTCACTAAGCGGGTCATCTATATTCGATATGGTTGTTGAAATGTTTTGTCTGTTTGATATAACGTGATCTATAATAGTGCTGCTTGTATCAGTGACTCTCGTGGGATATGATTTATTTTGTATTGAGAAATTGTATGTTAGTAAGGTGTTGATAAAATTTAAAGAAGAAGGTGTGTTTATGGAAGTGTCGATGTTGAAATCTCCGAGTATTAATGTATCTTGTCTGCTTTTGTTCAGTATTTTTTCAAAATGTGTTAGGAAATCGTGCATGTTATTTGGGTTAGGTTTTCGATAAATGGCATAAATGTTGACTGGTTTCCTATTACTGCTGCAAACACTAATACCTAAAAATGAATTTTCGTTGGAAAAATTTTCAATGATAGAGCACTTCATAGAATCCAGAACATATATGGCCACACCTCCTCCTCCTTCATTTGGGCGAGAAGAAAAAGCACTGTAAAAACCATTTAAGCAAAAGAACTTTTCTTCTCCGACATCAAGCCACGTTTCAGTGATGACAAGAACATGAACAATATCGCATAATCTTCTGACCTTTTCCTCAATTTCGTCAAACTTGTTTCGTATACTTCTGGCGTTCATATACATTATTCGCAGACAGTTCTTCATGGGAGTATAGTCATCGATAGTTAGGCACTTGTGTTCTTGTATATTACACTCCATAGTCTATTGTAGCTAGGTCCTTCTTGAGGGCAGCTATGTAAGCTGGGCAGTTGTCCCTATCTCCGGTTGAATGGTCAGCAGGCTTACCAAATCTGGTGCATGTCGCGCAAACTGGTTTGATGGCTGCATTTGGGCACGACTCCTGGGTGTGTTTTTCTTGTGCACAGTGTCCACATGTAGGTTTAGTATCTCTGCAATATTTGTATGAGTGTCCAATCATATGACATTTAGTGCAGACAGTAAGGCCAATAAAATCTCTGACGCGGCAAACAGTCCAGTTCACAAATACTTTCTCCTGTTCAACAAGTAATTTACGGACGATAGCTGGCATTTCATAAATACGATGACAAGTGTTTCCTGTGCGAGCACCAGCTAAGTGACTTAATTTACAGCACGCTATAGTTCCCTCAATGTCTTGAATGTTGGGAACCCCAGTTAAGGCGATCCTTAAAAATTCTTCGTCAGTCAGGTCCCTCGGTACCCCAAAAAATATTAGTCTCGGAGATCGCTTGGTCGGCAGTCGGGCCTTAATTGTGCTTGATTTGTCGAAACAGGGTGCATTTAATAGTTTTTGTTGCTCACCTGCGGTTGCCGTGTTTATCAAGATACCTTTATTTCTTATCTTTTTTATTCCCGTGACCCGAACGCCTAGTTCAGATGGCCGAATCATGTCCTGGATAATTTTTTTGGTACCATCGCTATCCTTGGTGGCGTCTGCATCTGTTGGAAATACGCATACGCCTGGTCTTGGTGCTCCGACACGATGTCCATATTGGGTAAGTGGAGGGGGTTGGTGAGCATCATTAGGCTGTTTGCGGGCGATGTCAGCAAATGAGAGGCTAGCCTCCGTTGCCTCCGCTACTCTCCGCATTACAGGTCCAAGATCAGACTCTAGTTGAATAATTTTTTGTTCAAGTTGTCTTTTTTCGCTCTTCACGTGTCGTACTTTGATTTCTGTCATTCTCAGTTGGGCAGTCACTGTAGCCAGATCAGCACGCATGGTCTCGCGCTCCAACAACAGCTGAGATACGGATCTAAAAACTTCCGACACGTTTCTGGCAATTCTCAGCTGCTGGTCTTTTGAGACCTTCGACTGCTTCTCTGCCAAGACATCTTGTAGAGCTGTCAGATGTGTTTGAGCTTCATTAAGCACATCTACCCCTGAGGTGCAAGGATATTCTACTTCGGTATCATCCGAGCCTTTGGATGACGCAATCGATGAGGTTTCGTTTGCATCCTCAATTGAGACGCTATTTTCTCCAATAATCCGGGGCATCATTGTGCTCAGATGTCTTTTTTTAGGACGGTTCATTTTTTGAACACTGGATTTTTTTTATATAAGTAATTGGTTTTGTACAATTCGTATTTTTTTGTGTTTTTTTTTTTTATTCGCTTCACCACTTTAGTTGATAAGTCGATGATTTGCGCCTGTCAGCTGACATGTAGGCAATATTGCTAACTTGCCACAGTAAGTAATTATGGGTACTTGATGATAATTCGTACTTTAAATCAGCGCCTTGATTTGGATGATCTGCTAAACTCGTATATCTTGTTTCACAATGATTTAAATAATATTGCAGGAAAAAAAAAAAAAATTGAGGAAGAAAACTTAGTATTACTAGGAATCGAACTGAGGACCTTCGGATCTATATGCGGATTCGCTCACCACTGGGCTAGCGGCCGCTTTTGGGTAACCGGGAATTAAGAGTAATATAAAATTGTTTTCGCACAGGTATGTTTACAGCGATTAGAATAAAAGGATATTATTTCGGCAATAACACTATGATACTTCACAGTTGAATTAAACACTTGTAAACCTGGTTAATTAAAGCGTTAAGATTTCACAAACTTTGATGATACGTATTAATTGTTTTTATTTTCGCACAGGTATGTTTACAGTGATTAGAATGACAGGTTATTATTTCGGCAACAACACTCTGACACTTCACAGTTTGAATTAAACACTTGTAAATTCTGTAAAATTAGAGCGTTAAGATTTCACAAACTTCGATTATTCTCTACACTGATCTTCGGGGACATGTTTATAGATAAATTTTATGGATATTAGGTTTTGTAGGCTTTAGATTTTGTATTATTAAGTGGAGCGAATTTTTGACATGCACTCTGTTGATAAATAATATGACTGAACTATATATACGATATTCTTAATAAATTCCGTGTAAATTTGTGCTGATCAGTAGAATCCTAAATATAGCTAAAATAAATTAGTTTCTTACTGAAAATTGAAAAAGCTCTTTTCTTGATGGGAAGACAAAAAAAAAAAAAATATTGACATGGCTAATTCAGATTTTTACGAATCTAAATATTTACCTGCTTTAAAACAGTCTCACGAAAAAAAAGTTTTTATAAATATTGGTGTGGTTGATTTTTCTGATTTGGCAGCGCATGATCAGGCTCTGGCGGAATAAAATGGTTCTATCAAACACGGCTACCATCTTGACAAGATTGACTGGACCTGGAACCTACGAACAAATTTACAGACGAAAGAAATGCAGGTCTAATCTGGTCGAGTTGAAACAGGACTTCTCCATGCCCAGTCAATTACAGCATATTTCCAATTTTTATGATACCGGCATGAGCGTAGTATGGTAGTCGACAGAACTTAAATAAAATGCGAAAAGACGTATAAAAGTTAACCTCGGAGCAGCTCAGAAACGCATTACATAAATCGCCATAACCATTTGTCTCCAATCGATCTAAAATCACAGTCCCAACAATGAAACGGCTTTATAACCACTGAACACAATACGTTGAAACGACCCTTAAAAATACTACCAATAAAACTCAATTTCGTAAAATTTGCGAATGCAATGTTGCATTTATGCGGTCGTGAAAAGTTGAAATGCACATATGGAATCTGCGTCATATTGTCATTCTAGATGGAATGGACCGGGTTATAAATTTGTAGAGGATACATTTTAAGAAATTCTTTCTGAAATGCTGCACTAAAAGTTTAACGTCTTTATACTGTCAGCAGTTAGGAGTCTAATAAAATTGTCAATTTCTTTAAAACTTATAATCGAAACAGATAAGAGATAAACCGACTTAAGTGTCATATATCAATTTACCGCCAATGTTTAGATTCGTATTTTAGTAAAAATTCATTATCCGGTAAAATTAAAAATTAAGCCTGCAATCCCGTTTTTACCCGGTTAAAAACGGGATTGCAGGCCCTTAATGAATGAGTTTATTGGTTTCCTGTTAAACTTTTACTAAAATTACCACGATGTCAGAACACACATGTTGATAAAAATTCTAATATTTTCTTATAAATTATATATTCTCAACGCAAACACAGGTGCATGAACACATATTCAGATGTATTAGTAATTTACTAAAAGTTTATCAGGAAACGGCCTGCAGTCCCGTTTTTAACCAGATTAACAATATTTTGAGCACTTAATAAAATAGCAACACTCATTTTTCTTCGTGTAGTAGCGCAGACCCATGAAAAATCATGAAGCTGAAGTATTTATAAAAAATATTTGCAATTTCAAATGACGAAATTTAACTTTCGAATGTGTAAACTTGAAAAATTACGACATCTATTTAAGCATCATCTGTCAAAAATTTAAACAGAAGAAATACCTATTAAAATATCGAGTTATTAATTAATACATTTTTTGGTTAATAAATAGAGCGTTATTAATTAGTAAAATCATTTGTTTGAATTGAAATAATATCTATTTTTCGGGATAACTTTATTGAGTAAAACCTCAAATTGTAATATTTAAATATTGAAGACAATATTAGTGATTTCTAAACGAAAATCTGAAACAGAAAAATCAGAAAAGGAAACGGTCACATCTGGGACTCGAACCCAGGACCCCTGTCTTTCCGGGACAGTGTTCTACCAACTGCGCTAATGGGACCCTATTCTCCTCGGTCACTTTTAACTGTATCATACTTCGAATAAGAACTACTAACATTGTCTTCATTTTTTTCCACCGCACATTTTTATTGGCAATTTGAGGTTTTACTCAATAAAGTTATTCCGAAAAATAAATATTCATTCTAGAGTTGCAGAAAAGTCAACAGATGTCGCACATTAAATAAAAAAAATAAGATAGGTTTATCTAAAAGACGCTGTCTGGATTGCATTTAGTTCGGGTTGGATCTTGCGATCATACATAAAAGATAGTTGCCAATAAAAATGTGCGGAAAAAAATGAAGACAATGTTAGTAGTTCTTATTCGAAGTATGATACAGTTAAAAGTGACCTAGGAGAATAGGGTCCCATTAGCGCAGTTGGTAGAGCACTGTCCCGGAAAGACAGGGGTCCTGCGTTCGAGTCCCAGATGTGACCGTTTCCTTTTCTGATTTTTCTGTTTCAGATTTTCGTTTAGAAATCACTAATATTGTCTTCAATATTGAAATAATATCACTTCTCCCATATGATTAATATTTTATCAGTTCGAATTTAGAAAATTTTAAGTTTGTTGAACTCATCACCGAAAACCGAAATTAGTAAGTTTAATAATTTAATAATTCGTGAATCAAACTTTCAACCTCAATATCTCAGTTTCATACAAATGGAGATGGAACCTTTTTGTTCTGAGATAACTCTATAAAATCTATGATCTTAAACACAAGAGACATCTTTGCTACGTAGTTTGGACTATCATAAAATCTCTGTTGCTAGAAATCTATCTGCTAGCCCACTTCAGAACACGGAGGGGCAAACCTATATACTAGAGACATCTCTTGGATAACTTTATAAAACCTATGTTCTCTAACATTAAAGCCATCTATGCTACGTTGCTCGAACTAAAACAAAGTCGAATAAAATTATTTGAACTAGTTCTCCTATTATTTGACCACTAGGGTTGAAACGGCCGAGACAACTCGTTGAAATCGTTATTGGTCTTCGGAAATTCCGGATCCATTTCGGTAATTTATCGGCCGGGTAAATTACACCCCTGCATTGTTCAACCCTTTCACGGTATTTTGCCAGAGTGAGCCAATGTTATATATTGCGGCCAATTAATTATTCAGGTGGGGTTAGGTTCTCCTATAATTATCCCATTAAGATTCTTCCACGTTTTTATGTGTGGACCGCTCTAATAGTGTTAGCTAGAAATCTTCCTAATAAATCGGTTTACACTGATTATCAAAATACTTTATTTAAAGTTTTTATTCTAGATAAAATAAAATTACATTTCCACTTATTTAACTAGAAATAACTAACACATTACACATAAATACATTACGTAAAAATATTATTCACTTTCAGTGTTTTGTGATTGAGCATAAAAGTGAACATTTTTTAAAAATGTACCTATACTTTTTTCATTTTTAATTTAGTCTGGAAGGCAATTATATATGTTGCCACCCTCGTAACCAATGGATTGCTTGCCATAGTGAGTATGTATGGTGATTAAATGTATGTTATCGCTTTGCCGTGTAAAATTTTTGTGTGTACTTGGGACGTTTAATTGTTTTCTGTATTTGTGTGTATGAGTTTATTATTTATTTTGTATATGTATAAAGAGATGCACGAGACGTGTTTGCCTGTATAAGAAAAGACTGTAAATAATAAGCACCAGCACACATCAGCCCTCAACCTGGGTAATGATTTAAATAAAACACCGTGAGGTGTTCTATCCAAACCATCATAAAAGAAAGACGATTCAAATCAAAATTCACATTTTAAATACTGTATTTTACTGGTATACAGAACGTACAAAGGGGTGTGGCTTATAAGTTCTTCCTATTTCTTACAGCCAACCCAATTCACAAGAAATAGTTATATGTATTTCAATAGGAGACAAATGTCTTGGCTGCGAAATATACGAGAGTGGACCGGCATTAGAAGTGTGGAGGAGCTATTCCGGGCAGCGCAAGACAAAGAGACATTTTCCAGAGTGATCACCAACGTCGGGGGGACCTGATACGGCACATAAAGAAGAAGAAGAAGTATTTCAATACAACTGGGTTTAAATTCACTGATAGAAACTGAGACAATAGGAATTCTTTCAGCGATAATTTCAGATTGGAGCTCATTGTGCATCATCGCGCCATACGATACAGCAAATGGCGCAGGCAACTGTTGCATCAGTGGCCAGTTCAATTGGTAGCCAGCTGGAATTGGCCAGCCTTTAGGTGATCAGCAGCGGTGGCAAGCAGCAGGAATTGGACAGCCTTATCAGTTGCTAATTCAGTCGGTAGCCAGGAAGAATTGGAAAGCCTCTAAGTTGTCAGCATCAGTGGCTAATTCAATCAGTAGCCAGGAGGAATTGGCCAGCCTCTAGGTTGTCAGCATCAGTGGCCAGCAATCGGCAACAGCAGAAATTGGGCAGCCTTTAGGCAATCAACAGCGGTGGCCAGTTCAGTCATTCATTTGATTATAAGGGCCGGCATACAGAGACACCCCATTATTGTAATGATGACAGATGCGTCTGGCTTAGTTGTAAACATTTCGTTGCACATAGTTGTTATCTTTAAAATGATTGTGCCGTGATGGAGGAATAGAAGCGAATGCAGCTTTCAGTTGACACTCAGAAATTGTAAGAACAGATCGCGTTGCTACCGGCGATGTCGCTCCTACTAGTTTTAAAACTTGAATCCTTCAATATTTTGTTTTGATGGGCTATTTATAATATCTCCTACAAGCGTTCGTGTGACGTCAAGCTTGTTATCTTGCAAACACAAATTTTTCAAATGCAGGTGTTCAATATTCATTTTTGCGGCTTGAATCGCCTAGTAACAAATTATTATTGATTTTGCATTTTTCAACTGGTAAATATTATGATTTGGAAAAAGGGGTCATCAAACTCGCAGGTGTGCAACTTCGGCCGCAATTGATATTAAATGCCTTAAAATAAACAAACTTAAAGACAACTAAATTACCTACATTTTTTGTAAAAGTTTTTTTTTGTAAGTCTAATAGGTAACGAGTTACAGTGGCGGAAATGTGAATATTTTTCTAAAAAATGATAAAATTCCCAACTTTGTAATTTTTTCGGGTTATTCATTACATAATTATAATAATTTTGTTAACTTATTTCCACACCACCATGAGGTAGAGAACATGTCGCATTTTTTTTTATTGTGGTATCCCCAGTAGGTCTACTCCACAGATATACCAGCGATGGTAAATTATGTTACATTACTATGAATTATGTTACTATAAATTAGGTTACTAACAGTCTTCGTCATCAATGTCATCATCTAACTCATTGCCTGTGATACTGAGATTCTGGGCTTCCATTGACAAAATCTCTTCTTCTTCATCCTCGACATCGATGTGAACCTCTGGCGAATTTCGGCATGTTTGACCATTGCAGCACCCACATACAATAGAACACTTCAATCCAGCTTTCCTGCAGCTACATGCAACGCCGCATCCTTTTTTACAATTGCATGAAATAAATAAGTCTCGGGTGCTGGTTTCTTTGTCATTCTTACTGGAACAAGCCCATTGGTGTCACGTTTCCAACCCCAGTTTTCTGGATTTTTTTGGATTCCATACCTTTTTTGGACTTGATGGTACGTTCTAAATGCATGGTACCGTGCAGCGTCGTTCGTTGGTGGCAAAGAGGCAAGATTGAATTTGCTTTTTGTTGTCGACTTTGCGAAACGTTTGTAGCGGACTTCTTCCAAGGTTTCCTTATCCATGTCACCCCCGTACAAAGCAACAAGAAAGCGTGTTCCTGCAACTGCTATGTCTTCTGGTGTTGCATCATGTTGTTTGAAGATTCCTATCATGGCATTGAGTCTTGTGTCGTTTTGCACAAGCGAACAAAATTTTGTTTTTCCTTGGTTGAAGAAGGACGATGTTGTATCGCAGCCGCTAAAGGCATGAAGAAACAGAATATTCTCAGCCGCCTCTTTGTATTTCACACTATTCGCGGAATACAGTCTTTCAAAAGTTTTGCCTCTCCCGGGTTTGGGAAGATATATACTACTTTTGGGTGGTGCTAATGCTGTCAGCAGAACTAGGAGATCAACGTCTTCGCCAATAATGAAAACAGCGTCATATGATGAACACAAGGAAATCGCAGTATTGACAATTAACTCATCAGCATCTTCTTCAGCCTGCTTAACTGTAAAATCATCCTGTATAAGTTGCTTTGTAAGCATCGAAATCATCAGGGATTCGCCATAGCAAGACACAACGTAAGCACGTGCAACCGGACCGCTAGCCACGAGCACACTGAGTGACCGAGCATCCAGGCAACGTCCTGTAACCAGGACTCAATCAGTGTTGCCAAGTCAGCTGTAGACTAGGATCCCACTATAACAAATCAACGTCATCGAGCACACAGATGATGCTATATAAGTATATTGTAACGTAGAAATAAGTTAAAATGATATTGTGTAATATGTTCGTACAAAATTTATCAAGAAAACTGGAGTTTTACAATTTTTTGTCAAAATTATCTTTCAACCGCTGTAACTCGTTACCTATTAGACTTACAAAAAAAAACTTTGAATAAAAAATGTAGGTGATTTAGTTGTCTTTAAGTTTGTCTTGAACGATTTGGTTATAAAATTAACCACTTCATAATTATTTTGAAAAAAACAAATTTTTGCACCTTCAATCCAAGATGGCGGGTCGAGCTCGACACCCCCAAGGTCGAAAACTTTTTTTTTCTTTAGAGTCCCAATCTTAACAACATATGTGAAAATCGCTACTACCTAACCTTTTGCAAGGTGGAGCCCTTTTTTATCCCCCACTGACTGGACTTTATAAATATTAAGACATATTATCATTTAATAGTTCAGTTATTATGTATCTTTTCTAATGCTTTTTATTGTGAATACTGCTAAAAAGTTCAAACTGTTCCCAACCCTACATAGAAAGGAAGGAAATGGTCAGAAAAGTGTCTGACTATCAGAGCTAGTCAGCAAAGACCAAAAAAGAACCATTTAAAGCCATTTCAAGCTACAATCAAAAACTGTAGAACAATTCTAACTATACAATTGTAAATGTTCTCCAAAATTTCCTGGAAAGAATCTCAGACTTGTGATGTCCCGAAAGAAAACAATCATCTATTCTGAATGCAATTACTAATGTTATCCAAATTGAACCTGGTAATAAATTACATCTTTGCGATTCTTTCAAGGATAAAGAAACCATGTCACTTCGAATGCAATCAACAATGTTCCCAAAATTTGTTTTGACAGCATCGCCATTCCATTGTAAGAATATTATGTACTAAATACACAATTTGGCTGTCCTGAAACGGGAATCCTTCCCAGTTGGACAGACAAAGGTTCATTTTGTTATGTATTGCTTGTAATTTAAAATAAATAAATAATAAAATAAATAAATAAAAAAGTTAGCTCGTGTCTTGAAAATCCACTTCTAAAAAACACTTATTTTTAGATTAACTTAAATATTTATGTTCTCCATAAAACCACAATTTTGGGGTAAATGTAAGTGTACAAAGACAGGGGGGCAGTTTCACAATTTTATTACACGTAAAAATATCAATTGTCTGTAAGTGTAATAGACGTATGTCTTGATGCATGAAAGATACTTTGGTGTATGAAATATACAGCATGATTATGCCGATTTCTTTTAATGGGTATGTCTTCTGTTGTTTCTTATCTTTTAACAGTAGCTTCTTTCTAATAAACATGTACTATTAACGTTTAAATAGTGTACCTACACTCCAGTAATATTATTCCAAATCGACTCATCATTATAATACATTTTAGAATCCATATAAAAAAGGACCAGTCCATTACAAAGTTACCCAGTCAGTAGTCACCACAGTAAGTGACTCTAAAAATGTCGATGGTCAATGCAGAATTAGTCAATAATCAGAATAATACAACAAAAAGGTATGGAGGTCACCATAAAAAAATAGTTGAGTTTTTTCATATCAAACATTGAAAACAATTCTGGTCAGCCTTTTTTAGTTTTATAACAAAGCTTTTAAACCGGTGAAGTCAAAAAATATACAATCAAATCAAAATTACGGTCAACATTATCTACAAGATTCAATAATTCCCTGAAATCCGCAAAAAGGAACAATCATCTCGACGTGATTTATTCTGGAGTCCTCATTTGAAATTCCCAAAGGCCGAGGATTACAATTGAAACGTTCCCACATATTTTTATGCCGTATTGGCGGTCAATGGCGGGTCTGAAATCTATTCCCCGTGCATTATTCATGAGTTGAGCTCCAAGGAGGGGAGATGTGGAAAGGAGTCGAAATTTGCCGCTCAAGTGTGAAAGACGGTGAAACGTTAAATGCTGAGGAATCTATTGCCGAAATCTCATCATTATTACATCTATATGTAAACAAATAAATCTAAGCGAAAAATAAAACAGAACTAGATAGAGAATTTCTGTCTTTTTGGGATTACGCCTTTAACCACTATATTTGTCTTGTTCATTTCATGTTTCGTAAAGATTTATTTGTATTATCTTCTCCTCCATGATTAAATTTCCATGATTGCTTGCCGAAACGCGCTACCAAAGTCTCCACTCGAGGAGGAGTGGGGCCCTTGCAGTAACGGCGTACAAAATTCTTAAAAATTTAATAGATAGCCCATACCTTCTGGAATGCTATAAGTTGTTCGTACCGAACAACTACAGGCAGGGACGGCACCATGATCTGCTATGTATCCCACGTGGCAGAACGGACGTACTGGCTCGGCACAGCATGACACGAGGTATGGCGCTGTTAAACAACGCCTCCAAGAGTATCGATATTTTTAATAGTAGCCTTGAAGAATTCAAGAGGCATGTCAATGCCAAAAATCACTATTTATAACTTGTTATTTCTATTCTTTTTTCTTTCATTGTTTCGTATCATCTATATGTAGTTAATGCTACATGTGTATTGTAAATGGACACACAGTCTGTAATACACAAAAAAATATTTATATATATATATATATATATATATATATAAATATATAATATATATGTAAAAATAATATTAGAAGCAATAGTTTGTCGCCTGAAATATCCATACAAATTGAAAATATCTCCAGAGTAAAGATAAGCAATCCGAATAAGCAGTAATTGGAAGTAAGGAAGGACCGAATTAGCAGTAATTTTTGATTGAAGTACTAGTACATAATGAATTATTTGGCGTGTCGGGAATAAGCTGACGTAGCTCATTAATCCAGAGCACCTGACCGGACAACAGAAGGTGCGGGTTCAGTTCCCGGCGGCGGCATTCATTTTTATTCGGGAGATATTTTCAGTTTATATGGATATTTCAGGCGACTAATTATTGCTTATAATATTTTTTTATCCTTGGTGCTTTGCATAAAAAACCTTGTCTTATAAACATTAGTTTATCATTAAAAAAATAATGAATAAATATAACATTGATGGGTACAACATTCTACGGGAAGAGTACACAGCAGCGATCTCACATAGCAGCAGATTGATACCAGTCTCGAGCACCGCGACGGGCCGAGCTATACAAAAACTGAATCATTCTGTTCCTGTCTTGCCAAGGTTACGAAACCCCGCGTGGTGCTTCCGCTTTTGCTCACCACCTTATAATATATCAATATAAAATTTATGAGTATTATATAATTGTAAAAATATCTTTAAGTAACTTTGATGGCGTTCTTACTTGATATATCATTCACACATCAAAAATTATTCATATAATATAAATTCTATATTTATGTATTTGTAAGTTATATCATATAGTGAAAGGCTCTAAAATATAAATATATTGTATGAGTACAATGGAGAGGGGGAACTTTTGGCTAATTAAGAAAATAATTAACGAATTTCACATAATATAAAAATAAAGAATTTGACTCGTTTTACCACACAATAAAATAAAAACCGAAACGGCCAATTTAACCAGTTTTACTCCTCCTCGTGGTCAAAACGGATTATAGGAAGAAGCAAAAAGAGCTCCTTCACAAAGAAACATTAAAATATATCATTATTTCGTTTTCCTCAGAACAGACACTGATATCAATTAATTAAATTCATTGGCATAAGTCACTTAAGTGGGAGCTTACGGTTTAGTCATCATTAAGGCGATGCCATACGTAGTAATGCAAAATCATGTGTTTTTGGTTTGAAAATTTGGTCGCCTTGAAATGTTTCAGATACTTTAATTAAATACTGTGAGTAGAATACATCTTGGCCTTTGAAATAATCGAGTATTTTTTATATAAATCTTTTTATAAGCCCAGAAAAAAATAATGTATAGGGTCTATGAAAACTGCTTTAAAGTTCGAAATCTCCTACTTACGAACCCATTTTCGGTTATAATTTTATTGTATAATGTGGAAAATTAAGTTACTTATAAAATGATCCGAAAAAAATTAAATATTTATGCCTGAACATCCACAAAATAAAATGAAAGGCACTTTTTGGCCATGTTTTTTTCTTGCATAAATCAAAACGGATGGTGTTAAGCGGGAATTTAAACCTTATCGCCATCTACGTAAGGATTGTTATTGATAGCGGCTCAATTTAAAATATTACACGACGTAGTGCATCGCCTTAACTCCCGAACATAAAGAAATCTCTTTAAAATACAAAAAAACGTATATTTAAATTAATCGAGCTGTGCAGACACGTCCTATCACCATGTTGCATATATATATATATATATATACATATATATATACATTTATTTAATTTTTTCAATATAAGAATCTATAAATTTCAGTTGTTTCTGGCACAATTTTGAAGGTCCGGTATATTATAGTTTTTTGTGGGCATATTTTTTTTCCGAAACTCCCACCTCATAGGTGTAATTGAACATCTTTAAGGGTTGGGTGTCACCCAAAGCATCGTGAGTTCGATTCCTCGGCTGGCTAAGTCCGCCATCACGACACAAGCAACATTTTCCAATTATTGTGGTGGTAGTAGGAGATTTCCAAATGTTATCAGATTATTGGTAACCCGGGAATGTTTGTTTTCTCAAGTTTCACTCTTATTTAAATGAATGTATACAAAACTAAATTATGATTTTATGGAATGTTCGAGAATGTTTTTAACCTCCCCACATTCCAGAATAAAGACCGCATGTTGAATATTGAATATTTGAAATTAATTTAAATTTAAGGAGTGAGAAACACACAATGGTTCGTTTAATAATGAATATTCAGTTATTCATGTATGTATGAATGGCAAATCACATTTCGTTTCCTGTACTAGGGAAATCGCAGCGTATAACACACAATCCGCTGGAGAATACTATCAACAAAAGCATCTGTCACAAAGATGTTGGAAATTCTAAAAAGATCCTTAAATTGGAATTTCCAATTCCGATGTGTCAAGTTGCTGAAAGGAAAAAAGTTCCAATGAGAGGAAGCTTTTATTCGGATTTCAGGTGAAAAAGTTTTCAACGTCTCACACTTTCCCAGAATTCTTTTTTCTCTTGGCTGGTCAAGAATAGTAAGAAAATATGTTATGCTAACAGTAATTGGTGGACGAAAGCTTGGTGAGTATTGTGAAAGCTTTTAAAATGTTATCAAAAGGATTTTTTCCTTTGAGAGTAAGGTCAACAGGAAATCAAATAGTATTGAGTCTCTTTATACGAATTTGAATGAAAATTAATTTAATAATCTGAATATTTATCAGCGTTTGTTAGATGGAGGGAGATGTATAAATCATATTATTTAAATGAAATTTCGCTAAAAAATCGCTGTGAAAGTTAAAATTACGCTGCGAAAACAAGGCTCAGCAAATGTTCAACTGTTTTTACCAGTAGAATAATCAGGTTGTCAAGTTTTCGCTTGCTTTAACTTTTAACAAATTGGTTTTTGATAATGGTCGTAAAAGTCTGGTCACCCCAGCTTGCGGTAAAAAGGCGTTTTCAAAGCAATTTTTAGCACTTTCCTTTCTTTTTCGACGGGATGTATCGTTTCTTTTATCAATTTAGTCTCGTCATTTTCTCCTGTTCTTCTTCATAGCAGGCCCGGGTGAAGTGATGACATTAATGATAAGCGAACAGTTTGTCTTCTATTATAATCTTCGCCAAATATTATATAACAAAGCATTTGCTTTAATTTCTTAAGTTAAATAAAACAAACGACAATAAGACAATACTGTTATTAAATAAAACCAGAACATTAACGATATAAGTAAAGCAGCTGTGCGCCCTGATGTAATTGACAGACCTGCAGTTGATCTTTGTACTATCAAATCTCTAAAATAAATCGTAACGACGTAAGTGATGATGTAGTGTAAATACAAATATTTGGAGTGCGGCTTGGCATGATGGACGGACTTACGGCCGACTTTGCCCTAGCAGGCCTCGAAAATCGATTTTTTCGTAGGGTTCATTTTATTTATTTTTGGTAAGCTTATTACTCAAATCTCAAATGTTTCTAGAGGGATCCCTCGGGATATAATATCTAATTTATCAAATATGGTGCTTGCTGCTTATTTTATAGTTGAAAAAGAAAAATTTCAAATAATTTTACATAAAATATTTTAAAAGTAAGGTCCCGTTTTTATTAATCTTAAATATAAATAACTTACATCCATATGGATCCATCTAGAATTGCTTCGTCAGACATAATTAAAATGTAAGCGTCGGGCAAACCCCTAGCCTTCATTCTGACAGGGCCGGTCCTGAGCCAAGCGGTGCCTGGCGCTAGTAAAAACCTCAAGGGCGCTATTTTAGGTCTTAGATATTATCAGCGCCTTGGATTCTTGACTTCTTGGCGCCTTGGCAAGTCGGCGCTGGTCGGTCTGTCCACTGCTATGGTGCCTGCACATGACTGACCATTTTCCACAGAGTATTCCGTAATTTGCGTCAAGGCCTATATAAGTATCCAAGCTTTTTGACTTCGAAATTAGAAATTCGTATTCGTTTCACAACGCACAAACGCTGACGCTATTATATAAAATACTAGTCTAAAGTCTATTGGAGTCAAATACAATCATTTGGGCCCCACACGAACTAATGTACATTGAAAATGTCCACAAGAAATTTATAATATTTCTTATTTTTTGCGTCTCTATGAATATTACACCTATACCCATTCATTATTATCATGTGCATGACCAATTAACACTCCTTAGAATACGTAGAGGTATTGCTCTGATTAAATAATTCTATATTTTACTAAACGGTTACATATCTAACAATGAGATTCTTGCTCAAATGCATTTGTTTGTACCAGAGTTTCACTCTCGAGGACTTCGCATAACGTCCTTTATAGTCCAGTCAGCCTGTGTCGTAGAACACCATTTAGACCAACTAAATAGTATAAAGCTAATTTTTTCCCCATCGACTACTACCATTTAGACAAGTGTTTAGAAAAAAGTCCCCGCCCCTACCCCCCTTGCTTCCCCCCCTGTGCCCCCCCAAACATGAAAAGTGTAAGGGTTTCGTAAATCGCGTCTATCTCAATTATTAAACAACATATCGGATTGGAATTTTTTTTATTCTCTTTGCTGTAACATTTTCTACAAAAAAAGTTCAGTTAACTTTCGTCGTAACTTTTACCGTTTGTTTGTAATTCGTATGATAAGGTAAAAATTTTTATATTTTTTGGCACATAATTTTATATTTTGTCACAGAACTTTTCAGGCCGACATTTTATGAAAAAATATTTCCTACAAAAGTTGTAGCCCCTGTTATTACCTTTAAAATGATATATTTTAATGTGTACTTTATGGCTAGGAAACGCCAAATATCAACCGTGAAAGTCGGGATGTGACATCAGAGTGTACTGGCCTTGAGGAGGGGGTTTCGGGTTGTTGCATGCAGAGTGACTGATGTCAAGGCCATAAATAGGTCAGTTACGGAAACCCGCCAGACAGAAAGGGTCGCGTCGCGAGAGTCCGTGTTTCGCAGTGATTGTGTTTTATGGTTTGTGTTTTACGGTTTGTGTTTGTTTTTGTGAACCGAAATGGAGGGCGAGTCATGTGTTATTTGCAATGAACCTTTATCTGTAAGTCAAAATGTTACAGTTACTTCTAAGGGGATTAAAACTTTAATCGAATCTAGCCTTCAAAGGAAGGACGGCCTACAGTGTAAATTCGAAACTCTTCCGACAGTCAGTATACACAAAGAATGCCGTAAAGTGTATACCCGTAGTAGTTCAATAAAAGCTTACATAGCGAGCTCAAAAAACGTTGAAGATTTTGAATCAAACAGTGCGCCTATAAAACGTAGGTCTAATTCTCAGAAGTTTAATTTAAAAGTGAATTGCTTATTTTGTGGAATGGATGCGGTGGTAAATATAAAGACTCCAACAGAATATAGGAAACCGGTCCATTTAGTTCATACTTTAACTGTAAAACAAACTATATCTAAATATATTGAAAATAGGAATGATGATTGGGGTGATTTGGTTAGGTCCAGGCTAGAAGGAGTTGTAGACCTCGTAGCTGCTGAGGGGCGTTATCATTCCGACTGTTATGCTAGGTTTTCGAAACAACCCACTCAATCATCCAGTACGTACGCAGGTCGTGGTAGACCAGTTGACGATTTATTAAAAGAATCATTCATAAAAGTTTGTGATTTCATTGAGGAAAACGATGATTGCCAGCATAGTATTTCTGACCTTTTGCAATTGATGAAAAGTGTGTCAGGCAGAGACCAGGTTTATGAAATTAACTACTTCAAAACTCTATTACTTAGGCACTTTGGTGAAAGACTTCTTATTACAAACATAAAACATAAATCCTCCATCGTTTGTTTAAGAGATGGGGCGGGCAAGGTTTTGTCTGAAACTTGGTACTCTCAAAAGAAAAGCAATAAAGATGATGAGATTAGGAGAATCGTTTCTACAGCAGCAGCTTTGATAAGACAAGAAATTCAAAATCAAGTGTATGATGACTCGACTTACCCCAGTGTTGAAGATATAAGGTCAGGCGGGAAAGATGTTGTTCCACAACTTCTAGATTTGTTTTTAAACGATCTAACGAAGAGAAGAAGGCAAACTTCAGACGAAAGTATGGACGTAAAACGAAAGAGGACTACCATAAATCACATGATATTAAAACTGTGTAGGCCTAGGTCTTTTCAATCACCTGTCCAGTCTGCTTTTGGATTATACTTATCTAGACGGTATGGCTCTAAACATTTAATAGACATTTGTTCATCTCTGGGATGTTCAACGTCATACTATGAGACAGAAATGTACTTACAATCGCTGTTAAAAGCAGGCGGGCCCCAAATTGAGGAAAGGATTTTTTTCCAATTTGTATTTGACAATATATGCGGAGAAGTAAAAAAACATCTCTAGAAATGAAATTCAACGTTAATATGGAATGCTCTGTGAAGCAAAATGAATTTTTGGCAAATCCAAAAAACAAAAGCCAGCTTATTGAACAGCTCTCTCAGAAGCTTAATGAAGCAAACATTTCAACCATTGTGGCGGAGGAAGATGCAGATACTAAAGTGGTCGGAAGAGCAATAGATGTCTCCCAGATTCAAAGTGGGAGGCCTGTAGTTGTTGTCGGACAGGATACTGATCTTTTCGTTCTATTGTTAGGGCTACCACAGTGTCAAAATGTGCAACTATTCTTTCACAAACCCTCTGGCACACCATCAACGTATGACATCAGCAAGATTCGTGAAGAGATTGGTGATATGAAGGATGTTGTGTTATTTTTGCATGCTATCACAGGATGTGATACCACATCTTATTTATTCGGCAAAGGCAAAATTAACGCGTACAAATTGCTAAGTTCATCAAATGATCTCCGCACAAAAGTTTTACAGTTTTATGAAAAACAGGCAGACAAAAATATTCTCAAAGAGGTAGGAGAGGCTTTTGTCTTGAAACTATATGGATGCACAAGGTCTGCAAGTCTGAATGACAGTAGATATTCAATGTACCTTAAAGCTGTTGCAAAAATGTCATTAAAATCCAAATTTAAAATGGCGTCCCTCCCTCCAACATCTGATGCTGCTGAACAACACGCCTATCGAACATACTATCAGATTCAAAAATGGATTGGAGATAAGGAAATCAGCGCTACGGACTGGGGATGGATTTTAACAGACAACATGCTGTACCCAGTGCACTCAAAAAAACCACCGGCACCTGAAGAAGTTATAAACTTAGTTTCCTGCAACTGCAAAAAGGCTTGCAAAAATAATTGTAGCTGCTTTAAAGCATCACTTGATTGCACAGAAATGTGCGGGAGCTGTGGTGGATCATGCAGCAATGTAACTTTGGTTGAAGTCGAGGAAAATGAAGAACCTTTCATGGAAGTTTAGGATATGATCAAATTAAGATACCGCAATTATTTTGTTCTAAAATAACATCTTTAAAAAATATTACATGCATTTTCAAACCAAAAACTATTTAAAATACCTATTTTCGCTGTATACAAGGACTTATTATTATTTGAAACAAATTTAAAAAGTGGGGAATTTAGGTTTCACCGAGACTCGATTAGTTTTATTTATGGAAAATGCAATAGTGTACCTTGAAGATAAAAAACACTATCACTATACAACAATATCTGCATTGCAACGCCGCGCCGGCCGCCCCCACCTCGACCGAACCCGCCATGATAATCTCGCTGGATCTCCAACAAAGTAAGTACTATTTTATATCATTTTAAAGGTAATAATAGGGGCTACAACTTTTGTAGGAAATATTTTTTCATAAAATGTCGGCCTGAAAAGTTCTGTGACAAAATGTAAAATTATGTGCCAAAAAATATACAAATTTTTACCTTATCATACGAATTACAAACAAACGGTAAAAGTTACGACGAAAGTTAACTGAACTTTTTTTGTAGAAAATGTTACAGCAAAGAGAATAAAAAAAATTGCAATCCGATATGTTGTTTAGTAATTGAGATAGACGCGATTTACGAAACCCTTACACTTTTCATGTTTGGGGGGGCACAGGGGGGGAGGCAAGAGGGGTAGGGGCGGGGACTTTTTGCTAAACACTTGTCTAGATGATAGTAGTCGATGGGGAAAAAATTAGCTTTATACTATTTAGTTACATATAAAAACACAGGCTGACTGGACTATTACTGTAGAGCGAGCCGCGCCAATTTGTGAATGAACTCACCCGTGGAGAGGGATACGTACTTCCCATATGTAGTTGATCAAAAGGTCAATATGTTTTTCATGTTCTACAATGTTCCATGTTCTGCGCTGTTTTTGAGGACTGAAAGGAATTAACCTTGTACTCATTCGCCAGTTCGTTAACTGTACACAAATGTTAGTGTGTAAATTTTGGGTCTCTCTTTCCAAGAAATGGGTAAAATAGGATTTCATATCCAGTGAAATATAATCTGAAGAATGTTTACAATAAAAGTTATCATATGTGTAATCTACGTGAAAATCCACTAATTTTTAAGGCAATAAATATATTAGTGCTTTTTGTTTTTTTCCTTTTAAGAATACGAAAAAAATCAATGCCTACATTTATTTATGTTCGCCCAAAAGTTTTGATTAGTAGTTCTGTGAGCAACAGAATTTAATAAATCAAAACAAAATTTTAACTGAAAAAAGTAACTTTGTAAGTCGGTAATTAAATACGCACCTACTTTATAAAAAAATGGTTAACTGAATCTTTAAAACGACTACCACCTTGAACCGGAAACGCACATACAAATTTACAGAGAGACGAAAAGAAAGAAGGTCGTGTTAAAACAGGACCTCGCTACGCTCAGTCAAAAATCATAATTTTTTTGAAAATTAAAGCACTCTGGTTACTGTTAATTGCAATAAAACTTTGCAGCTAAATACGTTCATTAAAACATTTTACCGCTAGCCAAAATGATATATCGTACCCAGGCGCTTAATTCAATTCATAATGATATTCCGTCCATTTATCACTTATCGCGATTTAATACTAATTGCTTTTGACCGCATGTCCATTTTATCGTTGGATCGCAGGTAATGTGGATTATTATATCATACGATAATTTTAAATAAATATTTAGGATTTACATAAACTGTTAATCAACAACTGAGTAGATAGCGTAGGACGAACACATAATATCGTAATGAACTACCTAATTATTTCCAAATTAAGTGAAGCTACGTTAATAACGCACAAAATAACCGATATTTTATTTATACAAGGAACAATATTTATAAAAAACTTCTATTATAATGATTATATTCACATATTTTCCTTAAAATATATTAAACTAAAACATTTTACACACGAATGAACTTCAAAATAAAAATAAAAATGTTAAATTATATATAATCCATCTTTGAAAATTTTGAAACCTATGCACATGTTGAGGCGATATTAGAACCCTATACAACCAAAGTAACCACCTACAGTGCGCTTCGTAACACCGATCAACTGTCAGATGATCATCACGATAGCAAAAGGTCCAAAGTAATGTTGGCACCTCATAAAATAAATGGAAACTTTAAAGGCTTGATGTTTGAATTTCGTCATCCAAGTAGATATCTAAGGAAATCTACGGAAATACAACACAGATGGCTCTGAAAATTATTAAGGTTATAAATTAAGTAAAAAATTGGTTCTGCATTCAAAAGTTATTATGTCAGTAAGTATTGAAGTGAGGTGACAAGTTGTGGATTCATCATTCATTACAGACGGAACATTTAAGAAGGAAACCATTCTCGTGTATGAAGTGCAGTTTTAAAATTCCAGCTGCAGATTAAGTGCTGCAAAACCCAAGAATACCATTTTCGTATTCTGGGTGTAGTTTTAATTAAAGTTGTGGATTTACACAAGAATTCACTCTTAAATTCAAACCAGTTGTGTATTCAGAATGTAAAGATAGAATAACAGTTGAAACCATTCTCGTTTTTGAAGTGGGGTTATAAAATTCTATTTGCATACTATGTTCTGTAAAAAATCGCAGGAAACCATTTTCGTGTTCTGGGTGTAGTTTAAGTTCAAGTTAGGAACTCGTACAAGACGTAACTCTTTAGTTAAAACCAGATTTGGGATCAGAATGTTCAATTGTGGATTCATCTACTGACGTATTTTGAAAGAAAATATGATCGTGTTCGGAGTGCATTTATGAAATCTACGATGAAGACTGTATGCTGCGAAAATCAGAGAAAACCATTTTCATATGCTGGGATAGTGAAAAAAAAAGAAAACTGGGGACTCGCACAAAGATTCAGATCTTAAGCTAAAAGCAATTTTATCTTTCGAATGATTTGTTAAGCTGACGCATAAAGTCTAGTTTCACACCATATGCTGCAAAATTCAGAAGAAAACCATTTGCTTGTTCGAACAACGATTAACGATTATGAAGCTCATGTACTCTTATGTAGAATACTTACCAGTCTTATGTTTTAAACGCAACTAAAAATTCGATTGGCCGACTCATCCGTAGACGCAACTCAAGGGAAACCATTCTCGCGTTCCGAGTGCATTAATACATTTCTAGTAGTGGACTCATTTGTGAATAAGACGTTTGGTCACGCTTTTTCCATTTTTTGTTCGAAGAATTTTAAAAAAAAGTGCGGCCACTGAAAATTCGGTTTGCGGGTGATACTACAAACATCCAAATGGCCCATTGAGGATAGAAAGGCTTTTCAACAATAACTCTTGGGTTTTCCGAGCTCCAGATGCGACAATTTTGCTTGTTTACGAAGCCACCGAGGTGGAAATGGGCCTCATCACTCAAGATGATTTGCATTTGATTCACTCAAGTGAATTTTAATAATTTCAATGCATTGTTGAAGCGTGTATCGTTCCATGTTTATTAATAACGTAGTTTCTACTTGTCAAATGTCAAAAAATGACAACTTCAAAAGTAACATTTACCGAAATAGCGGGCTATTCAAAATAATACCTCTTTTTGGAAAACCCTGTATTTATGCGAATGTGAAAATGTGAATGCTGCAGACGTATTAGTGAGGGGACACTTATAAAATACACGCACGTGTGTCAAAAAAATTAACATCCACTTTTTGTGACACAAGACTTGGAAGTTTGTTCTACGCTCACATTTAATTTTTTTCTGATGAAAGTATTATTAAAATCTCAAATATTTCTAGAGGGATTCCTACAGATGTAAGTTACATATATTTAAGATTAATAAAAATACTACCTTACTATGAAAATATTTTATTAAAAACGGTTTAAAAAGTTTGTAAAACGTTTTTCAACTATAAAACAAGCGGTAAGCACGAGATTTTATTTTTCTAGACGATGAATTAGTAACTTCCCGAGAGATCGCTTTAGAAATATTTGAAATTTTAGTAATACGTTTATCAGAAATAATTAAAATACACCCCACGGAACGATCGATTTTATAAACCTTCTAGGACAAAGTCGACCGTAAGTCCGTCCACTACGCAGGGCCGCGCGCCGAAAATAATTTTTACACAACTGCATCACTTATGTCGTTAAGATTCCTACTTCATTTCTGATATTTGATAGTGCAAATTCAACCGCAGGTCTGTTTAATACATCGGGGCCGCGCATTCTTTTATTTTGGTGCCCCTCTACTTCTCTTAAGTCGTTAAGTTTCTGGCTTTATTTTAGGGTATTGTCTCGTCTTAAGGCGATGCACTAAGTCGTGTAATATTTTAAATTGAGCCGCTATCAATAACAACCCTTACGTAAATAGCGATAAGGTTTAAATTCCCGCTTAACACCATCCGCCTGTTTTGATTTATGCATGAAAAAAATATGGACAAAAAGTGCCTTTTATTTTATTTTGAGGATGTTCAGGCATAAATATTTAATTTTCTTTCGATCATTTTATAAATAACTTAATTTGCTACATTATAAAATAAAATTATAACCGAAAATTGGTTCGTAAGTAGGAGATTTTGAACTTTAAAGCAGTTTTCATAGGCTTTTACATTATTTTTTTCTGGGCTTATAAAAAAACTTATCTAAAAAATACTCGATTATTTCAAAGGCCAGGATCTATTCTACTCGCAGTATTAAATTTAAGCATCTGAAACATTTCTAGGCGACCAAATTTTTAAATCAAAAAAACATGATTTTGCATTACTACGTATGGCATCGCCTTAACGCGTAAGTCAAAACACGCCACTCGAGGCTTTATTTACTTGTTCAAACCACTCGAGAGTTAGAACTAAGTAACATTGGTTACAATTGTGTTACGGGCAATCAGCATTATCAGATCTCCACCGGCTGTACGTACGTAGGTACTTTACGATACGTCTCGGTCTAGTATCGGCGATATATCTTGTATCCCCGACACATCGGCAATATGACAAGCACGAACCAGATGGATTCTTTGAGTAGGATCTTTTTTCTTTCTGGATTCTTCTTGTACTTCGTCGTACCACAACTTATAACCCCGTTTTCAGATTACATAAATATGGATGCAGCGCGATCTTGCAGAAAATGATTCAACCTCAAGATGGTTGCATAAGTTTTCGCTAAGAACGGCTGTACGCAGAAAAATGAGTATTTATGGGAAGGCCATATCCTAAAAAATATATCTATACATTCAGAATATATCGGTACACGTGTTCATGCAGCTGCGTTTATCCTTATATATACAGGGTGTATCGGCACGTACCCGACAAACTTTAACCAGCTATTCCTTAGCACATTTAGAGTAAAAATGTTATGGGCACTTTGCTGTCTGGTAACATTTTTTTTAATAAAAAAATTATTATTCATATTTTCACCACATGTCACAAATGTTTTTATCCTTTGTCAAAGTTTGAAAACCTATCTGGCAATATTTTGTTCGAGTTTCGTTGAATAATGTACGTACGTACCTACGTTGGCGCGCTTTTACAATCACAACGAAATGGCACGGCACCATTCGTCTCATTTTTAACTATTATTATTTAGTGTGTACGAAAGAGCGAGGACACTTTTTGACACACTTGCTAATAACAGCTGCTGAACAAGAGATACAATGCAAATGACAGTGACGGAGTGTGGATTTTTTATTTATTTTTTGTTTTTAATGGAAAAAAAATGTTACCGGACAGCAAAGCGCCTATAACATTTTTTACTCCAAATGTGCTGAGGAATAGCTGGTTAAGGTTTGTCGGGTACTTGCCGATACACCCTGTATATAATGACAAAATGAGATTTAAAAAAAAATGTTTATGAACATGTGTTCCGTGTTTGTTAGGAAACAAGTCACTTCATTCGTTAAATGTCTGCAGTCCTATTTTTAACACGGATACGAATCATTAGACCAGATTTTTAATAAATTAGAAATATTTTATATCAGTAAGATTTCTCCGCGTAAGTTGCTGGCTTTAGCCGATGTTGGTTAGGTTAGGTCAGGTTAAGTTAAGTTAGGTTAGGTTAGGTATCTTTTCGACCGCACATTATTGCATGAAAGAAAAAATAATTATTTCGTCAGCAAAGTTGCACTAATTAATATAGGTATCAACAGATGGCACTGATTGCTTCAATTTGATTTATTCCAAAAGGCACTACCTTTTTCGATATTAAGAGGAAACTACAAGCCAAAAATGTGTATTTTCTTGGTATACCTTATATTGTAGGTAATAGGCATTAAAATCGCTTGACAAACGGAGTCTAGAAACGTTCGATTTCAAGCAAAAAACTGGTTTTTATATATATTTTATACGCGTTCACACATTTCTATTGAAAAAAAATTTTTTTAGTAGTTTACATTAAAAATTTTTATTGAGTAATTTATTATTTTATTTGTATTCTACTCAAATGAAATGATAGGAAAACCTTCAATTTATCTAAATCACATTTTTTTGTATTCATTATGTACACCGATTCGTTATAAAGATTAATCAAAATAGTGATTTAGCATTAACCTTCGCCTTAACGCAAACTTGAAAGAGCATCGCACACCAATGTTTTTTTAAAATATGATGTTTCGTCCTTAAGGCGTATTTAGTTCCTGCTTCTGATACCTTAAAAGTGAAACCTTTTGAAATTTCAGATGGTTTTCCTGCAATAATTTTACGAATTAAAAGTTATTTAAAAATATTTAATTTTTTTAGGGATACCTTTTAAAAGCTTATAAATCTCATCGTAATATTAAATCATTGACTATGCCAAAAGATATGGGAATTAATGATGGAGGATAGTGTTAATATTCAAAAATGTAAGCATGGGATTGATAAAAAATAATGGAATGTAATGAGTTGGCAATAGCTCAATTGGAAGAGATATGATTGGCTACAACATACAAAACATAAATACTTAAATAAAACAGTGTATTTTCGCTGTTTTTTTCTTTTCTAAAAATAAAATTATATTTACGAAGGTATTTTTATTTTATTTTAATATTGACGAATACATTTTAGACAACTATTTAAGATCAGCTATTTTCGATTTGCCGCCAAAACGTCAGGCTCGTTTTTATTCGTGAATTCGTTAACGTCACGCCGAGCGACAGCCGTCTTACCAGACATTGGCGTTTTCTCTGTCATAATGACGTCGTCGCTAGTTGAAACCGTTTCGGAATGTGCGGTTTAAGAACGTGTTTGAAAACAGTAATTATAAAAGAAAACTTTAAATGACATATTTTGACTACGACGATTCTAAACAGAAAAATAAACTCGAAATCTTCCACACATTTTAACAGTATTTGTAGTTTGTGAAAATATCCCGTTGGGCAGATACCTCGGTTTCCTAAAACTGAACAACAACAAAAAACAAAGAAATATATCGTTATATCACTAACATTGTGATGGATTTGAAGAGATGGGTGTGATTGAGATCACTATCACCAATCAAATCTGAGAGGCTTGGTGAAGAATTATCGCATGAAAAAATAATTAAAAAGTAATGTTGAAAAATATAAAATAATATATGTTTTGGGCGTGTGAAAAATGCTGATAAAGACTGCGCGCGTTTCTATGATAGTGGCGAAGCGATAAGATTCTGATATCTGAATAAGGAGGTCACGAGGTTCGAAACCTTGCGTAAGAAATAATAAGATTTTGCACTCAAATAATGTCAATTAAATTAAAAATTCCATATTTGCACCTCATACCAGAGTTGAGGTCGCTCTGAAAGGATAGGTACATTGAATGGTACGGTTTTATATATTCCAGTTTTGACTAACCAGGTGCTTCAAAAGTTGGTCATTCTCTTCGTCGGACATAATAAATGGCCATTTGGACATTGGAAGTGAAAATTATTCACCTTCTCGATAACATATTTTACATAGAAAATGTCCGATCAAACGTTGGAAATGTCCTGTCGGACATAAGAAATGTCTATTAGGACATTGGAAGTGAAAATTATTCACCTTCTTGATAACATATTTTACATATGAAATGTTCGATCGCACGTTGGAAATGTCCTGTCAGACATAAGAAATGTCCATTAGGACATTGGACGTGAAAATAATTCACCTTCTTGATAACATATTGTACATAGGAAATGTCCAATCGGACGTTGGAAAGGTCCTGTCGGACACAAGAAATGTACATTAGGACATTGGACGTGAAAATTATTCACCTTCTTGATAATATATTTTACATATGAAATGTCCGATCGGACGTTGGAAATGTCTGATCAGACATTGGGAATGGCCTGTCGGACATAAAAAATGTCCATTAGGACATTGGAAGTGAAAGTCATTCACCTTTTTGATAACATATTTTACATATGAAATGTCCAAGCGGACGTTGGAAATGTCCTGTAAGACATTGGGAATATCCTGTCGTACATAAGAAATGTCCATTCGGACATTGGAAGTGAATATTATTCACCTTCTTGATAACATATTTTACAAAGGAAGTCCAATCGGACATTGAAAATGTACGCCATACGTTTGACTACATTAAACGGTTTTAAATGGTTTTCGCACGATGTTTCACCATCTTCTGACTGACGCTTTACGGTTTTTAATGAAGATTTTTCAAATTATACTTTATTTTTCAAGGATTTATCGTGTTGTACGGTGTTTTACGTTTTCTGCCATATTTTTTACTTATTTCTACTATTTTTAATGAGCTACAATCAAATTACGGCGCCATAATAGGTAAAAGCATTGTTTTCAAACTAATCATAAATACCTTTGAAACGTTTCAGTATAAACCAGTTCAAATTGAACCAGAAGAATTTATTTTGTGATGGGAAACCCAATAATCTACGCATGCGGGCTAAGTTGAGTATTTTCGTGCGGCCAATATTACTTTGTGAAAGCAACCCAATAGTCTACGCATGCGTGCTAAGTTGGGTTATTTTTCATGCGGCTAATTTTGCTTTATTGAGCCTGATTCATTGACGAGGTCTCGGTATGCATGTCCTATTTTTCCAATCTTAAATTCAGCATGTTTTAAATATGCTTATTGTCAGGTATTTATTTATTATTTATTACAAAATAACACAAGATTTCAAAATATAACAGTATGCAAAATAATATTTTTTTCATAATTATTGCAGGAGCTTGTGTTTTAATGGGAGGAGTAAGTTTATACAAAAAGAAAATAATGCTTATGAAGCGATGTGAAAACAATTTTTTTTAAGTAGTTCGAAAAAATAGTTCGTTAAATCGAGTTATATAAAAAAAACGTTAAATATATGTCCCCTTTTCCCCCCTAATTTAAGTTGAGTGCATTGTTTTCATGTAGTCTCGACGACACCACTATAAAGAAGATTGAAAGAAAATAACTAAATATTTGTAATATTAAAAAAATAAGTTATCTTTACTTAGACAGAAATAATTTAATGTGAAATTTTTAAACAAAACATTGAGATATTACAAGCGCCTGACCCCAACTGACCCTAAATAGGTATTTTTCTGAAAAATTTTCTTATTTACTTTAGTCACAAAAACTTCTGATCAGAATGTTAAATAAAAATATTTTTGGCGTGTTAAATAAATAATTCTTGAGTGGTGAAACAAGCCACCAATCAAAACAAGGTGGATGATCTAGGAGGTTTTTCACAAACACACAGACACTCTCATTTATAAAATAAATATATATGTAGTTCATTTTAAGTCAACACCAGAAAATACTAAAAAATCAACCCTTCCCAACAAATAGAGCTCAATTTTGGTCCATTCGAAACAAAGTTACATATCTCTCATCCTTTTTCTGTCCTCTCCTCATCCAAATTCCGCCCCATAAACCCTAGTTTTTATCTGAAACTTTAGTCTAACGGTTACGCCCCGAGCAGGCATGGCCGTGTTAAGAAACTAGTCAATTTGTTCTGGTCGACCCGACCCATCGAATTGTGGCCGGGTGGGGCAAGATGAATACTTTACGTGATGGAGGACCGAGGACCCGGTGCTGGCGTATTCGGTGCAACCTTTGCAGATGAAGGTCGTACGAAATCTCATTTTACATTAAATTGGTGATTTTTGTCTGTTTTTTCACACCAACACAAACACAATCACAAAATCAAAAAAACTTATCGTCATCAACTCAGACGACTAATTTTGGAATTAGCTGGTTAAAATTTATCGCACATATGCAAAACAAAGCATTTCCTAGCAACCTAAAACTCACAGTAACAATAAAAAAACATTAACAAAACCTCTAAAAGGATATCTTCTCAGTAGCATTCTTTGGAACAATCTAACTTCTGTATTTATGAAATATTTTAAATTAACTTGTTAAGTCTATCTAGTCTGTTTCAATAGTTTTACAGTAACAGTCTTTGGTATTTGTTTTGTGATGAATTGAAATTGTCCACTGATTCGGAATAATTATTTCCCTCCATTAGTATTCTGAACAATTAGGAATACATATGGTAGTTAGATCCAGAATTTCTGCACTGAAATAAATCCTGACTTCTAGTATTACATAGTGGAATTTAAAAGCTTACCAACGCAAGTAATTCTTGAGTATCAACAGCATAATTTAGAATTTTATATAAAATACGTCAATATGAGTCAGTGATAATCCTTCTTTCTGTGACAATTCAAGCATATTCATTTAATTAAGAGTACTTTGGTCAGTTGAAATGATTGGAATATCCATTTTAAACCTAATAAAGCGTAATAATTTTTTTTGAATTCTTTCAAAAACCTTTTTTTCCAAAAAATAATAGTTACTTACACATAGTAAGATAAAACATGTTTGTTTTAAAACCAGTTAAATAATATAATGTGATTTAAACATTGCTACTGTCAATGACAATAAAACACTTTCTATATAGTACTATTTAACCAACATAATAACGTTTTTTTATAATTTTCTATGTGAAACTGAAAAAAGTCCTACCTGCACTCAACCATCTGGAGTCCGTGGAGTATGAAATCCTCAATTGGGTAACGTTGTGAGGCTGAAGGTTGTGAAGGAGGAAAGGAGATTAGAGAGAGGAAGGTGAGGAAGTACCCAGATACTCAGATCTGGTCACCAAACACGGCCAAAGCCATTTAAAGAAACGTTTCAATTCGGAATGGTGGTGTTTTAACAGGACGATACTGTATCTTCCACTCTGGAAGGTTCCGCAAATATAATTTTCATAATTATAATTAATTTTATAAACTGTATTTATTTTACATACTGTTATAATTTGAAATCTGGTATTATTTTGTAAAAAAAATAAATTAAGAAAATACTTTATGGCTCCAGAGTTCAAGCTTGGCATAATTATTGCGTTGAACCATAAATTTCAGTGCGCACAAATCTGTTAACATTTTATGAAGCTTATTAGTTTTTTGTAAGCCGTACAACAAACAGATAACTGTAAAAGATAACTATAATAAGATAAACTAATGTTTATAAGACAAGGTTTTATGCATAGCATTAAGGATAACAAATTATTATAAGCAATAATAAGTCGCCTGAAATATCAATACAAATTGAAAATATCTCCCGAGTAAAAATAAATGCATGAAACCCTGTCTTATAAACATTAGTTATTATAAAAGTTGTTTTATTTATTGACTCCATTTATAGAATTAAGCATAATCTATACCAACACTTCTAATTAGAGTATCGTTGGTAAATTAGTTTTAATGATTTGACTTATATGTAGTGTTGTTGTAATTTCTTTTTTACTTTATGTTACTCTTAAGTTTTACTAATATTGCTTCATATTCAGTTTATTTTTTCTTTATTTAGTTTTTCTTTTAATATTTTCTCAGTATACTTGTAATCACAATTTTACAATTGTGTATTTTGTACCTTCTTTACAATGGATTACATCTATTTACTGTGAGTATCTCCTGTATAATACAAATATTCTCCTATGTACACTGCATCATGTATCACTTCTATGTAAAAGCCTTTTTAGGCGTATATATAAATAAATAAATAAATTAGTTTAACATTAAAAAAATAATAATATTTGAGAAGTCAAAAATATTTCACCAATAAATGAAGATATCGTATGTCTCGACGCCATCTAGTGAGAAATTTAGCACTAACAACAAAGTTAGTTGTTTAGAGGTGAAAAAATATAATAAGCAGTAATTGTTGATTGAGGTACTAGTACATATTAAATCATTTGGCGGGTTGGAAATAAGCCGACATAGCTCAGTAGTTACAGAGCACCTGACAATCATCATCACATCAGAAGGCACGGGTTCAATTCCCGTTAGCGGCATTTATTTTTACTCGGGAGATATTCTCAATTTGTTTTAGTATTTCAGGCGACTAATTATTGCTTATAAAAAATATTTCATATGATTTTATCGCTCGAATCTTATATTTTGTTGATTGTGAAATAATACAAGCAACGAATAAAGTGTATTTTTTAAGAAATGGTGACACCATCTTTAAAACACACTCTCAGAAGTTATTGGTGAGAAAAACACCACATAACTGATCTTTGAAGCAATAAAAATCGTTCTTTATCGAGTTCAACTGACATTAATATCTATTTTTTGGGGGCAACACATTCAAATTGTCTCACACGAAGCTTGGACGGAAATTTTCTCAGTAAAATTGCTGTATTTATTACCAATAATCGTCGTTTCCATTCGATAAAAACGGAAAGATTTACTTGGTAATCGTGATACTCCGTTAAAGTTTGGCAGCGGATTTATAAAAAACTACGCGAGATAGTCAATTGTATCGGATGTTACGAGAATTTATAAAATCGAGAAACAAAATTTATTGTAGCAGTATTTTGTATAACACCCATTTCACATTGATTGATATATTTTACAGTAAAACTTAGGCTGGGGTGTTTCGCACAAAATCAAACGTAACAAACTTTGATTGGTCAAAGGTGGCCCAGAATAATAGTGAAATAAACCTGTAATCACCAACTATCGGGGAACGTTCAAATTTTAAATCTGACGATTATAAATATGACGATTTTTAAAGGTACGATTTCAAATGTGACGATTTTAAATATGAAGATTTTAAATGTGACAATTTTAAATGTGACGATTTTAAATGTGATGATTTTAAATGTGACGATTTTAAATGTGACGAACATTTTAAACACCTCAACCACTCAAAGGTTATTATCAAAAAAATGCTTTTAATGAGAATACCCGAAAAGAGTTTCAACTGTTCTGAACCGTTTGGAACCAGTGAGACTTTGGCATCTCCAAATGGCAGCACAAATTAATTTAATATAATTTACTTGTTCACGCCGTGATTTGAACCCGAGACCTCGTTTCGCTGTCGAGAGTCTTATCCCTCAACCACGGCGGCCGTATTTTTTTTTTACTTACCTAAAACTTTTTTTTTGTCAATAAAAAAAGGTGATTTTTAACACATTTATTTAAATTTCGTTTTCTTGATTGAATGAATAAGTTGTCGATGACAATGCGTTCAATCACGTTTTGTACGGCATTCATGAACATACACGGATTTTTCTGAAATTAGATGACATTATTTTATGCTCAAAAATTACTCGAGAAAGCTTTGTAGTGACACGTTTTTAGCGGAAAAGACGATGGATTACTATAAAAAAATGTTTTTTCAATCTTCTTTCGTATGGTGGGGGGGGGGTCCGAAGGGAACCTCTAGATCAGTGAGCCAGTCGAGGGCCTCAAGCCTTGCCCTGTGGACCTCACAAATCCCGCAGGGGAACGAATGCAGCGGGCATTGTTTGACCACATGTTAAGTGGACTGCACCGCACGGTATTCAAATATTGGCGGATCTTTAAGGCCTCACCTGTGCACAATGTGGGCACAGCGGCTAATGAATTCTCAAGCTCGATTGGATTCTTATTAGGAGAAAAAAAGAATTAACTCATCAAAGGAATAAGCGCATCAGAATACATACTCTTGCTCATTAAAGAATCCAATCGAGGCCTTAAAGAGCAAGAGTATGTATTCTGATGCGCTTATTCCTTTGAAGAGTAAATTATTTTTTTCTCCTAATAAGAATCCAATCGAGCTTGAGAAAAAAAATAATTAACTCATCAAAGGAATAAGCGCATCAGAATACATTCTCTTGCTCATTAAATACAAATAATAGTAAGCGTTAATGAAGTTTTGGTTTTGGCTGTGCGAAGAGCTTATCCTATTGATGGCGGATTAGAGTTTACGAGACAGTGTCGATGTCCAGGCCGTCTCTCAGTGGGGTCCTACACGAGATGGACATTTCTCACGTCGGCCTATTGCCACTCAAGTTTGCTCCATCTTCTAGAGTGAGAGGTAATCGGAGGAGTTGTTATTGTTATAATAATAGCTTTAGCTTCAAAAAAGGTGTTAAAAAGAAACGATGGTCTAAAATATGGCCACTGAAAAGGGATCTCTACAAGCATTTGAACTTATTGAATGAAATAAGAGGCACTGCTGTTGCAAAGCCTCAATTGCCTTTTTTTATTTGCTAATATAACTTTGATGTAATTTTTCCAGAGAATAGACAATGATTCTAAAGCGAGATTCCCCTGAATATTTTCATATCCATAGAAAGGGGTGTGGTTTAGTTTCAGGTTCTAGGTCTTAGAGAACTCTCCAGATTGGTTTGAGAATTTAGACTACATACAGACCAAAATTTGATTATTTTCTTAGATTTTGTGCTTTTCCTTTTAATCTAAAACAGTTTTTTTCCCTAGGTCTAAGAAAATTCCCTCATCGAGCAGCTTCCCTTAATTCCCTCATGCAAGACTGATGAAATGCAATACGTGATTAGTCTGCCATCAATTCGCATCAGACTGATGAAAAATATTTAAACATTTAAATATCATATTATTCGATCGGTTCGAAGTGATCATTCTGACCACAATCATGGACTGAAATGATGCCAAGCTGAGCGAGTAACCCTCTTCTAACAGGATAAGGTTTAAGGTTAACCTTTTAATCAATACTATAACGACATTTTGTAATTTTAAAACAGACGAGGCATAAAATGACAATTTCGTGTTGGTCGGAAGCTCCGATTATACCTTTATTTTTATTCATTAATTTTATTTTAGTAATTTGCTCATTTAAGGTTACAAATGACTAATTAATTGTTCCATGCATATATTCTATATTTTCTCCTGCTTGATGTGGCTCTTATACAACATCTTGAACCTTCCAATTGGTGCAGACTTTAAGTTTTCCGGCAGCGCATTATAGTACTTCATCCCTTTATATAGTATACTATTCTGAGTATTCGCCTTGTCCTTTTTTGGTAGCCTGATTTCATTGCATTTCCTTGTTTTATGCTATGCTACATAAAAAAAAAATCAAATAACATTTACTAATAGTTTTGCAGTTACTCTTTCTAATTTCCTATTTTCAAGTATTAATTGAACAAAACAAAGGGATAAACTTTATAATTAGTTACAGGAATACAGTTACAACATTATAACGGAATATCACGCTCCAATAAGTAAAACAGTTCGCCATTTGAGAGCAGTCTATTCATAGATATCGAGACTTCGCTGAATGGGACAACTTCTGACATCTTGTAACTTTGCGTTTACATTCTCGAACATTTGAACAATTCAATCAAACCCGCGGCAAGTGGACAACAACTTGAACTAACTACATTACCCAACTTGGATCCGAAAAGTCAGCAGTTTGGTTCCCGCGTTGCTTTTGGACGTTTCATTACGGCTTTGGTGCGCTGTGGACGTTACTATCTTCACTACATGGGTAAACTACCCCCTTCGAAGTATATGCATTATTTGTTAGGTCATTTCGAAGATTGGAAAACAGAAGACAAAGACTGGAAGGTTGGCGACCATGTTAAACTTCCAAACTAAACTATTTGCACTGTGATAACAAAGTATACAATTTACACTTATCGCATGAGTACTGGTCGAATTTACAATTTGTTCTAGATATCGGTTTATTCATTCCTCTCCGAGTTGACATGGACCTCGATGGATACCTCGTATTGCTTCGTATTGTGGGATGGGGAGAAACGTTTTATCAAAAATGTATTATTATTTTACCGAGAAGTCCATATTTTGGAGAAGAATAATAAGGAACTGCACTGAAAAATATTGTGGCTTAAAAATATTTATTCATATGGATCAACAAACGCCGATTCTGAACATATTACTTTTATTATGTATTGTTTTAAAATTAATAAATTGTCAGTTAAAAACTAATTAGACACCATATCATTAAAATACACCGTATGGTTGGTACGATTGCTGATTGACCACAACCAGTCTACGTGAGTAATACATCTATGATATACAAAATCCACATCAAGGTTGCCGATTTTTGGAAAATTCCCCAAATTGCAAGGAATTTCTAAGATTTTTCAAGAATTTAGTTTTTTGCCGGGAGAAACTTTTTGCAGGTAAAATGAGGGATTCTGGGCATTTTTCGACTATCCAACCATAATATTTGTGAGAACGCACTATACTTTGTTTTCATTTGCAGCAAATTTTCATTGAACAGGTTATAGTAAAAATAACTACTAGTTTCAAAACAACCTTGTTTCATTGTTGTGTGGAATTTGAAAATCTCTTCATCGCTTGTGGGTATTTCAGAACATATAAATTGGCAACTCTGGTCCACATTCATATTTGTACCGATTTGACCGGTCGGTGGCCGAGTTGACTTCGCGTTTGGGTCCCACCCAGGCGTAGTGTGTTCAATTCCTCGGCTGGCTAAGTCCTCCATCACAACACAAGCAACATTTTCAGCTTACTGTGGTGGTAGTAGGAGATTTTCAAATATTGTCAGGTTATTCGTAATCCGGGAATGTTTGTCTTTCTTTAAAAAAAAAAAAAAAAATGTTTTAATGGAGGTTTTTAAACACCGGTAAATTGTTTATCAGGTGCGGTCATGGATGCATTTTTGCACTTTGATTCAAAAACATTAGTGACGAGATGCACAAAATTTTACGTGTTCTTGGATATTAAAAACATATATTCTTAAGAATAGAAACGTCTCGACTTCCACACAAAACAGTGACAGTTGGAAAAAAATGATCTTTGAGACTGGTCATTGGTGACGTCACGTAACATCCATAGATTCGATGCGTTTTCGGGAGTCCCGAAAAATAAAAACTTTGAAAATTATTTTAACTATTAAAACTAACTAAGACAGTAAATGTAGATACATGTATTAATGTGAGAATGTCACAATTGATTTTTTTTTTAAATTACTTCATTTCCAATCTGGAGTATTTCTATTAGTCTAAATAATATTTCAACTTATTTTGTTGGTAATACATCACAATAAACAATGAACTTCAGTCATGTCTTCCATTAATATGTAGCTTATACCTTTGATATATTGTAATATTAATTACATTTATCTAAATCAAATAAAATATTTCTGTTAATTTTAATTTAATAATACAAATTGTTACTTACACAAGTTTTTAATAAAGATGTACGTAACGTTATTTATTTATTTTTATTTTTGGGGTAGTTGACAGCAAATTTTAAAATTAATATTCTCTCTGAACACTCCCTGATAACTAAAAAACCGAAATCCAACACCATATTTTCAAAACACAAATAACGCTATAGATCCTTACATCTGCAATACATTTCAGTCATACCACCCATAAATTCTACCCTCTAACCACCTAATCTTCTTTCGTACACCTCTCACATTCCTTATCCAATTTTCTTAATTGAATTATCATATGAAACATCTATAAATATATCTGAATTGTATAATTTAATAACAATATATTAATTTATACAATACAATAGCTATTGTATATTATGAACAATTTCAATATGTAAACTTAACCCGTCATAACACAAGGATATCCCTAGCGTGGGGGGTTAAATAATAGTAAAAAATGTGTCTACTGCACATTTATTTTGCATGTAAAAAATATAAATAAAGATATGTATATACAGGATGGAGCAAAGGTAAACACCAGATGTTTTATTGCTGTAAATTTTTTAATACTGCTTATGAAATTTGTTCAATTGTTTGTAAACCGATTCATGTATTGGCAATTTGTATTCTGCGTATGTTTAATTCACAAATGTCAAAACCGAATTGATTTATTAAACCATTTGCAAAAGTTATAGCGTTTTCCAATAGGGTGATTACTTTTGCTCCAACCTGTATATTCATTTTTTAATTGGTTTATTATGCCAATTATGATCTTTACACTGCTGATTTTGAAAGATATCAGTTTAACAAAATAAGTAATTTTTATAGTTGCAAAATATGTTAAGGGGGGGGGGGGGGCATAGAATTAGGATAAAGGACGAAGGATGGAAGTAGGTTGGAAGGTAGTTGAGTGGTTTGGGAACGGTTTTATGACCCGTATAGTAGAGTTAAAAAAGTCAATGTGGTAATAATTTAAGTCAATTGAATTCGGTCTGCAAAGAAGGAACCATCAATTAAGTTACGTGCCATTTTAAATAACATTACCAAATCTTCTACCTTGTGTAAATACGTACAGTGGTATTAACAATGCTGTGGGAGTAATTTTAATGATGAAAAATATATATAATTAATTTAACACCGTTTCAGGACAACCTGTTTAGAATCCCTTGCGTTGGTAAATTAACGTTCCCATGGGTTTTAATGATTGGCCCGTGGGAGCTGACCAAACAGTGTAAATTAGGAGTTGATATTGTTGAGGACTGCTCGCAAAACCAATCAACGAATATTGCCCATTTAAACTTCACAAACAAGGAAAGATTTCTAATTTAGGCCACTTTATCAATGCAGAACATATGGATGGCTTAGCACACATATGCGTTCTGTGAAATTTGAAAATTAAATTTATTAGAATACTCCAGGTTCATTATTATACTCCAGCCCATATTGAAAGAATTCAAAAAAAAATTTTAAACACATAAATTATAAACTAAACTTACACTTCTCAAATTATTCCGAATCCATTAAATTTCATAATTTTAACTCCCTCCAAACACGACGTCTAATTTTTAATGAAATCTTATTGTTTAAAATCCTAAATAATGATCTGAATTCACCAGAACTTTCCAATTTAATAAATCTTCATATTCCGTCTAGATCAACCCGACAATCTAATTTATTTTATTTACCCTCGTGTAGAACAAATATTCGAAAAAATTCCCCAATTCCTCGTATATGTGCACAATATAATACAAAATTTTACAGCATTGACATTTTTGGTAATAACCTAAAGAAATATCGATATGAAGTAATGCGTACGATCGATTAAAAATATGAGAGTATGGAATGTATCGGTAGTATCTCCTATCCTCTTCCTATCTTCCTCTTCCCTTCCTTACAAAATTAAATTTAAGTTATTAAAACGTCATTTCCAATGAACTTTAGCACAAGAAACTTCTGTGGCTTGACTTCAGTTAACTTGTATATTTATATCTATCATTGTATATTATGTAAAAGCTGTTTGTTTCTTACAAATAAATAATTAAATAATATGTAAAAAAATAAAAGTTAAAAATGGAGTAATCTTGATAAATTCTTTACAAAATACGTAATTGTTTTTACTTAAAACTGAACTTAACATAATATGTGTGCGCTAGGCTATCGATATGGAGTTTTAATATCCTTCTATTTGAATTTCATACTTGTTTACGAGATTGAGTGAATGCAAATCTTAAACTAATCCACTCTTTGATATCAGATCGAGATGAAACTCGGCAAAGAGACTCATTGTCGATGACAATGCATTCTATCAACTTTTGATGGAAATAAATGTCGGCATTTGGTGAGGTTGATAGATTGACTCCAGTCTTGGTTAAAAAACTTTTTTTTTGGTTTTAATAAACTGGTACTTTGTTTTTACGGGTTGAATTTTTATAATATTAATATGTATCTCGTACTAACTGGAAGTCTATTCGTTATATTTCTGAAATAATTGGATAGGGAGTCTTTTTTTGCGGGTCGAACGAATTCGAATTCATTCGACTGAATTTGTAAGACACGCCATACCTAGACTTGATAATATATCGATTACCAATGGACATTGTGTATATATACCACAATGCCTAAAGGTAAATCTGAGAGCAAGTTAAATTAGGGCATCATCAATAACTGGAGTATGTTGTGAAGCTGAAGATTGGTTTAAGGAGAAGAAGGCGGGTAGAGGAAGATCGGAAGGTACCACCAAACACGGCTAAAGCTATTTCAAGCAAAGATTATTCTTTTAATGATAAACTAATGTTTATAATGCAAGGTTTTTTATGCATAGCACAAAAGATAACAAACTATTATAAGCAATCATTTGTTATACTTTGTGCCATACATAAAAACCTTGTCTTATACACATTAGTTTATTATTAAAAAAAATAATGACATTTGAGAAGTAAAAAATATTTCACCAACAAATGTAGATATAATATGTCTCGACGCCATCTAGTGGAAAATTTAGCACTAACAAATCCTTTCCTACAAAAATAAAGTTGGTTGTTTACAGGTGAAAAAATATAATGAGCAGTAATTGTTGATTGAAGTACTAGTACATATTGAATCATATTGGCGTGTTGGAAATAAGCCGACGTAGCTCAGTGGTCCAGAGCACCTGACCGGACATCAGACGGCGCGGGTTCAATTCCCGTCGGCGGCATTTATTTTTACTGGGGAGATATTTTCAATTTTTATGGATATTATAATAATTTATTTCAAGTAACGTTTCTATTCCAAATGGTCGTCTTTCGCAAGGTTGAAATTTCGAGCATCTTTCATTCTGGAACTTGCCGCAAATGGACTTTAATTTGTGCATTATTTTTTTATGAATTGATGTTATTAAGAAAACTCACGTAGGTCATCATATATAAAACCTTATCAAAATACTAATGAATCAAATTGTCTAAAGCATAATCAATAACAAATTTAATAATCCTTTGACAATTTGTACATTCTATCGCCCTTTGTTAATGTACGTTACTAATTTAAATGGGATTCAGCTCTGAGAAAGTGTGACAATAACAACACAACTATATTACTGTCACAGAGACCTGAGAAGGGGAGAGGTAGAAGGGTAATGGGGAGTGGGGAAGGACTAGGGGCAGGAAACTAGGAAAAGGCTCTTGCAATCGTCTTAAGGGTAGCCTTTTAATGTTGGACCACCCATCCGACGTGGGGCGTAACGATGGCACGTGATCGGAATCTGTAGCTACCCCCTGGGAGGGAGATAAGGGTGCAGAAGGGCTGAGAGGTGTTTTAGTGTTAACACGCTGAGACATGGACGCAATGATCGGGTGAAATATGAAATAAAACAATACTACAATATATAGATAAGATCCCCCTTATGTACGATTAGACTATCACAATTTTCGTTCGTTTGACGATATTCGTTGAAGAGTACCTACACGACATCTGGCGGCAATGGTAATAGATGTCAATGGCTTTTATCTCGGCTAAAAGTAATTTTCACATTTGATGTACATGAATACAGTACATTTATAGCTTGTTGGAATATGTACTCCAGATTAGAATATCGAGTGGATATGGTCCTTCCATTTTGTTTTGAAAACTAAAAGATTGTCAAATCCCAATTATTGCTTAAAATGAACTAAACGGGGTAATGAACTAAATGAACTAATCGCTTAATAGTTCCGGGTTTCTGGTACTTGACGGTTACTCCAAAATTATACGCCGAAAATTGCATAAGTTCGCAAATTATTTTACTGAAATACCGGTCCTAAGACACGGAGAAAAATGAGATTCGATAATTTATTACGAATCTCTTAAAATTATTGATAATCCGGTTAAGAAAGGGATTTAAAAAAAAAAACTATCTTAACTTTTCCGTCAACGTCTGGAGCCAGTAAAACTATGGGAACCCCAATTGGGGTGTGTTGTGAGGCTGAAGGTAGTGGGGAGGGGAAAGAGATGGGGAGAGGAAGGTGGGGAATTACCTGGCTATTCAGATCTGGTCATTATACACGTCCAAAGCCATTTCAAGCAGGGTTTTAATTCTGAATCTGGGCGATACTGAGTATCTTTCACTCCGAGGCACGCCTTTATCGAATTAATTAACAGGTTTCTTGATAAATTTTAAATACATTATCACGTTTTGTCGGATAATCATATTGCCAGAATGAAGAATGTCTCGCATATCTTCTTATTTTTGATTTTTTTTCTTACAAATTACTGAGCAAATGTTAACATATTAACTCTTGACAGGCCAAGATGCCAAACGAAACGTCTGTAACCAAGTGGGTCTTCCGACGAAACCATGCATTTTTCTATCTTATGGGCTTTTGAACTATAAAAATCCCATTTATTCAATCAATTATTAATGGTAACTTATGTATTTACGCAAAAATACGTAAAATATTTAATAAAAGTATTTTAGCAAATATAAGGAGGATAGTAATTTTGGGTACTACCTACTCCCCCACTTGGCTGCGGGATAGTTAAAAATGCATGTTTGAATTAACATTTATATCTGTGATTATGAACTAGACCATAGAAAATATACAGTTATAATACTCACAATAGAAAATATACAGAAGTTATAATACTCATAATAGAAAATATACAGAAGTTATAATACTCATAATAGAAAATATACAGAAGTTATAATACTCATAATAGAAAATATATAGAAGTAAAAATATTTAATATTGCTCCAAATGACGTACGGCAATTTTAAATTGAAAAAATAAAATGCGGGATTCGTGAGCTTATAAACTGATGTGAATGATTTTTGGTAATTTTAAAACCTAAAAATATGGGATAAATAGTCTATTCAGATGTATTCAATGGCTCTAAAACACTTTACACAGGTTTATGTTTGTTTATTATAATTCAGAGGTATGTTTTTTTAATGAGGAGGGAAATTTCCGAACGAAATGCTTAAAAATTTCCTAGCCCTCAAGGCTGAAATTAATCATTTTGCGCAACATTCTAGTGGTTAAAATAACTTTCAGATCAAACACATGACAACATTTTTTAACAACAAAACAAAACCCTCAACCTTTATTATATAAACCATGTTTATGAGTAAGGTCGTAATTAGAATTTGCTGTATTTTTTATGATTTCTGAATTACAAAAAATGTTTTCTAATTAATAACAACGATTGGATCATCATTTCAGAAAATCACCTCAAGGGCGCTAAACAACTTAATTTATAATTTAACCTATTCCCTACCTCATAGACTTATGACTGTAAGATATTACTAGTGGCTTATCTAATTATTAGTACTAACTAAGATTAATAGCTAATGACTTAAAACTATACATATTTTTACGACCGTGTGGGTATAAACACAATACTGCTATAAGGTGACAAACAAATATGGCTTAAAACTAGTGATCTACGACTAACATAAGAAAGCTGTATCTTTGTGGTTTGACTTTAAAATTAAAATGTAAAAATACTTTGTTTTAAAGCACTATACAATTTTACAAATAGTCAACTAGTTTCGGTTATAGCTAACTTTCTTCAGAACCATAACAATATAAACTAACGTAAGTACGGACATTTACAATGTCTGTATATTTGCACTGTAATTCATAGCAATATTGTGAAAGCTATAGTTTTAAGTTTGAATTTAATATTTTATGTACCTTGCTCATTATTAAGTTGATATATAATCAAAACACAGAATGATTGCTTGTATATTATGCATTATTATCATAGAGTAAATTATCGGTGATAAAAATGTATAATTAATTTATTATCGTGTTGTTCAATTTCTTAAGCCGAATACAATGACTACAATAAAATAAACGTTGCAGTTCGAATCAGCATTCAAAATTATATATTATTGTATCATATTACTAGATTAAAACTTGTTGCGATCCACTGGTCACTAACCTCCAGAGAACACCTGCGAGTTTGATGACCCCTTTTTCCAAATCATAATATTTTTACCAGTTGAAAAATGCCAATTATCCTCGACTTATTTACATGCATCAAAAACAATCTGTTACCAGGCGGTACAGGCCAATAAGACTGTATCAAACATGATGTTATTGCATTTAATATCAATTGCGGCTAAAATTGCACACCCGCGAGTTTGATGACCCTATTTTCTAAAACGAAATATTATATATTAAACATAATTTTGACAAAGGCTGTTACCAGGCTAATATTATTGATTCATATTATTTGAACACCTGCATTTGAAACTGAAAAAAAACTTTTTGCAAGCTGACGCTGAGTTACACGAACACCTATTGAAGAAATTATAAATACAACAACCTAGAGACTGGCCAATTCCTGCAGCTGGCCACTGCTGCTGGTCACCTATAGGTGATCAAACCCAAAAAAGTTAATAATACGCCGTGGTGGACACAATAGCTGACTTTGCTGAAAAGGGCCTAAAAAAGGGCCTATAGGGCTGTGGTAGGATTGTGGTTAGGCAGAGTATATGCTCGCCTGAAAAAGCGGCTGCACTTCAGGCCCGTTTTAGGGCTTCCCGTGGCGCCTATCGTTCGTGCTTCCTCTCAGAAAAACGAGCTGCATGGCATAGTTGGGTAGATGAAGTGGGTAACGCCAACCTGTGGGAAATCTACAGCACTATTGAAAACTCGGGAAAAAGATCAGAACGATACTTATCGAGCATTGTGTTTGGTAATAGCGAAGGGAACGCAGAGAGTGTTGACATAGTCTCCACTCTTGAGACACTTCTGGGCAAGTTAGTTCCTCTAGACTCAGTTGGGAAAGTGTTCACCATCAACAGGTAAGAAACCTGTCACAGCTTCCACCTAGAGACCTCGCCCAGGGGGACGGCATGCAACCATTAAGTCGAGCAGAGGTTGAAACCATAATTAAGGGTTTGGGTCCGAAGAAGGCACCGGGATTTGACAGATTGAACGGCATAATAGCGAAGAATTTTTAGATCCACGGTAAAGAGGAGTTTTATCAAGTGTTAGAAACGTGGAGTATTCTTTACAGAATGGAAGAAAGGCGTGCTCCGGATTATACCAAAGGGGAACAACAAGCCGAGAACAGATATCGCGGCCTACAGACCCATCACTTTACTTCCAATCTTAGGTAAAATATTGGAAAAAATCATCAAACATAGGCTCTATCTCACCCTGTCTCCGCCCTGCGACCGCCAATTTGGCTTCTTCCCCGGTAAGCCCACTGATCACGCCATTAAGTATGAGCTAATATAATGGGGAAGGGTTTGTACCAAGAAGTATGTAATTAAAATCTTTTTGGACATCTCGGGTGCCTTCGATCATGCGTGGTGGCCGATGATTTTAACTAAGTTGAAAAGTCGTAAATGCCCGCCTTTACTGTTCAATATTGTTAGTTATTATTTGCGGAACAGAAAGGTTATTGTGATGTATGGTGATTTTTTCATCATACTTGACGTTAACATAGGCTGTCCACAAGGGTCAGTTCTTGTCTGAAGGATGCATATCGGTCGACTACGCAGATGATAAGTTTCTTTTGGTCGCAGGGGACAGCAGAAAAGAAGTGGAGAGTAAAGCAGACGAGGGCCTGCGTTAAATTCTTAAATGGGGTAAGAAAATAAGGCTGAACTTCGCTCTCCATAAAACCGCGGGACTCTTGATGAAGGGTACGCTCAGTCGTGCCAGAAACTTTTCCATCTGAATCGGAGGCTCCACTATTCATTTCATTGAAAGCACTAGGTATTTAGACACCGGATGGAGCGGTGTCCCTTTCTGGCTTATTGAAAGGATAGAACGATAGAACGCTGAGTGTATGCCAAGAGCGATGGGATAGGTCGACGAAGGGTAGATTGACTTTCTCTTTCTTCCGTTCAGTTAAAAGCAGAATGGAAGGGGCGCAGATAAAACTGGGTCAATATTTGACGTAATTGGTGTCCGGTCATGGGGAGCTCAGGGGGCGGCTACATAGTCTTGCCTTGTCTCCTCATCCGAACTGTTCATGTGGTGACACTAACCAGACAGCCGAGCACATCCTGTGGCACTGAGAGTTGATGAAGGATGCCCGAGAGGAAATGTTGGATGGCTTGAGAGGGTATACAAGACCGGCATGGAATGCCGATCTGGTGTTGAACAGAGAGAATTTTGAATGCTTGAATTTAGATTAAAATCATCTTTAATTCAGGTGCCAAGCGAATTGTTCCTGTCACTCCACGGTTGCTCCTCTAACACAACTTTAAAATTGTTTATGCACGATTGCTTTGTGTGTTTTTTTTTATATACTCTTTGGTTTTGTTTTCCTTGTCTTATGGCATGATCGAAATGTATTTATTATTTTGTTTGTTTTATTATTTTTTACTCATTTATTGTGTATATTGGCTTTTACACCGTTTTTTTCCGTTCATTACACTGTTTATTTATGCATTTTCTTCTTTTACTTTTGATTTTGAGCCCTATTCATTAGGAACGCGATGATAATAATAAGATTTTTTTTTTTACTACTACGTTAATCTTTTTTTATTTTTTTTCTATTAGTTTGTTGTTGATCACAACTTATTTTCTATTATTCGCCTTTTTATTTGTTACTAAAAAAATGGTTTATGATTAGTTGTAGAACTGAACTCTATCGTACTGTGTTGTTCATTTCCCCACCATAGGGGCGGATAGACCCTGTTCCTGCATCCAGTCTGGTGACATTTATCCGATGCTGCCATCCCACGAACCACGGGTGCCTCCCCCGGCATCATGAGCGGGCCTGGGGATTGTTTGCGCGAGCCCGGTCCTCTTCCGTCCTGCCTCCGGTGACCTGAGGCTCACTTCATTCCCTAGGGTCTTTGGGAGTATCTCCCCCACGCATTTTCATTTCTTCGAAGGTACTCTCGGGAAACTGGCTAAGGGACGCGGGTGCAAAGTTAAATCATTACCGACGTTGAGGCTTGATGTGTGCCGATGCTTATTATACAGTCTTTTCTTGTACAGGCAAACACGTCCCGTGCAAACAGGTTAAAGGTTTTACAGATATTAGGAATAATATAACACATGAGTATAAATTTGATGACGTCTTTGTTTAATTTGATTAAAATTGATACTTTTCTATTTCACGGTGACGAGCGCTTTACAAATGGGCACAATTATAACTTACAAACATTTTTACGATAAAGCAATAGTAAGCACCCACAATCAATGATTTAGAAGCAAGTCACCGCGATGTAATATTTTTTAACAAAACAACTCGATGACAATAAATAATTTATTTTTCATTTGATGCCGCTAAATTGAACACGTGACATCCTCATTTTGAGGATTGTTTTGAGATTTAAGGAAGTTTAAGTAAAGGTGTGGAAGAGTTACCTACTTGATCATTTTGATTGGATTTGATGTATTTCAATATGAATTTTCAAAAATTATTACACTTTATTGCCATTCCATAAAATAATTAAAATGTACAACTTTTTATGTGAGTAGGTAACGCACAACCGTTTATTGACAGTGAGACTATGGCATCCTAAATTGGGATATATTGTGATGCTGAAGTAGTAGTATAAATATTGGGGAGGGGAAAGAGATAAGGAAGAATAAGGTGGGGAGTAAAGTTTGCATTCTCACACTTTTTTCAAATCCCGCGGGATATCGGGATAGAATTATAAATCCTTCGGGATTGAGGGATTTTTATTAATTTAAAAAAGGCAAATCATTAAAATTTTTTAAATTTTTGGTATCAATCTTCTTTGATATTAATATTATTAATAAAACACATTGAAGACGTACATAACGTCATAAGCGCTCGGAAAGTTATGTTGAATGTTTTTAGTTTTTTTAGAAGTGATTTATCAAAAAGGCGGCCAATTTACCGCCCATGCGAGCGCTTGAAAGTTAAGACGACTGATCTTTTTTTTCACTATAATACATATATTTTCATTAATAGATAGATGTATTAGAATAAAAAAAACTTTTTTATTTTAGTTTGCTGAGGATTGAACCTTCCTCCCTAGGAATGGCTCTTAAACTGTTGTGAACTTGATGAAAAATGACTGTTGAAACTTTAAAAAAAGGGTCTGACTGATGATTGAACCTTTCCCCTAAGGGACTGGAGCTAACAACGCTATCACCTAAGCCAAATCCCAATTGAATAGTACCGACAAATATTTCTTATGTTAACTGCTGGAAATTTTTAAAATATTGTTAATTTCATCCATTTTCAAAAAAGTTGATAGGATGCATTGTCATCGACAATGAGTCTATCCGCCGAGTTTCAGCTCGATCGAATGTCGGGAAGTGGGTTAATTTCCACTCCCAAGATTCCACTTCAATCATTCATTCATTAATTCAATCAAGAAAACAAAATGAAAGTCGATATTAATGTAATCAAGAAGGTGTGTGCTAACTGGAGGTATCTCTTTCTGACTCCTTCGTTCTCAAAAATGACATCTCCATATACTCTCTTACTAACAGTACCTAAGTTATGTTAAGTACCTCCTTCATTGTTAAGGATTGGCCACCGCTTATTTAAATAAACACGACGTTTTTGAAAAAATTCCGGAAATCCACGAGATCTAAAATTGGTGAAATCCCGCGGGATTGCGGGATACGGGATTGTGGGATGCGGGATTGCGGGATGCAGGATTGCGGGATGCGGGATGTGGGATTGTGGGATTATGACTATTTATATCTTGTCACCATACACGACTATATTGTTATTTGTATTACTCCTTTAAATTTATTATAATTAATAAAAAATATGCTTTAAGTATTTAATAAAACCATTTCATTGCAACATAGATGTGTTTGTTTTTGTGTTAACATGTTTTTTTTTAAATTTCAATCACACTAACTTTTAGAGAAAATTAGATTTTTTTATTATTTGTCCTGTACCTACATATATCGTGAAACCCGCGATCTTTGATTTCAAAATTAGGTAGCATTGATCACTGGCACGGAGGTCATTGACTCACAGTAACATAATGTAATAAACCAAGAATCATATCCAACTTCGATGGATTTTATTTATCCCCCGATATAAAGAATGATGTACCGAAGGTGTTAAAGGATCTTGTAGCTAGGGATGGGGTGGGGAATGAATGAATGTTTCGAAGTATTGTATGAAAGAATATCCCATCTTGGATCTCGTAATGTTATCTTCCCAGAAGCGGAAAATTAATGGCCGGGGAGCTTTTTGAATGAAGATCGTTCTTGAAAGAAAGGATCACAAAAAAAACCCTTTTCTAACATATTAATTAAAGGGGTACGTATTACCGAACTGGTAGCTCTATGAACAGTAAACCTTGCGTCCGAAAGAAGTTGTTCTATTTTTATCTTATTTAATAAATCAAAAACAAAATTTTCTCTGAAGTCATAATATTTTTAGGAAGATATTTCATTTTAACTTAACTTCTTCAATTACTTTTTCAAACTTTATTCGGGAAGGTAGATTTCATATTATTATAGATTATCCAAGAACAGTCCAGTTAAAAGTTTTATGATGACCTCAGATGAATTATTTTCGTCAATTAATAATTATATGTTTTGACTTGTGACACTTTTAAAAGTTAATTATCTATTGGTAAAAAATAACGTTATAAAATGATTACGAAATTTAGTATTTAAGCCTTTTTGTATTGTGTGCCAATGAATGAATATCCGAAAAAATATATTGTTTTTGTTTTTGGTTTTCTTTAATAACTGAAAGACTGTTCACTTTTAACACTGTGTTAGAAAATACTAATTTATTTTTATTTACGTTTTTAAATGGGGTTTGTTTTTTATACATAATATGTTCCGTCACGCCGTTTGCTTTTGACAGGCCGTGTTCTAACCAATAGTATGGTCAGAATTTCAACTGTGTAGTTTAAATTCACACACGTCAGCTATAACCATGGAGGGCCGTGAGCCGCACTATTGCACAAAAAACGTTCGTCCTGTCAAAACCAATGTGTATACTATCGCCGGTTATTTATCGGAATAATTCCTTAATACGTATTTTATCGCAATCCAATTCAACATAACGAGTGCTACCGTACAACGATCACCGTTCCAGTGCTGACAGATGATTCTCGAGATGCAGATTTCATTCGCCACCCGGTAAGTTGATTGTGAATTAACCTTACGAATTGTGTTTTCGCATTCGGCTGTCATAAGCCATAGGCTTCATCCATGCTTTATCTGTGTGGAATAGCCCTTTAAAGTACGGCTATCCCAACCCTTGTTCGTTCCTCGAACATAATAGATTTGTTTTTTTTTAAACATAAGCTACACACAGCAAGCCCTAAGGGAAAAAAATCAATCAGGGCCTTTGTCTTCTTTGGGGATGGTGTGTGGAGAGTCTTTTTAGGGAAAGGAAGGAGAAGGATACAAACGTATGAGGGGTGGGTAGTAATTTCGTGTTAATGTGTCCAGGAGTGACGCACGTGGTAATCCATCCCTTCCAGTACGGTGTACGCAATGGGTCGAGAGGGAGTCAGGCTGAAGAGGCAAAAGAACTCCTTCAACCAACCGCACAGTACGTGGGCAATCTCATCTACCGCCAAGACCTAGACATACTACGCCTCATGAACCCTTGCACCCCTGCTATGTCACCAAACGTAACGAACTACTTGGAGTGACCTATGGTAGGGGTGTTGGTTACTCAATAAATAGCTCGCTCTTGAAATGGCCCTATTCAAGTATCCGATTCACTTGATCTTGCCATGTCTTCCTCTATATTATTAATATGGGTCCAAAAACTTTAAAAATCTCAATAAAGCTTTCAAAACCTTCCGAAAGTTCTTTTAAAGAAAGTATAAATCAATACACCTACTTACCAAAAATAAATATTAAATTCTGTCACGAGTTAAATACTTTATACCTTTCAGTCAATGTTTTACCTCTGAAATGCCGTCCGCTCGAAAGCTGTCGATTAGAACGTATTAAAAGTTTTATTTTGCTCAAACCGAGATTCCTGAGTGAAAACTTCTTTTTGTCAGCGGATTAAAATCAAGCTCGGTTATTGATTGTCACATAGACTAAGTTTGAATAACAAATGCCTACAATTTGATTAATGAGTCAAATGTAATCAGATAAATGGCTAGGTATAGTTCGAAGGAGCTTTAGAGGGAAAGGGAAGAATCTTTGACAGCCTCAGTTGGAAGATTTACGGGACAAGACGGGGAGGATTTATGCATCTAAATGGAGATGAATGATATAAATTTATTTGCAAGATAATAGGGAAGGAATTTTCCAGAATTACCATAAGTTTTATCTTTATCTGTATAAACGCTAGGAAAGGGGTAAAAAAGTTGGTATTCTTCCTATAAATAACCTGCGAAAATTATGTTTTTTCTTTGTGCTTTGTCGGATGTGTTTCAGTTTTTGTTATGTTGTACAAAATGCTCCCAATTGTCTGAAGCCAGTGAGACTGTGGTATTACTGTTTGGGGTATGTTGTGAGGATGAAGGTATTGGGAGGTGATAGAGAAGAAAAAATAGGGAAATTACTTGACTATTCATATCTGATCACCAAACACGGTCAAAGCCATTTCAAGCTGCGCTTCATTCATCACGGCGCACTTTGGACGGAATGGAAAAAAAACGCGAATTAAGTGGTTTTTGCAAATGTTAATTTTTTTAATATTTATATTTTTTTTAGTGTAGTACAATAGTTTTTGCATTTTTTGTGTTAATTTAAATATGTCAATAGGGCTTGATGCAAGTTTGGCAACGCTGCAAAGTGTGTCTTAAGTTGGATGTTCGGCATCGCGTTTTTCAGTTCACTCCTACGCGTGAGCAGAGACGGTTGTGTAATTAGTGACATTTGGATATATTTACAAAAGTTTGTTATGGTTGACATTCCTCAAGGTATTTTTAATTTAATTTACTAAACTATATATCAATATATTATGTGTGTGAGATTTGAACTAACATCTAATTTTACACTATTTTTGAATTTTTTTGCTGTTAAAATGCATATTTCAATTAGCATTTAGAAACAAAACATCGTTTGTTCCCATTTATGAATATATAAGTATTGTAGACTGAAGTCTCACCTTTAATGTCATATATAAATTGTGATCATCTTTTGTCCTTCCTTGAACAATTTTGTTATTTTCAGGAAGGCCTATATGCATTCCCCGGAGAGAATTATTCGAGGCATTAAAAGAACGGGGTATATTAAATGCCACTTCTGTGAAATCAAAAGAGTTTTTAATTAATTACGTAACACAAAAATTAACACACGCAGGTTCTAACATTTTGAGCCCTACATTTTACGAAAACATTAAGAATTTTTCACTACAATTAATGAAGAAATGGAGTAAAAGCCGCAGTTATATTGTTAGGTTTGAAAAACATAATTTAGAGTGGTTGCAAGAAAAGCTAGTTTTCTCCAAATCTTTGGGTAGACCAATAAAAATATTTCAAGAAAGTGGTTCTAGATCAAAGCAGAAAAAAGTGCACGATCTGTTAGTCTCGCACTCTTGATGAAGTCCAGTTAGCAGCAGAAATGAGTTTTCGAAGCGCAGGAAAAAGTGATGCTGCAAAACTCGTAAAACAGATAACATTTTTACCTTGTCGAGCATCAAGAATACGTCAAGCTTTTGCAATGAAATGTAAAAACATCCTTAATCTATACTCACCGGAAGAGGCTTTAGCGCTTATTGTGGGCTTAAAGTTAACGAAAGAACAATACGTCAGTAATGAAATTCTTTTTACTCCCAATAGGACAACTAAGTGAAGATGTGCAAGAATCGAGGCATAAAGAGATAAGGTACTACCGAGAACATCATAGCCCAAAAAGTTTCCAGAACAAGCACCAATCAAGATATATTAAATAATTTATTAATCTCATCAGACCCCGTAATTTCCTCTATTCGACCACTTCCTAAAAAAAAAGTTCTGTGTTACCAACTGAAGTTTTAAGTCTACTAAGAATTCCGTCCAATGGCTCTGGAAATTTGAGTGATGATTTAGACTTCGATGACAACGGAGACACCTTTAGCACCTAGATTTTCTATAGACCATATTTCTAATAAAATATGTGTTTCTGATTATTGCCCATCTTTTTGTGTTCATAGAAGTGACTTATAATATGTAATATTTATGATTAATATGTTTTATTTTCACAGATATTTGTATATCTTCAAATTGTATTGAATTATTTGTCGTTGTAAATTTCTACATAAGAGTATATTAATATTTTTACTTAAAATAGTTATTATTCACTAATTAAAAAAAAAAAAAAAATTGCACTAATATTTAGCCAGCAAACAATTAATTCGTGTTTTTTCTTCATTCCGTCCACTGTGCGGCGATTCTGATAGCATTATTTTTAGGGTGTTTTTCCTATTTGAAAAAAAGTATCTTTAGGCCATGAGTAAAATAAATTCCCTCAGCCACTATATCGTCTTTGGGGATGTTTTGTGGATGGTTAAGGAAAGGAAGGGATGATTAAGGAAAAAATGTACGAGGAGTGGGTAGGAATTTGGGGGATAGTGTGCCCAGGAGTTACCGATGTTTGCGAATGAATCCTGCTGAAGATCTCTTTATATTATATTTGCGGGGCGTCCCAATTTGAGAGTCAGGTATGGGTACCGTCACCCGGGGAACCATTCTAGTGGTCCGATACATTTGTTGATTTGGCGTTTTACTGTGTAGCAGGCCGGATTTGAAGAGAGTTATTAAGGAAGATCTTTTATCTAAATGATCTTCCTTAATAACTCTCTTCAAATCCGGCCTGCTACACAGTAAAACGCCAAATCAACAAATGTATCGGACCACTAGAATGGTTCCCCGGGTGACGGTACCCATACCTGACTCTCAAATTGGGACGCCCCACAAATATAATATAAAATATAGTTGTCTTTTAAAAATATCGAATGGCAGATGGGACGCAATGGATTTTACGAACCGTATTACTTATCGTGTACCACGCGTAATACAGGACAGACTGCTCTCTATAATATATCTATGTATTAGCGTATTATCCAAGGTTGATATTTTCAGTTGCAAACTTACCAAATACAAGAGGTCCATTAGAGAATATTTCTCTGATGGTTTATGAGTAATGTTTATGCCTCTATTTTTTTATATCTCTATTATGATTTGATTTATATCTACAACCTCTCTCCATGGCTATAAATGTATTGTTTTGTAAATTTTTCGTTTTTTTTTTTTTTTTTTTTTTTTATTATTTTAATATACATCATATGGGTTATATTAATACATACATATTTTGCAAAATATAATATTAAGGTTCATAATTGGTCATGTATACCTTATCAGAAAAGAGGAGCTCTTGTGCCTGATAAGGGAGCCACGATTCTTACTTAGATTCATAATTCATAATGTGATATAATAATAATAATATAATAATATATATTATAATAATAATATATAAATATATTTTTATTTTTGTTTAATATAAGTTTTTTTGAAAAAAAAGTTTGATTTTATTTATTTGTTCTTGTTGTTTTATATAATTTTTTGTTTTGTATAAACTTTTTTATTTCAAATTCCTTTCTCACAAATTAAATTTATTTTATTCCATATTATGCTGTCTCAGTAGAGGAAAATTAACAAGGAGGAAATCCAGAATTGGTTTTATTTTAGCGATACAATACTTATGTACAAACTGATTAAATGTAAGCTGTAGATTTCCCGAAAATAAATAAATAAAATAAATAATGAACCAAAGTCTGCTAATAATAATTTCAAAAATTCACTAATTTAAAGGCTACACAGACTAGGTAATAATTATAGTTCAAATGCTGTTTACCGCTACCACTCAGTGACCAAACTAAAAAACCATTTATTAGAATATTTATTTTTGTTCCACAAAATGTCTTCTTTCTTAAATGCACACTTTATCTTTATATAATTTTTTCTACGTTACATAAAAAAGTCTATATTACAGCTTATATCATTATTTAGGAGTATCGCGTAGGAGCGATTATATATTTTTTTTATTTAATTCTTATTGTAAATTACTTGTATTCATTTACTGGTTAATGACTAGTTTTCACTTGTAAATTACTAGTTTTCACTTCTTAATTACTAGTTTTCACTTGTAAATTACTTGTACTCACTTTTAAATTACGTATTATCAACCTGTTCTATTGCTTTATATTTTTTTTATGCCATCTAAACTTTTAAAACTTGTTTATTTATTTTATATCTTTTCTTATAGTACATCTGGATCGAAAATTATATATACCATATATTATATGATTTAAGATTTTCACCGCCAAAAGTATATTTGTTTTTGGGGTGTTGTGCCGTGTTGCGTTAATTCCTTTTTTAGCCAACGTTTCGGACAACGTTACAGTGTCCATTATCAGGGCAGATGTGTAACGTTATCCGAAACGTTGGCTAATGAAGGAGTTAGCTCAACACGGCATAACACCCCAAAAACAAATAACAAAAAAAAAGTATTATGTTCATTTTTTTATGTTGTTGCTTATTTATATTGTTGTTGTTGTTTTTTGTTGTTATTTAAAAATAGAAACCTTCTGTTGGCACTATATTATGCAGTAAATCTGGTAAAATATATATCATACAAAAGCCCATCAGGGCGTTTAAATTAATAAAATAAAAAATAACCGTATCATTTATTATTTTAAATGAATAAATTGTGCAAAATAATCGGCATTTTAATCACATTTGAATTTGTCAAGGACCGTAACCACTCTATCACGGAGGCCATAAATGATAGTAGATGAGAGGAATATGAGACTTTGTTGTGATAGTAGAGCCGTACAATTAGACTTGCTATTGTGTACTAATATCTCGTCAAAAAGTGTTACACTATAATTAGTGTAACACCGTTTCTCGCGTGCTAATGCACGCGAGAAACGGTGCGTGGGAAAGGATTCTGTAGTTTCCGGTCAGTCGCCGTTAGAGCATTGTCAGCGTTGGAGATCAATTGGAGGTCGTGGAGTGGAACCATTTTTTTCGCTAGGTGTTTCATCTATATATAATACATGGTTTTCCAATAAGAGGCGTTATTTTGATATTTAATCGTAAAAGATCAATAGTTTCGTTGCTTGTGTGGCACGAAGCGCCGTATTGTTGAAAGTAAACGTTGTCCAGATCAATACCATCCAATTCCGGTCCTAAAAATCATGAATCATCTCTCAATAGCGCAATCTATTCACCGTAACTGTTGCTCCAGCCTCATTTTCAAAAAAGTAAGGTCCAATGACTCCGCCGGACGATAAACCGCACCAAACAGTCACACGTTCAGGATATAGAGGCTTTTTAACAATAATTCTTGGGTTTTCCGAGCCCCAGATGCGACAATTTTGCTTGTTGACGAAGCCACCGAGGTGGAAATGGTCCTCATCACTCAAGATAATTTGCATTTGAATCACTCAAGTGAATTTAAATAATTTTAATGCGCTGTTGAAGCGTGTATCGTTAAATTTTTATTAATGACGTAGTTTTTACTTATCAAATGTCAACAAATTACAGCTTCAAAAGTTACATCTACCGAAATAGCGGGCTATTCAAAAGAACACATCTTATTGGAAAACCCTGTACATTAACGGTTGTGATAGAATTTGTTTAGATCCCCTTTCCGCTACAAGATAAAATTTGCGTTACAGCGTGTACCAACCTAAAATTACATTAAATCATCTATTTGAAACGAAAGTGTAATTAAAACAGATGTATTTAAAATGCATTTCACCTAAGTTTTGAAAACAGAACGTTAAGTTTTGTTTTTTGTAGCTAACCTCAGCTATGTTTATACTCTTTACAGTTTTTTTAATCTTCTTATTATAATAATAGTTTATTCTGTCAGCCTTACTACATAAAAACCACTTTACATCCGTCAAACTGTGTTACACGTTGTATAAGTTCAGATACATTTATTTATTAATAAAAAATATCTTTAACTCAATTTTTAAACTTGGCATGTGACAATGACTCACGCATGCGCATTGTCACATTCTTTAAGCGCGTAACCCACGGTTGACAGCTGCTTTTGTGTAGCTTATTATCTTCGTAAATCGTGTTTTCATAAAATGATCAATTTACTATTATATTAGTGTAATTCAACATATTCACAACTTATTTGTGTTTTTTTTTCGTTAGTTTTAGATGAATAATTATAAAATAATAGTATTTGTAAAATCTAATTTCAGGTTATGTCAGGAAAAACGCTGGCGTGTCCATTGACGTCATTTTGTCTCAAGAATGTTTGAACAAGTTTTCTGCCTCGTTTCTGACTATCGATACCTTTACTCAAAAACCATTCTGGTTTCAAGAATAATCATCGCAAATCACCCCCGCATCCACTAACCTGCTAATCTTAGTCCGTTTGGGGCTGGTTTTATCAGTCACAGATTTCAGACCGCACTTACCCTCTTTATCACGGCGACTAGATGCTTAACCGAGGTCGGGGGTTAAAAACTTCAATTACCAAACACCCCATCCTTATTCTAGTAGGACACGACTTCTGGGACTTCACTATCACAGAAAGCTGCTAATCGTTCTGTGTTTCAAAGTAGATTATCATTGTCTACATTTAAAAAAAAATATTTGTTACTAGCTATACCCCTCCACCTCCTTGCTGTGGCTTTGTTTGTTTGTGCAATTAGAGAAATAATAGCGCGTGTTGCTTTACATCCTACAGATGGCGCTGTTTAAAAAAATATACGTATATATAATACAGGTATATAACAAAAAACGCGCGTATTCGAATGCAATGTTTTGTCAAAATTTCTCTTGCTGTTTTGTCAAACTTTTGCAGATTTAAGATTTTGAACAAACAAACATTACCTACGTAAAAACAAATATTACCTACATAGATAAATGGATGATACACGGTTTAAAAGGTAATATAACTTATTACAAGGATCGGTACCAATGATATGTAGTAGGAGTGATATGTATATATGATACAGGGCAGCGTTAGTAAATCGTGCTAGGAAATGATTTCAGGTAAATAAAAGTCAAACGTGTGTTGAAGAGTTGTTAGTTCGCATTGATTAAATTACGAGTATGTTTTTCTTACTTGTTCTTCTACTTTTAATGAAGATAAATACCTTAACTACGAAATCTGTGACAAAAACCTTTAAGCCAAATTTTTCTGGGAATCTTAGTTATCTGTGATTTAATATCGAATAGTCTTCAAGTACAACATGGTAAATTAATTTTAGTTAATACTAAAAACTAAATTAATCCGTAAAAAACTGAAGATGAAATTACTCAACCCTCAAATATCCCGTATTCATTAAAATTTATGCTATATTTTACACGTAAATTAAGAAAAAAATAAGCACTTTGATATAAACTTCAAGATTTTTAATTAGTTTTACGGATCCGTGAACATTCGTTTTTATCGTCTCCTGTAAAGTTTTCATTTTGTTGCTTGAAGGGTCTTGCTAAACCACAGTCGATATCATTATTAATCCACTCAAATAAAATCTATTCATTGAACCGCAAAGCCAATCAGTAAATAAATTTGGAATAGTAGATATTGTAAAATGTAATCTGGTTTTGTAAAATCCTTTTTTTATTTACACTCGTGAGATTTGTAAAGATTTTTTTTTTCTTTCGGTGGCCATTCTACTGTGAAAAACTTTGCTATACCCCCGAGGGAAATAATTTTTGTCGGACCTACGACATCTTTGGGGACGCTTTGTGGAGAGTGTTTTTAAGGAGATGAAGAAGAGGAAGATCTGGGAAGGAAAAGAGAGTGAGAAGGAATCTAAGGATCAGTGTGTCAGGAGTGATGGACGTTAAGAGTAAAAAAGTTAAAAAACGTTTTCGAAATAACATTGGTTTTTTTCCATACAAAAACCTTTTACCATAGAAGAATTTTTTTATTTCCACTATCATCACTGAGACAAAAATTGCTATACTTCTACCTTAGTATAATGTGATTTGGAAAAAACACACATTTTTTAAAATTCAAGTATTTAGGAAAATGCCACGTGCCAAGTTGCATGTATTGCGTAATATGCATAATATTCCGCTTTGTCTTAGTAAAAACATGGTTGTCGCATATTGATGCCAAATTTTCATAATTTCCAATGAAAATTCATACATGCTTCCGTGGCAAAGCCACTCGTGCCAGGGGTGCTATCAATACCCCTGTGATAAACCTAACGCTCTCCCGATGTTTATCTAAACAGAACCGAAATCTAAATTTGATAACCACTAATAAACAAGCAAGCAACCAAATAAATTACGACGGTAAATATAATTTTAAACAGACTCTTATTGGATAATTGTAGTGCCGTGCTACGGGGGCTTAAGAATAATTTTAGGCATGTGTAATTGATGTTTTTTGGGCAATTTGCATATTGTCAGTAGGTGGAGATTTTTGTTGGCTGCTCGCACGTATGTGATTCAAAGCGCTATTGTAATATCAGATCGTTTTTTCTATTTTATTTGCATGTAACTCTTTACAATAGTTAACCCTTAACTAATCCTTTTTAAGGGTTGTTTCACAGAATTTGAACAATTCATCAAATTTCAAAATCGATTTTCAAGTTCTGTTGTTATATACTTCAGTTCAACAAACCGAAATAAAAAAAAGAACTTGAATAGAACTTTGAAATTTGATGAATTGTTCTAATTCTGTAAAAAAACTCGAGTTAAATGAGTTAGATCTCCTAAAAAGGGTTCCTTCAGAACAACACAAAGTTTGTGTAGGTATAACTCTAGTGTATTAAAATGGATGATTTTCTGAAATCAATCGTTAATACGAGCAAGTCAAAATGTGCCTCGCAGTTAAAATTCTTTTGATATTAGTGTATAAGCTCACCCACACGTGGCACTCGATTAGTCTATTAGGTTACCTATAGATGGCTTTAGCTGTCGAATATTGAAGAAAACGAGTAGATAATAAATAAGGTGGGAACCTCGAGGTGTTGTCGATATTATTCCCACCGCCTGCAAATTGAGCTCATTGTCAATCTTTCGCATTCAATATCAAAGTGTTTTCTTAAAGCCCGAGTTTTATTTAAAAAGAGAGTTTGTGAGAAACCCCGTACACTGCAGCATTCATGTCGGTAATACAGTAAGTTATCAACACCAGTAAGAGAAATCTGTATTTTTGTTTGAAACTTTGCTAATTATATCGGCCCAAGTCTTTTTTTTTTTAATTTAGCTTACTTTACATTAGATTGCTATAAAGAACGAGAATGCATGTTTAGTAAGTGTAGGTGGAACGTTTAAAACAGGGTGGAAATAGTGAAAGGCGCTAATAATCGTTTATGTATAAATATATATATTTTTTTTATATAAATAATAATAATCATTTATCATTAAAATTGTTCAGTGTAATTCGCCGGACTTGAAACAAGAATTCTAACTTTGATTTATTTTTACAAAATTGCTGCAAAATAATATACCTACCAATGTAATCACGCACATATAGATTTCCATAGTAAAAATAATCCTTTCTTATTTGCTTACTCTATAGTACTATGTTTTGATTTCATATATTTTATAACTACATACTTTTTATATTCTTTTTTATGTATCTATTTTACTTTAGAGTAATCAACAGTTTACAATATTGGTTCATTAATACATGTGTAATTTACCTAACTGAGAAATCAATTACAGATTTCCTCAATATACTATTGTATTATGTATCTAAAAATGTAAACACTTTACTTACAACAACTAAAAAATATTATGCTATTATAACAAACGTTATTTATGTTCTATACTTTCATACTATTTTTATATTCTACTGTATTCTTCCATACTTCCTTATATTATACTATATAGTCATTTACATTATTTATGTTCTACTTTCATACTATTTTCACGTTATTTATGTTCTATACTGTCATACTATTTTTATATTCTACTGTATTCTTCCAAACTTCCTTATATTACTATATAGTCATTTACATTATTTTATGTTCTTAAATATTCTTTAATAATATGCTATATTATATTCTTTTATATTCTCTCACATTCTTTATGTTAATGTATAGAAAATCGACCACCATAACAGTGGCATGTGCCTAGCATGGTGGACGAAAAATCCTCAATGCATGTAACAAATTCAATGAATAAAGAAACTTAAAAAAAAAAAAAAAAAACTAAAAAGAAGATAAAACAATAAAAACTCAATTAAATATGAAACGGAAATGACACAGAAAATAAAAAAGGTAAAGGTCACAACTGGGAATTGAACCAACGTCATCTGTCATACAGCGACAGCACTCTCTCAATTAAGCAACTGAGACCTATTTATATTATTCGACCATTTTCAACTTTGTACTTCAAAAATTTTACCAGTAAATTACATAATAATTATTTATTTGTTCCGGAATTTGTGGATGTTGGCGCTATCCTAAACATCCCATAACGTATTTTTAACTAATGTACTTTTTTTATATTAACCCACAAGGGGGACCCTGAGGAATGAGGGTTGGGTAGGGATCTAGTGATCAGTGTGTTCAGTAGTGACGGACATGTGAATATATCACTCTCACTGCGGCGCAAAGCGATGAGTCGAAAGACCAGTTGGAGAGGTCAAATGGTTTCCCAAACCAGCCTGACCTGGCAGCCCCACTAAATCACCAAAAGTAGCAAATTACTTGACCTATGGCAGAGGTGTTGGTTATCCAAAAATGGTTCCCGGGGCGGCGGTACCCAAACCAGAATCTCAAACTGAGTTCGTATTCATGTAATGTACAAAGTTCGTGTAAAGTAAAATTATCACTGAAAATATCTTCAACAGGCTCTGTGTTGATTTTTGTTTGCATTGAACTTATTATTTTATTTATTATATTTTATTAATACATGATTTAGACGGTACATATTGTTTTTGTGATATTACACCCTCCATGCTAGGGATGACCCTGTGTTATGGCGGGTGAATTTTACAGTTTGTACAGAATCTATACATTACTATAATATGAAAAAGAAAAATGATGTAAAGCTAGTTTGGGTTGCAAGAAGAGAATGAAGAAGTTAGAGAATTATAGGAAGATGAAAATTTTGAGAAATTATTAGTAAATAGATCACACTATTTAATTATGTACATACAGGGTTTTCCAATAAGAGGTGTTATTTTGATATTTAATCGTAAAAGATCAATGGTTTTGTTGTTTGTGTGGCACGTAGCGCCGTCTTGTTGAAAGTAAATGTTGTCCAGATCAATATCATCCAACTCCGGCTATGAAAAATCATTAATCATCTCTCGATAGCGCAATCCATTCACCGTAACTGTTGCTCCAGCTTCATTTTCAAAAAAGTAAGGTCCAATGACTCCGCCGGACCATAAACCGCACCAAACAGTCACACTTTGAGGAAAAAGAGGCTTTTTAAAAATAACTCTTGGGTTTTCCGAGCCCCAAATGCGACAATTTTGCTTGTTGACGAAGCCACCGAGGTGGAAATGGGCCTCATCACTCAAGATGATTTGCATTTGATTCACTCAAGTGAATTTTAATAATTTCAATGCATTGTTGAAGCGTTTATCATTCCATTTTTATTAATGGCGTAGTTTCTATTTGTTAAATGTTAAAAAATGACAAATTTAAAAGTAACATCTACCGAAATAGCGGGTTATTCAAAATAACACCTCTTATTGTAAAACCCTGTACTATTCCGCTAAGTTAGGGAATAAGGATATGTTATGTTTTGTCTGAAAGGTGATTATATTGATAGAGTGTAGAATGAATGGGTATTGTAGTTGTAATGTATTCTGTGTGTAAGGATCCATTTCGTAATTTGTTTTTTAAAGGAATGGGGTTGACTCACTTTTTGTTGGTTTTCAGGGATAAGGTTAAAGATTTTAGGAGCTAGGAAGAAAAATTGTCTTTGAGCTGACGTGGTATGTAGTGAAGGTACTTTGATATGATCGCTGATTATTGGGTTACTGGAGATTGCTTTCATTGACGATATAATTTTCTGCCTGGGCGCTAAAAGTTGCAGCTCCTGCCCTGATGGCAATCAGATTTTGCAACGTAGTCATTCTAGAGTTAGTAGTTACAAATAATATGATAATACAGTGTGAACCCCAAGGTCAATGATGCACGGACATAATTATGTACAATTAGTAGATCTTTTGATCTCTGTTGCAAGTAAGTAAAGAACATACAATTGTTATTGCTGTAATTAATTAATTATTTTCAGTGAGTTGTAAAGCAATACTAAAAAAGCAATGCATACAATAACCACAGGAGCGTTTTAATATGAAATCAATTTCAGCCGTCAGAGATAAATTTTTTGGTGCTTACGTTATTGCTTGTCTGATATTATGATAAGCAGTTCAATTTTTAAAAATATATGTTCATCAAACATGAATAATGTTACGAATTACGCAAGAATATTTCACATTGATTACTCACGAACCAACAATACAAATTAGTAAGTTTAAATAGATTAATTTCTTTACAGCATTTGTATTGATGAGTTAGCACCATTTTGTTTTAAATATTGTTTATGAAAAAACAGGTCAAATATCTGAAAGGATAGTCGCTTGTCACTTTGCGAAAGGTCAGAAGGTCAGCAGTATCAAATTTCGATATTTCATAATTACACTCATTATTTAAATCAAATGTCGATAGCAATATTTCGTTTGAGATGGAAAATATTCTAACAGCCTTTATCAAAAGACTTACCTCCTAACTGATACACGTGTTTTTAATTTTACACAACTAATAAACAGCCATTTACTATACATTAATGGTAGTTTATAAGTTGTGTTAAATTAAAAATACGTTTATTAGTAAGGCCCTTAATATTTGTAGTTAACGAAACCATAAATACCTACCTAAGTAAGTTGTGGTCGAAGGGCGTTAATTATTATATCTAAATAACTGAAAAAATCAAAAGTACCCGCCTTGAAATGCACCAAAACTTAACGAAATAGGGTTTGGAAAAAATTTAAAGGAAAATGCAAGAAATTTAATGAAATTAACGTTAATTTTTAAATTATTTTTATATATAGACTAGCTGTCGTGTACCCGGCGTGGCTCGGGGACTAATAAACAATTTGGGGTACAGTTTTGTGGATGTGAATTCTTGATTACTCGACAACTGGGCATTATAGAAATATTTTAATGGTAACCACTGGAGCGTTCTGACATATAATCAATTTCAGCCTTGAGTGATCGGAAATTTTTAAGTGTTTGGTTTGGAAATTTCCCGCCCTCTTTCAAAAATTTATATTTCCGAATTTTAATATGGAGACATAAAACCTGCTGATAATGCTAAAGATTCATTGAATGCACCTACATTTGATCTTTTATCGCATATTTTTAGGAATCATGAGAAAATTATTAAAAAATCGTTATATTTATAAAGCTTGAATTCTGCTTATTATTTACTTTAAAATTGCCGTTTGTGGTACCTACTTGGAGCAATATTTAATATTAGGACTTTTGTATGTTGCCTATATCCTAGTTGATTAGTTGTAACAAAGTTATAACATGCATTTTTAATATGTAAACACATGATCAATGGTTTGTAAAAGATATTTCAATAATTTCGGTTCACGGAATGTCAATAACAAATAAGTCGATAAGAGATAAGACATCTTTTGTTAGAGTGTGGAACTACTAAGTAAGCTTTATGGTTAATTGCTACGCGATGGAGCTTACGAAATAATTCTAATATATGTTTTAAAATGTCTCGTGAAATTGCCCACATTTTGGCCAGCGTGAGCTCGAGGGCGTTTGCATTTTGGCCAAAATGTAACCAAATAAGGTCCAGTGGTTTAAGGTATTGTTATTATTATTCTTAAATGTAAATTGCTTACATCTGTAGGGATAAAAAAAAATATCCTTACGAATTCGTCGGAATTCATTAAACTATTAAAAGCCCTTATTAAAAGTCTCGTGTTGCTTTAAGGCGACATAATCCAAAATATACTCACCCCAAACTAAACATAACTCATTTTAAATCGCATGCATATTATGTTTTTTTGTTCTACTTAATAGATTATTGTTGTATAATAGTTTGGCAAAGTTTTCAATACCTGCATTTCAAATTTTTGCTTTGATTATCATCTAATTCTGTTTGGTTTTATTCTTTTGCGTCTTAACTGAGTAGCGATGCTAACAGGATGTTCCAGAAAGACGACCGATATAAAATGTATAAAATGCATCGGGCCGTGAACGTACGAGACATTTTGGGAAGCATAACTTATTGCGTAATGTTAATATGTGCCTGCTACCTACTTGCCGCTGCGACGTACGAACGAACTACCCAAGTAAATACAATTGCGAGTTTGATTAGGTACATTACGCGCATCCGCCAAAAGGTTCTAAGCAACTGCCTAGGCATAATTTCAGCGCCATCGAAACATCGACATTCAGCGAGTTACCGGCAGTTTACCAGCAGTCTCGCGAAGCTGCTTCCGCCGTCGGCTTGGTTATATAAACCGGCCCGACGCAGTGAGTCAGTCATTAGTCAGTCAACAATTCGCATTCTCGCGAGATACCCGCCTCCGCCGCGCACAGGATCATCTATATACACCGGCTCTGCACGGTTCTTCCATGGACTCCTACGGGATCATCACAGCGCCCTGGTTTCAGCATCCCTGGCTAGCGCTACATCCATGCGCCTAGACCTCGCGGCATTCTCGCCGGTCTGCGCATCGGCCCGTGACATCCTTGCCGGCCTGCATATTCCGCTTAACCGCCGACCAGATCCTTTGTGTCTTCTGCTACCTTGTCCAGCACTGGAGCACCCGGAAGACCCATGGTCTTCACCAGTTCCTGACACATTCACGAGTCCGGTCTCAACGCGCCGTCGCCAACTACCGCCTAGACCACTTCACCACCTTCATCTAGTGTCATCGCCATCGGTCCCGAAGTCATCTCCCATGCTGCATCCTGACTCGATAAAAAAACACTGTGACCTTCAACAACCTCTTCATGTAGTATTCTTTTCTTTTAACGAAATTGTATCTATGTAACAACTATCAACCTATTATGTCTATATTTCTGCCACAATGGGTGAAACCATAGTATCGTCTTTGAACATCTTAAGAACGATGATGTGTTTTTACTTTTTACAGCATATTAACACTTTCCTAATACCTCAGCACAGGTTCTCCTAGTGAGGTGTTAACAAAACTTGTCTTAACAGTTAATAAAAAGGATATATATTTTTATGAATTAATCGTATTTTATGTCAGTTTCTATATTAGTAAGGTTTTCATAAACGATTGTTTATTGTTGTATATAATGGCCTAAATGAAACCTGAACGAAGTTATCACACAATTCTATGAGTAAAGAGCGTTATCAGATACTGTAAATTAAATAGATACTAACATTAAATGAGATTGGAGATTCATATTAATGACAAGAAAAACAACACTGAAAACACCTTTTAAAGTTAAAAAATGTAAGCATTGTAAGGCTTACTTTTTATTAACAGCAAAGTATCAGATTTGTAACCTAATACCTGTAAATAATTTACATATTACTTGTACGTAATTAATATAAAACTTGTACATAATTAACACGATACTTGTACATAATTAATATAAAACTTGTACATAATTAACACGATACTTGTACATAATTAATATAATACTTGTACATAATTAACATGATATTTGCACATAATTAATGTGATACTTGTACATCATAAAAATAATCCTTGTACATAATTAACACGATACTTTTACATAAATAATATAATGCTTGTACATAATTAACACAATACTTTTACATAAATAATATAATGCTTGTACATAATTAACATTATAATTGTAAAAAAATAGAAACTATAACTAAAAATGCATGTTAAATATTGTGAACAATGGTCAATAAATAAGATATGTTGAGAATAGAAATACATAATTTTTTATATGTATATTTTTTCATCGTTGTCCCTTTCATAGTAATAGCATTATGTTATTTGCATTCATTCACGAAAACAATAGTGAAATTAAAATAGATGTGTTTAAATAAAACATTACAATTTGAAAAAGGATGGATAGTACATAACATTATTAAATAAATATATATTTGTAATACTAACATACATGTGACGTCACAACAATGCTATCCCTCGTAATATTATACATCACAGACAAGATGCTGAAAATAAACAAGCGAAAACATTTTCATAAAATGTTTTTTGTATAAAATAATTAATATAATCATTAAACCTACGATTATTTTCGCTTTTCATAACACAAACGTCTTAGTGCCATAACAACAAGTTGGAAGTAATACTTAACCAACCAGTTCAAAGATAAACGGGTTGGCGGTATTATTTGCTAGTTAACGATGAGCCGACATATTCTTTAAATATAAGGCCGGGAACCGCTCGGAAACATAATACTCGAGTAAGCTCTTCGGGCAACACACCTACGTACGAGTTTTTTGTGGATAATAATAAATCAGTGTACACATACGTCTTTCTGAAAATTTTGAAGGTTTACGAACCTTATTTGTGTATATCTTATGTACTTTGTCATACATAAACATGTTTAATCTCACGTCTCCGAGTTGTGCAAACGCGCTTTTGTTTATTTCGTTTGCATTTGTTTTGTTTTATCTTTGGGTAAAATATGAATTTTCGTATTGGCAACGCCGTGGGGTCTACAGCCCTCCTGCAACATTCCTGATCGGACATTTGGGAAAAGTCGTTCTCATCAAAGAGTCGTTTGGAATTCGCCTCATGAACTTATACCAACTGACCAAAGAGCACAAATATGTTGGAATTCATCTTGGATTGAAGAGGACTCTATTGGTCAATGATTTAAATATGGCTAAAACCATTCTTCAAAAGGACCACGACCACTTCAACAGCCACGGATTTAAAAGAAACAAGGAAGTTGATCCTTTGGGAGAACATCTGTTTAATTTGGACGGAGAAGAATGGAAAAGGATTCGGACCAAGTTGACTCCTACGTTCACATCAAGCAAAATGAAATACATGTTCGATACCATAATGTCTTGTTCAGATGAAATGATTCTTCACATCAAGGAATCAGTGGCATCCGGAGATGTTATTGATATTAAAGAAGTTATTGCCAGATTCGGGACTGATGTCATTGGATCTTGCGCATTTGGTATTCAAACCAACAGCTTTAAATATCCCGATGCAGAATTTAGAAGGATGGGCAAAAAAATCTTTGCTCCTGTGTTCACCAAAATTGTTCATGATATTTGGACGATATTGGCTCCATCGACCGTACCTACTAAGCTTGTGGACATGCATAATAAGGAACTTACGGAGTTTTTCACAAAATGTGTGAAGGAAACAATTACACACAGGGAAGCGAATAATATTAAGAAGAATGATTTCCTTCAGCTACTCATTGACATGAAGAATTTGGACGAGAAATCAGGTAAAGTAGACATTTTCAAATTATGCATTTCTCCTTGAATATGATTTTGGTAGATTATTATATCAAGGGAAGCTTAAACTTTGTCTGTTATCCCGATAAGTTATCAAAAAATAATTTTGGTTGTCAAAGTTTCTATTTAAATTTCATATTTAATTGTGTGAATTATTATTCTTTAAGTATTTGAAATGCGTTTTAGTTTTGTGACTGATTTATGATTTTTCAATCGGCAGCGCCGTTTTATCTCTTTACCAAATAATGTTATATTTAAAAAAAATATACTGCCGGCAATCAATTAAAAAAAAAATAATAATACACTGATAATTGACAATATTTATTTGTAAAAGGCAGTTGAGTTTCACGAATCCTTCAATTATAATAAACACATGATTTTTCAAGGATCCGTGCTAATATATAATATTGAAAACGTTAGTAAATACACGAACGTTTGCATATCATTCACGTGTTACTGTTATTATTAGCGTTATTTGATAGTCATTTTTGTCCGTTTGAAGGTCAACGCTTTAATTTCGTATAAGAAGTATTCATAATATTATATAATTATATACAATAACAATTAAGTAATGCAAATAAAAATATTTAGCCGTGTACACTTATCTTTGTCGCTTTCAAAAATCAACTATCAGAAATTGCAATTAATTTGATAACAAATTAGTTACGAAAATAACATCTTATTCAAAGTGATACGGTGGCATTTTTTAAATCCATAAGCTTGTTGATAAAACTCGTACTTAAAAAAGGAACAACATTATTAATAATATCGCCACTGACTATAGATAACGGATTCAGTCAATATCGAGTTGATGTAGGATTTTAATAATCGATCGAATCAGATACTCTGATTCTCCCCAATTGGTTACGTTTTTTCCCTATCCAAATAACTATGTAACACATGACTTCCTCAATAGAACAGACTTTGCTACTATTGATTATTGAATATTTTATGAAGACGTTGTTAGTTTTAAAGCATTTTTACATAATTAGGTGATCCACGAAAATCTCACCCAAATTGCAACACACATCCTACGTACTAATAAACCTGTTTTAAATTTCACACAACTGATAATCAACCATTTACCATACATAGAGACTAGTTTATCAGTTGTGTTAAATTTAAAACACGATTATTAGCAAGGCATATGTAATATATGCATACCATCAGCCGGGCATCTGCCTTTTGATTAAACGGCGCAATTTCAGTTGATCTAATATTATTTTGTTATTATTATAATAATTATCGATACTAATTGTCTTTGTACGATCACTTATTGTAGCAAACCACTTGACTGTAGACGAAATAGTGCCACAAGTGTTCATTTTCTTCGCCGCTGGTTTCGAAACTTCTTCAACAACGGCCACTTACGCCTTTTTAGAGCTGGCCAAGCATCAGAACATCCAGGACAAAGCAATAGAGCAGATTGACAAGGCCATGGAAGAAAATGATGGGAAAATCACATACGAGATGATCAACCAACTATCATACCTGACGCAGATCGTCAACGGTAACACGATTTTTAGTTGTTTGTTTTTATTTATATTTTATTCTTCTTGTCTTTAACGTTCTTAAATGCAATCCTTTGATAAAAAAATGAAAATTTGACCCCTCAGAGTTAAAAGGTTTCACTTGACACCGCAATGTTGTACGATAATAGGGTCTCTAGATAAATAATGTAAGTTCATTATCGCATAACATTACAGTGTCAGGTGAAGCCTTGTTGTTCCAAGGAGGCAAAACTTTATACATTCATACACCGATAAGAAGTTTATTCCACGAGTGTGGATTGTTTTAAGTTTTCAAAAATTATTTTCTAGTATTTTTATCGACTCGATCAATTTTCAATGTACCAAATAATGTACCAAATTTATAGAACCTAAAATATTATATAAACGGTGAAATCTAGGTGGATTCATTGGCTTTAAATCAAAGTAAGCGGTTTTACATGTTTTTTTATACATATTTTGAGGCAAGGCATTAAATAAATATTATGGTAAATAACCAATCGCTGGAGTGGTACACTAATTCAGATAGCATATATTATATATATTTTAATGATTGAAGGATAAACACTTATCATTTGTTCATGTAACAAAGCTTTTGGTGAGAAACAGCGTAGCGCAATGTAAATATAATTAATTTTTATTACAGCAACTGAATGTGTCTATTTTGTTTTTTCAGAATCTCTTAGGATGTACCCACCGCTACCATTCATCTTTAGAAAATGCAACAAAAACTACAAAATAGCTGGCACAGAGACTGTGATTGAAAAAGACACCCTGGTGTTAATTTCAGCAATAGGAATCCACAGGGATCCGGAATATTACCCAGATCCTTTGAGGTTTGAACCAGACAGATTCAGCCCCGAAAACATATCTGCTAGACATCAGTACTCTCATATTCCATTTGGCGAAGGACCAAGGATTTGTATAGGTTTGTACTGTGCTATTTATTTATATTTCAATCTTGTTATCCCCACTTAACCATTACTTCAAAGATAAATTAGATAGTTTTCATGCCATTACAACCTCTATCCTTCTTCCAACTTTGAAGCAGTTTTTGTGAGGCGGGTCCTGCTGCCACGGGAACCATTCTTTGGATAACCTACCTTTGCGTGCGCAAATAAATTTTATTTGATTAATTTGTGATATTTCACAATTAATTAATTTAAAATAATATATAGTATATTTGCGGCACGTTCCAGAGTGGAAGATACTCTCAGTATCGCCCTGGTGTAAGACCACCATTCAGAATTGAAACGTTGCTTGAAATGGCTTTAGCCGTGTTTGGTGACCAGATCTGAATAGCCAGGTACTTCCCCACCTTCCTCTTCCCCATCTCCCTCCCCTCCCCAATATACCCTCAGCCTCACAACATACCCCAATTGGGGATGCCATAGTCTCACTGGCTCCAGACGGGAGCAGTTGGGACTCTTGTGCGGTATTACTGTAAAAAAAAAATTAAAAAAACTCTACCATAGGTCAACCAAGTAGATCGCCACATTTTGTGATGTTTGGTTGAGCAGGAGGGGGCTGTTCAGGGAGTGAAGTTTGTCCAGGTCTTGGTGGCGGATGCGTCTGCCTACTAGATACGCGGCGGGTTGGACCGGGAGAGGCTTCTCCAGCCGAAGTCTTTCGATCTAAAGCCTTTCACCGTAGAGGGTTGGGTGAATTTGTATGTCACTTCTGGATACACTGACCACCACCTCCTTAATTTTTCCTTCTTCCCATTTCTTTACTTTAAATGATCCTCTATACACCATCCCCAAAGGTGACATAGACCCTGATGGAGCAGAGTTGATAAATGTGTCGTGTGCTCAATTCTTCAACTTGCATTTCTCCATCGTTCATCATCACAATCAGCACCTTCCTCTGATAATGATCGTAGTACTAGTTTTTCAATGTCTCCTTTGGGGAGTTGAACACATAGCAACCTGATGTCAGTCACGTACTGCAATGGATTTTGAAACACTGATGAAACTGTTGAATGCCAAAATATACCCGTTCGCACCTCGCTTAATGGCATGCGTATCGATGCTAGCATTTATTCTCATTCGCGGAGAGCATTTATCATGTAAAACAATATTCATTTTTTATAATATTTATCAAACATTGTTTTTTTTTTGTTTTCAGGAAGTAGGTTTGGGATGTTGCAGGTAAAAATAGCATTATTCGAGATCCTCCGCAATTTCCGCATTGACTTGGTCAAAGACGCCTCCAAGCCACTTGAGTTCGACCCCAAAGCCTTCCTACTGCACACCGAGGGAGAGATGTTGCTAAGACTTACTCGTAGATCTGCTTAGATTAAGAAACCTTATTTAATTTTAAGATTTAAGTAGATGCGATAAAATTTTAAATGTATTTTGCAAGCCACTTATATTAATATCCCTTTGGTCCAGTCGAAGTCGTCAAAAAGATCGACTTTTTTAGATGTTTTTCAAGTAAATTAAAGTAGTTTTGAAAATAAGCATATTTATGTTTGGTAGGTATATTTGCCACCTTTTATGTTTCTCATATCATTGTTTTTAATGGTCAAGAGAGAGCACATGTAATTTTTGTTATTTCGAACCAAATATGTGACTTTTAATAAACCTCTAAGTATATTTTAGTTTTACTAAAAGATATTGTTGAATAATTATAAATAGATAGGTTTACTTATTATAACTATTTAGATGTTAGATGCTTGCACTAATATGCTGCATTCATTTATCAAATAAAAACGTTTTTAACTTACATCTTACATCTTGGTTGTTTTAATTCATCAAACAGCATTACGAATGATTAATTTTTATAACAGATCTCAATAAGTGTTATACCTGTTCTGAGATCAACATATTATAATGTTATTTTGTAAAATTATTGATCTATGGTCATTTGATCCTATAATCTAAAAATAAACTGAGAGTAGATATGTCGCTTTTGTTAGTTGATTTACGTTTATGGTTCGTATATATATATATATATATATATTATTCTTTATATTCCAGTTTTTTTTAATGAAATATCTTCCTGTTGACATGATGGAGTTTTTTTTAATTGTTTTTTAAAGCTAATGGCTGATATTGTGTTTTAATAACGACCGAAATAATAATATACTATCAATATAAGAGCCGGATCTTGCTCTTCTTATTGTGGACGTCAAAGTGGTAGGCTGAGGTTATTAAAACAGTCGCCGGCATTGCGAGCCACTTGAACATTGAACTCAAATGTTCCTCCGGGAAACAGTTGTATTTTTTTGTTTAAATATGTCCACAATAACATAATTAAGGATTCTTTAGGCCACATTTATGCATTATATATGCACAACGGCTGTGATTGCACCAGATGCGGTTTGGTAAGGTTCACGTCTTTTGAGGAAGAATAAACCTAGGCAGTTTAACAGTTGCTGCTTGTTTTTAACGTCAGAAGTTAACTGAGTTCACCACAATTTTTCAGGGGAATTTTGTGATAGAAGGAGAGTTTTGCCTTCAGTCAAAAAGGGTTTTAAGAATTAAAAAAAGAAGAATAAAATGTTTTTATTACACCTAGATACAAACAAGACAATGAAAATTGTGTGATTATTTTTTGTCTTTGTAAATCGTACAATGGAGATCCTGATTAATAATCCACTAGCATCAAAACCAAAGGAGACGGTATACTTAAAGGCATATAAAAAAAATCATTTAAATTTCAAGTTAAACGCAGGACTGTCGAAATTATTTGTCATGTTCAAAGTGCAATCTACCAAAATAATAATTGGTTGTGTTTTTGTACCGCCTTCATCAGAACTGCAGATGTATAAAAACTATTTTGAAGATGAACAAGCATCCAAAAAGTAAGGTTTCAAGGGCTCCTGAGGCCGGGGCAATTTATTTTGTTTCGCAGTTAATGGTTAATTTTTTTATTCCCGTACACTTGTCGGCCATTTTGTTCAGTCACAGTAAATTCTTCCGATTAAATTTCTATTGATTCTATGGATTCTTCGCGCTCCGGCCACCTCCCGTCCGTGCGAGATCCACTCGGTCATCCGTTTTTTGATGTGTGAGGTTAGGTCAGGTTAGGTTCTCAAAGAATTCAGAGGCAGGTCGTTAGTTCACCACTGTATGTAAAATGAATTTACTAAATAAATTGCTTTACAATAATTGGATTAAAAACTATTCAAATTATTATAATGGACTGTCACTCGATGCCTTATAACAGGTAACGAGTGACTTACTTAGATTTAGACCACTATAAAAATCAGTAAAATCAGCAATCTTATACCTTATAAATGTCTGTTTTTTCTGCTTGGTGGAACTTCTTCGTATCAATGAAGTATGACAAAAGTTTAAAAGTTTACGTAGACCTTTTTAAATTTTCATCCATGTTTAGACTGTTACACTTTTGGTAAAGTTAATAAAATATACGTATTTTTTATTATCACGTTTAATTGGTAGAATTTAATTATTGTTTTTTTCATTTATTTTTTTAAAACATTATCATTTAATTTATATTTAAAAAAAAAAAACAATTTACCAGCATTCAGAAATGAAACTTCGTTTGAAATGGCTTTGGCCGTGTTTGGTGACTAGATCTGAATAGCCAGACATCCCCACCATCCTCTTCCTCATCTCCTTCCCCTCCCCCACCTTCGCTTCAGCTTCATAACATAACTCAATTGGGGATGCCATGGTCATACTGAATCCAGACGGTTGGGACTCTGATTGTTCTGTGCGGTTTCAATTATTACGCATCAGAACTAAATCACAATAAAAAGTTTTTTATAAATTGAATAATTATTTTATTGAATATTTAAAAGAAAATAAAGGAGTGCAAGGAAAATATATGACGTGAATATGAATTTTAGATGACGAGGACACGTGAGGAAGACAAAGCACGATCAAGTGGAGCAAATAAAGATAAAGTCGGGCTATATTAAGAATAAGTATAACAGAATGTATGAGAAGATCTATAAATGTGAATTCAGCAATGAGTATGTGTCAAGACCGAAGAGTTTGGAGGTCTGTCCCTCTAACTAACCCTGCAGGGAAATTTCGGTATGTGTAGTTAGTCAGGTATTCAGATATTGTGACGTTTTTTTAGTGTATGAACTGGCATTGCATTACACCTGCATATATCGTGGATTTACTATTATTTATACTGAAGAAATGTTACATTCTGAAGACGACCGACTGAAGTCTGGTCGGAAATAAATACAAGTGAAAAAAAGATTAAAAGAACTACATTTTAAAGATCTTGTAATGGTAGCATCAAATACATATATATGCTTATTATAGAAATACATATCAATCGTAATCATTTTCGTGGTACTTAATTTATGTTTACCGCCATGACTCTTGAATATTTACCGATTCGTGACCATAAAAGCCGATCTCCCGGAATGTTTTGCAAAGTATTTTCGGTCTTAAAGTGTTTACTTGTAGAGTTACAATGCGATCCCCAGCGCCATAACAACAAAGCAGTGAATACAGAGATAAGTTTTTTCATAAAATTATTTCGCTATCTAACGATGATCCAACACATTTTGTAATGCATAACAGTCAGTTGTTATTATAATTCAGTAACCTGTTCCTTGCTCGTCCAGTCAATTGGTTCCATCCGTACACACTACTTGTATGTTAGAATAAGTGTAACCACTTGGAGGTATCTTTTGTAATTGAGTTTTTAAGTGTGTTATTAAAATGTTCAAATTCGCGTGTCCGAGTTGTACGAACGTCCTGTTGTTTATTTCATTTGCGTTTGTGTTATTGTATCTTTGGGTAAAATATGAATACGGTTATTGGAAGCGACGAGGGGTTTACAGCCCTCCTGCAACTTTCTTAATTGGACATTTAGGACCAGTGGCTCGGATGCAACAATCAATAGGAGTTCGTCTAATGAAATTATACGAACAAACCAAGGAGCACAAGTATGTCGGAGTTCATTTAGCATTAAAAAGGACTTTACTGATTAACGATTTGGACATGGCTAAAATCATTCTCCAGAAAGACCACGACTCCTTCAACAGCCATGGAACTAAAAGAGATAAAGCGTCAGACCCTCTTGGAGAACATCTGTTTAATTTGGAAGGAGAGGAGTGGAAAAAAATTCGAGTTAAGTTGACTCCTACATTCACATCAAGCAAAATGAAGTTTATGTTTGAAACTATGCTGAATTGCTCCGGTGAAATGATCACGCACATAAATGAAACCGTTGAATTGGAAAAAACCGTGGACATGAAAGAAGTCATCGCCAAATTCGGAACTGATGTCATTGGATCTTGCGCTTTTGGTATTCAAACCAACAGCTTTAAATACCCCGATGCGGAATTCAGAAGGATGGGCAAAGCAATATTTGCCCCATCTGCCAGCAAAATTTTGACAGATCTCTGGACTTTAATGTCTCCATCAACTGTTCCTAAAAAACTTGTAGACTTAAGTATTAAAGAGCTCACAGATTTCTTCATAAAGTGTGTTAAAGAAACAGTAGCACAGAGAGAGGCAAATAATATTTCTAGAAATGATTTTCTACAGCTACTCATCGACATGAAAAATTCTGACCCGAAATCAGGTAAATTTAAAACAATTCTAAAAATCAGACCCCAAATCAGGTAAATTAAAAACGATTTTAAAATTCTGACCCGGAATCAGGTAAATTAAAAACAATTTAAAAATTCTGACCTGAAATCAGGTAAATTAAGAAAAATTTTATCTGACCTGAAATCAGGCAAATTAAAAACAATTTTAAAATTCTGACCTGATATCAGATGAATTAAGAACAATTTAAAAATTCTGAGGTAAATTAAAAACAAATAATAAAAAACAATCTTATGAAAAAGTGGTTATTAAAATTCCACTACTACGCTGTTTTACAATACGATAAGCTCACAAATAATGTTATTTTGTTGTGTATTGTGATGTATATTGAGAACATTTATAGTTTTTGAAAGGTCAATGGTTCATGTTCGTGCTATGAAAAAATTACCCGTCGCGTCGAGTCACGCAGTAGCATTTTTTAACAATGTCCATTCACTACGTTGTTTCACCACTAATCGTCTATTATGGCCATCGAGTAACATTGTGCCATAATATTTGCTTCCAAAGATACGACTCTCTATCTCGTAACTAACTTTTCTCTTCTAACTTATTTTAATTACGTATTATCTCACTGCACTTTTATTAACAACTGTATCACTTACAATAATATTTTTGTGTACACATTACTTAACACATTATTACACGTTCTGTAATCATTATATTGTATCACTCTATTGTAAAAGTCATTTTATGGCGTTTAAATAAATTAATAAATAAATATTTTTTATGTTCAGCATATGATATAAACAGTTTTAAAAAGCGAGAACACCAACCTTTCTCTATGCATTTAAAAGTTTACCTTGAAAACAGCGAATGTATTTGAAATTGAATGTGAAGCATGTTTATAAACAAATGCCTTACCTAATACAATATTGCTTAGCCACGGAGGGTTCAATTATTAATGTTTAATTATTGAAAGGCATAATAAATAAACTTGATTGTTTAATTATCTGTTAATGATTGAATATTGTAGAAGTACCTAAAAAACGATATCTGTGCATAGCACAGAGGAAAGGTGAAAAAATATAATAAACAGTAATTCTTGATTGAAGTACTAGTAGTTTTTTTACCTATTTGGCGTATTAGAAATAAGCCGACGTAGCGCAGTGGTCCAGAGCACCTAACCGGACATCAGAAGGTGGGGCAATTATTTTTATTCGGGAGATATTTGCAATTTGCATTGAAATATCAGGCGACTAATTATTGCTTATAATAATTTGTGAATTTGAATAATTCGAATTAAACTGAATTTTAATTAATCGAATTTAATAGAATTTAGATAATTCGAATTAAATTAAATTTTAAATTAATTAAAAAAAAAAATAATACTTTTCTTTACTTCCTTTGGTACTCCACCTATAAATCCCACCTTATCTTATAATTCCGATCATTTGCTGGTAATCTGCCTGTAAAAATGTGATGTATCTGTTCTGATTGCTTAGCAAACATGAACTTTGCACAGCCATAATGAAGATATATATTTTAATATCAAAGTTTTTCCAAAACGAGATTGTACAAAAACAGCAATTTTTTTTTCAGCCTACCACTTGACGATAGACGAAATAGTGCCACAAGTATTTATCTTCTTCGCAGCTGGTTTCGAAACTTCTTCAACAGCGGCCACTTATGCCTTTCTGGAGCTGGCAAAGCACCAGCACATCCAAGACAAAGCCAGGGAACAGATTGATAAGGCAATGGAAGATAACGACGGGAAGATCACATACGAGATGATCAACCAAATGTCATATCTGACGCAGATTGTCAACGGTAAAAGCACCTGCTCTTTATTGTCAATTGACAGTTTACTAATTTGAACGTATCTATTGTTTTGTCAGTTCCCGTCCACATATTACATTCGAGAGTTTTGGGATACAATATTTCCACAATGAATTCAAATCCACATAATATCTTCATTTCAGCATCAAAACCTACTGCTGGAATTTTCAGTAGGCTGATTTGTATGTAAAAAAATTAATGGGACAAATTAATAGTGTTATAATGTTACGATTTTTCAGAATCCCTCAGGATGTATCCACCGCTGCCCCTAATCTTCAGAAAATGCAACAAAAACTACAAAATAGCTGGAACAGAAACTGTTATTGAAAAAGACACACTGGTGATTATTTCAGCCATGGGAATCCAGAGGGATCCAGAAATTTACCCCGATCCTTTGAGATTTGACCCCGACAGATTCACCCCAGAAAATGCAGGGAAAAGACACCCGTACTCTCATATTCCATTCGGCGAAGGACCAAGGATTTGTATTGGTTTGTACTTTAATTTACATCTGCTCATTACCCTTCTATTTCACTAGCTCAGAGTGGAAGATACTCTCAGTATCGCCCTGGTGTAAGACCACCATTCAGAATTGAAACGTTGCTTGAAATGGCTTTAGCCGTGTTTGGTGACCAGATCTGAATAGCCAGGTACTTCCCCACCTTCCTCTTCCCATCTCCCTCCCCTCCCCAATACCCTCAGCCTCACAACATACCCCAATTGGGGATGCCATAGTCTCACTGGCTCCAGACGGGAGCAGTTGGGACTCTTGTGCGGTATTACTGTAAAAAAAAAAAAAAAAGCTCAATTTTAGATATTGTCTTCCCACCGATCTCAAACTTCTTTCTTTCGCCAACTGGTGGGTTAACGTTGGAAGGCGAGAAAAGGGGATTAATGTGGGATTTGAAATGTCCGGATTAAACGGTGGTAGAGTCCAGAGAAAACTCAATTACTGTTGCCGACCTTCTGCTATCTGTTTTCAGTATATTTTCCGTAAAGATGCGGTTTTCACATATACCAAACTACAACACTCTATCGTCTAGTATTCTACGCCCTCTCATTCTTGCTAAGTTTGTTGCCAGAGGAGCTGTCTCTGTCTATCTTCCTACTCATGCTTCTTCAACAAATCCATAGAGCTCCTTGTTATACACATCTCGTCTGGCGCCAATATTTGGCTCCTAAAATTTGGATGAGGATCTAACATTAAATTAAAACATTATTTACCTTTTACCTCAAGTTTCTCGGTAACTCTCATTCTCCTGATATCATTTTTTCAATAATTTATTAACATTTAAATTGATCATTTTCCTTCTTACAAAAAAAGGAATATTGAAATATTTATCAGAATTAATTTTCCTACCAGAACTCCACATATATGTTACAGTCAAATAAGGATTTACCACATCATCACCTCAAGGATGTCATTTCTACCACCTTTAGTCTACGTTCATCAGTCAATTTCATTCCTTACTGCCGAACACCAACGAGTATCAACTACGCATTTTGATTTACATTGGACTATTAACATTGCTTTATTTGCCGTATCTGTATAAGCAGCTACCGAATTTGAAGTTCAATTAATAATGTTTGAGGATTTCCAATTATTTAAATGCCCTTATTAGCCTTTTCATCAATCTTAAATATAGCACAAATTTAACCTACACGAACTCATCCATTTTCTCCAAGTCAAGACAGAATTAACAAAAAAAAAACTCAATACCTACCTCAGTTAGTTTAATATTTGTTTATTGATTCAAACTTTTATTTTCCAGGAAGCCGATTCGGCATAATGCAAGTAAAGATTGCGCTTTTTACCGTCCTCCGAAACTTTACTATCGATCTCACTGAAGATGCCTCAAAGCCTCTGGAATTCGATCCAAAAGCCTTTCTGCTTCATACCGAAGGACAGATGTTGTTAAAACTTACGAGAAGATCTTTATAAACTATAATAAATGTCTGAATGTAGCCATCACTTTATGGATATGCATTTTAATTATATAAAACAACATGACTTTGTTTAATCCACTATTTTGAGAATTATATTTAAATGGGTGGGTAGGTACCCTTCAAAAGAACTATTTGCTAAAATTAGGCTAAAATATAATCTGCCAGTGTCTCCACAACATCAAGCACGTTTTATATCAAACTTGGGATTCTTGGTCCCCAAAACTAGATCCACATTCGCTCAACGACAATTCCAGTTCATCGCTTCTAAAATATACAATTCATTGAGCATTGATAAAAGATCAAATAATTCAATTCAACATTCTATATTTGAAAGGGATGAGCTTTTTAAAATAATGCATAGGCTCCCTACACTTACTAATCACAATGACAATGATATTTTTTTTTCTTCGTATCACTAAATTCAAATGTGACAATGTGACCGTAAACATGTATTTTTTTATTAGTTTCAATAGCAAAGTTTGTACAGAGTATTCTTTACAAGTATAAATACAATTTTTTCACAGAAACTAAGTTTTCCTGTTCTGATGCGGCCTGAAATTTTTTAAACCTTTATATTTAGTTTTAAGTTGTCTTTACGTCATCTTCATAATGTTTGTAAGTTGATTAATGCTTTGTTATCTTAGTAACTTTTTTTACTTTTGTTTTAAATATATTCAAGTAAAAAATTATTGAAGAGTCACTTACCTAAATGATGATACGATGTAAAATTGTACTGTAACTGGAATGAATGTTCTGTGGTACAATAAAAAAATTTAAAAAATTATATTTTCATTTCCGGTATTTTTTGTTTGATTTGGTAGAGTTTCATTTTTGTATAATTGTATAATTTTGTAGCATAGAATTTATTTTTTCTCTCTCCAAAAGATGTATTTAAACTAGGAGTAACAAATATATTTTGGCTTATTGCTCTGATTGAGTATTTATGTTGTATATGTATTCAGATATGTTTTTTTTAGTTTAAATAAAATATATTTTTAATAAAGTTTTTGTATATTGTGGCCTTGGAAGTTTTTAAAGATTTCTTCTCTCAGAGTTCTAACTATATACTCGTATATATACTCTTCTAGGTAGGTACCTACCATGATTAAACTGCGTTGAAAATATTGGTGTTAAAAAGTTAGGCCTTTCCCAGTCATGTGTCTTCAGTTTTTCCTACTATTTTCAAAGCATTCCTGAAGCTGACATAACCGAACTTGACGCCCTTGAACTTTTTACAAACATCAGGCGCGGTTTGGCTCTGGACCGACCATGCCTACTTAAATTACACCTACGAGAATTACACACGTCCGCTTGACAAATTTAATCAACTGCTCAAAAATTAGATGAAAACGAAAAAAACATTGGAATTCAAACCATTACGACGTGTTTTTTTTAACACTAATAGTTACGAAAATTCAAAAATTAATATTAAGTTGAATAGGTACAAACTCTTTGCCATTGGATTTTTAAGTGCGCTTTCATGTACTTTCATCTTGGATTTAATTTTTTAAGTACGATAAGTATTTACTGATCTCACAGGATTCAAAGGTTTTTGTTAGTTCTAGTTCGCCACTGAAGCTGCGAAATAATACTTTACAATAATAACAGGATTATTAATACGTAAAAAAACAATGGGCTGTCACTCGGTGGCTGAGAACAGGTGGCTATCAGCTGATGTTACCAGTGACCTACTTTATAGATATAAACAGCAGTACAAATCACTACACCAATGATCTTATAGACTCTTTTTTTCAACTGTTAATACTTGGTAGAACTCCAATGTATTAATAAAGTACAATAAAACCATTTGTTTAAACTTTATTACACTTCCAACCGGAGCGGTTTCAGCCAATCACATTTATCTTCAGAACGTAACATATTTAGTTATAAAATCCTGCAGAAAAATTATTGACCCTGACTTTAAAATATGACATAACTAACCAACACAACGTTTCCACAAAAAACAACTTCGTCTTGGCACAAACTATTCGCTAAATTAACATTCATATATCGTCGCACACATACCCATCTGATATTTTGACTCTTGACAAAGCCCAAGACAAGAAAAAAAGTGGAATTAAGTTTTAAAAAAATATATATTTTGATGATTCGTATCTTCAAATGCTTATTATGAAATTTATTGTAAATCAATAAAAAAATGGTATATTGATGATTCGTACCTTCCATTGCTTATTATGAAAATATAAATCAATAAAATATAGTATTTTGATGATTCGTACCTACAAATGCTTATCATGAAAATATAAATCAATAAAAAAATGGTGTTTTGATGATTCGTGTACAAATGCTTATTATGAAAATATAAATCAATAAAAAAAATATTTTGATGATTCGTACCTACAAATTCTTATTGTGAAATTATAAATCAATAAAAAAATATATTTTCGTAACAATTAAATTATGTTTTCCGCTGTGGCTCATGAATATTGACCATTTCGGTGCCATAAAAGCCAATCTCCCGGACTGTTATGCAAAGTTCGGTCTTAACGTGTTTTGCTTTAAGAGTTACAGCGCGATACCCAGCGCCATAATAACAAAGCGACGAATACCGGCATTTTTTTCATCAAATTATTTCGCTCTCTAACGATGATTCAAAACATTATATAATATACGACCATGAACCACATCACGTAAACTACTACAAAATAGCTCTATTGTGCGTTGTTATAATTCTGTAACCACTGGTAACCAGTTATTCGCTCGTTCAGTCAATTGATTCCATCCGTACACACAACTCGTGTGTTTGGTTAAGTGTACCGACTGTATGTGTTTTTAAAAGTGTTATAAAAATGTTTAAAGTCGCGTGTCCAAGTTGTACGAACGCCCTGTTGTTTATTTCATTTGCTTTTGTGCTGTTTTATCTTTGGGTAAAATATGAATATGGTTATTGGAAGAGACGAGGGGTTTACAGCCCTCCTGCAACATTCCTGATTGGACATTTAGGACCAGTGGTTCGGATCCAACAATCAGTAGGAGTTCGCCTAATGAAATTATACGAACAAACCAAGGAGCACAAGTATATCGGAGTTCATTTTGCACTGAAAAGGACTTTACTGATCAACGATTTGGACATGGTTAAAATCATACTTCAGAAAGACCACGACCACTTTTACAGTCATGGAACCAAAAGAGATAAGGCTTCAGATCCTCTTGGAGAACATCTTTTCAATTTGGATGGAGAAGAATGGAAAAGGATTCGAGTTAAGTTGACTCCTACATTCACATCCAGCAAAATGAAGTTTATGTTTGATACTATGCTGAATTGCTCCGATGAAATGATCACACACATCAGTGAAAGTGTGGAATCGGGTAAACCCGTGGACATGAAAGAAGTCATCGCCAAATTCGGAACTGACGTCATTGGATCTTGCGCTTTTGGTATTCAAACCAACAGCTTTAAATACCCCGATGCGGAATTCAGAAGGATGGGCAAAAAAGTATTTGCCTCGTCTTTTAGTAAAATTATGATGGATCTTTGGGTTTTGATGTCTCCATCAACCGTTCCTAACAAACTTGCAGACTTACATATAAAAGAGCTAACACAGTTCTTCACGAAATGTGTTAAAGAAACAATAGCACAAAGAGAGGCTAATAATATATCAAAGAACGATTTCTTACAGCTGCTTATCGACATGAAAAATTCGGACCCAAAATCAGGTAAATTAAAAATAATTATAACGTTTAAAAAAATTACATAAACGGAGACATTGTTACCTTAAATACAATAAGTATAAAACCATAAGTTCTTATTTACGAACAGTATACACTAATTTTTTTATATGTCATATACCGAAATCGTCAGCATTCTATTAATGGATTTTGGTAGGTCATTGGATCAAGTTCATGCAATGACAAATTAAGCCGTCTCGTCAGGTCACGCAGTGGTGTTTTTTTCACCAGGCTTGTTCACCGCATTGTGTCACTACAAAACATCAATATCAGTCGAGACACAATGTGCCATAGTAATGTTATATTATGGTACATATTACGTGCCTCCAAATTATGTCCTTAAAAATTGTTCTATATTTTTTTATGTTATGGTCTGATTATGATATAAACAGTTTTAGAAAGCAAGAAGACCAAACTTTCTCATTCGTTTAAAAGTTTACATCAAAATAGTGTATTATTATTAATAGTAAATATTTTAAATTTAAATCTCTTATCTGACAGATAACGTGAATCAATATTTGTTGGCCTCGAGGGCTTAATCACACACGATTACTGATAATAATTGTACTCAAAATTACCAAAATTGTAAAAAATCTTGCGAAAAATATCCATAAGCAAGTAATCGAAAATTTTCATAATCCAAAAAAGATCTAAATTTGAAACAACAACAGAATGTGAATTCATAAAAATAATAGAAAACGAAAGAAGTTTATCTCCCGAATTCGATTATATTACGTCATGTAGAATACATGTTCTTTTTCTATGTAAAATTGAATACTTCATCTGGACAGAATTACTGCACTTCCAAGGAAAACTTTTGGTCAATCAACTACCGGAAGAAATTAGAAGCATTAACGACAAAATACAAACTTTGAACACTGTCAAAAAATATTTTATTGATAGTATAAAAATAACCTATATCTAATATTTATTCTATTTCTTCCCCAAATATATACATATTTTAAATATTATTATTACTAATTACAATATTTTAGATACGTTATACATAATTAAATACTATTATATGACAATTACCAAACATGTAATATATATATGTATTTTTTTCTTGTAATGTACTTACTACAGCACATAATATTGTAACTTTAATATAATAACGACAATACTCTAGTGAACATATGCTCTTCCATCGCAGTGTACATATCTCTAGTGTACATATGCTCTTCCATCGAAGTGTACATATCTCTAGTGTACATATGCTCTTCCATCGCAGTGTATATATCTCTAGTGTACTTATACGCATCTATCTCATAATCTGAAAAAATCTCTTGTAAATACTATTTTATATTACGTACTTACGTTATTACTAATTAAAAAAAAATAATAAAAATATCTTTCAATCTTACTTAGGTACCTACTTCTTAATTCTCTCTCTTTCATTATATGTACGTCAAAAAAATTAATGGATAAAATACACCTATTAATTCCACCTTGTCTTATAATTCCGATCATTTGATGATAATCTGCCTGTAAAAAGATGATGTATCTATTTTGATCACATTATCTGATGATGCATCTATTTTTAATATGAACCTTACAGCACAGTCATAATGACGATTTTAATTCAATGCAAAACTTTAACAAAAAAGAGATTGTAAAAAAATTCCACAATTCTTCCATTGACATTTTCAGGAAACCACTTGACTATGGACGAAATAGTGCCACAAGTGTTTATATTCTTTGCCGCTGGTTTCGAAACTTCTTCAACAGCGGCTACTTATGCCTTTCTGGAGCTGGCAAAGCACCAGCACATCCAAGACAAAGCCAGGGAACAAATCGACAAGGCCTTGGAAGATAACGACGGGAAGATCACATACGAGCTGCTCAACCAAATGTCATATCTGACGCAGATTGTCAACGGTAAAATAATCCACTCGTTACTATCTAAAGCTTTTCACACGAAAAAATTATTGTTAGTTTATTGAAAATCTGGTCAAATTATTCTTTTTCCTTTTAAAAACGGGACTGCAGGTCTTTAACGAATAAATCGACATAATTTCCAACATAGTATCATTTAAAATCAAAATGTTTTATGAGGATGGCGGAGCACGTGTTCATACAGATACTGATGGTTATATCGACATACTGGAATTGTCGCATTCCGTTATTAGAAATAGAACACAATTTTCGATATATTTTGAATTTAATTGATCACTTATTTAACGGTATCATTTTTCGTCGTGTATTTATTTTGAGCGCATCTTTTTTTTAAATTTTTTATTTTTTATTAGTGTCTATTTAATTACAGGTTTGATGAGAGTTACAATATATGATAATCTATAATATTTCATCTGTTTGTTCTTAGTCCTCCTCGCTAGGTAGTCCTGTGCTGAGGCGGACTGGTAGATTTCTATGATTTTTTGTTATTTAGTTTCTATGATGTTTTTAATAGATTTTCTAGTATGTCTGCATTAACTTCTTTCACCCATTTTCATTTTGTTGTGCTAGTTTCCCGTCCATAAATTATCTTAAGATTTTCTTTATCTTTTTCACAATTTATTTTCAAGAAACATAATTTTCACAATTTATATCCTGGGATACAAAATTTTTCTATTTTTTTAGTCAGATTTTGAGCAGCCAAAAAAGCGTATTAAGTGCTTTTAACCATATTATCAAGTCTCGATAAATTATATCAAAAGTTGCAAGTTATTTAAGAGAGATGAAATTGAGTTTTTTTTAATGCGATTCTTATATTATGAGAATGTTCCAGGCTTTTCAAAAGTCAATCAAGACTCAAAATAAAAACGCTTATCTAGTTGGTATATTTTATGCAGTTCAATGAACAAAATATTCATAAGTTTTTCCATCTCGTAAGTGAAGTTAATAATGTGTTTAATTTTAATCCTAATAAATCGATTACGTGTGTTGGATTGATTGATTTTCGATACATTATTTTGGTTTATTATAAACGTTGGCCTATTTGTAAATTTAATGTTATTAAAAAATATTCAAATCACATAAAATCTTCATTTCAGCAAACATGATTTGTAAGTAATAAAATTAGGACAAATTAATAGTGTTATATTATTACGATTTTCAGAATCTCTCAGGATGTATCCACCGCTACCATTCCTCTTCAGAAAATGCAACAAAAACTACAAAATAGCTGGCACGGAGACTGTGATTGAAAAAGATACACTGGTGCTTATTTCAGCCTTGGGAATCCAAAGGGATCCAGAAATTTACCCAGATCCTTTGAAATTTGACCCCGATAGATTCAGCCCAGAAAATGTGGGGAAAAGACATCCGTACTCTTATATTCCATTCGGTGAAGGACCAAGGATTTGCATTGGTTTGTACTTAAGTTAACGTTAAATTAAGATAAATGTCTTCTGCTATTTCTATTCTATTTCTATTTCACGAGTTTACTCAATTTTAGATATTATCTTCCTACCGATCTCATCGCCACCTGGTGGGTTAACGTTGGAAGGCCAGGGGAGGGATATATTAATATGGGATTTGAAATGCCCGGATTAAACGGTGGTATACAGGCAGATGTCTGTAGTAAATGAAACCGTTTTCTATCTAAATTCCTAATAGTCGTTATTATCATTGGCATTGCAACCCATGTAGAGTCCAGCAAAAACTCAATTACTCTTGCCGATCTTCTGCTATGTGCTTGCAGTGTCTTTTGCTTAAAGATGCGGTTTTCACATAAACCAAACAACAAAACACTCTATTGCATTGTATTTCTTCTTATATTCTTGCTAAGTGTGTTGCCAGCGAAACTGTCTCAGTTATATAAATCTTCGTACTCATGGTTCTTCAAAAAAATCCACAGAGCTCTTTGTTAAACACATCTCCAAGGATTTGCATGGTTTGTACTTAAGTTTACTTTATTTATAAATATATGTCTTCTGCTCATTACTATCCAATTTCACGAACTTAAGTCAATTTTAGAGTTTATCTTTTTCCTATCAATTTCAAAACGCATGGATTAAATGGAGGAGGAGAAGCAGTTGCACACTGACACTGCAATCACTGGAGCGTTCAGCGTTCAGATGGGTGATTCTGTATCTTTTGCGTTAGCCTATTGTACGGGTTAATCGACGTTAAATTAGATGCATGTAAAGTACATAACCAGGAGTTCTGATGAAGATTGATCGGACAAGGATCAAGACACCAAAAACGTTTTGATTATGTAATTACACCCACCTTATTTAAACATCGCAGAAGATACTAAATAACTTCCCCAGGTCGCCTCTGGAAAACTCAATTACTCCTGCCGATCTCCTTCTATCTCTTTCTAGTTCCTTATGCCTAAAGATAATCAACAGACCACTCCATCGTCTAGTATTTGGTTTCCTTTCATTCTTGCAAAGTGTCTTGCCCAGCGAAGCTGCCTCAGTTTTGTAAATCTTTATATCTCGTCTGACGCCATTGCGTGACTTCAAAGATGGGGCTGATTTTCCCCTAAAACATTTTTAACCATCAACCGAATTCTTGTGATATCATATTATCAATAATTTATTCAACCTTTAATGTCAATCATTTGCTTCATCACAAAATATTGAATCAGATTATATTTTCCTGCTAGATCTTCCTATTTATAATTATATAACTGACACAGACGGTTTTACCACATCTTAACCCCAAGGATATGATTATTACAACATTAAGTCCGCTTTCATTATTTCTCTGTCAAGTCCATACCTTACTGCCATACACCAAAGATCAAGTCTCCATTGTGAGCTGTTAGCCTCGTTTCTTTTTCCTAATTTTTATAAAGGACTACCGCATGCAATCATTCCTTAGTAAGGATTTCTGCACTCATCCTTCTTTCAATGCCCTTATTAGCCTGTAGATCAATCCCAAACATAATATCCTTTTAAATATCCACAAAAATCATCCACTTGCTTCAAGGTAAAGCAGAATGAACAAAAAACTTTCTACTCACACCAGTTAGTTCCAATATTTTTCAATTATTAAAGCATTGTTTTTTTTTTTTGTTTCCAGGAAGCCGATTTGGTATTATGCAAGTAAAGATTGCGCTTTTCACCGTCCTTCGCAACTTTACTATTGACCTCATTGAAGATGCTTCAAAGCCCGTGGAGTTCGACCCTCGTGTTCTAATGCTTCATACCGAAGGGGAGATGTTGTTAAGACTTACGCAAAGATCTTTATAAATCAAAAATATATACTATTAAATGTAGCTTGTCACTATATGGCTATCAATTGTAACTGAATGTACAACCGTTTATTCCTCAGGGCAATATTTATACTGTATTTTAATGCTTTTACTGGATTGTAGGTAAACCGTGGGAAAGGTATTTTTACCCTTGACTCAACTGCGGTTAGTTAATTAGCTATCAATTGTAACTAAATGTACAACTGTTTATTCCTCAGGGCAATATTTATACTGTATTTTAATGCTTTTACTGGATTGTAGGTAAACCGTGGGAAGGGTATTTTTACCCTTGACTCAACTGCGGTCAGTTAATTAGCTATCAATTGTAACTTAATGTACAACCGTTTATTCCTCAGGGCAATATTTATACTGTATTTTAATGCTTTTACTGGATTGTAGGTAAACCGTGGGAAGGGTATTTTTACCCTTGACTCAACTGCGGTTAGTTAATTAGCTATCAATTGTAACTAAATGTACAACCGTTTATTCCTCAGCGCAATATTTATACTGTATTTTAATGCTTTTACTGGATTGTAGGTAAACCGTGGGAAGGGTATTTTTACCCTTGACTCAACTGCGGTTAGTTAATTAGCTATCAATTGTAACTAAATGTACAACCGTTTATTCCTCAGCGCAATATTAATACTGTATTTTAATGCTTTTACTGGATTAAAATTACTAGGTAAACCGTGGGAAGGGTATTTTTACACTTGACTCAACTGCGGTTAGTTAATATGTACGCATTATTAGAATGGAACTTTTTGATCACATATCAACATATACACATAGAATTCCATGACCGAGCGGTTAAGTCGGTGACCGGATAAATCATCACAATGATAATTCATCACATCTTTAAAAAGTCATGGAAAGTTATGAAACAAAAACTTTATTAACTGGGTTACGTAGGTTCGGTTATGAGAGGTTAGGTTAAAAAAAAATTCATCGTTTCTAATGACTTTATCACTTTTTAAAAGTGTGTTGAATTGTTACTGAGTTGAATTATCATGGAACCATATATTGGATTCGAGGATTTATGAAATTGATGACATTTTTGCAGATGTGAACTCATTGAAATAACCGTAATTTTCATAACATACTGTCAGTATCACCTCTGTGAAAGTCAACTATTCGGAATCGAAACGTTGCTTGAAGTGGTTTTAGCCATATTGAATAGCCTGATACTTCTTCACAACCCTCTTCTTATCCCCTTCCCACTTCCTTGCTCTAACCCATAGTTATTAATTTATTATTTATTAATATAATGTTAAAATTGCTTCAAAAAATTATAATCACATTTTAGCAAATAACTTTGCGACAGTTGCATCTTACCCGGTCCAAGAACGGACAACTACTTAAATCTTCCAAAAATTCTCTATTCCCCATCTGAGGTGGCTAGAGGATTTCTGAGAACAATGCCAACAGTTCCTCAGAATATTTTCATGGCCTGGGGAGAAATTTGAAGAAAAATACAACAGAATTAAATTATTTTTATACCTTATTTTCATCGTTGCCGTAATAGTGTGACGCGTGTAATAAATGTATATTTATTTCAGAAAAAAACAAGAGTATTGTAATCATTTCACCTTATTCTTATAATAACTTTAAATAACATGTAAGTTATCATAGGAGATCCTAGGGAGGATATCATTATATATATTTGTGACAAAAAGGAATACAATAAAACATGTATTATTATTATTATTACTTTAACAATTCTGTCACAAATAATTTTTTAAATAATTTTTTTCATACTATATCTAAGTTATCTGCACAATGAAAAGACAGAGGAACTATATCGCCACCCCGTTGGGCAGCATTGTAAGCCGGATCAATGTAGGGGTTGTTTAGGAAGGTCTTCATTAAAGCAGGTCTTTAAGGTGACCGGTTCACATGAAAGACGAAAAACAGATGCCAATAGCCCGTTTCACGTGCGAACCGATTTACACAAAGTTGAAGAAACGACCCGTTCGCATGAAGCCAACATCGTCTGAACTGTCTTAGCATAGCTACATGACGTCTGTACATAGCTACATCGTCTGAACTGTCTTAGCATAGCTACATTACGTCTGTACATAGCTAAATCGTCTGAACTGTCTTAGCATAGCTACATTTCGTCTGTACATAGCTACATTGTCTGAACCGTTTTAGCATAGCTACATTACGTCTGTACATAGCTTCATCGTCTGAACTGTCTTAGCATAGCTACATTAAGTCTGTACATAGCTAAATCGTCTGAACTGTCTTAGCATACCTACATTACGTCTGTATATAGCTACATTGTCTGAACCGTTTTAGCATAGCTACATTACGTCTGTACATAGCTTCATCGTCTGAACTGTCTTAGCATAGCTACATTATGTCTAAACCGTCTTAGCATAGCTACATTAGGTCTGTACATATCTTCATCGTCAGAACTGTCTTAGCATAGCTACATTACGTCTGTACATAGCTACATCGTCTGAACTGTCTTAGCATATCTACATTACGTCTGTACATTCTGTTCTATCTGTTGACAACCAGAATCATCACCGCCCTCCTTTGTAAAGAATCGAGTAGTTTTATCAGGTTTTTGGGGCTCCAGCCTAGAGGATACTCCTAAATTCAATTGGTGGACGTACTATGTTAGGGTTCCAACCCAAAAGTAGCTCCCAAATTATATTATCAGATTAAAATCAATTATATTGTTTACCAATATATAAGAAAAAAAATTGTACCAATTTTTCATAGAGTTTTAACTGTTTCCAATCGCTTGGAGCCAGTGAGACTATGGCATCTCCAATTGGGGTATGTTGTGAGGCTGAAGGTTATGGGAAGGAGATGGGGAATAGGAAGGGAGTACCTGACGATTTGAGGTCTTACACCAGGGCGATACTAAGAGTATCTTACACTATGAAAAGTGCCGCAAGTAAACTATTTATTTAATTATTGAAGACAATATTAGCGATTTCTAAACGACAATCTGAAACAGAAAAATCAGAAAAGGATACGGTCACATCTAGGACACGAACCCAGGACCCTTGTCTTTCCGGGACACTGCTCTACCACTAAGCTAATGGGACCCTATCCCCCTCGGTAACTTTTAACTGTATCATGCTTCGAATAAGAACTACCAACATTGTCTTCATTTTTTCACCGCACATTTTTTTAATGTTTTTTGGTCCTGGGTTCGTGTCCTAGATGTGACCGTATCCTTTTCTGATTTTTCTGTTTCAGATTTTTGTTTAGAAATCGCTAATATTGTCTTCAATAATTAAATATTACAATTTGAGTTTTTACTCAATAAAGTTATTCCGAAAAATAAATAAAAATATGAATTATTTTAAATGATTTATTTGTGAAGTAACATAAACTTATCAAATAAAATTTACTTGCGCACGCCGTAATTTGAACCTGCGTTCTTGTATACTAGTCCAGAACATTTAATACCGTAGGTTTTTAACGTACATCCCGAGTCAATTTTATGAAAATATATCCAATATGGAAATTGGACGAAAAAAAAACATACTGTAAACTGCCCATTAGGTCCAGACTTCATTCAGCAACTGCTAAAAATCTCCCAGACTTGCAAATTTTAATAATTCACTATCGTCTGGATATCCAAGGAAATTTATAAGATCCCGTTGACTTTACGCTTTCGTTTGCATTTTGCAGTGGTGATAACAAACACTCTTTCCACACTCCTTTAAAAAAAAACTTAAAGTGATGCACTACGTCGTGTAATATTTTAAATTGAGCCGCTATTACTAACAACCCTTACGTAGAGGGCGATAAGGTTTAAATTCCCGCTTAACACCATCCGCCTGTTTTGATTTATGCAAGAAAAAAACATGGCCAAAAAGTGCCTTTTATTTTATTTTGTGGATGTTCAGGCATAAATATTTAATTTTTTCTCGATCATTTTATAAATAACTTAATTTGCCACATTATATAAGTAGGAGATTTTGAACTTTAAAGCAGTTTTCATAGACCTTTACATTATTTTTTTCTGGGCTTATAAAAAGACTTATCTAAAAAATACTCGATTATTTCAAAGGCCATGATGTATTCTTCTCGCAGTATTTAATTAAAGCATCTGAAACATTTCTAGGCGACCAAATTTTCAAACCAAAAACACATGATTTTGCATTACTACGTATGGCATCGCGTTAAATTCAAATTTCAATTTGCAATTTTAATTTAAACAGATCGAATCCAAACGTTATAAATTTCCAATGAAATTTATTTGTTAGATGTAAAGTTAGAATTCGAGGAATCTAAATAATGAGGAATAAAAATTTTAATGTTAACAGAACATTTATGGCACAAAAAACGGATATTACCTTTCTATAAACATCGAAAAAATCAAAGAGATCGAATCTAAGGCGTTCGGTTTGAAATAGTAAAATCCCAACCAGAGCTTGTTGTAAGGGGAGATAAAATGCTTTGATAAGAATTTTGAAATGTAATACCAGTGAGATTCCGATACCATTGATTTAAATATTGCTAAATGGACCAAACGCGAACCGAGTGAAATATAAAGTTCAACGAATACAAAATTGTTTCTGTATGTCTTGTTGTAAAACTCCTGAAGATGACTAGCTAATCGAGATTTACTAAGCTGGTCAAAGGACAAGTTGTCTCGAACGCAAAACTAAAAATAATAACCATCCATCTCGAGATCCAAAAGACTGAGGATTCTCCTCTTAAATAACATTATATAAAGATTTGTGCTTCACCAGCATTATGAAATTCAAATGGGACGGTGATCAGGCAAGTGTAAGAGAGACAGAGAGCGTAAAATTTACCAAGTCAGTGGCGACATCGATTTGGATTGAGATGTATATGGAAGGCATTTTTAGCTCTCTTCTTTATTCTATGTTAAGGAATATGTTCTTATTTTTTAAAATTATTTTTCTTCACAAATAATTACGAAACATTTTTTTAAAGATTTAAATGGAATATTCTATAAAATTTAGGGACGGGTTGTTTCGCAGGATTTGTAACACATCAAATTTAATAGTTAAAATCAAAGTTCCGTTATTATTTCTCTGTGAGCCGGTTGTTTCACAGTACTTCGATAATAACAGAACTTGAATATTAACTTTAAATATGAAGAATAATTGTTCAAATTTCGTTGAAAAAACAGTTACAATCATTGTGCCTAATGCGTGTTTTTTCAAACTCATTCGCTGGCGCGATGTTTAAAGATTTTAACAATAAGTCCAAATAGTTTTCCATAGTACGAGTAATTACGACTTTTATGAAAGGGAGGTTTTATAGTGCGCATCAATTATTATAGCTGCGGTATTTTTTTTAAAGTACAAATATCATGCTTTTAACTGCATGATATTTGAGCCCATTGATGTGTAACATATGTTGACTTATCAGACTCAATAAAAAGTCTCATATTTTGTCCGAAAATGGCCAATCTAGTTTATTAAATACCTTTGAGTTGTATTGGCTTTTGAACGAGAATGCATATTATAATTTTTCGTGGAAGGATTTATATTCGACGATGAATTATTCATGTTATTTGTGCCGCAGTTTTCGGCGATGTAATATTATTAAAGAGAACGTAATAAAATAATCTTTGTAAAATAATTATTTTACAAGCAATAATTGTTCGCCTGAAACACTCATCCACATTGAAAAATCTCCTGATAAAAGATACATGACGCCAACGGGACTCGAACCCGTGTCCCTTCGATTTCCGGTCGACAGCTCTGACCACTGAGCTATGGCGGCTTATCTCTTACCCGCGAAATTATTCAATATATACTAGTGTTTCATTCAACAATTACTGCTTGATACATTTTTCACCTGAAAACAACCAACTTTATTTTTATATGAGAAAGGCATTGTAAGTGCTAACTCTCTCACTAGATGGCGTCGAGACAAATTGTCTACATTTTTAGGCGAAATACTTGAACTTGTCAAATATTAATTATAATTTTTTTGGTAAACTAATGTTTTTAAGACAAGATTTTTTATGCATAGCACAAAGGGTAACAATTATTTTACAAGCAATAATTGTTCGCCTGAAACACTCATCCACATTGAAAAATCTCCTGATAAAAGATACATGACGCCAACGGGACTCGAACCCGTGTCCCTTCGATTTCCGTATATATTGAATAATTTCGCGGGTAAGAGATAAGCCGCCATAGCTCAGTGGTCAGAGCTGTCGACCGGAAATCGAAGGGACACGGGTTCGAGTCCCGTTGGCGTCATGTATCTTTTATCAGGAGATTTTTCAATGTGGATGAGTGTTTCAGGCGAACAATTATTGCTTGTAAAATAATTGTTACCCTTTGTGCTATGCATAAAAAATCTTGTCTTAAAAACATTAGTTTACCAAAAAAATTATAATTAATATTTGACAAGTTCAAGTATTTCGCCTAAAAATGTAGACAATTTGTCTCGACGCCATCTAGTGAGAGAGTTAGCACTTACAATGCCTTTCTCATATAAAAATAAAGTTGGTTGTTTTCAGGTGAAAAATGTATCAAGCAGTAATTGTTGAATGAAACACTAGTATATATTGAATAATTTCGCGGGTAAGAGATAAGCCGCCATAGCTCAGTGGTCAGAGCTGTCGACCGGAAATCGAAGGGACACGGGTTCGAGTCCCGTTGGCGTCATGTATCTTTTATCAGGAGATTTTTCAATGTGGATGAGTGTTTCAGGCGAACAATTATTGCTTGTAAAATAATTGTTACCCTTTGTGCTATGCATAAAAAATCTTGTCTTAAAAACATTAGTTTACCAAAAAAATTATAACTTTGTAAAATAAACAGAATAATGTCATTAATTTATTTACGATCATATTGACTGTACTGAATAAATATCAGGCTTTCATTTTGAATATAGCTTAGAATATTAAAAAGTGGTTTTGCAACAACACAAGTTTTTGCAAGTTTTTGTATTAGAGAAACAACAATAATAAAAAAATAAAAGTCATCTTTATACGGCATCTTTTATGCCTAGTTTACACGAGGATAGGACAATATCGTATCCTCCCAGCTCCAGACCTATTGTCCTAGTGTGAACAGAAGTTTGAAGGACATGACCAAGAACCAAGACATTTTCTTAGAGTTATGCCTAGTTTACACGAGGACAGGACAATATTGTATCGTCACAGCTCCGAACCCATTGTCATAGTGTGAACAGAAGTTTGGAGAACATGACCAAGAACCAAGACGTTGTCTTAGAGTTATGCCTACTGCACAAGAGATCCAGTATTTTCTTAGTGAGAAAAGAAGTTTGGAGGACAGGTCAATGGACCAAGACATTGTCCTAGAAATAGACTTGAAGGCTATCTCTGCATGACAATGGGTTACCCCACCATCGGGCCAGGCCGCAATGTTCGCATGTAAACGTGCTTGGACAAGACAGTAGGGCAACAGCCAGTCTTAAAAATATCGCGTAAATGGAAAAATACAATACATCTTGGCAAATTTAAATATGAAAACGCCGCCATTCTATCGTTTATTCCATTCATACACATATGTTTTTTTAGTGTTTATCTTTGTCATATATGACTAACATTTGAATTAAGAATTTATTAGAGACGTAGGAGTATTTCTTACTTAGTAATATCAGCCACCATGAATGAATCATTTGCAGACTGACCCTGAATACTCATACAATGGTTTTATTCAGGGTCAGTCTGACAAATTGTGACTGACCTTGAATAAAACCAATTCCAACAATCGTTTAAATCATTTGATTAATTTTAATTACACAAAACATAGTTTACACGCAAAGCTACACAAGTGAAGTATGATGTCAGAGGCAAAACAAAAAGTAATAATTAAAACTAAAAATGTACGTAGTGACGTCAAGAGCTAAAAATTAAGGGAAATATTTATTTTATTAATATAAGACTAAATATTTAAAATAAAAAAAGTAGAAAAATACATCAACACATTTTTTCAAGTCCCTATTAAATGCATTCAAGTGGCCTATTGTTGTCTCTATCTAATATACAGGACTTTCCAATAAGAGGTGTTATTTTGATATTCAATCGTAAAAGATCAATGGTTTTGTTGCTTGTGTGGCACGTAGGGCCGTCTTGTTGAAAGCAAACGTTGTCCAGATCAATACCATCCAATTACGGCCATAAAAAATCATTAATCATCTCTCGATAGCGCAATCAATTCACCGTAACTGTTGCTCCAGCCTCATTTTCGAAAAAGTAAGGTCCAATGACTCCGCCGGACCATAAACCGCACCAAACAGTCACACGTTGAGGAAAGAAAGGCTTTTCAACAATAACTCTTGGGTTTTCCGAGCCCCAGATGCGACAATTTTGCTTGTTGACGAAGCCACCGAGGTGGAAATGGGCCTCATCACTCAAGATGATTTGCATTTGATTCACTCAATTGAATTTTAATAATTTCAATGCGTTGTTGAAGCGTGTATCGTTCCATTGTTATTAATGACGTAGTTTCTACTTGTCAAATGTCAAAAAAATGACAACTTAAAAAGTAACATCTACCGAAATAGCGGGCTATTCAAAATAACACCTCTTATTAGAAAACCCTGTATTATGCTCTCTTTTGTAGTATTTATTACATTACCTAGAAAACTATTTAAATATGTTGCTCTTTCCCGCATCGGCTAAAACCTTCAAAGAGGTTCTTCATTTACCTGAGCGCTCCGTGTTATTAGTTTGACCAATTAAAAAGGCAATTATTCGAGTACTTTGTAGCGAGTTTTGATCGTTAAGTTGGAAGGATGCAGCGTGAATTATATAAACGGTAGTATTTATAATTTTTGTTGTTGGTTATAACAAAATTACCGCACACGACATATAACATTCTTGTTTTAGCTTTTACTCCCGTCTCAGCGATTAGTATTCGTGAATTTGATCAAGTTTTCAAAAAATCCTTCGCAGCTGTCGAAGAAGTATTTACATAAGTAAATCGCGATACTGTATTTTGTGGTATATGACCGTGGAACAGAATTAAACAGTTTGAGATCTATGGGTCTAGAACCGTCGATAAATTTTTAAAAAATATTTCCACGTCCACAGCATACCGCGGTGAAAGAAAGTGTCAAGACGAAATTACACAGTCGTGAATTTTACGTACCAATATTACACTGCCAGATAGACCAATATTACATATTACGCGAACGGAATAACACATCGATGAAATTACACCCACTTGAATGACACCTACTGGAATACAACGTATGACATAAAATCTGTGTGTTCTAAAAAAAATTCACATAAAAAATCAAAAGTTAGGTTAGGTTGGGTTTCATTGATGTGTGTAACTCCAGTGGGTATAATTTTCTTCTTCATCCTTGTGTAATTCTGTGCGTGAGTAATTCTTGCAGTGTAACAATCGTACGTGACATTTAATTTCGGTACGGGATGTTTTTAGCAGTGTTTGGTGACCAGTCCTGAACAACCAGGTGATTCCGCTAGCTACTTCTTCTCCCTTTTTTTCCTCCACTCTAACTTCAGCCTTAGAATATATTATGCCAATAAATGAGTGATAACCGAAATACCAAAGTTATTTCAAAGTCCTACTGCCTCTTGCGCGGTATTCATATGAAAAAGGTATATTTTTAAATACGATTATTTGCAATCGTTGGATTCATAATCCTCTAAAGTTCTTTAATCTCTAGCGAATAGTAATTAATGGAGAAGTATCCAGCAACTACGTTGGTTGGTAGCTTTATTGAAAGCTTAAAATAAATTTGCTCACAACGGAAATATCTATTTTGTACATTAATAAATAAACTATCTGTGGCACTCGTTGGGCCAATTTTATTAGGGCCGTATTTTGATAATAATATTAATTGAAATTAACGATTAAAATTAACGTAAGAGTGGCGTACCGTTATTTTTTTTCATTTAAATACATATCAGGAAAATTGTTACTAGCGAGATCATTTTTTGTTCTAAAGTTATTAAAAATAACAATATGTTACATTTGTATGGACGGGTTGCTTTACGGAATTCGAACAATGCATCAAATTTCGAAGTTGATTTGCAACTTCTGTGAAGGTTCTATTCTAGTTCTATTATTATATCATTATTAACCAGTTGCTTCACGAATTAAAATTACAACAGAACTTGAATAGAACCTTCACAGAATTTGAACATCAACTTTCATATTTGACGAATTGTTCAAATTCTTTCAAGCAGCCCGTCCTTAGGACGGGTTGTTTCGGAGAATTTGAACAATTCATCAAATTTCAACGCTCATTTTCAAGTTCTGCGAAAGATTTTTTCAAGTTCTGTTTTTATTTCAGTTTTGTCAAGCAACTAGCCTGTAATGATATAATAACAGAACTTGAATAGATCTTTCACAGAACCCGAAAATGAACGTTGAAATTTGATGAATTGTTCGAATTCTCCGAAACAACCTGTCCTTAGTCTTGTTCACATGAATAACTTCATGCAGACGGGCATAACCTCTCTCTCCACGTACTATAAATGTATTGTTTTGTAAATTTTTCGTTTTATATAATCTTTTGTTTGGTATAAATCTTTTAATTCATATTCCTTTCTCACAAATTAAAATTTATTTTCCTTATTCCATATTATGCTGTAGTAGAGGTAAAGTCACAAGGAGGAAATCCATAATCGGTTTTATTTTACTATATAATACTTATGTAAAAACTGATTAAATGTATACTGTCGATTTCCCGAAAATTAATAAATAAATAATAAACGCGCGTGAGCCGCTTCCAACTAGATTTTAAATGTAATGACTGTTCCTCTATCTGGAGCCAGTGAGACTATGGCATCCTTAATTGGAGTATGTTGTGTGGCTGAAAGTAGCAGGGAAGGGAAGGAGATGGGGAAAAGGAAGGTGTGAGAGTACCTGACTATTCAGATCTGGTCACCAAACACGAATAAAGCCATGCAAGGATAAATATTATCAATAATAATAATAACTTTAAACGCTTCGATAACTTAGTAAGCAATAATTAGTCATCCGAATTATAATCAATAATTAGTCATCCGAAATACTAATACAAATTGAAAATATCTAAGTAAAATTGTACATACTGAATCATTTGGCGGGTTGGAAATAAGCCGGCATAGCTCAGTGGTTTCAGAGCACCTGACCGGACATCAGAAGGCACGGGTTCAATTCCCGTTAGCGGCATTTATTTTTACTCGGGAGATATTTTCAATTTGTAATAGTATTTCGGATGACTAATTATTGCTTATAATTATTTGAACATTATTGGTCTGCATATTTTAAATAATTGCTGTTTATGCTAAATATATAAATGACTGTTTGTTTCCTAAATAAAATTAAAATAAAAAAAAAATAATAAAAAAAATTAAAATAAACAAAGATAAATTGTAGAACAACTTTTTAAAACTTATTTTACAAGCAATAATTATTCGCCTGAAACACTCATCCACATTGAAAAATCTCCTGATAAAAGATACATGACGCCAACGGGACTCGAACCCGTGTCCCTTCGATTTCCGGTCGACAGCTCTGACCACTGAGCTATGGCGGCTTATCTCTTATCCGCGAAATAATTCAATATATACTAGTGTTTCATTCAACAATTACTGCTTGTTACATTTTTTCACCTGAAAACAATCAACTTTATTTTATATGAGAAAGGCATTGTAAGTGCTAACTCTCTCACTAGATGGCGTCGAGACAAATTGTCTACATTTTTAGGTGAAATACTTGAACTTGTCAAACATTATTTTTTTTTTTTTTGGTAAACTAATGTTTTTAAGACAAGATTTTTTATGCATCGCACAAAGGGTAACAATTATTTTACAAGCAATAATTATTCGTCTGAAACACTCATCCACATTGAAAAATCTCCTGATAAAAGATACATGAATCTTTTATCAGGAGATTTTATCATGTATCTTGTCTTAAAAACATTAGTTTACCAAAAAAAATAATAATTTTTAAAACTTATTTGGAAGGTTATACCCATCAATATGTCGTTACTAAATATGTTCTAATGGTTGAGTAGTTTAAGACGCCTGTTCCGGTAAGACATGAGATTTTGGGTTCGATTCCTAGTTGTGACCGATATATATATATATATATTTTTTTTTTTCTTTTTTTTTAACGATTAAGGAATGTTTACAAGACAAGGTTTTTATGCAAAGCACAAAGGATAATAAAATTATTATAACCAATATTAGTCGCCTGTAATATCAATACAAATTGAAAATATCCCCAGAGTAAAAATAAATGCCGCCAACGGGAATTGAACCCGTCTCTTCTGATGTCCGGTCAGGTGCTCTGAAACCACTGAGCTATGGCGGCTTATTTCCAACCCGCCAAATGATTCAATATGTACTAGTACCTCAATCAACAATTACTGCTTATTATATTTTTTCCACCTATAAACAACCAACATTATTTTTATAGGAAAGGCTTTGTTATTGCTAAATTTCTCAGTAGATGGCGTCGAGACATATAATATCTTTATTTATGGTGAAATATTTTTTGACTTGTCAAATAATATTATTTTTTAATGATAAGACAATGATTTTATGCATAGCACTAAGAATAATAAATTATTATAACCAATATTAGTCCCCTGTAATATCAATACAAATTGAAAATGTCTCCTGAGTTAAAATAAATGCCGCCAACGGGAATTGAATCCGTGCCTTCTAATGTCCGGTCAGACGCTCTGGACTACTGAGCCACGTCGGCTTATTTCCAATCCGCCAAATAATTTAATATGTACTAGTACTTTTATTTATTTATTTATTTATTCATTTTTACATTTATTACATACAAGATATACAAATATAAAAGGAAGCTTTGACTGTCCAACTAGGAAGTTTCCCGTTTTAGGACAGTCAAATTGGCAGGTTGCGTGTACATAATTCCAGGTAGGTACATGTAAAATATAAAAATAAAATTAAAATATAACATATAAATGTAAGAAAGAAAAATAGAAAGAAAATATTTTTTTTAGGAAAATACAATTTAGCAGTAATAAACAATAAAATCCATATAGGTACATGTAAAATATAAAATAAAAATATAATATATCAATGTAAGAAAGAAAAATATAAAAATATTTTTTAGGTAAATACAAAATACGAAATCGAAGAAATCAACTCAGACTACGTTTTTTAATAATTTTTCGGAATCTGTCCTACCTAAGTCTAATAACCATTTAGTAATTTTAGTACCGAAGGCTGATAATTCACACAGTTTAAATTGATAGGGGATTTTGTTGTATATTTTTGGTCCCAGGTATGAGAAAACTTTTTGATAAGCCGCAGTATTGCTAGTTGGAATAGAAAGGTCGTTTCTGCTCTTACTTCTGGTTTGATGATTATGATCGACTGTTATCGTTTTGTTTTTATTTTTGTGGACGCAGATTGTTATTTTTTTTATGTAACACTGTCGAACATCAAGCACATTAAACTCCTTGAAGAGAGCGTCGCTCGAGTATCTGAAGGGTTTCTTCATAATGACGCGTAGAATGGATTTCTGTGCCTTCAGTAGCGGGTATAATATTGTTAATCCTGATCCACCCCATCCAATGCAACCGTAGGTTATGACGGAGTTACATAGCCCGTAGTATATTTTTTTAATGTCTTGAGTTTTTATAATTTCCCGCAATGCTATAAATATATAAATAAGCTTGCGCACTTTATTAGCTGTGTTTTCAATTTGTTGTTTCCATTTAAGATGGTTATCCACTATTATACCTAAATATTTAATAGATTTAACACATTCAAGGGTTTCGCATTTACAAGTATGGTTATTATTTCCAAGGCTACACTTAATATTATGTATTGTGAGGTGATGAGGTGTTTTGGGTTGACCTGCAAGGGTAGCGCTAAATGTGAGATATTTTGTTTTTTGTATGTTTAGTGTAAGCAAATTACTGTCCAGCCACTGTTTTACTCTGTTTATACCTGTGTTCGCAAGGTGGTGTGTATCTTTCCAATCGTCTCCTTCAAACAAAATAACTGTATCGTCAGCGAACGTGATAATTTTGCCACCAATGTGTTGGTTACAAAGTTCGTTTATGTATATAATAAAGAGAAGGGGCCCAAGTGTACTTCCTTGTGGTACCCCAAAAGTGTATTTTAGTGAAGTGCTAATAGCCTCGTTAATTCTGGTTTGTTGAAATCTATTAGATATATAACTTTCTATCCATTGAAAAGCTTTTCCTTTTATTCCTATATTTCTAAGTCTCTGTAAAAGAATTTTATGAGATATAGTGTCAAATGCCTTGGCCAGGTCCAGGAAAAGGGCAATAGTTTTCTTGCCACGGTTCATATTCCCTGCAATAGTTTCAGTGAGACATGCGATGGCATCATCCGTTCCCTTACCCGACCGAAAGCCGTATTGGTTAGGACTTAGAATGTTATGTTTCTCCACATATTCGTTTAACCTAGTTTTGAAAAGCTTTTCAATGACTTTGGATATCGCGCTTAATAGTGATATTGGCCTATAGTTTTCTACAAGAGATTTAGGTCCACTTTTGTGAATTGGGACAATTATTGATTTTTTGAAGTGATCAGGGAATATTCCTGATGCAAAACTTAAGTTGTAAATATATGATAGCGGAGCAGAAATCTGATTTTTAATTTTTTTTAGTATTTGTGTATTTAGACTATCTGGACCCTTTGCATGTGTAGTATTAAGGCTGTTGATTATTTTTAAGACCTCTTCTACAGTAGTTGGTTTAATATTAAATGAAAAAGATTGTTCCTTTGTTTCAATTGTCGATGCTAAAGAGTCTTCCGTTTTCTGGGTTTCTAATAAATTTTTTTTTGCTAGATTTGATCCAACAGATGCAAAATATTGATTAGTATGACATGCAATTGATTGATTGTCAGTTATAATCAAATGTCCGGTATTTAATTCAGTTACAGATGCATTGGTATTTCTTTTACTTTTAGTTATGTCTCTGACAACATTCCACATGTTTTTGCTGGAATTATCCTTATCAAGTAAGAATTTATAATAACGCTATTTACATTTGCGAATAACGTTTTTGCAAATATTACGGTATCGGTAATAGTTTTGCTGTTTAGTATCGTTCAATGGGTCTCGTTTAGCTATTTTATGAAGGTGATTTCTTTTGTGTATAGATTTAACAATGCCGTTGGTAATCCATGGTGTGAGATGTATTTTACTATATGGAATGCGTTTAGTTATTGTGTGTTTTGTTATGAATGTATTGATTTCATTAATAAAATAGTTTAGAGCATTGTTAACTTCAGTCTCTTTATAAACATATTCCCAATTTTTATTATTAAGATCATTTAATAAAGCCTCGTAATCGATAATCTGTTTGTGATTAATTTTATGTTTTTTGGGTGTTGAGTTTGGGATACTGATTGCAGTGGTGTAATGATCAGTGATTGTATTATGTATTACAAATGCATTTGAATTTGTTATATTTCTGGTATATATATGATCCAAACATGAGCTTGAGCTACCTTGTACCCTAGTTGGAGAATTAATATTGGAAATAAAGTTACTTTCAGCCATAGCACATAAGTAGTCGTCGGACTGCCTATGCAATACTTCTCCTATAGTATTTATATTTATGTCCCCGATCAGTACATATTGTGCATAATCCTTAGTTTTTTTTAACTCACCAATAAGATTTTCCAGGAAATCTTCGATGTCATTGAACGATGGTGATCGGTAGATAGCTAGGATACCTAAATTTTCATTAATGTTGTTTTTTAAACAATTACAATGATTTATGTTTATTTCTTGTACTAAGGAATTTAATGTGTTGTCGATATATACTACTACTCCGCTATTTTGGTTAATATGCGAAGTTGTATGGTATTCGTTATAGCCTGAAATTTGTTTGGCTATGTATGAATCATTTAACCTGCATTCAGTGAGAATTAGTACATGGAACTTTACCACAGCTTTTATTTCTTCCAAAAATATAAGAAAATCATCCAAGTTTCCCATCGTTCTAATATTTTCATGAACAATAATAATCCTATTAGATTCTCAATTAAATTGCATAATTTTGTTAATGTTTTCAAAAATTATTTCAATATTTGGCACTAAGATACTATCGATTTCATGTTGAAGATCGTTTATTACCATTAGAATTCAAAAATTAATTGTTGTTTTCTGGGTAAAGTTTTTAAAACAGTATTTTATTATCATATAAATACTTGTAGTACGAAATGTGTAGTGACAAAACTGTAAACAAAATGATGTAATTAGGAAAAATAAAATATATATGAGTAAGAAATAATATCTGAAATAAAATCCAGGAAATAAATAACGTATGTAGTTAGTGTGTGGCATTTTCTCTTTCAAAAGACAGTAAAAAGTAGTATAAGTATGAAAAATAAGTAATATCTGGGTTATATAAAATATGTTGATTAGAGTTCTCTTTTGCCGAATTATTAGTAATATTACTAATAAATCAAATAATAATCTTATAATAAGTGTAGTTACCATTCTAGAGAGAATAAAGATTAAAATTAAAGTTAAAATTAAAATTAGTATTAAAATTGTTCCAGTACAAATTGGAGTTATGCAAAAACCTAGGTGTTCATATAATATAGTGCTGTTATGTAATAGAGTATGAAATGGCGATATAAAGCGGTAATCAGTAGTTATATCATGATAATCAGAATAAAGAGCAGGTAGTCAGAGCTTCGGTATAGCTTGTTCTGAGTCTATTAAAATAGGTCGAGAAGAGTCATCTTTTTTCATGTAGATTAGACCTGCTTTCGTCCAGACGTACCTATATTTACATTCAGACGCACGTTGGCGAGCTAGATACCAAAGCCGTTTGCCTTTAGACGTGAGGAGTTCTGAGACGTATATGGGTGTAATGGGGCCAGACAATCCGATTGTTCCCGTGTTTAGTTTGTCCCCAATCTTTTCGCAAGACCTATTATATTTTTTTATAGCATTAAGGAGCTCCTCTTTTAACGGTATTGAATTAAAATTAATTACCACTGACCTAGGTTTAACTGTTGGAGGAATATTTTTGTTTCTTTGTGATACTCTATATATATTATAAATATCATTTGTATTTAGTTGGCAGTTTACTATTTTACTGGTGTTGAATATAATGTCTTTTAAGGTTTGTGATGTTTCCTCTTTGAATTCTGGAAGCCCTCGAAGTTCCAAACAAGTATTGTTGATTCTTCTGTTCCTGTTTTCTTGGTCAATCTCGATCGCTATTATTCTTTTTTCTAGGTCTTCATTTCGTTCTGTCAAGAGACAAATTTTTATTTCATTTTCTTTATTTTTTTGAGTACTTGTCCTCAAGTCTTGAATTTAAGGCTGAGTTTACTTGTTCATGTAGTTTTTCCAAATTATTTATTCGATATTTTAAATCTTCTTGCTGTTGAGATATGTTTTGAATGGTTTTTAATATTTCATTATTTTGGAGCAGGATTGCATCGTATTTTTTTTCAACAGATTCATTAACTGAGTCTTTGAAATTTACGAATTCAGTTAAAAATAGATCGATTGTCAGATTACTAGTGCCATCTGTGGTTGTTGGTGGTAAGTTCACACTGGCGTATGATGAGGCGGCAATTGTAGATTTTGGTGTTGATGAAGGTTGTTTATTAGGTTTCTCGATAGATGTCAGTTCTAGATTTTTTTCAGACGTATTTTTTTTTGAGTTTTTTTGTGTTTTTGTGCAAAGTTTGCAGCGCCACTGTAAAATCTTAGTTCCTCGCCGTGAGGTCTCTGCTATATCGGCACAAATGAAGTGGTAGTTGTCGTCGCAGATACAACATGAGATGAAGTCTGACGGGGTGTCAATGTTTTTTTTACAGATGGAGCATAGTGTATTCATTTTAAAGGTAGTTTTTCAAAGTTTCACACAAAAAGAAAAAAACGACACAATGTTTGTTTCTTGTAAGAGGGATGGCAGAGCCTTTGTGACGCTAAAAACGCCTTTGGGATAGGTTTTTTGTGTTTACATAATGATCGAGTCACTTTTGCACTGAATTGTATTTTGTGGTTCAAACACCAGAATAATGACGAGTATTCCGCCTTAGCGAGATAATTTGTGGGATAAAAAATTCACTGTCCCAACGCGCACTATCCTGATTAGACGAGTAACCACTTTTTTAGTTTGATTTTCTAGTATTATGATTGTTAAAGCTAGGTAAATTGAAGCAGCTGTCAAAATACGTCAACACTGGTAGACAATATGGCGGACTCTCAATGACTGACTGGCTGACTTCAATCAATATATTAAGCAGTAATTGTTGATTGAAGTACTAGTACATATTGGATTATTTGGCGGGTTGGAAATAAACCGAGGTGGCTCAGTGACCCAGAGCGAGAAATGTGTGTTAAAAATGGAAAAAAAATAAAAAAAAGTTTTTTTTTTAAATTAAGAACATTAATTTGCAAATGCAACTTTGTTATATTATTTACTATTATTTGGAAAAAGCGAGGTTTTTCCGGACTTATTATGTTTTTAATTGTTATTCACTGTGTGAATTTATTAAAACTTCAATAAAATATGTTTTTAATAGCATAAACTTCTTATGCATGTGTAGGTAAATACAAATAAAACATAAAAAAACAACGTTCATATTGTGACAAAATAAATCCAAAATTGCTGTTTTTTGTTATATTTTAAGAATAATTTTTATAAAAAAGAACTTGCATGGAAGTTTTACTTATTTGAAACAGGTCAATTTTGGCCAAAATGTCACATAGAATATTGTTGTCCTCAGGGTACGATAATAAAGTTTCGATATATATATTTGATTAAAAAAACATATTTTAATAAAAGTTTTTTTTTTCATAAGCTGGCGGCAAAATTCATTGACAAGTGTGACGTACGTATATAATTTTCGTTATAACAAACTTGATAATATTATATTCCATTGAGTTTCCTATCTAGAATATTCCAGGCTTAGCCGGGGGAGGCGTAGCAGTCTTTAGGGGTAACTATTGTGCTATTGATATAACCAACAACGTAACTATTCAAGTCCCTCTTCTTCCCCTCTACTTAGTGACTACCTAGTTAGAAGTTCTCAAGACGGAAACGCTGTGTTTGGAGAAGTCATTATCCATTGTTAGAGGAAATTCGTGCGAGGGATTTGATTTTATCTTTGGTGTTTTGGTATTTGGTATTTTGCTATACTGGGTTGGTTATTATTAACTAGATTAAGATTAAGCAAAATATGATATCTATAAACTAAACAATATAATACATGATACAGATAAGTAAGTGACTTGTTCAAATAAAAAAAATATCAACAAATAATTTCACTTATTTTTTATAAAACTTATTGGACTGATGCGTCATGTTTATTCAAATTTTTAATAATAATATTTGTGTATGGTTATATTTATTTAAAGTTAGGTTAATGCAATTGTATAGTTGAACAAATAATATTAAATCACTGAAGGCGAATATCAGCGATTCTCAAACGAAAATTTGTAACAGAAAAAATCAGAAAAAGATTTGGTCGCATCTAGGATTTGAACACAAAACCTAAGCCTTGCCAGAGCTTCTCTGCCACTGAGCTAATCCGACTTTATTTTATTACTTTTTCCGATTTTATGTCCGGGTTAAATCTTCCCCACAGGAAAAACTAAACCCTTCCACACACTTTTCCGCAAATGATCATCTAGTCAATCCACACTATGCAAGTGCATTATATAAGCATAATCAATACAAAATAATACAAAAACAACACGTCAAATCACCAGAGATCAAATGGGAAAATAATTCACCGACTCCAGATATTTTCATATCAGAGGATTCGGTTCGGTAGAACTTCTAATTGGACCTATAAATACTATCTACCTCAATATAAATATTTTAAAAATTTTCGTAATCCTACATGTATTTAAAATGACTGATTTTTGTATTTTTATGTATAAATTCTTTGACAGATCTAATACGCCTAAATTTTTTTTTAATCTTTCAGATTTTATGTCCGCGTTAAATCTTCCCCATAGGAAAAACTAAACCCTTCCACACACTTTTCCACAAATGATCATCTAGTCAATCAACATTATGCAAGTACATTATATAAGCAAAATAAAAATAATTATTTGAATGAGAACTACCATTATTTTCATATTTTTATGAGCTATCTTTATATTTCATTATATATGTAGAATATATAATGTGTATAATATTTCGTAGTGTTCAGATGCAATCAAATTTAAAACAGTAAATTATATAACTAACTAACCATTTATTTTCAATTTGTGTGTCGGGTTTGGGTAGCGCCGCCCCGGGAACCATTTTTTGAATAAAAAACACCTTTGTTATAGGTTTTACCAAGTAATTTGCTATGTTTGGTGATTTAGCAAGGATGACGGGTTAATCGGGTGAGGTGTGTTCAGGATGCGCCCGCCCACTAGCTGCGTGGCGTGCCAGATCGGGAGAGGCTGGTTTGGGGAGACCCTTTGACCTATCCAACTGGTCTCTCGACCCATCGCTTTTCGCAGCTATAGGGATATATTATATGTCCATCACTCCTGGACACACTGATCCCTAGAATCCTACCCAATCCTCATACATGCGGTTAGTGTAAAAAACAAAAGTCTTTTAATTTGAATGTCTGTGGTTGAGGATTATATTGTTTATTCTGAAACTGAAATATGAGATCGACAAAAGTCAAGTAAAAAATCAGTTCACAATAGCTGAGTGGTTAGAAGCGTTGTCCCGTTAAGACAAAGATCCTGCGTTCGATTCCAGTTGCGACCGTTACCTTTCTTTTATTTTCCGTGTCTATTCTATTAGCTTTATTAGTATTATCTTGTTCTACAGTAGTTATCAAATACATATTACATTGATGGGTTTAAAAATTATTTAAATAAAATTAAATATTTCTGTGATTATTACATTTTGAAAACAGGATAATATTCCTTCAACTCATAAACTAAGTCCAATAAATAAACTGTGAACAACTTAACATATAATCATTATATTGCTTGTTTTTACGGGCTCTAATTATTACTTATTATTATTTATTTGAGTCCCAACCGCTCCCAACCATCTAGAGCAAGTAAGACAATTGCATCCCAAATTGGGGCATGTTGTGACGCTGAAGATAGTGAGAAGGGGAAGGAGATAAAGAAGAGGAAAGTGAGAAAGTGCCTGGCTATTCAGAACTGGTCACCAAACACGGTCAAATATATTTCAAGCAACGTTTCAAGTCTGAATGGTGGTCAAAAACCAAGGCGATACTGAGAGTTTATTCTACTAGAACATTTTATATAGAAAATTGTGAAATAACACAAAATAACCAAATAACAATTTTACTAGTTGAGAGCCTTATCCCTCGATCACGGAGGCCGTCACACGGAAAAAAATGAGTATTGATGATTTATTGAAATCCTATTAAAAACACGATTGCAATCCATTTCTTTCAAAAATATTAGTTAATTAATACTATATTGGAACACGTATACATGCAGGTGTCCTTTTGCTGATAAATATACTGACGAAACTTTGCAATATAAATTTTTTTATGAACACGTGTTCCAAGATCCTATTCATAATAAAATACTCGCGTTTTACCGACTGTTTGTTAGGAAACATTTCAAATCATTCGTTTAAGGCCTGCACTCCCGTTTTTAACAGGAATACGAATAATTTAACCAGATTTTTAATAAATTAGCAATATTTTATATCAGTTAGTTTTCTCTGTGTATAATTCTAAATGTCAATACAATTTTAAAAACAGTCACAGTATGTTAGTAAAAACTCTATAAAATTCACAAAAACGGTGCCTCAAAATCAATTCAATTATTTTCGTCGCGATTAAATTATATGTGAAAGGGTTTGAAAGCAAGTAGTGAATTTGTGACCAGAGTCCGCTGAAATATGTTCCTATTCGCCCATTGTCCGCAATTTCAGGTACTCTCCTCGCTTTATACAGTTGCCATAAATCCCGGTGACGTACTCTTCCTGAAATTGGAGTTGCATGAAAACTGAATATTAAAGTGGAACGATAAATAATCAAACGGGCTTTACTATTTTGCAAAACTGACTAAATCAGATATTACGAATAAATTAAATGTTAAGTTCATTCAGCTACGATTGAAAAAATACAACAGATCCGTTAATTTTAGAATTCCTGGAGAATGCCTGAATTACGGCATTTACAACTATTTCCCTTTTATTATAAGCCAAATAATTTTAATTTTAAATTTGTATGGATATTTCAGGCGTGTAATTAATGCTTATAATAATTTGTTATCCTTTGTGCTATGCATAAAAACCTTGTCTTATTAACATTAGTTTATCATTAAAAAATAATACTAATTTACCAGCTAATTTGTTCGCATTTGAGAAAAGCTCATTCAGGTCTTATATATATCGTTGCGTCTCCCTTACTGTTATGGCGAGAAATATAGTCTAAGCGGTATTAGAAAGAGAAAAAAACCACGCTTTATATTCAAATCTAGAAGTTAACTGCAGAAGAATTAAAATGTGCTCCTACATTATTATGAAGTTTCCAACGTGCGAAATAATTTATGAAATTTTGGGATTTTTTAAATTATTTATTTTTATATAAAACGTAAAAAATTACGGTAACAATAACGTTTATTTGTCCAATAAAATGTGTGCGTTCTTATTTTATTTTTCGTTATCAGTAATTGTAGTTAGAAAAAAACCTAAGGTGAGCCATTTTTAAATTTCATATATGATAGCATTAAAATTTTAACATGTCAATAAATTATATGTTTATTTCTAGTAGTAAAACTTGAAAGCGTATTTCAACATCATTCAAAAAGTTTTTTGTTTTCAGATACGTTTAGAAATAATCAATTTGTTTGGATTTTATTGCAAAGCAAAAATATTCTGATCTTCGGAGAGGATATGATATCTGAGAGGCCCGATGAGTTGGTAATTATGATCTGAAAGACGATGTGAACTGACAAAAAATGTACTCCATACAATTGAAATTGATTTTATTTTTTATTGTTTCTCTGTGTAATCTCCACCGTATTGTTTACTAATATTTAACTTTACAATTGAAAAAGTCCTCCACAACACAGGTGAACTCCTAGCGTGGAGCACAATATACTATACCTTTGTAATACTAATTTATTTAAGAATAAATAAAAAAAAAAATTTAAAAAAAATTATCTACACCGATTTGTCGCCAGTTTACCTAGTAAGACCTTTCGACTCCTAGGCCCGAGACAGAAAAAAGATATTAATTGTCTGTTCAAAAAAGAATTTATATATTTGACGTCGTTTCACACAAAGTAAGAAAAATATGACGTGCTCACGAACTCATCCATAGTAAACTTCTATCGGTTTACCTCGTTAGTGCCGGCATATTCAAGATATCGACATATCAGTTGGACAAGGTTTGAACTGACATTTTTTTTAAATTACCTTTGAATTTGAAACCATTTCTATAGCCAAAATAACTTTCAGAGCCATCCGTGCTGTAGTTCTGTAGACCTTGTATGACAAAGTTCTAATATAAAGTTTTTAAAGCTTCCATTTATTTAAGAAGGTTCTAACATCACTTTGATCCTTACAATTGCCATTGTGTTTGTATCTGAAAGATGATCGTTTTTACAAGGCACGATGTAGTTCTTCACTTAAGTTGGATAGTGTTTAAACTTCACCTTACCATGTTCTAAGGTATCAATTTGACATTTCATGATTTTAAGGTTCATTTGTGTAAAGTATTTGAGTTTAGTATAGTTGGAGCTCGGTCTTGGAATGGCATTTGGGAAATGTCGTTAAAACCTTATGCAATGAATTATTATGTCCTAGCTGGTTGCATATGGATCTGTCTGCACATTTAGGTATGCTCTAAAATGATAAGTTTAAGTCCTATTTAATTTTTTTTTTGAAATATGTTATACTTACATTCTTTAGGTACTCAGAATTCAAACTGAAAATCAGAAATCGGTAAATAGAATATGAGAAAAAATCGTCTTGGCAAACTTTGAAACCTCACATCTCAGAACAAGGAAACTAAAGTTATAACCCTGTCCAACTGAGGTGACAGTATATTTCTATGAGTACAAATTAAAAATATATTTATGTAAAAGCTGTTACATTTACAGTAGCAAGCAATTATAAAGGGAAATTTTTGCAAATGGATGTTAACAACTTGAGATTGATCATTTATAACTGGGGGTTAGATATTGGTACAATTTTAACAGAACCAAAATGTTGAGAAAGTTAGTACAATAACACCCAAATGAAAATCATCAGCTTCCTTTCCAATCTGCTAACAAACAAGTCTATAGATAAGAAGATTATTATATCATAGCTACTCTTTTACACTAACACTTTTACAATTCACACTTTTTACTTCGTATTATAAAGCAGAAAGAAACGACATGTTCCAAAGAGGAATCACGTCACGTAAATATAAATAAAAATCGAATGTGATTCATTTGAAAACCATTCGTCTTCTTACGGCGGTGATTTTTTTAAATTATCAAATAAGTAATTGACCTTCTCAACAGAACCTTTTCGAAGAATCATAATACATAAAGCAGGATCCGTATGTCCGGGATTTCTCGAGGATCGGATATATGACGTCGGCCATTAGGAACACAAAAACAATGGCGGCTTCCGGCCAGGAATTGACTCTCCAAAAGGACCGAGGGTAATCAGCAAGATAAATAATTGTGATTAATACTAGGCTTCTGGATTTTATGACTGGGTATGTAAGGCAAAGGACCCTTCAAGAAAAAGGGCTTGACAACTCAACTTCAACTTTGAAATCAAAGGTTTTAGTCAATCTGATGAAGAAGTTTCAATTTCATTAGTAATCTATTTGAATTAGAATGATTCAACGTAACGAAATTACGTGTCACTAGAGTTATATTATATGAACAGTAGTACATATCCCATTATCTTATATGTGAATAATATGGCTGTTAACTTTTTCGGTTATTGCAATAATTTGCAATGTTTTTTTAAATCGAATAGAAAAAAATCAAAACACTCTTTTTGCTTAAATATTTACTAATATTCTGACAAAATATTAGGCATTCGAACGCCTGACTGAGATCTCCCGTGATTTTTCCGCAATCCGAATTTCTACCGAAATATAACCTATTTGAAAAAAGGGGTGTAAATATTACGCGGCGCGTAAGGTCAGAACAGTGACAATCTTGACTGATCAACATTGTGTTTGTTAGGTTAATGCGAAGCTTTATGCTAGATCACTATTTTGATTAATCTTCATAACGAATTGGTGTACATTATGAATACGAAAAAATATGTTTTAGATAAATTGAAGGTTTTCCTATCGTTTCACTTGAGTAGAATACAAATAAAAAAATAAATTACTCAATAAAAAATATAAATTTAAACTACTAAAAAAAACATATTTTCAATAGAAATGTGTGAACGCGTAAAGGAAACAACTTAAAATAATGTAATATTATGGCTAAGATAATCTTTGACAGTTTCACTTGATTAGCTTTTTTGCTTTCTTATAAAATTATTTGCAAAATAAATCAATACCAGTTTTGTGCTTGAAATCGAACTTTTCTAGACTCCGTCTGTCAAGCGATTTTGATGCCTATTACCCACAATATAAGGTACACCAAGAATATACACATGTTTGGCTTGTAGCATCCTCTTAAAACGGTCTTAAATTAGGCTGGAGACCTGCTTACCACACCTACTTTAAACGGGCGTGTAAAAATCTAATTAGTAAGAAGGTACGTTTTTTTTCTAAATGTAATTTTTATGATAATCTAGTCGTGCCTTATTAAATATGTTATCTTACGCCTATTAACTATGATCGTTTTTTCTCTAACATTTGTATTTTCATATCCCTCTTTCAAACCATCTTCTTGTATTTTTTTTAACGCTTTTGATGGTCTAACTTTAATGTATGGTGTTCATTATTCTAGAGACTGGAGTTTTGATGACAAATGTAATTTTTTGCAGAAAATTTCCCTTATAAATGTATGGCAGAGCTGATAGCTGAATTAAGAAAAAAAATTTATACCTTTACAACTTACTTCAATTTTTTTTACTGGGCATTACTAGTCTGAAGATGCCCATAATAAAGTGAAACCAGATCGGTTCTCATTTCTACAGCATTCAATCAACAAATTCATAATAACACTTCTAATAACAAACGACAAAAAATGCCTGTATCAACACACTTCCGGCAGGAAGGGTAGTTCTACATATTACGCCGATTCTACTTGAATGGCAGAAAAAGGCGTTGCTGTCCCATCTTCTAATTCTTGCCTTTAGTGTGGAAGAATATTTTATCAAAATGAAACTAAATTTAAACCCGTAGAACAGGTAATGCATCCTTACAGTTATATTGCGATAAAATACGTACACTTTTTACAAATAAAACATCACTAAATGGCCCACCACTGACTAACATCAGTTTATGGAGTAGTTTAACAAAAGTAGGCTTTACTTTAAAACAATTGTTTTATGGTTGGGGTGTGATGAGTACTATGTGAAAAAAATCATTAAAATAAATGTATTATTTTCAACGATATAGCTGTTTTAAACGAGGGTCTTTGCCCAATCAAAGTGTGTTCTTAAGATTTACAATAGCATAATGGTCGTAAAAAGTTGTTAGTAAATACAAAAATATAAACAATTGCATAATAAATCACAGGCCGATGCAACCAGGAAAGCTTTGTAAATTACACAAAATGCGTTTAAAGAACGACAAATAATAGATTGCACGTCGATACAACCAACAAAGCTTAAAAAAAAAAAGAGATCAGTATTCAACAACAGAATTTTTTCGACTCGACGCGTTTCAATTGTAACGATTCTTGATTGCTCCACCGCAAACGAGGCAAATGGTAGTTAAAAAAAAAGATTAATTGGGATTAAATTTTAAAAACTTAAATTGAGTGTAACGCCGTGTAAATTGGCGTTGCATGCAAATATAGCCTGGCGGCTCGCACGGGTACTCTGCTTTGATCATATCATCCAAGTCCACAGTTTCACAGTATGTAAACTTAATGAGCTAACGCCCTAACGATGCATATTTTCAAACAGGTTTGCTGAAGTTTTAATGAAGTTTTGCCTGCGCGCTGAAAGCACCCAATGACATGGCGTTTTATTCACATTACAGAATTTAATGGGAAATTGAGAATATTCATGCCATTTTGAATTCGTATGCAACTCAAATTAAAGAAGTTTTAATGGGTATTTATTTAGCGCACGTGAGATTTATTATGTTTCTTCGAAAGGATAATTTATAATTTGTTTAAATGCAGTTGTAATTATATTTGTATGGCGTTAAAAGGTCACAAGTTTTTGATGTCGCGTTCGTTTAACAGATTTAATATAAACGTTACGTCGCATAGAGTTAGTTTTCAATTTGGGAGGCGGGTATGGGTACCGCCGACCCGGGAACCATTTAATGGATAACCAACACCTCTGGCATAGGTCACACTAAGTGGTTCGCTACGTTTGGTGACTCAACAGGGGTGTCCAGGTTCATGGGGTGAGGTTTGTCTTGGTCTTGGCGGGGGATGCGTTTGCCCACCTACTGCGTGGCGCGTCGGATCGGGAAGGACTCTCTATCGACTCATCGCGTTGCATCACAGTGGGAGGGATATATTCATGCATCCGTCACTCCTAGACACATTTGTTGAGCTAATGTAAAAAAAAAATTGCGATCTTTAATTTGTCACCGACTGTGATGTTTGTGCTTGTATTTAGTAAAGAATATTAATGAAGGCATGATTAAATATTATCTACATAGGTACATATATATATACAGCGTGTTAAGGAACGTAATTGATATACGTAGCGCCCTTCGTGGCAGCCGGACGCGTCATGCCGTCTTCCAACTGCTTTGTGTTTTTTCTTTAGTATTTTCAAGGGAAATGGGGCAACATCCCTTTAAAATTATTTAAAAAATCACTGAATCAACATTTTAAATTAACTTACCAATTAGAACTTTATAGTAATGTGATTAGAGTGCAGTGTGTTAAAAATGAATAATCGAAAATTGTGCTAAAAAATATTCGAAATTCGTTGAAGTTGAACTTGGGACGAGAATCGGTAACTGTAGGTACGCCAGATGTTTTCAATGGAATTCTTGGAAAATCTGAAAGCCCTAACAAGTGCCCAGGGTAATTTATTATCCCGACCGCCGCCTTTTATTGCGGGCACATTGCAACACTAACAACACAAACATAATCACCAGGAACAAGATTACATGGAGATGGACTTGCCGAACGTCACAGCGGTGCTGCCAAGGTTTGTTATCTATGTGAGGATACTGTGACAGCGCTTAATTAGCAGCAGACACATACTTGAACGGATGACGAACCTCGTGCTGGCACTGTTGGTGGGCGCGGTGCACTCTTTCGCTGCAGCAGCTGGTCCAGTTTCCTCACCACCTAGGATTCTTTCTGTAGATTCTCCATCTTCGTGTCATCTGTTTATGTACTACATTTTATTTAACTTAATTTCAATTTATTTTTGTAATATTTATATTTTGTTGAAATACCTGCATTAACTGTAAAGCGCCCCTGAAGTGATATCTCACAAAAGCGGCGCTATACAAATCATCCAATAAATAAATAAATACTTTAACCATTGATTCCTGACATTATTTGGAGGAAAAATTTAAGAAAAAAATTTAGGTCTGCGTTGACTTTTTGGATGTTTTTTTTTTCAATATATTTTTTTAAAATAATTAAAAAAAAAATTCAATACAAATCGACAGTTTTTGTCACATTCATTAAATTGAAACCTAAAAAAGTACGGTTGTTTTTCTTTGACTAAACGACATTACGTAAAAATAAGAAGATGAAACAAATTCATTAGATCTTGAAAAAAATGGTAAAAAAAATAGAAATCCATTATGCCTTTCATATCGAAAAAAGCTGAGATAAAATAAACGCGATTCTCAATAATTTAAGGACAAAATGTAATCGATTAATAGTAATAAAATAAATCATTGAAGCAAAAGTAATTGCTTGAAAGAATTTGGTGAAGCATTTTTGCGCTTGTCTCGGTGATACATTTTTTTAGTCCTTTTTGACGTTCCCTAATGAAAAATAAATATCTAGAAGGTTATTGATGTTTTAACGACTAACAACCAACGTTGAAGTTATAAAATATAACGAAGCTGACATTATAAAAATCAACTTCGTAAAAAACAAAACTTTTAATGTAATACATATTTTAATATATATTTAAATAGAATATATATTTTTTTGGTTTGACTAAGGATTGAACCTTCCTCCCCTGGGACTGATGTCAATTATGCCAACATTAAACCAAATTACAATTGAATAGTACCGATATTTATTACGTTTATTAACTGCTATAAATTTTATTTATTAAATATAATGTCACGAATTTCATGGCATTCATTTGTATGGCACGAAATATAAGTACAAGAAGACAATGAGAATTTATCATACCGTTTCAATCAGTACTGACTTTTAAAATTATTTTTAGTTTTTTAGGAGCCTGCAATTACTCTAACCTGCAAATACCGTGTTTGGTATATTTAAAAGTACTGTTGATATTAAATAACTATAAACTCAAGTAATACCCGCTCATTTTTTAATCGAGACTTTTTCTACGAACACAGTTAAATAATTATTTGAATACCAGATCATCTAGGCATCGATCAGAGTTGATATATCGAAGCATTAGGGCCATCGATGGTTTAAATTGAAGCAACCATTAAGTAATCCACTCTTACATAACGATACACTATTGTTAACAGGTAAGAAAGAAGCAGAACACAACATAAAATGCATAAGACTACATTTTCTCTACACCGAACATTATTATCTCTTCTCTGAGAAGCTCCTGAACCGTGTCTTATACTCGTATTATGGTGTAAACGCGACAAAGAACTATTTGCAGGACATCCGATGAACCAGAGGGGCGCATCGGAACATTGCATTGTCGTTAGGGTGATGATGGAGGTAACATTAGGGGTGGAGCGGAACATCGCGTGGTATAGTGCCAAGTTGCTCAGATATTGAGGAATAGAGTTTGAAATAATATAAATGTAGATAATGCATCTGTGAAGAAAATTTGGTTATCACGAAAAAGTTTGATCTGTTTGTATGTTCGTCGAAGTTTATATCTCAACGTATAATTATGAAAGCTAAAATCATACTACAAAGCATAAAAAATAACGATCAAAGCTGAAAGCCCAACGTTTAAGGCTCAAAGCTATAAGGTCAAAGCTCAATGATAAAGTTCAAAGATCAAAACACAAGCTCACATTTTAAAACTCAAAACTTAAAGCCTAGTGCCTAAGCTACTCGAAACATTAAGGAAAAAAATTAAAGCGCATTGCTAAAAGCTTAATTTTAAAGCCACCATAAATCTTAAAGCTCAAACTTAAAACTCAAAGATCATTGAAATCAATTTTTGACTTAATGATCAAAGATCAAAACTCAACCTTTAATGCTAAAAGTTTATAGCTCAAAGGTCAAAGAAATTCAAAGCTCAAAGCATTTCAATGTTTACATCTCAAATCTTTCAGAGAAAACAATAATCGCAAATCAAACGATCATTACAACACGGGCAAGCGCATTGAATGGTGGTCCAAAAAAATCTTAATGACTGTAAAGAACAATGCACTGAATAAAGAAAACTAAATTAAAAAACCTTTCGCCGACATGTTAGGCTTTAAAAACAACCCGTTTTCATGCAGAAACTAGCAACCATGTATAAATGTTGTACAATAAATTGTACCGTGACTGGTAGTTTATACTTGAGCGCCGTATATAAATAAATTGTATCTAAGAATCTATCAATTCAGCACGTTGTAAGATGTAAATACTGCAAGCAATTGAAACCTCCTTCGCAATATCATTTAAAACTCGAGTTCTTCACGCGTCCCATTTATAACGCGTCTGAAGCCACATAGTTGGTGAAGTTCGCTCGGATTTGGCCAAGGTAGATTGCGATAATTCGTCATACGTGAAGAGAGCTTAAATTTGAATGGTTTTGGGGAGACTTTGTAATGAACTCATGTCAGCTAGTTCAATGGCCAGACATTGATGAATGATGGATTGTGGCCTGAATTATGAGGCAAAACTTGCTGTGTTCTTACCATGTAAAGTTCAATGGCTTTGTGCTAGAAAGCAATCGCGCATCTAGGTTGGTCGTTAAATTTGAGAATAATACGTTTAGTGACACGTTTTTTTTTTAAAGTTAGATCATTAATTTTTATTTATTTATTTCATAAATAACGCTCTTTTTAGAAGCTTTCACACAGGAGAAGAATTTTTCATATTAGAAAATATTTATTGATTTTTTTAAAATTAACGGCACAAGTAATACTTAAAATAACTGAAATAAGAAAGAAATGAAGGAGAAACAAAAACAACGACGAAACATCCTGTTTCGCTCTGACCTATAAAAGGTATGCCGTGCTAAAATGTTTAATTAGTAAAACTTTATTCTTCAAAAAAGGCACCTTAATAACATCAGCTAACATAGCATAAAAGTTATCAATAGTGTGTAATCAATATGATGGAATTGTAGCATGAATCCGTAGTATAATTGCCACAATAATACATACTAGAGAACCTTTATCTAATCAAGTGTAGGAACACGAATGTGAATTAACATTAACATATAGCCCAGTCAATGAAGGGAAAAAGAGACCCAATGTCGGAACTAATTCCCCGAAAGCTGAATTTTTCACAGATGTTAGAAGACCTTTAGACATGTATTTTTACAAAAGTCCCCGACTTTCCCCCTTGTGCTTCCTTCCCCACCCCCTCTTGAATATATTTTTCAAAGCCTTTCGGAATACGCTAATATCTCCTTAATGGTTTTATAAAATCAGATTATTTATTTTTTGTTTAGTTTCTAATCAGTTATTCTAAAAAATTGTATTCTTTCATTTTTGCGAGAAAAGCTATACAATCTCTACAATTTATTAGTAAAGGAAAAATATCAGTTTTTAAAATAATATTTCAGAATATATTTGCACATAACTTTTTTCTGAGCCTGTTAACGAAAAAAAATAAAACAACAAAACTTGTAGATAATATTTTTAGCTATAAAATAATGTATATAATGATGGGTTTTAATTTATAATAAGGCACGTAGGCTGTTAATAAGGAGCACGGCGCGCGGCGGCTCGAACGCGCAGCGAGAAATTACAAAAATGCAAAAACCTAAGGAAAGTAATGATTAATTCATGTGTTTTTTTTATATAACAAATTCATCTAACGTTGAAGAGTTTTATTGCTATTTACCAGTTTTAGTTCGGAGGGGGGGGGGGGGGGGGGTAATATAAATATTTTCCCCTGCCCAATGAAGCGCTTTCATTATCCACCAACCGCCGTGCCCCGGTCTGGCTAAACAGTAATGTTATGTTGTATGATTGTTTGTTACATATTATTTAAATAAAGTTATGTGAAATAAGCCAAAAATACCTACAACAGCGTGGGACTACCCTTTCACAACATTAAAATATTGCAGACCTTATGTTATGGCGAAGTTCTAAAAAATCTTTTGTGGAAATTCTCACTTGTTTTATTATGTGCACCTATCAACAATAAAATACCGGAACAACAAATCACTTAAAATAGTGCATACATCTAAAATGGTTTACTTTCAAAAATATACCACAAAAAATATTATAATGACAAAACGGTTTGTTAATTATATTATATACTTACCAATATTATCTATGACAAAATTAGGCAAATATTCAAATAATTTTCTAGTCAAGAGAGTCTTCCATTTATTCGTCATACTGGGGTGTGTTCAGACATGATAATCCGTTACGGTTATAGCACATGGCAGAGCAGGTAAATCCAGATTTTCTACAGCCACAGTAATTTTCACATCCAGACTTGCAGGAACAGGACACCAGAGAAAGAAGGTCATCAGGAGCAAATGGTTTCAAAAATTTCTTCTTTCCACCATTTTCATTTTCATTTTCATACCTCCATCCCCAGTTTATAGGGTTTAGTTTGTTTCCTAACCAAAACTGTACTTGCAAATAAACTCTCAACAAATGTTGATGACACGATTCTGAAGTCGGTGGTAGTTTTGCCAAGTCAAATTTAGATTTAAAAGCTGATTTTGTCGTTAGCTACCAAGACCATACATGGCGAGAGCGAATTTTTCTCCATTTTGCAACAAGTTCTCTTCAGTTGCATCTTTTTCCAGAAATGCCTCAGCTGCGCGTTTTGCTTCGGGATTGTTTTTCATCATGTCAACAGCTTTTATCTTTCCTAACCCATATAAAGATGGGGTCGTATCACAGCCCGTAATGGCATGGGTAAATAGCATATGTTTTCGAATATCTTTATGTAACATTATAGGTTTCTCTATGATGTAGAAAGTTCTTGAAGGGGCTTTTCCACCAACATCTTTACAGAAAAAAATAGATTTTCCTTCAGGAGCAAGACTTACAAGTAATACCAAAAGATCACTATCCGTGCCAACAACAATCACTTTTGAGAAGATGTTGAGTTGTTCGATGCCGGTTAGTACAATGTCAATATCGGCATCACTTGCGGCCGTGACTGTTTTCAAACCAGATTCACTAAATTCATGACACAGTGCTTTAATCATTATTTTTGTTGTTTTTCTTATTAGATAAGAAAGCTTCATTCTTAGTCAAAAAACGTGTAGTGAAGTTTAATTCAATATCGCACGATGGGTTGTTAGCCGACCTTTGTCTTGGCTCTTCATATTTTACAGTTGGTTCTTCAGGGTATCCATCGAAAACGACAAGAGAATGTTTGCCAAATTTAGTATGGACGAGACGTGAGTATGATTTAATGATGTCTCCGTAAGTAGTTTAAGTTTGCCAAACAACAGAGTGTAGGAGGTATCCCCCATCGATGACTATTGCAGCATTTTCCAAATCAACTTCGTCATGAATACTTTCGCTAAATACTTTCGCCATACATGATTTTGTTCCTTTACGAAGGGAGATTTCTTCAAAAATAGAAGGGGTCTTGAAGCCAATTCATATCCTAAGTAGGTCTAAAGCTTGCTAGGACTATCACTAATGCACAGTATTCTGTTAAATAGCTGCTGGGGGTTTACTGAAACTTGTCTCGTCCTAACAGTTGCGGATTTGAATCTTGCTGGGTAGTCACCATGTCTTTCCTTTTTAGTCGTATATCTCCAAAATTAAATCCTTTCATTATTTGCATAGCTGCCAGGCCCACCTCATAAGCGTTATCACAATTGACACTATTATCTGAAATAAACCCTGAAGATAAAGACACCAGCTCCCCCGAGAGCTTGGTGAACGGGCTGTGCTGTCTTAGCCATGATGTATATTTTCCTATATCTAGCTCATCCCTTTTCTTCCGTGATTCGCGCAGCTCAACATACTGTTCAGTAAAATTAAATTCTATACCGATGAATTTTTCAATGCTCTCTTGCACTTTCACGTAGTAAGTGGTTCCAAGTTTCCACTTTGACAAAGCGCTGTCAGTGATTCCGCGCCCAAGTGTCAAACCTGCTACTGACTTCATTGGTCGCATGAGACACTGCTCGATGATCATGTCCGTCCACGTACAGGACCAATATCTGTCGCTTTTTTTATTGTAAAGTACCCATTTTCAGTGAATAGTTTAAATTCTTCTTTAGTTATTCTTGATTCGAGTTGCAGCATACTTTGAACGTACATATGTGCTGATTTTGCGCATGGTAAATGTCCTGCCTTTTGGAAATATGGAAGCATATCAACAATAGTATTTAGGTGCATTTTCCGATTCCCAGACTTCTCTGCAAATATAAATCTAAGCATGAGGTCGATACAATGTAGAAGGTAAAGCCACAACTTGGCAGTCCTACTCGATGATTCCTTAACCCTGTCACTTGTTCACTTGCTTCAGTATATGGAATCGTCTATTTTAGATTGTCATCATTATTAACCTCCTCAATATCTTTTTTCCACGTAACTAAATCTTGATACATATTTTCTATTTGTCTTAATTTCCCATCAATATCTCGGTATTCTTTTCTCATTACGTGGACAAGAGACGCTGCTGTTAAAGTGTAGGCTCTGTTTGCCCGAGAATATTCATGTCCATTGAGCATGTGGGTTACTGTTGAGGACGCGTAAACTGATTCCCATACATTTCCTACATACCTTTATTTAAATAATAAGTAACAAACAATCATACAACATAATATGACTGTTTAGCCAGACCGGGGCACGGCGGTTGGTGGATAATGAAAGCGCTTCATTGGGCAGGGGAAAATATTTATATTACCCCACTCCCCTCCGAACTAAAACTGGTAAATAACAATAAAACTCTTCAACGTTAGATGAATTTGTTATATAAAAAAAAACACATGAATTAATCATTAATTTCCTTAGGTTTTTGTAATTTATCGCTGCGCCGCGAACCGCTGCGCGTTCGAGCCGCCGCTCGCCGTGCTCCTTATTAACAGCCTACGTGCCTTATTATAAATTAAAACCCATCATTATATACATTATTTTATAGTTAAAAATATTATCTACAAGTTTTGTTGATTTATTTTTTTTCGTTAACAGGCTCAGAAAAAAGTTATGTGCAAATATATTCTGAAATACTATTTTAAAAACTGATATTTTTCCTTTACTAATAAATTGTAGAGATTGTAAAGCTTTTCTCTCAAAAATAAAAGAATACAATTTTTTAGAATAACTGATTAAAAACTAAACAAAAAATAAATAATCTGATTTTATAAAACCATTAAGGAGATATTAGCGTATTCCAAAAGGCTTTGAAAAATATATTCAAGAGGGGGTGGGGAAGGAAGCACAAGGGGAAAAGTCGGGGACTTTTGTAAAAATACATGTCTAAAGGTCTTCTAACATCTGTGAAAAATTCAGCTTCCGGGGAATTAGTTCCGACACAAAACCTTCATTGACTGGGCTAATAAGGGATATCCAATATTATACATAACAGAACTGTCTGCCTCAGTTACGATTTTTTGTACTTATTTAGTGATAAATTGAAGATGTCCACTGACTCGGTATAGTTATTTCCCTCCGTTAGTGTTCTGGGAAATGAGGAATACATATGGTAGTTAGTTCCAGAATTTCTATACTTATATAAATTCGGACTTCTAATATTACATAGTGGAATCTGAAAGCTTATCAAAGCAAACAATTCTGAACCATCAAAAGAATCATTTAGAATTGTATGTCGAAATACCAAAGAAAAAAAAAGTTTCACACAAAGTTTTTGGGACTGTTTTTAAAGATATCGGTTTAAATATTCAAAATATTTCAGAACAAATTACTTATTAATATTTAATAAAAATGATGTCATAAAGTAACAGGTGGCGCAAAAGTACTAATTCGATTTTTGTAGATAAATAAAAAAAAGTTATTACACATTTTTTATTTATTTAGTCACCATGTTTATCATTGTTTTGAAATTTCAAGAAGATATTAAAGAAACAAAAATATAAAAGAGATTTGAGTAGAATATTTTCTTCGCCCTCCTCCATAGAAGATCCAGTGCTGAGAGGAACTGGGTTTTCAGCTACTTCTATGGTTCAACTTCATGGTTTGGGTAGGGTTTTTAATAATTTAGTAAGGAATAACTGAGCTTACTCTAGGTACACGGATACACTCATAATACACTTCTAATGAATTATCTCTTCAGTTGTCAAATCAGTCTTTGAACAGGAGTAAATATTAGCAACGGAAACGATATTGTGGTGAGTAAGATTGGAATAATTTAACAGCATCCGTATATATTAAATGGAAATTAATAATACAGAGATGTAGAAGTGTAAGGCTTCTCAGGAGGGATGATGGAGTGGCCGGAGGGTGGATGGAGGATGTAATGCTCGACAAGGTTTAGTAAAATCAATTATATTCAGACGTAGGCAAGATAGAGCTTCAAAACGTGTACATCTCAACACAGCAGCATCCCTCGAAATATGATAATATTCCAATATCCAAATTTATTAGAACATGACGTTGATAGTGGCTCTATAAAACTGGATTTCGCTTTAAATAAATAAAATTAAAACTTTAGCTTTTCGACTGCTTTTGAGTTAAATTTAATTTTTTATATGACACCTCACAAAAGCGCCTCTGTCTGTAAAGTGTAAAAGCAGAGGAGCTAGCTATCTTGCCACCCGGTTGGGCAGCGTTGAGAGGGTGATTAAGGTAGGGTTTGTAGGAAGGGATTTATTAATGCGACTTTTGAAAAGGCCCATATTGACGCCGGTAGTATTACATTTCGAATTACAAATTACAATTCGAAAAACGAAAAAACGAGTCGAAGAAACGTCCCGTTTTTACGAAGCCAACATCAACTGTGAACGCTCGTGTCCGTCGAGTTTCACGCGCGTGCACCGGGAATAAATCCTACTAGCTTCTTAGATCAGGCTCTATTAAAATACCGGTAGAATAGAATCAGCATACCCACATTGCATCTGTGCGTTAGAAACGGAAATCGATCGAGAGTGATGGATTCTCTCAGATGAATCTTGAAGATTCGTAACGTTGATTGAAATGGTTTTGGCTGTGCTTAGTAAAACTTGGGACTCTTGAATTCCTTCCTCTTTTTAAATTTTTTGAATCGAGAATTTCAAAAATCCCCCGTCCCCCGATAGCATGGATAATTCAATTCAATTGATTAATCCTTGGCTACGGAGGTCGCGGTTTAAAATCCCGGCTTACACAAGTAAATTTTATTTGATCACCTATGTTATTTCACTTAAAATAATTTATGACAAAGAATATTTGCGGCAAGTTCCAGATTGGTAGATACTTTCAGTATTGCCTGGTGAAAAACCACCATTCAGAATCATACGTTGCTTGATATAACTTTAGCCATGTTTGGCGACTAGTAGGTCCTTTCCCAACTTTATAATAATTATAATAATAATAATTGGATAATTTGTAGAGCGCCGTTTTTGTGAAAAATCACCTCAAGGGCGCTGTACAATTTATTTCCTAGGATCTACATTTGTTATTTAGACCAACTGTGCCAACACGAAGTTGGTTCGTCATCCGTTCAGGTATGTGTCTGCCGCCAATATAGCGCTGACATGTGTCTGCTGCCAATAAAGAGCGCTGACACAACATCCTCATATATATAACAAACCTTGGCAGCACCTATCTTACCCATTGCCCAACCCCCTCACCGCCTTAAACCTCACAACATACCCAGATCGGGGATGCCTTAGTCTCACTGGCTCCAGACAGTTAGAAGCAATTGGGAGTCTTATGCGGTTTCCCATTAAAAAATATTCCATATAAACACATATTTTATGGCGCTACGATGTACAAGATTTCTGATACATTGATGATTGCTATATTTGATTACCTATTAAAAGGATGGACCGACGCTCTGTAGAGAATCCGCTTGTATAGCAGCGCGGGTGTAAACTGTTTTTTTTTTTTAATTTAACATAAAAAACGTAACAGGATAATAAACAAACATACAATTCAAGGTAAAATTTGATTTATAAGAACAGTAATAGAATAAATGTTAAATGACACAGCAATAAGATATTTTTTTCTTTTAAGTTTTATAAAACTATCTGTAACATTTATATCCATGTAGAGATTATTTTTTATTATTTCACATTCATAAAAAACAGCGGATACATTTTTTTTTGTTTGTAATGCTTTGTCTGCTTATTCACTTTTTAAGATGTCTTCTTTAAAAACTAGTATTTACCTTATTCTTTGTGTTATTTTAAAACTTTTACAAATTTCATGATTTACTTTCTTGTATTGCATCTCTACAGTAACTCTTTTAAAATAACTTAAATTTATATTTGATATTGTATTTCCACTTAAACCATAGACACAAGATAAAAATACTTATAATACCCACACTCAGGCTTCGCCTTCGTGGGATTTTTTTTAATTATGTACATTTATTTCAATATTTTTTATACATTTTTCAATATTTTATGTAACCATGTATGTATAAAAAAAAATTCAATAATAAAAAAATAAATAAAAAATAAAAAAATAATAATAATAAAGAGATAATAATAGTAGGTATATTTAAGTTGGATATAACCTGCCCTCACCATTGGGGCAGAATCTTAGGCACAATCAATTCGTACACTGTCTATGGTTTACCAATATATATTTATATATATACAATAAATGAGTTCTTATAAAACTATTTATTTACTAGAAAGGTACCTACAACATTATTCATTACTGTGCGCCACAAACTTATGGAATTTAATACTACGTTTCTATGAAAGCTTGATGAAACAACACATTATATAACTACAATGTAAGAATAAAAAAATAAAAATGAAAATGGTTCTGTCGCATCTAGCAATAGAATCCAGGACCTCAGCATTGCCAGGGCTTTCGTCTACCACTGAGCTAATTTGACTCCACCAACTTCGGTAACATTTAACTATGTGGAGTTAATATAAAAAAAAAAAACTATATCATACTTCGACCGACAAATATTTTTTTTGTTTTTTTTTTACTAAACGAAAGACAAATAATCCCGGGTTACGAATAACCTGGCAATATGAGAAAAACTCCTACTATCACTAGAGTAAGCGGAAAATGTTGCTTGTTTTATGATGGAGGGCTTAGCAAGTCGAGTAATTGAACACACTACGCCTGGGTGGGACCCAAACGCGATGTAAACTTAGCCACCGACAGGTCATCCAACAATATTTTCATTTTTTAACGCATATTTACATATTTATTTATTTATTTATTTATTTCACGCCTATTAAGGCTTTTACATACATATATATATAAAAAATATTTACGAAATTATACATGAAAATAGTGCAGGAAACGACTATTAATACAATTGCAGAAAAATAAATATAAAGTCAAAATATCACTCAACTTGATCTACACAGAATGCAGGCACAACATATAAAAAATCCAAAATATTTTTTCTGTTGCAGTTGACAAAATTATTAAATGTTAGTCAAATCAAATTAAATACCTTTATTAAAATATTCCACTACTCGATGAAAAAAAAAACTTCAATAGGGTATGCTTATATATTGAAATTGATGTACTAAATATATCAACAACATCTGAGTATTTGTTTCCTAGTTGTTGAATCCGTCGCATAGGAGTATGATATTGGGACGTTGACATAGAATTGCTACAATAATATGGTAGGTACTGTCTTGAAACCGACCTGCTTGGAGTATGAAAAGAGATTACATATAATAAATCAGGGGTATCAAACATTGAATTAATGATTTTATACAAACAGGTTAAATCGGAAATAATTCTGCGATCAGATAATTTTATTAAATTTAATGAACAAAGTAAGTTATCGTAATTTAGGTTTTCTCTAGGAATGCCCATTTTGAAATTTACATATCTTAAAAATTTATTTTGGATTCTTTCAATCGCATGTGAATAAACCTCATAATTTGGGGACCAAACCGTGGAATTGTATTCTACATGACTCCTTACTAGTGACATATTTAATGTTTTTTATATGTCACTAGTAAGGAGAAAGTAAGGAGAAGAGAGGAGTAAGGAGAAATATTAAGAAAGTGTTGGTTTTCCTTAGTCTCGGCAGGGCTGAGGTCCTGGGATCTATTCCTAGATGCAAGCGAATCTTTTTCAGATTTGTCTTCAACGATTAAAAATTACAATTTGAGGTTTTTTCGTTAAATTATTTCGAAAATACTAACTACAAGGTGGAGCAAAAGTAATCACCCTATTGGAAAACGCTATAACTTTTGCAAGTAGCGCCAAATGTCAATTCGGTTTTGACATTTGTAAAGTAAACAAACGTAAAATACAAAACGACAAGATATGAATGCGGAATAACAAGCAGTACCAAAGTTTATCATAAAAAAAAAATTACAGCAAAAGAACATCGGGTGATTACTTTTGTCCCACCCTGTATAATTACAGTCGCGCGAAATAGCGGAAACTCAATGGTCGGCGATTTTTATCAGTAAATTTACAAACGCAAGACATACGGTATATATTTAAAATATATAATAGTATTTTTACTACGAATTCAAAAAGATCACTGTTTCCCAAAAGCATTCGCAGATATAAATCTAAACAATATTACATTCTAAGCCTTCTAGCTAGTACAAATATCAACTTCGCCAACAGAGTTTCAATATTGACAGCTGGATGTAGACTGAAAACGAAAACGTAAACGTATAGTCATGTTACGTCTGTAAATGTACAAACCAAAGGGCTAGCCGTCGAACCGTGCGACTCCCGTGTTGACTCTGCTAACGAGGCAGGGACCTCCAAAGCGAAGGCGCTTAATGAACCGTAGAAAATTGTACTGAGAGTAATGAAAAAATGTAAGAATTTATTCAAAGAAGTATTTTCACTCTGACATTTTTTGTATAAGGTATTGCAAGGAAAGGTATTAGATTTTTTTTTGTTATTTAACCCTCCGATGGGCAATGTGGTCTTGCCAGGCCATATAAGAGGTGTGAGCTATCAAACTAGTTTTAAATGAAAGCAGGGGTGCAAATAGCGCGTGTGAACGTGTCAATATATTTTATATATGTAGTATATGTGTATTTAACGGGACAAACACCCTGTTTAAGCGTACAGTACCAACGATGGCAATTTTTTTTTTCTTCCAGAACTTGACCAGTCGAGTGACATAGCGATACTTGTCGACTAAATCCAATACTACCTGATTCACTTCACGATCAGCATATGGAAGTTTTCCAGTGTAAATTTCTCCTCTGAGCGGGTAGTTGGTATCTGAATCGCAGACCCACCTTGACCTTGATACATATGCGATGGACTGTCCAGGATATATGACACAGTACTTGACGTTTTTGTCTTAATTTTTTTTATTCTACCAACTAAACCCAAACTCATCAGCAGTAGCAGCTCGCCGAAATGTAAAGAATATTGATACCGCTTGCCAAAAAGTCAACGGAAAAATAGAAAATTGTATTTATTTATTTTGAAAATTAAAATGGACCACATTGCCCATCGGAGGGTTAAAATGCGGTATATAAATGGAATGAAGTTTTTTAATGAGAATGACTAATTAAATAAGAAGACCTAGAAAAACTTCACCCCATGAACCCGGGCACCCCTGCTTAATCACCAAACGTAGTATACCACTTGGCGTGACCTACGGCAGGGATGCTGGTTATACCAAAAAATCATGGTTATACAAAAAATCTGTGACTGTATTCCCATATAACGTTTTATACTCACAATTAGACAATAAGTTAACAGCGCCAGCTTATTTCCTGCAGGGCATCAGACCTCCCTAAAAAGTACAGGGTAGTAGATTCTAAGTCATTGAAATGATTGTTTAGAAAAATGTTTAAATATTGTTATGGAGAGAACATCGTGATAGGTCACCCACGAAACAATTACACACGAAATCGATCATGGTCCATCGACCAAAATCAAGACGATGCACAATGGGGCCGATGACCCCGAAAGTTGGCATCAAATCAGTGGTTGCAATGACATCAAATCTTTTTCGATTTTTAGTTCCGTATAGACATGTTGATAAAAATAAGTGAAAAAAAAATGTTCGAAAAGTCACGCATACTTAGTACAAAAATATAAAATTGAATAATATAAGATAAATTAAATCAGTCAAAATGCTCACTTTATTTCTCGTGCTATTTATTGACAGTTATACACATAATAAATCGTCTTCATCATCTTGTGACAATATACTATCGTCATTACTACTTGATTCAACTATCGAATCATTCCTGGTAGTCGTATTAGGGTCTGGTGTCTTTAGCATTTTCAGTACTTCTTTTGAAATTGTCTTCATTGTCCGGCTGCTGAACTTGTATTAAACGCTCAGCAGTGTGATCCAGCAATTGTTGCAATTTCACTTCCGCTGAAGATTCCGTGACCGTTATGAATTCACTTAATGGGTAACATTTTTTCTTAGCTCCTTGTACAATTTTGTATGAAGGAAATACCTCTTTATCCTTTTCTCTTATTAAATTGTATTGGTAGCGACTAAGTTTGGCATCTACAATCAAAGCTAGTGCTTCATCACCACTCAATACCTTTTTGTTTTGGGTTTTATCGGTAAAAGCTTTTCTGTACTTATTTGCTCTGGTCGGCGTTCTTAACGTGACGTCTTTGACTACAGTCGATGCTGCTGCTTTACCTGCCAACCGAAAACTCATGTGGGTAGCAAAGGCTAACTCAGTACTAGATGTTTTAGATCGCAATAGTATAGTTTTATGACATTTCGTACGCTCAGACGACATATCAAATGACAGTGTGGGTCGACTTCTTTTTGTTTTTACTATTTCTGGTAAAGGTTTATAATTCTTAAACATAAGGAGGCTTTCGAGCCATTCTTTTAATAAAAATTATTATTTAATAAAAATAAGTCATGGATTCTGTGACACTTCAACCATTTGGTTTTCAATTTAGAATAGAATACAGCTATTTCATTAAAAAAGTTATTTTTGATTAAAGAGTTGACAATGAGTAAGTTCTAAGAGGTGTTTTTTCAGGAATTTTACTTTTTCGTCAAATTTCTTAACGCCAGAATTCTTCATAATCGTGTATAATTCAAATCTCGTTAGAACCACGTCAGAAATTGTATCTAAAACAAAACACATTGATTATTAGACTACAACTGTTTTTTTATGAAAACTGATAGTCCTCACTTTCAAGTACTATAATTAAAAAAAATGTGCATACTTGCAACTACTTATAATTAAATCTTGTAGCTAAGATACTAAACTATATAAAAACAATTAAAATATGACGGGATCTCGTGGAACTCTAAACTATATACCTCTATGTTTAACATATTCACAAGAAAATATTTAATTTAAATAGGTGTTTGTTTTAATTTAAATGTATGACATATAGTATGAGGGTATCAATAACTACTATAATATAATTATAGTGCATACCATAAGACATCGTATCCATATTGAATTGGATCTGTACACTTGATAGATTTTGCTTTTTATAAACTTGAAAAGTATTGAAATTTACGCGCTTTCGAAAACTGACACAGTCACCCGCACAAAGGTCAAGTTCAAACTGACCTCTTCCCGTCAGTATCGCTATTAGGGCAAAACGCTTCGGGGTAATTATGCAACACTTAATGAACTTCAAAACTAGCATACTTGCTTCATTGTAAAGAACATTTGATTTTCTGAATTTCAGCCAACGCGTTACATGAAGTCGCCCCAATGTGCGATGGTAGTAATAATTGGAAGGGCTATAAACGTATTGACCAGAAATCGTTTCACAAATTTCCTAAGTAGAGATGTTAACTGCCGCGAACTCTTTCCAAATCAAACGTAGATATAAGCACTACAGAACACAACCTTAACCTACTGCAAATATTTTATTAAAAGTAAAAAATATTTGACATATTGTAAAAAAAAAAAAAAAATAAAAAAAAAAAAATAAAAAAAAAAAATTAAAAATTAAAAAAAAAAAAATACTACAATGACGATGATGAATACTGACGTGTACCCAGCATTGCCCGGGGACTTGTGAATGGTTTGGGGTCAAGTTTTGATGCTGTTTATTCTAGTGTACCTGTCAATTGGGTGCATTTTAAGGGTGGAAATAATATTATTGTGTTGTAATATTTTTCAGTGTTTTTCGACGATTTACGATGTTTTAGACCAGCCCTGGCCAACCCGTGGTCCGCGGGCCGCATGCGGCCGGCGGTGCCCATACGTGCGGCCCTGCGGTCATGTATGAGAATTTTTTTTTTGATGATGCTTGCAATTTGATCCATTTGGTGTCGATGCTTCCACTGTTTCAGAAACCTTACAAATGGAACTAATCGACCTACAATGCAATGTTGAACTAAAAAATATATATCCCACGATTCCAAAAATTGAATTTTATAGTAAGTACATTACAGCAACAAAATTTCGCAATATAAGATGTTTTGCCCAAAAAATTATTTGTGCCTTCGGATCTTTGGATACGTTTGCGAAGCTTTTTTTTTCCAAAATGAAATAAAATAAAAATAGGGCGTCAATAACAGACGTAAATTTGGAAAACCAGTTAAATTGTGCAACTTCAAATATTGAAATAGATTTAGAAAAATTAAGCAAGCGAAAAGAAACTCAAATCTCGCATTGAAAGAAGTGGTCATGATAATGGTTTTATTAAAAATTGTTTGATTTATGTGTCTTGACTAATCTCAAGTTGTTCTTTCTCATTCATTCTCAATCTCTAATTGTTAAAATTGTTAAACATGTTGATTACTATAAAAATACATTTTTTGTTTGTTCAATGTGTGTTTTCTTTTCACATCTGGCTGTAGTGTTGTTTTCATCACATTTACCTGATTGTACTTTCAGATTACCTCTGCAATCAAATTATTTATAATACTTACAAAAAAAGAATTAAGTATGAAATTTGTTGTGATAAAAAAATGAAATTATTTTTGTATAATGTCTGTATGTGCGGCCCTTAGTAAATTTTAGGTCGTCAATGCGGCCCGGGGTGCAATTTGGGTTGGCCAGGGCTGTTTTAGACCATTTTTCGGGTTTTACCACAATTTAACACAAAAATAAGGTTTTTCTACATTTTTTCACGTTTTACCACAATTTTACACAAAAATATCGTTTTTCTACAAATTTTGAGGTTTAATGACGTTTTTACACATTTTGCATGGTTTTTCAATGTTTTTCAATGTTTTTCGACGATTTACGATGTTTTAGACTATTTTTCTTGTTTTACCACAAATTTACACAAAAATAACGTTTTTCTACAATTTTTCAGGTTTTACGGCTATTAGACACATAAATTCGGTTTTGGTAAGATTTTTGAAGTTTTATGACGTTTTTACACATTTTGCATGGTTTTTCAATATTTTTTAGTGTTTTTCGACGATTTACGATGTTTTAGACCATTTTTTATATTATATCACAAATTAATACAATAATAAGATATTTCTGCAATTTTTCTGGTTTTACCACAATTTTACACAAAAATAACGTATTTGCTTCACTTAATCGTGTCATGTCTTCCACGAGCGTCCTCGACGACTTCAACCATTCACTTCCAAGTCATACATTCTCTTTTCACATCTTTCTTCGTTCATAACTTATGCCTTATTTGACCACAAAAAATTATTAGATTCGCAACTTCCTCGGGCATCCTCGACTTTTTTAACCATTCATTTCATGTAGTATCATGAAATCTACATTGTTACTGTTAAAAACTACGTGAAGGCGAAGCTTAATGCTAAATCACTATTTTGATTAATCTTTATAAAGAATTGGTATACATTATGAATACCAAAAATATGCTTTAGATAAATAGAAGGTTTTCCTATCGCTTCGCTTGAGTAGTATACAAATAAAATAATAAATTACTCAGTAAAAAATATAAATGTAAACTACCAAAAAAAAACATTTCTTCAATAGAAATGTACGACCGCGTAAAGGAAACAACTTATAACTATGTAATACAGTATTATAACTATGATTATTTGTGACAGTTTCACTTGATTAACTTTTTTGCTCTCTTATAAAATTATTTACAAAATAAATAATAGCCAGTTTTGTGCTTGAAATCTAACGTTTCTAGACTCAGTTTGTCAAGCGATTTTTATATAAGGTATACCAAGAATATACACGTTTTTGGCTTGTAGCTTCCTCTTAAGTCGATTTTAATTCGACACCGTACATCATTCCAGTGAAGAGATAATGCTTTAAGTCTTTCCCAAGGGTCCCGACTTCTCCTACCATTCAAACCACAATCTAAACACTCCTGGTACCAATAAGAACAATCTTTGAAATTTTCAGAGAAATTGGATTAATGGTACAGGAATGCGTAAGAGACAAACAAATATACATTCAAATATTGAAGACAATATTAGTGATTTCTAAACGAAAATCTGAAACAGAAAAATCAGAAAAGGAAACGGTCACATCTGTGTCTTCAATATTTAAATATTACAATTTGAGGTTTTACTCAATAAAGTTATTCCGAAAAATAAATATACATTCATTTTGATATATCTAGATTACAAATATTTGTTATTAAAAGCAAAGACAATTGTTATTATTAACATCCGACCTGATATAAAATAGGTCACATAGGCTAAGAAGGAAATAACAAAAATTATATTCTGAAAATACAGGAAGGTTCTGTTCATCGAACCTTAATCGGAAATGAAATGGGTAAACAAGTCACGCTTCTATGGTTTCTTTTATCAATAGTTTAGTGCTATTTTCTATAATATATAAAGATAGTTTATTTGGTCATAGGCTTTTATACATCCTACTCCCAGTTAGCATCAAAACAAACATGTTAATTTAAGCTCTTGTTCAATCAGCTATGAATGTTCTACAAAGAGTGGGTCGATTTACTACATAAGTATGTACTCCAACTAGATACTGATTAACAAATTTATCATTTATTATTATTAATTATTATTTTTTTATCTTTTTCACAATGTCATTTAATGAAATGAAATATTTTATGTATCAAAAAATATGTAAACATTAATTCATGTATTAAATACGTCTGTCTCGACACAGGTTTATCCTAGTGAGACAGACATCGAAAAAAAAACCTGTAAAAAAACTTTATATTGATAATAAAAAAAAAATAAAAAAATAAAAAAGAATAAAAAAATGGGGTAGGTACTTTGTCAAAATATGTATTGAAAAATATTTATTTAGGAAATTCAAAATTTCTAGTTTATCAAAGATGTGTCTATGGACCCACGCTTATTACAAAAAAAATTAGGTTAAATTAACAATATTCAATGCTAGGTAACCCAATGTTGACCAAAGTGATGTTATTAAGAGCAAAATTGATGTTTTTTTGTGTCGTACCGGATTTATTTGTCGGTGTTTTGTTAGGCTTGGTTGTTTGTATGTGTTTTACCAATAACCTTGATACTTTGTCCCTCATATTTCTAAATTAAGTATATTCTCGTCGTCAAAGGAGATGGTTTCGTATATATAATTTCATTTTTTAATAAGAAGAAGAATTTGGACTGTCTTGGAAGCAAATTGTTGTTGGTGGTTCGGGTATATAGCTTTGTTTGGGAAACGGCTGCTCGGCTTTTATCAAACAAAATTTAAATTTGTATTTGAGGTCAGAATACACAACAATTTTTTTGCAGATACGTACAACTTTATTTGTATGTGTTTTAAAATATGAAATAAAAGGCATTAAAGAAATCAATTTTTCAAGATTTTAAATTCAACTTCAGATATTTTTTGTGAGTTAATAATAATTACTGAAAATATAATTTTACCCTATCTAATCTGTAAATATTATCAAACCCAAAGTAAAAATAGTATTTTGATGGGCTTATATTTAATTTACAAACAACAGATTTACGTTGGAATACAAATTTACAAACAATAGATTTACGTTGGAACACAAATTTACAAACAACAGATTTACGTTGGAACGCAAATTTGTCGTACATAAAATTAAAATTTCGACCAAAAATACGTTTTTTTTTTAATGTTTTATTTTTGTCATATTTTATATTACATTACATATAAGTTGGGCAAGATTTTTTTTAAATAATTTAGATTAACTCAAAAAAATTGTGAAAGTTGTATTTGCCCTTATTTTATAATTTCTAACATAAATATATTTAAAAAAATATATAAATTAGTACATTATTCTTATAATTAAAAAAAAAATTTTACAGTGAAGTATTTTGGTATTAATTAAAGTTTTTTATAAGTACGTATTATTTTTTGTGGCTATAATTACCTCAAGGTACCGCAGTAGAACTGCGACTGTATTGTGTGCTTCTTCGCAGAGTGGTAAGTGATTGGTTATCTAGTTTTCCTTTCTTATCTGGTTCTATACTTCGTATACTGTTACCCAATTCCAGCAAACAGCATTTTATTTCGTTTCGTCTAAAGTATTTACAGTCCATTTTCAAGTTAACCTGAAGCTGCATAATTTGAATGCAATATTTTTCATTAAAATAGATGTATTCACGAAGAAAAGATATTTTTTCTACCCGTAAGTAATCCTTCGGAAGCCTTCATTAATTGTTCAATAATCAATACATAATATCGATTAATACGTCTTTTGGAGGATCACAGTATTTTGAAAAAATTGGTATGATCAATGTGCATATTCTAGAAGAAATTGGTATGATCAATGTGCATATTCTAGAAGAAATCGGTATGATCAATGTGCATATTCTAGAAGAAATTGGTATGATCAATGTGCTAGAATATCTAGAAGTTGCAAACATAAATGTCAGATAATTATATTCATTAGGCTGATATTGGGAAAAGCTCGCATAGCTCTCATAGAAATTGTTGTCTCTCTTACTGTCATGGTGAGAAATCTGATCTAAACGGTGTTAGAAAGAGAAAGCACCACGCTTTATATTCAAATCAAAAAATTAACCACTTAAAACTTTAAATATACACCTTTATGAAACCAAATCGCAATTTCGCTAAAACAACTTTTGGCCGGAGAAATTTTAGATATTTTGCAACAAGGCTATATAATGCTCTCCCACTAGCCATTAGACTGAACGATTTTTTTTTGAAATATAAAACAGACATCAAGTCTTGGATCATCAGCCAAGACAGATCCATGATCAAAAATTTTATAAAAATCCCTACATAAGTATGTACTCCAACTAGATGCTGATTAACAAATTTATCATTTATTATTATTATTTATTATTTTTTATCTTTTTCACAATTTCATTTAGTGTAATGAAATATTTTATGTATCAAAAAATATGTAAGCATTAATTCATGTATCATATACGTCTGTCTCGACACAGGTTTATCCTAGTGAGACAGACATAGAAAAAAAAACCTTATATTGATAATAAAAAATAAAAAAATAAAAAAAATTTGAAAAAGAATTATGAATTATTTTTACATTAAACAACAAAAAAGTGGGTTAACTTTAAAATTAATAATACGTTTGCCTAATACAATCATTTCTATATCAGTAATTTTATGTTAAAAAAAACCTCTATTAGGTCACTTTTAAAACTTTTTATATTAAAACAAAAATATATGTTTACTTCTACAATAAATCACCTTTAAAAAATAGATTTTAGTTTTAGGAAACGTTCCAAAATATAAAATTTACTCGAATTTTATTGCAAAGCGGTAAAAATCTGACCATCTGACAGAAAATGTCAGAGGCCTGAGGGGTTGAAAATCTGTGTCGCGCAGTGGACGACGATTATTTTTGTCTTGCAGTGCGCGCCATTCGATTAGTAAGGGTTAAGCCTCATCTTAAAAAAGGTTAGTGTAAACAATAATAAAAGGTCATTAACTTAATAAACAATTACATAGATATAAAGGTAGGTACTCACCAAATCAATCAGCTGAGACAGTCTGAGTCCCAGTTTGACAAGCACAGTATTGTTATTGTTGGTGACAGGTCGAATGAGACGATTGTAAGTGCTGAGAAGGTCATCATAGAGCCTCTTGGCGTCAGGGTTCCCTTCGCAGAGTTGGGGACCCAGAAGGACGGCTGTCACAAACGTCAGAATCGCGCGCGAAAATATTCCCCTACCGGTCTTTGAATCAGATTTTTGACACGACAGATGCATTTTGATTTTTTTTTATGCTGTGTTGAGAATATAGCCAAAACTTATTTTTGAAAGCAAAAGATTGTTTTTATTTAATTACGGGTTGCTAATGTGTAAATTATGATTAGATTTTGTCTGATTTTTTGGTAACTTTTTTTGTGTCATATATTATGTGTATTTATTTGTTATATTCCGAAAAATCAAATAATGGAGTGTTTACAGGTTTTGAAAAATAAACTTTTTCACTTTTGTTATCAGGAGACTTAATTGATTGTGTTATTATTATTGTAATGTATTGTCGGAGATATTTTTTATTCGCATGAAATAATGTCACTTGCCGAAACGGAGTATCAATGGCAGCCGCAAGTAAAGCTTCTGTCAAAACAGAGAGCTTTATTTTTTAGGTTATGTTATTTCCAACGCCCTACAACTTCACAACATACATAAGAATCCTTCATATTTTCATAACAGTTCACAAAAACATTGTCTTTTTCACTAATTTAGTCCATTCTGACGTCAAAACGTATTGTTTTTCACAGAAAATATCATTTGAATACACGGAAGATAGAGAAATACGAAGTCTTTATGCGTCGACTCTAGCAAATAAGTACAGATACCTATAGCTATATTCACTCCGGTACTGTTACTCCATTTTCCCATTTTGCGAACGAGGAGCTCGCAATACAGGAATACCAAGTTTGGGGTCCTGTGCGACAGAGTGCCGTCCTACTCCAGAGAGAATACTGTCTCTCTTCGCAGGCAGAGTTCTCTCTCTCTTTCGTTGTACTCTAGAAATAAGGGAGTATAGTCTATTCGTTTGATAAACCTTCCTCAAAAATATCAAATAAAAGTTTAAATATTTTACTAATTTGCGATAAGTTTTGTTATAGAACATACTCTGCAAATTGTAAAATAGGTCAAAGCAGTTACTCAGTCTTTAAAGACACATCAAATATAATAACTATATTAATAATTTGCCAAAACCATTAAAATGATATTAAGTACTTACATCCAAAATAACTTCTTTCAATTAAAAAAATGGCGTAAAATTCTTTTCTCATTTTGGATATAAACGTAAATTTTTTTGATATCTTTTCAGCAAACGTGAAAGAATCTTTTGCCGAAATACCTAATAATAATTTTGATTGAAGGTATATTTTTACTGGATTTGGAAAAATGTTTCCCATTTTTTAGTAAAATAGAGCACAGTTTCTTTGGTCCAGGCTTGGATTTCAGGGATCGATGTATTTACGCATGCGCTCTTCTGTTTGCCCCCAAAACATCTCCGTTCAACCGTCATCTCACACGTTGTCATGGTAATAAACATCTACAGGTTTTAGTTATTATGCGTCCGACGTTTGGTTATGCCATGAATAAACGAATTTTATATTTTTCAAACAAAAAAATAACAATATCTTCTCATATAGGTAATGATCTTTTTTTGTTTGACAATGCCTTAAAACTTATTAATTTCAACCGACAGAGATTTTAAAACATTTTTTAGTTAAAGAACTCAGGTATTCAGAAATCAGGAAATAAAAAAAGTTTTACAGTAAGAATTTTTTACGTATTTTATTATTAGTACTAGAACATACTATCTAGCGTAAAAATCCGGTCTAAGCAATGAAGAGAAATGGCTTCGTGTTGAATAATAATAGTCAGTGGTAAATTCTTCAATATACATAAGTCTATTTGACACCTAGGCGGCAGGTAAGCCAAGGAATTTTATTTACAGTTCAATAAAAAAATATTAATGTTAAAAAATTATGCAAAATGAAACCCAAATTATTGGCTTTAAACATTTAAAAAGTGTACCTATTCGACAGAAAGGGGTGGAGCGCTTACTCGGGTGTAAAATAATTTGAAAACGAAAGGAAAACAAAACAAAAAAGTCATATAATATGTCACGGGAGAATAAAAAAATCTTTTTAATTTTTATTCCAAACAATGGCAGAAATCAATGGTTAAATTAAGTCAGGTACGTAAATCGATAATTAAATTAAGTCAGGTACATTAATCAATGGTTAAATTAAGTCAGGTACTTTAATCAATGGTTAAATTAAGTCAGGTACATTAATCAATGGTTAAAATAAGTCTGGTACATATACCATTGGTTCAATTAAGTCAGGTACATAAATCAATGGTTAAATTAAGCCAGGGATATATATCATTGGTTCAATTAAGTCAGGTACATATATCCCTTATATATTTCAGAATGGCGATCGCCATACATTCCCATTGGGTTATATGGCAAACGATATGCTGAAACATTGTATTCAAATCTAAATCAGGAAACTTCGTATTTTAACTAAGATTTGTAATAATTGTCAATTTCGTCAGTACAACGATTAGTGACGTAATTAAGTAAAATTTGTTTGCTTTCAATATATCAACCTTTCAATAGAGTTTTTCAATGCCCAAAACAGATGAATTTTAAATCATCTGTTAAAATAACTTACCCGGAAAAACTTTCGCTTTATTTAAGTTTATATACTTAATTTGTTAGAGTTCCACAAATAAACACACGCAAATAAAATACTTGTTTCGAATTTATTATGTTTTAAATAATCACATCCAAAGAACCCCCAAATGAAGTTTTGAATAGATAAAATTGTTTTATTGATATTTAGAAATACAAAAATAAGATTTTTTTCAATAGCAGTAAATCGAACTTGCGTCCGTGACCTACAAAAAGCATGATAAAATCTTTAATGCTAAGCAAGGCCGAAACGTACCCGAAAATAAAACTGATTTTCAAAATGCCATTACGCGTCCGTTCGATTTATTGTAAGCCCAAATAACGTTCCTATTTACGGCCCTTTTATGGCCGGAATGGGCGTCTTTGTGAGAATTCTCTGGGAATTCTCCGAGAAATATGATGGCCCGGCATAATTTTGTACATTTTGTATGGTTAGTATTTTCTCGAAGCCATTTGCATAATTTTCGCCGAAGGTCTTCCCTTCGGCTTCACGCGAGAAGGCCGTGAATCGTTACGTCCTTTTTGCTCGCAGCCGGCGGTTTTAGTTTTGAATATTTTATAGAGTTTTGTATGTGTTTAGTCGCTAATTATTACAGCTTGTTTAAGTTTACATGCAAAGTGTGTTTGAGAACAAGGATCAAGCAACATTTAATAACGTCCTCTTGCTTGCAGATGATCCTTAATTATTCAAGGCAATAATAAATGTTATTGTCAAATAACTTATCCGAACTTTTGGTGTCAACAATAATATAAACAAATGTCAAATTATCAAGGTTTTTATTTATTTATTTATTAACGCCCTTTTTTGTAACTCACTTTAACATAAGAATATTAAGAAATATACATTATTTTTAGTACATAACTGAATTGCTTCACTAACAACATTTTATATTTGTTTATACACAAATTGAAGGTGTCCACTGACTTAGTATAATTGTTTCCCTCCATTAGTATTCTGGGCAAAGAGGAATACAATATATGGTAGTTAGTCCCAGAATTTCTGCACTGAAATAAATCCTGACTTCTAGTATTACGTTTTGGAATCCGAAAACTTATCAATTCTAGCAATACCGGACTATCAACTAAATCATTTAACATTTTATATAGAAATAACAAGTCAGTGAAAATTCTTCTGTCTGACAATTTGAGCATATTCATTTAATTTAACAGAGTGTTGTAGTTCAAGCATTTTATAAATGTACTTAAAAACGAAATAAAATGTAATTTTGTAATGTTTTTAAAGGAATAAACTAATTGAATTTAAAATTGAATTGAATTGAAAAATAATTGCTGGAATACCCATTTTAAAATTTATAAAACGTAAGAATTTGTTTTGTATTCTTTCAACAGCTTGTACATGTATATTATAATGTGGGATCCAGACAGGAGAATTAAACTCAAATTGACTACTTACATAGGCAAAATATAACAATTTAATACATTTTGTATTGAATAATGAATACAGTAATACTTTGTTGTCTCGGAAATTAATGACTGGTGTATATGGTTTGATTCAATTATATCTCATTATATTTCATGCACAAATCATATCCAATAAAGCTTTAAAAATGTTGTGCTTTATTAAGAGTATCTTATGATTTTCGTAATATCAACACTATCGAAACATCGTTAAAAATATCCGTTTTTCTCAATTAACCTCGAAGTATATATATACATTTGGGAAAATTATTGTAATATGATTGTATATTTAATAATATAAAATAAATATAAATCAAAATTGTAAATGTCATGTATTGAGTATAATTACGTAGTTTGGTGTCCGAATTATGTAGTTCATTCGCACACCATTGACAGAATCCAAAATAAATTCTTAAGATACAAATTTTAGATTTTTGTTATTTGTTTTTGGGGTGTTATGCCGTGTTTCGCTAACTCCTTCTTTAGCAAACCTTTCGGACAGCATTGCAGTGTCCATCATCAGGGCAGATGTGTTATTTGAGGTTGTGGTGAAATGTGAGCTTATGTATTTTTTTTTTTTTTTTTTTTTTTTATATTTACTCCACACAGGAGGCCCTGAAGAAAATAATTTCCCTTAGGGCCTATGTCATCTTTGGGGATGCTGTGTGGAGGGTCTTTTTGTGGAGAGGAAGGAGTGAACATGGGTCTTGAAGAGTCCCATGTTGTAGGAGGGAGGAAACACAGAGGCCGGCAGTTCGTTCCACAGCCGAGCTGTTGAACTTAAGAACGAATCGTAGAAGCGACCCGTTCTCATGTGACAAGTGTCAACTGTGTACAAATGTTGGGCACGCGTTTGGCGTGTATCCCGACTACGCACCGGTGCCAAAGGGATCAATGACGCTAGTTCCTCAGAGCATCTTCCATTGTAATACCGATAGAACAAGGACAGCATACCTACCTGACGCCTGTGCTCTAAAGATTGCAGTCCGTTTGTTAAGATTGGGGAATCTATCAAACGGACCGCCCGTTTCTGCACAGAGTCAAGGGTTTTTTTCAGGTATTTTGGGGCTCCAGACCAGAGATGGCTGCCAAATTCGACAGTAGGGCGCACTTGCGATTTGTACAGGGTGAGCAGTTGTGTACTATTAAAGTATCTGCGGGCCCTGTACAGTACGCCCAGCTTCTGAGAGGTCAACTTTACTCTGGCTTCGATGGAGCCCCCGTACCTGAGCTGGTCACTTATAGTTACACCAAGCATATCAATGGAAGGCCTGTTCGGAAGATTGCTTCCGAACAGGCCTTCCAAAATGTATGAGGTTGTGATACCGTGTTGAATATATGTAATATGATACGTTATATGTAATATGATACGTTATATGTAATATGATACGTTATATGTAATATGATACGTTATATGTAATATGATACGTTATATGTAATATGATACGTTATATGTAATATGATACGTTAATGTTAGCTCAGATTTTTGGAGCTGGCAACACGGTATCACAACCTCATACATAAGCTCACATTTCACCACAACCTCAAATAACACATCTGCCCTGATGATGGACACTGCAATGCTGTCCGAAACGTTGGCTAAAGAAGGAGTTAGCGAAACACGGCATAACACCCCAAAAACAAATAACAAAAATACTTTTGGCCGTGAAAATCTTAAATCAAAAATTTTAGATTAATTATTCCCAGAGAATGTCGGGATTAAAGACACCTACTTTACTAATTATTTATTAAAATTATCGGAACGAGGAATGTGTTCATTTAAAATTATTAATTCTATGTTGTATACCCCTGAGTAATTTCATTCCACATTCCTGACAGGACAGTTACAAGACAGTACCTAAAATAATTTATTATAATTTTGTGGAATATACTCTTAGTATCACCCTGGTATAAGACCGCCAATCAGAATTGAAACGTTGCTTTTAAATGGCTTTGGCCGTGTTTGGTGACTATAGACTTTCCCATCTTCACCTTTCCAATTCCCCCAACCCTTCTACCATCATCCTCACACCATACCCCGATTGGGGATGCTATAGTCTCACTGGCTTCAGACGGTTGAGAGATGTTGGGACTTCTTAAAAAAAACACTAATTTACACCCATGAGACGAATCCAAAATTTGGGAAACGTATACCGCCATACTTTAGATTATTTAGTTCAACAATGTTGCATTAAATATTTTTTGTCTTCAAATAGAGCATTGGATTTGTTTAACTCTTTCTGTCCAAAATGAAGTTGGTTGATAAAATTTGAAAAATTTTATTATTTTATTTTCACGTTTATGTTTGTGATTATAATGTATATAATAAAGAAATATAGATGTATTAGTCTTTTTAACTGGAATACAGATAAATAAATAAAATTGAAAACTTCTTTGTGGTTCTCCTTTATGCAAATTATACGATATTGTAACTACAAGTATTTATTCTACCTAATTTATTTTATAAATATATTTTTATTTTTGCAATATTATTTCATTTTTATTTGCATTACGTTTGTAAAAGCCCTACGGGCGTTCGATAAATAAATTGACATGGATTTTTTATTTTTTATTTGTATTTTTTTATTCAATTTTCCCAGAGCCTGAAGTAATACGGTATTCCTGTTGATTATATTATGGTTATCAAGCATACTTTGCATTTTCATTTATGTTTTTTGTGTACTATTCTGTTTCATGTTTCGTTGAGGTTTATTTGTATCATCTTCTTCCTTAATGATTAATATTACAATTTTTTATTTTAAACGTTTTTTGAGGAAAAAAAGATCTGCGGTGTAATTATTATTACGCGTGACAGCTTTTTCGTCTTCCCAAGGAATTATCAAACTGTGGAGAAGCCACTTACGATTTTTCTCCATTATTTTTTTATTCAGGGTCTTATAAGAAAAATCTTTAGATAAATAACTTTTGTTTTTATTATCTAATATCTGTCGACGCCACGCTGTGGCTCAGTCTATCTGTGCAGATAGAGAAACAATAGCACAGGGGACATATATATATAATAATACAATATAGGTATATAAAACACATGCATATTAAAATGCAACGGTCCAAATTTTAAAGCAATCGGTGAATGACTTTCGCAGATTTATGATTTTGAACAAACTAATATTAACATTTTTATTTACAAAGAAGATAGATCCTCTTATTAATTATGAACATTCTAAATTGTATGAAGTGCAGTAAGAACCGAGCCAAATCGTTTTATTCTTCTTTGCGTTTTGTTTCTATTGGTGGTTGAAGAATAATAATAACACCTGAGATCTCGACGATGTTTGAGATGTTGTGTTCCTGCCAAAAAACACTTCTCACATGGGTGGATCGCCTACTGCCAAAATTTATTTTACCACGTTATAAACTGAAGTCGCAGTTGCATTTCAGTTCCACTGCAAAATATAACGTGAAGAAAAGTGGAGGAAAAAAGAACACGCCCAATCCAATATATTTAAATATTTAAATTTAGATATCGTTTTCTGAAATGAATAAATAAATAAGTGAATGAATGAAATGGAATCTTATTAGTGGAAATTAACCCATTTCTCGATATTTGATTGAGATGCAAAAATATATATAAACTTTAGTTGGTACTCATGGACATACATGTGCAAAAATTACCATCGGTAAATATACAAAATACATATCGGTACGATCCAATTAGGATTTGACTTACGTGAGAGCGTGGTTTAATCATTTTAGTCAGTACGGGGAGAAAGATCCAATCCTCATTCAAACAAAACAAATTCATTCAACCATTGATAAAAATGTATGAAGATGTTATTGTAGAAAAAAAAATCTTTTTTTTAAATTGTCCAAGTTTTATCGTGTTATCTATAATGTGTATTTGCACTTTCATTAAAAGATAGAAAAGTGGCACAGTTAAAATGCACATATATATTCAATTTTTGTGCATTAAACAGAAAACCAAACAATCGGCCAAAGAAAAAAATTTCCAATTCGTGTGGTTTAAAACAGGCAAACTGCTAATCCGGAAAGGTCCGGGGGAAAAAATTATACAAATTAAAAATGAAAATGATTTTAAATAAATGGTGTAACTAATGTAGGTCACTCAGATCTCATATTAACATTATTCTTATTTAACATACCACCATGGCTGATCTACTCACAATGAACTTAAATAGCACACACCAACATCACACAACCAATGATACAAAACTATGTGATTCTATTATTAACACCCCAGGTTCTCTTACAATATTTAACCAAAATATAAGATCCCTGAAAAAAAACTATGATGAACTTGACATACTCTTAAGCAACTTTAAAACAGATTTCAAAATTATAATCCTAACAGAATGTTGGATTTCAACAACTTTTACAAAAAAATACAAAGACAATTATACTTCATTTCACACATTAAATAATAAAAATCAAAATGATGGCATTGTTGTATACAAAAATGATAGTATTAACGCTTCTTTTTCAGAAATTGAATTAGTGAATTCAAACTGTCTACAAATAATCACCGACTGTAATACATGTATTCTCGCCCTATACAGATCACCATCCATACCTAATATTACACCATTTATAATGGCTCTGGATTCTCACCTAAAAAAATTAACTTCATTCAAAAACATCATCATAGCTGGTGATCTAAACATAAACATACTTCCTAATGGTCAGCCTCAAAACATTGAATACCAACTGATGCTTCTGGAACATGGCATTATAAGCACCATTAATACTCCTACCAGGGTAACCAAAGACTCAGAATCATGTATAGACCACATTATGGTTAAATCAAAAAGACCAATAAGTAGTGCAGTATACGAATCTACAATCACAGATCACTACACAACAATGATAGGCCTAACTTCCCCAACTATGAACTCAACTTTCCAAAATAACACCGCAAAAAAAAAATTAATTACGTAAACCTAAAACAATGTTTAGAAAAACAGACATGGGAATATCTTACAAAAATTAACTCACCAGAAGAAGTCTGGAATTATTTTTTAACATATCTACAAACTCTCATTATACAAAATACCATAAAAACATCCACATCTATTCCACACCGCAAAGTTAGACTTAAAAAATGGATTACTCAAAGCATCATCAATAGCATTAAAAAAGGGACAAACTACACAAACAAGTTAAACTGAACCCTTATGATACCTCACTTTATTTCTTCTATAAAAGGTACAGAAATATTTGTTCCCTTACAATACGTAAAGCCAAAGAATTATACTACCGAAACAAACTGATAACAGCAAATTATGACCCTAAAACCGTATGGTCAATTTTGAGGGAAAGTACGCATTAACAGAAGAACAAAGATGATACCATAAAAAAATTACTAATTGATGATGAAGAACTCCACTTCCACGAGAATTATACACGTATCCTCAATTTTATAAACAAACACTACACTAATATTGGTATTAGCCTAGCTGAAAATATAAAAACTACGTTGCCTCTCAGAGATATCCAGGAACCTCAAAACAATACAACAAACATCAGTAATGATAATTACAACAGACATTTCAAATTACATAATGTTACGCTAGAAGATACTAATAAAATAATTCAATCATTAAAGAATAACACAACTACAGGACCGGATGGTGTAGACTCTAAAACTATCTTAACACTAAGTCAACAACTACTAAAACCACTCACATACCTAATTAATCTTAGTCTAAAAGAAGGAATCTTCCCTAGCTTACTAAAAAAAGGTCTTATTATTCCAATTTACAAATCAGGACCAAAAAATAATGTAAACAACTACAGACCCATAACTACCATTTCGAAAATTCTTGAAAAAACTATTAAAATACAGCTTCAACACTATCTAGAATCAAATCACATACTCTCGATCAACCAACATGGCTTCAGGAAAAACATGAGCACAGAACATGCAATAGCTACTGTAACGGACTTCATTACAAAAAATCTTGACGCTAAGAAAAAAGTTGTATCTATTTACTTAGATCTATGTAAAGTCTTCGACACAATTTCACACGAAAAACTATTCATAAAGCTAAAAAACATGGGCATTAATGGAATAGAATTCGATCTTATTAAAAGCTTCATGTCTGACAGAACGCAACAAGTAAAAATTGACAGCAAGACAAGTCATCCACTTTTGATCACGTACGGAGTCCCACAAGGGAGTACTCGGCCCTCTATTGTTCCTCATCTACATAAACGAACTATGTGACATTGAAATTGAAGGTAAAATCGTGACCTTCGCTGACGACACAGTACTTCTCTGTCAAGCAGCCACATGGAAAGATGTATTTATAATTGCCGAAAAAAGTCTATCAGTTGTCAAAAAATAGCTAAACTGGAATACTTTTACCGTTAATACAATAAAAAAAAAATACATCACACATAGTATTACACAAAGAGGTCAACCTCCACCTAACATAGACCTGTTTCTACATGACTGTGAACAAACTTCACCCAATTGCCAATGCGAGCGTATAGAAAGGGTAAACCAGACAAAATACCTAGGGGTCATTTTTGATTCACACTTACGCTGGACTGACCACATAACTTTCATTACTAATAAACTAAAAAGAGTCATGCACCTAATAAAGTCAATCAAAAATATTTTCCCACATTCAATACTTAGATCTATATATTTCGCACTCTGTCAATCGATTGTTACATATGGCATACTGGCTTGGGGAAGCGCTACAAACACTGCAATCGACCCAATACAAAAAATTGAAAAGGCAATAATTAAAATCATCTTGCAAGTACCATTCCACACAAATTCAAGCGAAATTTTCAAAACATTAGACGTCATGTCAATAAGACAACTTTATGCCAAATCTGCACTACTAAATTTCCTCCAACAGAAACTACACATTCTAATACCACCTCAAACAACAATAAAAACAAGGTCGACAACAAACAATACCCTGAACATACCGATAACATACACCACACACGGACAAAGACACTTCCAGTATTACGCTTCAAAACTTTTTAATTGTATGCCCACCACTCTGAAACTACTACTAATGGGAAATACATACACAAACATTCACAAAAAACTGATCACAGCCTGGATCAAAAAACAAGATATCCATTTTATACAAAACATTATAACACCAAACCAAACATAATCATGGATGAATGTGTATATATGTATGTATACATGTATTTACTTATATGTGTGTATGCATGCATATATGTTTATTTATGTATGTATGTATATACATGGGTGTATGTATATATGTGCACATAAATAAATATTTTTTTCCTTTTTCTTTAAATAACAATGTACCACCATTAAAAAAAAAAAAATTAAAATCCCAACTTTGATATAAGAAAATTTAACCAATACACATAAATACATGTACCATTTAATCATAACCACGTAAACACCTCAGCACAGGTTCTCCCAGTGAGGTGTTCACGAAACATATAACATTACCCACCACAGTGTCACCTACTCAAACCTACCTCACACCCAGCATAAAAAAAAAAATAAAATAAAAAAAAAAAAAACACCATATTAACAACAGTTCTAAATTTATGTATTATATACAAATGTAAATATTTGTTATACACTGTAATGTATGTATAGAAATAAATAAATAAAAAGAAAAATTTAACGTGAGATAAATATATGAAAAAAAGTAATCCTTAAAAAAAAACATTGTTCAAAAATTTTATAATTAATAATATAAATGTATAATTTAATATGGGGTGTAGGGTACAAATTTAATAGGTACACATAGCATAACATCACGCATGTACATATAATCATAGGTACACATAGCATAACATCACACATATATATATAATAATAATAGGTACACATAGCATAACATCACACATGTATATAAAATAATAGGTACACATAGCATAACATCACACATGTATATATAATAATAGGTACACATAGCATAACATCACACATGTATGTATAATAATAGGTACACATAGCATAACATCACACATGTATATATAATAAGATTAATACAACTTAGCAAAATACTAATACTACGATATTGATTTTAAATAACATAGACCCGAAATAGTAAATAAAACGAATAACAACACATAAATCAAAGTATGTGCTTTATGCAATAAATATTCATGTGTAGTACGAACCCCGTGAGTTTTAGTAGAGAGATTGGGCATGTAGGTAATAATTTGGGCTTGTAGAGCGAATAAACGATGAAAAGGGTGCAAGGAAAATATATGACACAAATGTCATTGGTAGAAGAAGTCGGATATGCCCGAGGAAGACATGCCACGATCAAGTGAATCAGATACTCGAGTCGGGCCATGTCAAGAGTCAGAATAACAGAAGAGTATGCATAATACCAAGTTATTTGGCGGTCCGTCCAAAATACCTACTCGTAAGGTACAAATTGTATATGGCAACAATTTTTTTTTAATGAAGAGAAATTATGAAGTTCGTTATTATCAATAGGATTGAAATTAATTATGTGGAGTAATTTACGTAAGTGGTAAATTATCAAATTATTAAATTATTAAATTATTAGACTGTGTAAATTATCTTTAAGTGAAGATGAGAAATTTACTGATTAAAAATGTTGCTAATTTATTAAGAATCTCTTCAAATTATTCGTAATCCGGTTAAAAACGGTATTGCAGACCCTAAACGAACGTATTGATAGGTTTCCTGATAAACTTATTGAAAAATACCAATGTATTATCACGATGTCAAAACAGGTGTTCATACAAATCTTAACACATTTCGCATTGCGTCATTATATACACGAACACGTTTTCCGATGTTATTACGAATTTACTAAAATTTTATCAGAAAACGGCTTGCAATCCCGTTTTTAACCTGATTACCAATAATTTGAAGAAATTCATATTGGCATTACTCATTTTTTTTGTGTTTACTTGAGTTGAGACTTGTGCAAGTATACTTGAAGGTGGAATCAATTTGCACTAGTGTGATCAAATTTCCTAACCTGCTCAGTGCACAAGTCTGGTAAAAACATTGCACTTTCAAACTGTATACTTGCGTAAAATACGTATGTTCAAGTTTATTTGAAGGTGTGTGAGAAAAACGTCTTGTGGGAATTTTTCGAAATGTCTGGCGACGTATAAAGGGAGTTAAGAAGAGTTTTAAATCTATTTCGATATCCGACATATATGATTACCGCATAAGAGTTAATATTAACGAAGCGTATTAAAAATTAATAATCAAACTCAAAGAAATTCACGCAACTGCATATCGAGATAAAGTTCTTAAAAAAAATTATTACATTTGAAACAATGGAAAGGAGAAAAATAAACGAGGATTCCCTGCTACGAGCAAATTTATAATTTACTACTGAAATTGTGGTACTATGTCCGGTTAAGTTTTCTCTATCATCAGCAGACTTCGAGAACCTCTATTATCATTACGGAAGATGTAACATTTCCATACTAACTACCGGTACATAGAATTCAAAAGAATGACATCGACTGATGACCGAATTTTAACATACCTTTGAGACGTACTCGAAATACACACCCGTTTCATTACAAAACAAATGCAGGATCGAATTGCCCAATTAACTGTGCTCTTCATGCATTCAATAATATCGGTCTAAAATCTAACATCGACATTTTTTTGACTGCTCAAATTTAAAAATGGCATCGTGTCAATAATATTAACTGTTCAATGTTCATACATATACGCACACTCACACACGTACACATGTCACCTGGTAATTACAGAATATACATATCACATACAAGGCATTACAAGGAAACATATTGTAGGCACCCAACGTGATATATTTATTTTTTTGTAGAGACAAACAGCTTATACATAAAATATAAATATATTCATGTTAATTATAGTCAAGCCAAAAAAGTCTCCTATATTAAAATTGATTGGAGATGGAGTTTTATTGCATAAAAAAAATATATATAAATATATTATAGGTGAGGAGGGGAGGAATAGGAATTAAGGATGAGGATAGGAGATGCTCTGGATACAATCCATACTATTGTATTAATTTTCGATCGTACGTGTTACTTCTAATCGATATTTGTGAAGTGTATTGCTAAAAATGTCTATGTTTTGAAATTTAGTATTATATTGGGCACATATACGTGGAATTGGTGAATTTTTTCTAAAGTTAGTTCTACATGTAGGTAAATGAAACAGATGGGATTGCCGTGTTGATCTTGTTGGAATATGAATATTTATTAAATTGGTTAGCTCTGGTGAGTCGAGGCCATTGTTGAGAATTTTAAATAATAAGATTTGGTCAAAAATCAAACGTCGTGTGTGAAGAGAGTTGAAGTTGTGGTAATTAATAGAATCGGTGTAATTTGAGAAATGTAAGTTTTGTTTATAATTAATGTGATTAATTTTTTTTTTTTGAATTCTTATGATTCTTTCAATGTGAGCTTGGTAAAAAGGAGTCCAGATCGGTGTGCAGTGTTCTAAGTGGGGACGGATGAACGCTGTGTAAAGGGAATATAGAGTCTTAAGGTTGCGGAAAGGTTTCGTTAATATTTAATATCTGTAAGTTGTTTCATCACTAAAACTAATAAATTGTTTGATTCTATAATCAATCTGGGAGGTGGGTTTGTGTACCGCCGCACAGGAAACCATTTCTTGGATAACCAAAACCTCTGCCATAGGTCACCCCAAGTGGCATGCCACATCGAGATAAGCTGGTTTCAGGAGTCCATTTGACCTCTCCAACCTGTCTCTTGACCCATCGTCTTGCGCGGCAGTGGGAGGGATTCATATATTCGTCACTCCTGAATACAATGATCCCTAGATTCCTACCCAACCATAAAACCTTTTGTCTTTCCAGAACATACTTTCCTTCCTTTCCTTAAAAAATACCACAAAGCATTCTAAAAGTTGGCACTGGCCCCGAGGGAAATTATTTTCGTCATAGCCTCCTGTGTCTAGTTAATATTAAATTAAAATCAAATAAATACATTAAAAACGCCTTTAATGATTATTTTGGTTTTAACTTAGGAGCCAAAAAACGATGTACACAATATTGTAAATGTTCTTATGTACGAGTATGTATATATTATACACTGTGTCGTGAATGATGACAGTTGATCCCCCAATAGTTGAAGTTGAACGAAGCACTAACTTCATTCAATATAATATTGTAGCATCGCATGCTTCTGAAATAATGCGACCTAGTGCTTGAGATGATAATATAGTAGTAAGCTTGAGGTCTTCGAAACTTCTGCCAGTTAAAGAAAGCGTTTATTTTTCTTATGTGGTGAGCTTGTCTCAGAATTGTATCAAGTTTTAATAAACGGTTTAACCAGTACCAGAAACACAAAATAAAATTCTTCGTTCATATGCAAATAATTGTGCTAGTCTTTTGAAGCGAATTTCAATTCACAAATTAAATTTACACGCGAAAAAGGTTATATTTTTTTCATCCAGACTTCACACCAAACAGTACGTTTTTTCTAACATTCTGAATTTTTTTAAAGCTACCATTAGTCCAATTGCATCAAGTCGTCGTCAGTTAAATAAAATTGAAAGCACAACAACCTTCATCTGATGTTCGCCAGAACTAACACCGCGTCAAATATACTTGAAGGTGTGTGGTTATAAGGCATTCTTGTATATTTACACACTTGCGCAAGTATAAAAGTATACCTGCGCAAGCATACAGCTCAAGTACAAATTCTTGACAAGTATACTTGAAGGTCTATGGCGGGTGCATGTATTATATTGGCTACGTCATATACGGCATATAAGTTTACAGTCTGATCGGTTAGATGAGCGGTCCAAAGCGTCGGTTTCCCACGCTGGCCTTGCGAGTTTAACCATCTGCCTAGGAAAGTCTAAGAGTAAAAAGTAAGAAGTAGATGGGTAAATTAATGATTAGTTTTTCGTAACCGGAAACACTAGTCGAAATCTTTGTTAAAGGATGATCGTTGGTACTCGTATCATGAATAAGTTTTGGATTTATTTTGTTTGTTTATAGGTTTCTTAGAATTTTTTAATAGTTTTGAATCAAATGTATGGAATTTTAAGAATTAGCACATGAATCTTATGGGAATTTTACCACCTTCTTGATAGCTTATTCATAATGTAACGCATATTTTCGATTTAATATTTATTTATTTTAAAAACCAAGTAAAGTATCGGTTACTCAATGCTTTGAATAGTGGCTATGTATTGGAAAAAAATTCTACGTGGATACTCACATATTGCAAGAATTTATTTATTTATTTGTTAATGTACATTGTCCCAAGTTTGTGAAATATCCCCGACATAAGTACCTAAAATACCTGCATCATTGTGAAAAGTGTGATATTTGGAAATGGATAAGAAACTAGAAATATTTTAAATAACTCCGCGACGCCGACGCTAGTTCCCGACGCCCTTGTCTCCCTACGCGTCCTATAAAAATGAACCTCCTTTCCACACGTCCGCAATGCGGCCGCGCCGCCGCATCGCCCAAACCTTCCGTAGGGCTGTGATATCCACACAATCTAAACATCCACCGAGGTTCACAATAAGGCTCATGGGTCAAAAGACGCCCACACAAAGAGTTAAAGATAAGGGTTTACCAATACATTCATTATTGGTAAGTAGGAGAACTTATTAACTACTATACCGCACAAGAATCCCAATTACAAAGAGTTGATTGCAGTATTAAGTAAAGAACGATTACATCTTAATTTTTGGAAATGTTTGGGCATAACTTATAGGTATGAACACTCTTGCTCATAAATGTTTACGACCATGTTTAAAACTAGCATGCTCTTCAACTGTACACACTTCTGAATCAGTGTGCGTGCTAAAAGCAAACAATTTAACACATGTGTTAATAAACACAGGCCCTTGGCCAAAATGGAAGTTTTGTAAGAAAATACATGTACTCTATACAGTATTAGTTCCCCACAAAATTGATACTAGCATGCTAATGAGCAAACCTGTTCAGACTAGCTTTGTAAGAAAATACATGTAATCAATGCAGTCTTAGTTCCCTACAATATTGATACTAGCATGCTAATGAGTGAACCTGTTCAGACTTGCTTTGTAAGAAAATACTTGTAATCCATACAGTATTAGTTCCCTTCGAAATTGATACTAGCATGCTCCCCCTTCTACCCGCGTTTAGGTAGAATGCTTAATACTACCAATGTTTTACACACACATGTCACTAAGTTCTAATTGCTCAACAACCTTCACAAAAATCTGGAAATGTTTCTCTTTCTTTACAAAACAAAGCAAATGTCTATTTATTGCTTTTAAAGTTTTTTTCATAAATAATCACCCTCCAAAGTTTCGCTGTATAAGCTTGAAATGCGGTGTATGAAACTGTGTTAAAAACGTGATTGCAATACATTTCCTAGTAAAATATTAGTGTATTCAGAATATGTTGAAACACGTGACATACATGTGGTCATAAATATAGTGGTAAAATTTTAGAATTAATATTATAATCTTTATGAACACGTGTTCCGGAATCCTAGTAATATTCGTGATTGTTAGGAAATTGTCAATTCATTCGTTGAAGGATTTCAGTCCCGTTTTTAACAGGAATACGAATAATTTGAACAAATTTTTAATAAATTAGCAATATTTTATATAAATAAGTTTTCTCCGTGCATTCATAACTTAGTGTAATCTTTAAGCTGTTAATTGTTTTATTTAAAAAAAAATACCAATTAAAACACATCCCTGTATAGCCACATAGTGTAAAGCCAACATACCACTTTTTATTGCTAACGTCTACAGTACTGTACAGTTCAGTGCAGTAGCGGAACTGATGTTTCGATTTGCCAGTAGTTAACCCCGAAATGAAAGATACGAAGCATTAACATTTTATTTTACCTCTAAAAATAAATAAATTATTACAGAATACAAATTTATTTTATTTTTATGATAGCTTTAGTCATGGAAAATGTCAATCAAAGTATGTTAATATTGAAGTTAAAGTTAAAAATATCTATTTGAATTTTATTTATTTATGTTTTTGACTTTTATAAAAAAAATAAAGCATTAAAAAAAAATGTTGTTATCATGCTAACTTTAAAGAAGCCTTGAAATAAAAAAAAATATTTCAAAAGATATTTTGAACGGGTAAGTGCATGTTCATAAATTATGTTAACTCGTTATTTACATTAATAGACAACTATTGATTAATTTTTCAAGTATATGTGTCTTCTCCTTGATGTATATCTTAAATTTCCACATTTTAAATTAAATTTCCAATTTAAGATATACATCAAGGAGAAGACACATAATTTTTCAAGTTTGTGTCTTCTCCTTATATCTTAAATGTGGAAATTAACCCACTTTCTAACATTTGATCGAGCTGAAACTTGGCAAATAGACTTGTTGTCAATAAAAATGCATTATATCAACTTTTGGTGGCAATCAAGCGTATATACGCGGACATATACGCATTTATGTGAAATTGAATAAAATTACACTAGTCAATAGACGAAACAAATGTTGGTCCTTCCCAGTCCAGTCCCTGGGGATGATGGTTCTACTGTCGGTCATACCCAAATAAATAAAAAAAATGTTATAAATTTGGCTACTAGCCTGCCCAGGAGGTAATAATTGAAAAGATACAATAACTTTTTTTTACGGTTTTATTTTTATTTGATAGACAAATTGAGTTTAAAAAAAAAAAAAAAAACTAAACACAGGGTACGGGCAAAGTCAAAAAGGGGGGGGGGGGATAAAAACATTGCCGAAAAAAATTAATTATTTTAAAAAAATAAATGTGGCAAATATACTAAAGATTTACACGATCATAAAATGTACGTAATTGTATTGAATCATGTGGATGCATTCTAAAAACTCAGGGCCCATGTCATTTTTGGGAATGCTGTGCGGAAAGTCTTTTTAAAGAAAATGAAGATTATGAAGATTATGAAAGTTATGAGCGGTGATTGGGAATCTAGGGATCAGTACGTCCAGGAGTGAAGGATACGTGAATATATACTGTGGCATCACATGATGCCATCATGTATCTGAGGAAGGTCTATGACAACTCTCATGGGAGTGTGGCGTCAAATGATGCCATCATGCCTGAGAATGGTGGTCTAAAGTCGATTCAATAATAAAATCTGCAAAAAACAGATTTTTCTAAAATATCGTCATTCTTACGAATTTTCTCACTGTGACCCAAAGCGATGGGTCGAGCGACCAGTTGGAGATCTCAAAGGGTCTTCCCAAACCAGCCTGAGGTGTTGGTTATCCAATAAACGGCTCCCGGGGCGGCGGTGCCCAAACCCGCCTCCCAAATTGACTATCGCTCAAAACAGCTTAAAATAGAAAAATATCTTTTGATTTATGGTGTTTTTAAAAATATATAATTTTAATATTAAGTTCTCAGCAGTCTATGTTTAGTATGTCAAAATGTTCATTCATAAATATATGTTTTACAGAAATAAACCAATAATTGGTAAATTATTAATAATTTCCCCGAACATTATTCAGAATATTGTTATCGAACAACAAAATTAATAAATATTTATTGAAGCAAACAAATTCTTACAATCAACTGCCAAAACCATATTTTTATATGTACCTAAAAGTGTACCACTAAAACATAAATGAAAAACAATTTTGTTAGTTTTTAATCAAATCTCTTCTCACAAACGTGGTCAAATCTCTATTAATGTTTGGATTTGTTCTCACTCAATTATTGTCTAATAAATAACACGTTATATAACGGTTTATGACGATAATCTCTCCCATTCACAGACAGTAAAGACAAATTATAAACAAGTACATTAGCAATAATTACTTTAGCACCGGCAGAATAGCTGGTTACACAACCGCGCCACAAAATGATAGTTCAAAGTTCATGGACCTCTGAAACGTATGTACATTATTCCTAAAGGACCTACTTATATAATTTGAATTATTTTTAGTGACGTTTGACGCAACAAAATAAATAATAAATAAATAAATACTTATTTAATATTTGACAGGTTTTGTTGTAATAAATCGTTGATAATTAACAAATTGTTGTTAGTAAAAATATGAACAAACAATGACAGAATATAAACTGCGGATTACTGAAAAATCAAAATGCGATAAAGGACAGGTACTTCCCAACCTTCCCTATTCCATCGCCACCTCTTCTATTCTCCCTTCAGCCTCACTTTAGTCCAACTGATTCCGGACAGTTAAAGACAGACATTCAAAATTAACCCGTAAAAGTTGATTGTTTTTTGGTTTGACCTAGGATTGAACCTTCCTTCCAGAGGCTTTTAACTGCTGTGAACTATTAAAACATTGAAGAAGAAAGAAAAAAAACTTTAAAAAAAACAACACGGCAGAGAACGAGTCTGTCTGTCGAGTTTCAGCTTAATCAGGTGTCGAATGATTAATATCCACTTCATTCATTCATTCAATCAATAAAACAAAATTAGAATTCAAGTCCATGGATTGATAAACTTCTCACTTATCATAAACTTGAACAGTAAAAAATTAAATTAATGATACTGTACTAATCACAATAATAAATGATAATACAAGAAATTAACATGGTCTTGTTTTGTTATCCGAAAGTCTGACAATTCTTTGCGTAAATACACAGAACTGTTTTTCACCATCACAAAAATACAGAAAAATAATGGCGATATACGAGGTCTGGCAAGTGTAATTCTGCCTAAACACTTGCGAGCCGAAGCATGAATAATGGGATAGGAACGAACCTACCGCAAGCCGCGGTTCGCCCATTATTCGTGATTCGGCTCGCAAGCATTAGAGAGACAGAGCGCGTGCTAAATGGGCTAGAACCAAAGGGTACTCAGTGTGGCGTTTTTGGTTTCCAATTCAAATTTATATGGTAGGAATATCTAGTGTTTTTCTTTATTATTTATTACAAACACTGTATGCGGGGACACTCACTGGAGGGTCCAGAGTCATTCATAATAAATAATAAGTAAATATTGCTGATCTTTGTAAAAATAAAACATTGACGTGTACGATAAAGGAAATAAATAATCGGTTTCCATACACCGTTGTTGGGAGAGTGGTGGGACCAATCAATTGTTCTTTGTTCCGTGAGTGCATATTATAATAAATTGAAAAAATTGTAATTTTGTGCCTTAAATCGTTGGGGATGTGGTGATGACAAGAATGAAACAGGATGTGAGGTCACAGCGTTTATGGGTCAGTGTAGTTCAGAGAGATTGTTTCGGACCGATGTTCACTCAGTTGGTGGATGAAGTCGACGGTAAATTCCCAGGGCTGAAGATCGACACCGCGTCTTTGGATGTAGTTGGCGGCAAATCCTCCAGGTCGATGGTCGACATCAGATGTGGCAGGAGATGGACTTGTAGATGTTGTTCAGCACTGGGGAAGAGGTTGAGTCTTCTTTGTACTCTAGTGTATAGTAAAAGAGCCGAAGGTACGATTGACCAGGTCGTTTGATTTGGCAGATGATGCGAGTGCGGATGGACACGCTGCGCGGGAGATACAGTAAGGCGAAGATGTCACAGGGCCAAGGCGCAGACCAGCGAAGATGTCACAGGGCTTAGGCGCATATGGAGGGGCAGATCAGAGAAGATGTCAGGTGATGAGGCCAAGGTGTTGTTGTAATCACGCGGAGTTGACGATTATTTGTAGGGTCTCCTTTAAGGTCGTGAAACGCCGGGCGTAGTAGTTCCGTGGCCCATGGCAGCGCAGTTAAGTATGAACGGGACAGGCCGAAGTTAGAGGCGGGCGTTCTTATTCGTCACTCACTTGTAGCTGCTAATTACTGACGTAACCGCTTTATGTAGGTTACACTCGTTCTATGCCAAGTGTTATAATAACAGAAGGGTAAATATGAGATGATGTACAAAAGTAAATGAAGAGTGTGTGCCAAGTAAGAGTCGTTTGGCAGTCTGGGAAGAAATCGCGTGATGGTTAGTTAGTGATTCATGCGATATCGAAATTTTAAATATTGGGCCGAAGAAAGTCTGTTAATATAATATTTTTATGGCGTAGGACCGATATATCGTATCAGCGTAGCAGATTGATCCCTTCACCTCTGGCACCTACGCCGCTTCGTAGCAGGATAATTTTCGAAGCCTTCGAAGGCTTTATAGGGAGGTGATATAATATTATATTGAGGATATATACAATATATGAGGTTTATCCAATGATGAAAGAATCTAAGGATAATATAAAAATGACCTAAGGAAGGAAAAGTAAACATATATATTGAACAAAATAAACACAATTTTTTTTAAGAAAGGTGGTTTGTATTTAATGTACTGGAAAATTTATATTAAAAATACTATGTAAATGAGATCCCAGAGGCGAATGTGTGATAAAACCACCAGATCCGCAAAGAATGCAAGGCTGACTTAAGCGTAATGAGTAAGATTAAGAAAGGGACGCTAAGATGGTTTGGGCATGCAGAGCGAATGAGCAAAGAAAATAATGTAAGGAGAATAAATGACGCAAATGTGAATAGTAGCAGAAGTCGGGGACGTCTGAGGAAGACACGGCACGACCAAGATCAGATAATACGAATCAGTCGGACCATATCAAGAGTTAGAGTCAAACTTAGTTCTATTTAGTCAAAGATGAAATATTTTTGGAACAACAATGTTCCTATGTCAATAGCGTAAGACTGAGTACATTACAAATAAATTTTACGATTGATGAACAAAAAAAAAAAAATTGTGCTTTCTGGCTTGTTATTAAACAAACATAAATATTTACCAGTGAATACGTCTTATTTAAAAAATATATTAATAAATATTTCAAAGCTCCGTAGCTCCTATCTTTATTGAAAAAAACACTGTGCAAATTTCCTGAAGCCCGATATCACCATTCGAAAGATTTAGATACTTGGAACACAGACAATATATTCAATGTGTTTTTTACATATTCAAAATATTGTTATTCAATTTACAAAAAAAAAACAGTTTATTGATTAACAAGTGATAATAATTACTGGTGGACAGAAAAGTCGTTCGAAACGCCGCACAGTGGTCCCAAATCCCGATCTAGCTAGACAAAAATATTTTTTCATGGCATTTGATACAAAAGGGTCACAATGTAATAAAAAAAATACTTAAAAAAATATACATTTATTTTGGCCATTGTTGCAGATTTTTTAAAACAAAATTAATTACTAATAAAATGTCCATAGTATAATTGTAACGGACGTAGTTGATCACATTATTCAAATTTTATAAAATCTGTTTTACATTTATAAAATGTGCCTACCCCACGTCACTGGCGAAATCATCACTCCCCGCCACTGGCCATTTTGTTCCCGGCCGCTTGAAAAACTTTGTCTACGAACGGCATCGATACCGCATCGCCGGCTTACCTGCCGCGTGGATCGATGTCCAGCATTTTTTCTATGTAAAATTTACTAGGAAAAATCAATTTTTAAATGTTGCAAATGTATGTATTTTACTTGTTCATCCCCTCGGCGGTAGTCAAATAAACACTATTTTCTATATACTACCGCTGAGGAGATATTAAGAAAGCTGTTTTTCACATATATGTATACCCATTTTTGAACAATATTTTTTACCCTTTTTGCGTGTACAAAAATCCAGGAACCTCGTAGCATAGTGAATCTTATCTCTTTCTGAGCGCTATGTTACGGGGGACCTCGGAAAAATACTAACTTAACATGTTTTACAAATTTGATCGCTTGAGATCATTTTTACACATTTATTTTAATCTTATCTCTTTCTGAGAGCTATGTTACGGGGGACCTCGGAAAAATACTAACTTAACACGTTTTACAAATTTGATCGCTTGAGATCATTTTTACACATTTATTTTACAAACATTTCTTATTTTTTGTCGTATCTTGACAAACAAAAAATCTAGTTGTCAAGATACACATTCCTATAACTACTATGCATTTAAACTATGTAATTATCATTCATGTAAGCGCTCAAAATCTTTTCTAACTCTCAAATTTAAGCGACTACTATCACCAGTACTACCGGCAAAATGAATATGCTGACCAGATAAAATTAGTTCATCTTTACCACCGAAACCAAGCGTTTTATTTATCTACAAGTGACTCCTGCCCAACATCTGCCTCACCCCGCCAAGTCCTCTGCTCCAAGATCTTCTGGTGTTACCTCTTCAAGACAAGCCGGCCCTCCTCTGGAAAACCGCCAACACCAGAAGCGAGCAGAGACAACAGCACACCCAGGGCCCAACATTCACCAAGCCTGGGTGCGGGAGGCAGATTTCATCACAATATCAACTACAATCATCATCATCGGCCGTAAAGGAGCATCTCATCGGTTGAAGACACGGTTTGGACCCGGCGCCTAAATCTACAGTCTTGTGCGGACTCCCGTCCAGTACAATAATAGTTCGGTTAAGTCATAACGAAGCACTTATTTAAGTTATTATTTAAAAATATTTTTTTAACATAATATAAGAACAAAACCGAATGACATTTTTTGTTTATGAATTACTAGCCGAGTCGCTATCGTCACTATTATTAAATGCTAATGTTCCAACATTGGCTTTGTTAACAGACTTCTGTATTTTCTTCGCTAGAACTTCTGGAATCCATAATAATTTTAAGACACCAGGAGGTAAGACATTGCAATGTGTTGTTGATATTTTGGCAGCTTCCCGTTTTCCATGTGACCTCAAGTTGATTTGAGTAGTATGAGAGAGTTCTTGTGGACTTCGAGATTTTCTTGTTTTGCTTTTTGACGAGCATAAACCAAATTCTTTTTCTGGTCTACCATGTAGTCTCTCATCACGCGTCTCTACAGGAAGAATAAATACTGTGTTAAGCCATTTTGCGTGTTTAAACTTCAATTTTAAAGTACTTCTTCCGACTTCAAACCATTTTCAAAATATTAATATAAACGAAGGGATTTTTTTCTTAAGTAAACTATCCTCGAGACTTTAAAAACTGTTTTTCTTCAATAAATATTTTAAATGTTCATAAACACACTGCCGTATTGCAGCACAATTCAACTTTGACGTGCCCTTTACTTCTAGACTGTCCAAAATATCTAAACGATAGATTGTAGGTAGAGGCTCTGTAAAAGACAAAAGAGCAAGTTTGAGCAAACAAATTTTATAAGATATTATACATAAAGAATGGTTTTATATGAAACTAGTTTCGTTTGGTGGTACAAATCGGTACACGATTTTGAAAGTTTAATTAAACTTTGGCAAATAATTTTATATATAGATACTTTTTTCACGATTTTTAATTAATAATTAAGTAATTTTGAATAGGCAAATTATAAAATAATTAAATTAATTTGAAAGAACATACCATAGACTTCAATTTTTGTATTTTCATAATTTCTCTCCGATTTCAAATAACAACACTAACGATCGAACAGCGTGCACACCCGAAAGCGTCCGACCGCTGGGCGAACGATTGGCACATCCGAAGTGTCGTGTTTACAACGTCGCCACGTATCGCGCGTATTGTTTTAAATTTTTTATCGATGTGAACATAATACTATGGACATTTTTCAATGTTGTGAGAATATTTTTGTACATAAATAAAAACATCGTTGAAATCTTTTTGTCTAGCTAGCTCAAAGGGGACTATAGTGCGCCGTGCTATACGAAATCCCATATATTTTAAATGTGAATACCGCACAACTGTCCGGAGCCAGTATGATTATGACGGTGACCGGATAAATCAACACAATGATAATTGATCACATCTTTAAAAAGTTATATAAAGCCATGGAAAGTGATGAAACAAAAACTTTATTAACTTGGTTAAGTAGGTTAGGTTAGGTTAGGTAAGGTTAAAACAATTTTTTTTCATCGTTTCTTATGACTTAATATCACTTTTTAAAAGTGTGTTGAATTGTCACTGTGTTGAGTTATCATGGAACCTTATGAGGCTTGGGAGTGAGGAAGTATTTGGCATATGTAATAATGTATTCCTTTGCGTAGTTAAGCCCCAGCATACCCAATTTCTACAGATTTATAACAAGTTTCTCGTTAACTCTTTAAGGTTTTAAGTTCCAACAAAAAAAAATCTTTTTGAAGAAAATATCTATGCATTTGTTATGCTGAAACGTTTATTATATGAAATTCCCTCCCTAGAAAAAAAACGCAAAGTATTATTATACATTTATTTAACACAATTTGTTCTATTATTTAATATGTTATAGGCATGAACAAATTCACAGTGTATCTTTCAATGCAACTAAAGCATTTGTCGAGAGATTTTTATTCTTTTTCAAACGAGTCGTGTTTCATTAAATATTTTCACCATTTTCGTTTAATTATTAACATTTTTTTAATATTAACTCCAACATCATCATCATCAACAGAACATCTCTGAATGCTTACTACGGAGCCTCAACTGTTTTGTGTATTGATTTTGTCCTTTTTGGTAGCCTAATTTCATTGCACATCCTTGTGTTATGTCTTTGGCTCTCCTTGTCGTATATAATTTGGTTTGAAAAGTATTTTTAAAACGGGTTATTTTTTTATTTTATGTATAAATATCATCGCGCTCAAGGTCAACATCTGTTTCAATCAGCCAATCTAGTGCCTTTAACATTGTATTGGATTAAATACAAAAAATAAGTTCTTATCCCTTTTTGCACGCTTCACATTACTGTAATCCAAGGTTATCCATATTACTGACTGGATACGTGGGTCACCCGCTGGCATGTGTGCCTGTCATAACTCATCCTAAGATCAAGTCACATAAATTAGTTAGTGTGGATACACCGTACATAAGTCATGTCTACTTACTGTACACTGTACAGTTCAGTCAAGGTAGGTGATATTGTATACACAGTAAAGATGTCAATGTAAAGCATATACTCTTATCGAATATAGAAGATTGAGAATATTTGTTTTTACGATATATTTATAAATAAGAAATATATATCATGAAATTCGATGAGAAATTTCAAGTTTTACGACAAATAAACTACCCTATTTCGATCTAAGAACAATATGTATATCTGTTTGTGGTTGTTAAATTTCAATTTAAGTTTATTAGAAGGTTTTCACATAGACGCCTGTTTATCAATTATGTAAAATTTACACCACGATTATTAGTAATTTAATCTCTAATCTCACTATTGCCCATCTCATAGATTCATCAGAATATATTTCTCAACTGCGATTGTTAAAAATACAATAACTTGTAAATGTCGTTGAAAGTCATTCACATTCATTTATCGTCTCATACATACTCTTCTATTATTCTGATTCTGTACATGGTCCGACTCAAGTATCTGATTCACTTGATAGTGCCGTATATCAAATTTGCGTCATATATTCTTCCTAACTCTTTTCATCGCTCATTCGCTCTACATGCCTTAACCATCTAATCGTCCTTTTCTTAATTGAACCGCTCTATTATTGAGAAATAAAGTATGAATAAACAAATACAATTAAAAAAAGAGAAAGGTATCTTTACCCAAGTCATTCCATCACATAAAACAAACCTCTGCAGATCAGATCATGCAGCAGACGGTCGACTAATGTTTATCTCCTTCTTTGCAAGACCAACTCTAAACAGAACTCCTTTATCCACAGATCAACAAATTCATTCATCAATATCACCATGTTGACATTTTTAACTTGACTATACAGGACATAAAAGGAAAAGCCATTACACAACCGCACTCAAGCAAGATACATCAATGTACCTTCCCATCTACTCTCGACCGTCATTCCTTTATCCTAATACAATGTTGTCCCCAACCCGTCCACTTCCCCTTAATAATTTTTTAATTCATGTTTTTTATGTCTGTACAGTTTAAAGCTGGGGAACAAAGTCACCACCCGGTTAGGCAGCATTGTGATGCGGGTTAAGATAGGCACTGTAGGAAAATATATATAAATGCTGTGATTGAAGAGGCCCGGATTATATGAAGGAGAAAAAAAACAGATGCTGGTAGCTCGTTTGCATACGAGCCGACTTTTACAGTGATTAAAGTAATTTGTTTTTGGGGTATTAACGTTTGGGGTAACGTTTTGGACAGCATTGCAGTATCCATCATCCGGGCAAATGTGTAATCTGATTAAGTTGATTACATATCTGCCCTGATGATGGACACTACAATGCTGTCCGAAACGTCGGCTGAAGAAATAGGTGGCAAAACACGGCATAATACCCCAAAAACAAATCACAAAGCATACCTGACGAGCCGACTTACACAAAAATGAGTCAAGAAATGAACCGTTCTCATGAAGCCAACATCAAATGTGTACCCGGGATCAATTCTGTTAGCTCCTTAGAGCAGGCTCCATTAAAATAATCGTAGAACGGACTCAGCATGCCCACATTGCTTATGTGCGTTAAAGATACCAATCGGTCTGTTAACAACGGATTATCAATCAGACGAACCGCTCTCCTATACATAGAATCTAGTAGGTTCATCAGAGGTGGCTCCCAAATTCATTTGTTTGGAGTAATTGAGATTTGTATAGGGTTAGCAGCTGATTGCTTTTGAAGAATCTGCCAGCCCTGTACAAGACACCCGGTTTCTTGTGAGCCAGATTTACCCGGTCTTCTATAGATAACGATATTTGAGCCGGTCTGATATACTTACTCCAAGCAAAGCATGTTTAATAACTGAAATAAAATCACTTCTTTTTCCACATTTATCATTAAAATCATTTAATATCAGTAGTGTAAAGTTTATATATATTTGGCATATTTTAATTTTATTATTATTATTTATAAGTTATAATGTATTATTCTCAGTGAGTTTACAAAACTCATTTCGGGAAAGAGAACATTATATTAAAGTCAAGAGAACATAGATACATTAAAATAAATAAACGCAGAAGTTATTTTGGAGTTCCAAAGAAAAAATGTGTGGGTCATTAATAAAACTGCTGAGGAAATAGCTTTTAAGAGCTTTTGCCAATGTTTTTTTGTTCGTTGCCGGAAGCTTTAGATTACTAGGTAATGCGTTATATTGTTTATGTGCAATGTACTGTAAGGAGTTAATTCCAAATTTAGTCGTGTAAGTAGATGACGATAAGTGTATTTGATTTTGTGATCGTGTTTTGTGCTGGTGTATGTCAGAACTAAAGACTGGTTTAGTGTTGGTGTGTGAGGAGTGTTGAATTATTTGTAGAATGGCAGTTGTCATATTATACTTTGTTTTTTGATAAACTAATGTTTATAAGACAAGGTTTTAATGCATAGCATAAAGGAAAACAAATAATTATACGCAATAATTAGTCGCCTGAAATATCAATACAAATTGAAATTATCTCCGGAGTAAAAATAAATGCCACCAACGGTAATTGAACCCGTACTTTCTGATGTCCGGTCAGGTGCTCAGTCGTAAGCCTTAAGCCGACATAGCTCAGTGGTTCAGAACACGTGACCGTACATCAGAAGGTACGGGTTCAATTCCCGTTAGCGGTATTTATTTTTACTCGGGAGATATTTTTAATTTGTGTTGATATTTCAGGCGGCTTATAATTGCTTATAATTATTTGTACTAGCCCGAAAAGGTAAGTAATTGCGTCTCCTTGGTTGTACAAATTCTAAATGACATTTTTTTTCAAAAAATAACTTTTGAATGCAAAACCGTTTATTTTACTCTTTTCTATAACCAACATATTTTTTTAGAGCCATCCGTGTTCTAACATTACTTTGAACCTTCTGCAATCGCAATTTTGTTTGTATTTAAGAGTTAATCGTTGTTACAAAGCTCAGTTGCAGTTGGTCACTTTGGCTGGATAGAGTTCTAACTTCGTTAGTTCTAACCTAATACATTGCATTATATTTCCATTATTTTGCTGGTTGTATAATAGTTATATCTTCACATTTAGGTTCATTCTAAAATAAGCTTATGTCCTATTCAAAAATCATGAATAAAAATACTTTACACAAAATTAAACATCAAAATCAAAAACTGGAAATAGATTAAAAACTCATTTTTGACACCTGACTTCTGTCGATAGTCTGTGCGATATTAACGTAGACTATCGACACATGGGTTAGATTATAATGATTATAATCTAGAACGGTGTAAATTAACGCTCTATTCGCTGAACCAAAAAGATAGGTATTCGCAAATGTGACTTACGGAAGAGTTAGTTGTGATGTTCGATGATATTGTTCTTTTGGTAGCGCTCGTATGTTTTGGTCAACTGTCATTAGATGACGTTTTCACTACGGCGCCGGCGCGGTCGGCTAGATTCAACTCAAAGCAACACTGCGCAGATTCAAACCAGTAAAATTTGAATCCTAGCCTCTTTATTGGTTAGAGTGGAAAAGGCATTTAAACAGTTCAGCGTCGCGAAACAACAAGTTCCAAACGAAGTGAAGCAATAGACAAAAATCAGGAGAATAAAAATTGTAGAAGAACCAGAGTTATCATCCAGATTCATTTAATAAAATTCCTTTTTCCAATATAAAATCATCGCTTATTAAAATAATGTGTAATAAAAAACATTTGTGAAAAATCTTTCATCAAATTATTGAAGACGAGTATTATTATTTCTCTCTTCTCGCATAAAATGGATGAAAACGCTGAGATTGTTATGTAAGCGCCCGATTGTATTTTTTCTTGCCGCATTCAGAAAGTTTAAAATATGTTTTAAAGAGCCGCGATAATTTCTGTTTCCCGGGGACTAAATTAGAAATCTTGTTAAAATTCATCCAAAAGATGAAATCACGGTTTACTTTTCTTCTTAAAAATGAATTCTTACTCAACGAACTTGATTCATTACCTACTCTTTTAAGGGAGAGAAAGAAAACTTCGAAAATATTCGTCTGAAGTTTCATTGAAAATTCTTTATCTTGAAATACAATTTTCAATTGTAAAGTGTTGGTTGTTACAGAAGAATTCGTATTAAATGCCCGAGTTTTAAAAAACAGTTAAAAAAATTACAACTCAATACAAGTCAGATATTTCCAGAATCATCGTGTTTAATATCACGCCCATTTTACTCTGAATTTCGAAGATAAATAATAATACTCTCAGCACAGCGCATTCTTTTGTGATATGTAACCTCAAAGCGATGTTTGTTCTTTGATTTTTAACTTTTTATTTCATTATTTGAAACGAAGCACACCGAACATTTATTTGTTTAGTGATAATATATTGCCAAATAATAACAATACTATTTATAATATATTATTCCCAGTGAGTTTGAACCAAAAATCATTGCGAGAAAGACAACATTAATAAAATAAAATAAACTTAATTTTTCACATGTAGTAAACACTTTGTGGGTATACATAATTATAATAATTAAAATAAATTAACTTTGTTTGAATACCACTTTATTGTATACATTTATAACCAACCGGTTTCAGTTCAACCCGAACTTTCATCAGGGTTAATAAAAACATATTAAATTAATTACAAAGGTGTATGGGTACTTATATTTAAGCTGGAAGAGGGAGAGAGAATAACAACTTTGGTGGGGGTGGAAGACTTAGGTAAGAGAGAGAGGGTAAACATAGGTGCAGGGAAGGGAAATATATTTAAAATGGGGCTGTTTGTTAAATCTAATTGTTTATTTAATAAATTGATCTTATTTACTTTAAGGGATTTTTTTTATTTCAAGTGCTTCTAAATTGTTGAGGCGTAGACCTATCCCGTTTCTATGTAATACATCTATACCTGAAGTTTTTATTAACCGTGATGAATGTTCGGGTTGAACTGAAACCGGTTGGTTATAAATATATACAATAAAGCGGTATTCAAACAAAGTTATTTTATTTTAATTATTAAAAGAAACTTGCTTAGGAAAACGCATTTAATAGTGAGTTCAATAAACAGTGTTAAGATTTTAAAACAGACTAGACAGACATAACACAGTTAAATGGAAAATATTTTATAAATACATAAAAAAAATGAACGTATAATTATTTTCTTGCTAAGTTTAATTTCATTGTTATGATTATCTCTTGGTGTATTTTCATATGTCAGAACATAAATAAATGGCACCTTATCAAATTTATAACCTAGCGCACACTGTTAAGTGCAATGTAATTCATAAGAATAACAAAACACAGCAATAAAATTAATATGAATATCCACGTTTTATCCATTCTAGAAGAGAAATAAGTAATGTTAATTTTCTCGTTTTATCCATTCCAGAAGAGAAAATTAACATTACTTATTTCTCTTCTAGAATGGATAAAACGTGGATACTCAAAAAATCTAACCACCTTATCAAATCTATAACCTACCGCACACTGTTAAGTGCAATGTAATTCATAAGAATAACAAAACACAGCAACAAAATTAATATGAGTATCCATGTTTTATCCATTCTAGAAGAGAAATAAGTGATGTTAATTTTCCACGAAACATTTGTTAACAAAGTAATCTTGATAAATGCTTATCAACACAATTAATTGTTTTTACTTAAAACTGCAACACATGTGTGCGCTAGGCCTTCGAAATAACACACTATGTACCTAAAATTCTACATTTCCTATAAGCCCCAGCATTTCCAACATCAACCGATTTATGACAAGTTTCTCTTTAAATCTTTAAGGTTCTAAATTCTAAAAAAATATATGTTTTTTTTAAAGATAATATCTATACATTTCTTGTGCCAAAACGTTAATTATTTGAAATTATATCGATAGAAAAAAAAGCTCCGAAAATTATTAAAAATACGTTTTGTTATTTAATATGTTAAAAGCATGAAAGAAATCACAGTGTATCTGTTGGGGACGGAAAAGCATAGTCACACCGCGAAATGCAATAGGAATGGGAAGTTCGGATATGCCGACTTACCTTTTTCTAATCTTCCACGTTTTCTATCCTTTGTGCTGGTTCATACACAAATCACTAAATTTCACCAAAATGCACGAGCTCACGATGGCTTTTAAGTTTCGACACGGTCGATAAAGGGGGCTCCGTTATCAAACGTTGTTGACAGGACGATTTTTTCAACTCAACTAAAGTTCAACTAAGTCAGGCATAGGAGAGGTAGGAGTTGGGTCGATGGGCAACAATAATTTCATAAAGGAGATCAAAAGGAAAGGTGTAGGTAACACGATGCTAGGTGCCAACAGTATCTTTAAATGCAACCAAAGCCTTTATCCAAAGATTTTTGCTCTATTTCAAACAAGTCGTGTTTTATTAAATATATTCACTATTTTCGCTTAATTGTTATCGTTTTTTTATATAAGCGCGTTCCCTCTAACATTCGTATTAACATATCTCCCTTTCAATCCATATTTGAACCCTTGCTACGGGCCTTAAGTATGTATACACGACATTCGTCACTGGCGCACACAAGGCAAAATGATCAATTTACGACGACAAAAATATTTTTATTTGATATTCTGATCAGAAATGCTTGTGAGGAGAGTACATAAAAAAATCTTTCAGAAAAATACCTAGTTAGGGTTATTTAAGTCAGAAGCTTGTAGTATTCTAATATATATATATATAAAATTATTTATATATATATATATATATATATATATAAAATTATTTATATATATATATATATATATATAAAATTATTTTTGTATTTTGAAATAGTGAGAAACTGTAAAATGATTATAACTTTTAAAATTGTTAACTATAAATGTGAATTTCTTTTCTCAAAAATCTACATTTCCTTAAGAACGGGGTCGCCAAGACCATCTGAAAAGAATGTGCTCCATTTAATAAGGGAGGAAAAACGGGGGCATATATTTAATGTTTTTATATTAGGTAAGATATTTTTTCGAATGAGTAAGAAAATTTCGTGGAATACGGTGAATTTTTTTTTATTCTAGCTGAAGTAAAAAATTCAATTTATTTTTAACAAAAATAGTGTTTCAAATAACATTATTTTCCATATTACGTTAAAACTGTTACTTTAAAAGTAATTGCAGATTAAAGCACATACCTTATGCTTCAATATTCATGTTGAAAATTTTCTGATTTTAAAATAGGGAAAATAAAATTGGCCGCGCGAAAAATAACTTAATTTTTTGCGCATGCGTAGAGTCTACGATGGCGGCTCGTGAATTTTGGGTATGCTTGAGTGCCAATATTACAAAAATGGCATTATTGATGTGTTGTAGCTGAAAACCATTTTTTTTAAATTTATTTTTCAAAATTTAATTTTTTCTAAGAAGATTGTTTATTTACCGACTTTCTATACTTATTTAAGAATACTAAGATTTTTAACAATATTTAAATAAAGAAAGCAAAATAATTACCAATCGTTTGAAAACGGGGTTTTGATTTTTTTGGATACTATTGTCGTAAAAAATATTGTTCACATCGTTCACATTTTAATTTTTACTTCACTAGTACAAATAGTGTCCTTTTATTTCTTGTCATTTTATTTATTTATTATTTTATTTTTATATTTTTTTATTTTAATATTACATTTAGTTACAATAATGACGTAATGACGTATTTCCTCTGGAAAACTTTAAATTACTCTACTAATATCCATCAGATTGTTAACATTTTAATTTTTAGACTCACAACGACTATGTTGTTGTTATTATTCTAAATTCTGTTTTCTTATCTTATTTATCTCTTGGGGAAAAAACGATAATTAGTTCTTCATTAGTCCGTAGGCAATAAGCCTTTGAAGTGGAAGAGGTTCTCGGGTAGAAATATAATATTTCATGACATTGGTAAAGGATTCACTAGAATACCCCTCCGCTAGTCGCAGTGATACAAATTAGGTCATTGTCACAGATATAGGAATTAATAGACGAGAAGATAATGGCGAGGAGTAAAATCAACTGTTGAAGAACGAAGGGCGTAAGGCTGACTGTGATTCGTCAATAAATCAATCTGACAGTAAATAGGCATCTCGCATTATAATATCACCATTTACTTCTTAAAAGTAAAATCTGCTTTTGAATGAATAGACATTTTTACATGGGAGCGCAAATTACTCGCCACGTTATTAACAAATTTGCGAAGTCCGAATTCTGCAAAAAAATTCGGTTCTATTTTCAGAGTCGAATATTTCGTTTAAGTATTTAGTTAAGACACTTTTATAAATGTTCATAATTTACTTCCCAGCAACCAACCAGCAACCAACCAGCTTTGTGTTTCGCGTCCAGACGTTTCTCGATGTGATAGTATATGTTTCTAAAACTGATCTATATTATACGATGTGAATATGCTTAAAATAAAGTAAAATAATGCTTATATATGGAATGTAATACGACAATTGGGTTTATTCTCTTTTTCACATCTATTTTTACAAGTTTTCATAGTACAAGTCAACATTTTGCCGTGTTATTTCGTAAAATGAACCGATGATGCCTCGACCATAGTTCGCACAAGAATGATGACGTCACGTTTTCAAATTTCACTTGAGGCCATACGCGAGCACAGCCGGTTCCAATAGAACCGGTATGGGGAGTGGGGATAATACGCTTTTAATCACTTAGGGCAGGTCTACTAATATTCATATGTCTATGGTCATTGTAAATAATAAACCAAACATTAATGATTTTTTTAAATCTGTGCATTCAGAATTTCTACAGAAATATAACATTCTTCGCATGAACACTTTAAAACTTTAAGCTGTTAAAAAAAATGATTTAAATCTAATCATCATCATTGTGGCGAATGAACTCCTATAAGTTATAGCGATTTTTGGCATATTTTGCAAAAACGTTTAGAGCCATCGCTTGCCATACTGTGCCACATTAATAGAACCTAAAAATATGGGACAGATTGTGAAATCTAGGTGTATTAAGTGGCTTTAAACCACATTAAGCAGTTTCATAAATAATTGGTAAATGTATAATAATATAGAATTTTTTTTTTCCACAGTTTGATAATGCCTTCAGAGGGCGAAACAGCTGTCACGCGTAATAATAATTACACAGCAGAACTTGTTTAAAAATAAACTGTTTTTATAAACCCAATATAATGAATATATAAAAAATTAAAATTAAAATGGAGTAATACAAATTAAACTTGATAACAATAAAAAAAATGTATTATAATAATATTTGGATGATTTGTAAAGGGCCGTTTTTGTGCAAAATCACCTCAAGTGCGCTGTAAAAATATATAATACATTTTTACAATGATCTATGTCAAGGCTGCCCAACCTTTTTAACAGTTGGGCAAAATTGACGATTTATAAGTCACTGGCGGGCCACTGACTACTGACGGTTCCTATTTTTGTTACCTAAGCTTTTTAATGTCTTGTTTTATGCAACAAACAAATAAACATATTGAAATTTTATTGTCGTTTAGTGAAATTATAAAATAAATAATATCTACTGCCAAATAACGAAACAACATTTTACGTAACAAAAATCTAAATCCAAGTAATTGGTACAATCAATGTGATTTCTGACACTGTTCTTGTTTTCATAATTCTCCTACGTTAGCAGTAAGTTCAGATGTTGACAGTAGCAACAAATCAGACATATGTTGCTCAGTTAGAGATGTGCGGTATTTATTTTTTACAAAATTAAGATTAGAAAAAAATTTTCACAAACAAACGTTGATCCAAAACTACTTAAAAATTGAAACGCCAGTCTTCCTTTCGCACCAATTTCCAGAAATCTCAAAAGTCTTCTGAAGAAGTTTGCTACATTGAAAATATTTTTTCTGCAAAAAGGTTTTTCAGAGCACAATGATTTTGCAGTTCAGTGAGTTCCAACTGGATATTGGCAGGATAACTAATTATATCAGTCAAACTGATTGTGAAAGGATTTAAAAAAAATGTAAATTTTGTTTTGTTCTATCAAAGTCTTGGAATCTGCTATCAAACGACTGTAATAAGCATCTAATTTTAGCTTCGTACTTAGTAAAGTTTATGGTGGCAATATTGAGCTTTTCTTTCAAATTTTTGAGTATGGGAAAAAGGTCAATATTTTCGTTGACTAAACATAGTCGGAAGTGAACAATCTTTGCCTTGTAATTTGAGATTTAAAATATTGAGATAATTGGTGATGTCAACAAGGAATGCAAGATCACTCAACCACTTCTTATTCTTGAGTAAATCGCTTTCCAAAGGTAACGCCCCTTTTTCTTCTAAAAATTCCAACACCTGCTCTCTCAAGATTAAGAAATGTTTTAACATGTTGCCCCTTGAAAGCCATCGCACAGCGCAATACAGTTGTAACTCTCCAAATTCGCTGATTTCTTCTTCAAATAAAACTCTGAATTGATGTCTGTGAAGTGCTTTTAAACGTATGTAATTTATGCAGCGTACTACCGGCTCCATTATGTCATTCAACTTTATGTCCTTTGCACACAACGCCTCCTGGTGGATGATGCAATGATACGAAAATATTTTTCGATCCAAGTAATTTTCAAATTGGCGGGTATTTTGAAAATGGTTCACGCGGGCCGCTTATAATTCGTTCACGGGCCACAATTTGGCCCGCGGGCCTGAAGTTGGGCAGCCTTGATCTATGTAATTGCTAACTATATATGGAAATAATATAAAGTACCATACTTACCCGGTAGGTCACTTAAGATTAACACTTTATTAACATTAACTAATTGTTTATTAGGGAAATTTTGATACAGGATTTCGGACATAATTGGACTTTCTCTAAGAATTTGAATATTTAATTTAATGGTATGACAGCTTAAAAGGGAAAGTTTTTAGTTTAGACCTGAATTCTGTTGGATTTGTTATAATTCTTAGTTCCAGAGGGAGTTTATTCCAACTCTTCAGCCCAGATGCTCCGAAAGCGCGATCATCAAACTTAGTGTTTTACTTGCGCTTAGGTTTCACCAGTCTGCCTTCTGCAGATGATGTTGCTGATATAAGAGTTGACTGTCTTAGACCAGTGTTTTCCGGGACGCATAGTTCACAGATGTAGGGTGGGGCCATTTTATTGATGTCTTTAAACACCATCCAGCACAATTTGTACTAGATTCCTCGAAGGCACTCGAGCCAATGAAGGTTACGAAGGTGTTCTGAAATGTACGAATATTTAGAAATCCCGGTTATGATCCGTGCTGCTGCATCAAACATTGATTTAAGTTTATCGATTTGATATTTTGGAAGACTGGCATAAATGCTGTTGCATTATGTAAATGAAACCAATCGCTCGAGTGGATACGTGAAAAATTGCTTACAAAAATGCCAAGGAAAACAAAAAAATATGTTTTGTATATAGTCACGTTAACATAGGCACATTTTAGAAATTTTTAGAATATTATACATTATTGTGATTAGATACATAATCTCCACAGAGACCAGCTTGCTTATTTTATTTCATTGTTCTTTGGAGATATGAAATTAGCCAATAAACTCAATTCCACGTTGTGTATATAGTATTTTCTCATAATGAATTGTTTGTTTTCTCATCTTCTCTTGCTTTCATAAACAAGTAAGGGTTGTTCTTGCACTGTTATATTATTCTTGTTCTGTCATGTTTATTAAAATACACATTTAATTAGTTAGCAGAGCAACTTATTCTTTGTATATTGTTTTTCATATTTTTATGTCTCGTTCGTGAAAGAAAGAGAAAGGATGAAAGTAGACTAAAATCTGTAGAAATGAGTACCCTTAGGCGTATAGTTGGTAAAACCATGTATGATCGTATGAGAAATGTGGAGATCCGCAAATAATGCAAGGCTGATGCAAGCGTAATGAGTAAGATTAAGAAAGGGACGCTTAAATGGTTTGGGCATGTAGAGCGAATGAGCAAAAGTAGTGTAAGAAGAATGGTTCCATGCTAACTCAACACAGTGACTATTCAACACACTTTTAGAAAGTGATATAAAGTCATTAAAAACGATGAAAAAAATTTTTTTTTAACCTAACCTTACCTACTTAACCCATTTAATAAGGTTTTTGTTTCATCACTTTCCATGACTTTATAAAACTTTTTAAAGATGTGATGAAATATCATTTTGATGATTTATCCGGTCACCGAGGTAGATACCGACTAAACAATACTAAGAAAAAAAAATTTTTTTTTACATAGTTCATACAAAACTGAGTAATATTCAGCTTGATTGTAAGAAATGTCTCATTTTTACCTTTGTTTAATACTTAAGATATTACAATTTTTGTTGTTAGTGTGAATTAAAATAAGGTTCATTTCTTGCAACTTAAAGTTTACGCAATGCGGGTTGTAGTATATTAAAATTAGGTTTTAAATCTGACGACTATTTTCTAAGGTACGTAGTTATGCATATTTTTAAAAATTATACATTCACAATTACATAGGTATTTGTTTTCATGTTCTAAAAAGACTTTTTTCAATTTTCGAAATACATTTTTTTTTGTCTTCAGTAATACGTTAAAAATTTTATGCCTCTTTTTGTGATTCAGTTTAAAACTTTTGTTCTTCTCTGTGCCTAGTAAGTTAGTAGTGGTTCACTTCTATGTATGCACATTACATGATAAAAACTTTTTTTTTGTAATCTTATCTTAATCTTTTTTATAACTTGAAAAGGCTTTAGTAATTTTTTGGGACCGGGTCTTAATAGCCAGGTATACCAAACTTCTAACAGGATACTAAACTGGAAGAAGAAAAAAATGATTTAGAAAAGTATTATTTAGCAAAATTCGAGTGTTTTTTAATTCCTTTCCTGATCTTTTATATTTTCTCATTTTGCCTGTAGATGAAAAACCGGAATCCTTTCTAGAAAGAAAAGACTGGCTGTGTCTACAAAATAAAGCCAATTTTGCCAACCAATGAGAAAAATCGCTTTCGTTGAAGCAATTAAACATCTACCTAGGAGCACAAATTGCTGACAAACAGCTTATTTTGATAAGAGGCGAAAACAACCCTTACGAATTCATATATTTCTATTTCTTTACTTCATCGATCGTTGAACTTAAATCATTGAAAAAGTCTGTGTGATCTATGATGGGTATAAACGGAGAAATTGATAGTCAACATACTTTTGTTTTCGAATATTTTTTTTTTTATATTGAATAACTTTTTTATCACTTTTGAGGGTTATACTATTCGTGGATGTTATGCGTCATTGAAGAAGAAGATAATACTAATAAATCTAAACAAAACATGAAACAGAACAAGAACCCAGGATTTCTGTCTTACTGGTACAACGTTTTTAACCACTCGACAAATCAGAAAACAAAATTTAAATAAGGGACATAAATTATGTATATAAATGGACAATATATTTACACATATATAGTATTGTTGAAGTGGACAATATATTAAAGGCCAAATGACAAAAATGCAGACCACAAATATTACAAAAATCCTACGATCACTGATCTGTTCATCGCCTGCCTCCCAGCTTAGAAAGTGCTGAATTAAATGCGTTACTAAAAACTGTAGGCTGATTAATACAGAACCTATATATTATTATTATTCAATCCACATAGGTATTGCTTTGACGTTTCATTTGATATCAAACATTTCAGCAGATTATGATTTGTTCAGTAGGTACGATAGAAAATACTTATGAATGCGACCGGTACCGTTATATACTCTTAAAAGAGCCTGGAAGTATACGTCTTTCACAGTGTGATAGATTGCCGTAGGAATACGATCCACAGAAAACACTTTCGAAATACATTTTTTATTCATCTCATATTCAAATGTATTAAATAAAATGAAAATTATTAATTGACATTGGATAAAAATTAAATTTTATAAAGATTGATTACTATGTCCTACAATATTATTGTTTAAAATATATTGTAAATATGCGTATTATATGTTTATGCGCATAAAAAAAATAAAAATATTTTGATTTTTTTTTTATTTATTTATTTATTAATTATAAACGTCCTGATGGGTTTTTAGCCATTTTTACATTCCAGTTTACAAAAATGTCTAATTTATTACTATTAACATACGAACAGTATTATTTTTTTTATTATTTATTATATTTTCTGTTGATTAACCCCTCAGTCCTCTGGCGTATTGACTGTTATATTTCTTAAAGATTCTTTAAGAAAGACGGAGAATTTCAGTACATTTCCGCTCCTCAATGAAATCCAAATAAATGGAATATTTCTAAACGTATCCGAAAACTAGAAACTGTTTCTGAAGGGTGATGAAATAGGCTGTCAAATTTTATTATTAAAAAGACACATACTATTTTCAAAATGATGAAATTTGAAATCAAACATAAAAAAGTGTTAAAAATGGCCCACCTAACGTTTTTTTTGTCTAATCACTAAATACAATGAATGATAACGAAAAAAAAATTATTTTATTATAGACGAATGTATTATAAACATTTCTGCCAACTCGTTTGTAGTAGTTTCACAAATGTACAAAATCATACATTTTTCTCAAATTGCGGTCGGAACCTTTGGTTGCATAGAGGTGTATATTTTAATTATGCTTTGGCTAACTTCTTACTTCTAGTATACTTAAATATAAAGCTTCGTGTTTTTTTTTAAATTTATAGCACCGTTTAGTTCATAGTTCTAAGTATAACGGTAAGGCAGACAACGATTTATATGGGATCATATGAGATGTTCCTATGAGCGATCAAAATGATTCAAAGGGTGATAGCTGTTTGTTACCAAAGCCAAACAAATTAGCCTGAGCAGTTAATATGGCTCCTACAGTTCAGCTTGAATCTATCAATTGGTGCAGACAATGTGGAATTTCATTTTATTATGATAAACTATTTTGTGTATTGGCTTTGTCCCTTTTTGGTAGCCTAATTGCATTGCACGTTCTTGTGTATATAATTATGTTCAAAAATTTTTTTGTAACAGGTTGTTTATTATTTTATATTTAAATATCATCGCGTCCAAAATTGGCATATTTTTCACTTTTAGCCAATTTAGATCCTTTTTGATTTTATTTTATGGATTATTTCGTAGTCCTCTAACTAGTTAGGGCTTATACCAATACCCTTTCATGTTTCTAACTAACTAGTACTGCGGCTCATTTGGCCTTATTACTATTACCATCTTGTATCGAACGCAATACGCAATGTTACCCGAAGGCCGCAAAGCAGCTTTCTGACCATGGGAGGATAAGAAAGCTAGTATTTACCCGGCCGGCGAGTACTGAGCACAACGAGCGCTCGGACACAGTATTTACGTGGTATCCCCTCCCCGGCTTGAGAGCACTAGACACATCGCAAGCCGTGGACCCAGTATTTACGTCGCATCCCCTCTCCTTTGCCCAGGCGAAGCAACGCCAAACACTGAACAGCGATGGTCAGCCAATCAGCGCAAAGCACGACAAACCTAGAAATATTTCTCTTTTCATATATAATTGCGCAAATTAATGTTAGATTTGCGTGAGTCTCGCCGCCATAATGCTAAATAAAAATATACAGATTGAAAGGCTGAACTCGCGTCTATGTTGTAAAGTAATATTGAAATATGTAAACATTAATATTAAGTAGTTATAAGGATTTCCTCACACCAATGTCGGTCTGAGGACCCACTGATTCATATTGTACAATTTATTATAAAAACATTAAAAATGCTAGGGAAAAACAGTTTTCATGAGATGAAGCGGCGTAAAGAGTACTATTGAATAAATAATTTTAATATTGACTATTAAAGTCATATGAAAACACACGAAGCTGCACAAAAATGCACCTCGTTTACGCGGGGCGGTTCAGACGCGCGCACATCGATGTGTGCACGCCCCCGCTAGTCCTATATATACCGTGCGTAAAGCGATCTCAAGTCTCTCTCTTCCGACATCTACTCTGACCGCTTCACTCTGGACTGCTTCTCCCGCTGGAACCACTACAACCGCCTTTGACTTCTGACCTTGCGCTTCCTTGGACTACCTACTACTCTCTCCTTGGATACACGACATCACAGCAACCGGAAAAGGCCCTGAACATAAAGCAGCTCACCGACTAGAAGATTCAGCAACCCTTATTTACAGTCAATGTAAAGGACTTGCGTCTGATACATTGTGTGGTCCTTCGCAGCCGCATTTTCTAGTCTCCAGCTGCCAAGATGACATCATCTCTACGCTCCGGAAAGAATACATTGGAGGGAACCGGACAAGATGAGTCACAAGCCGATAGCAGTACCCCGCACCCCGCCGGTCCCTCTACAATTACGCCGACGGCTAATGCGGCCGCCGCGGTGAGGGCCGCCCAGCCACAAGTCACTGGAATGGCGATATCGGACAATTTTCCGGTACAGATACTCATCCATGACTCATCATCAGACAGCGAAGAGTCGAATGCAGATTCTCTCAAACAACTGCAGCGAGAATTGAGAGCAGAAAGGCGACGTAATCGGAAATTACAGGAGGCCCTCATCGCTTCAATAGGGGCTCCTACGAAAAAACAAGCGCCTTTAGTGGAACCTGACACACATATAGAGCAGGCAACCACACATCAACAAGGCGCTATGCAGGGCGCCCTACAAGGCTCCATGCAAGGTGCCGCACAACAAAACAGCGCAGAGTACCGGTCTTCAGCATCCAACACCACGATGCGAGGCCAAACAACCCCTCTGCAGCCTGCTATCATCAACACGGAGTATCCTGCCGCAATATCCGGACAACAGCCGACCCAAACTACAGCTCAAGGGGCCTCGCAAATCCCCGCAGCATCCTACATCCCGGAATATCAGTCGGGCTCACCACATACGCAGTTCGGCCAGACACCGCCTGCAAACAACACATACGCGACATTCCCGGGCCATCCCACGGAGGATGACACGGCGCGACAAACCCAAGATTGGGTCAATAATAGGACGGAACAGGCGGCGCCAGCAAATCCGTTCCAACAGTTTGCGGCCTTTATGACGGAGGCTTTCCGCGCCTCGCAAAATGGCGGTACTCCGCGGCAGCAGCCCGAAAAAGAAAACCGCATGGCGTCCCTTATCGCACGCCAATCAAGCGCTAAGGACCTCCCATCATACTACGGAGACGCCGTAGAGTGGCCAGCATGGCGCGCTCAATTTTATCAATCAACGTCTACATGTGGGATGACGCAATCAGAAAACCTAATGCGCCTTCAGAGAGCATTGAAAGGCAAGGCTCGTGAAGCGGTAAGTCAAATTCCTATTGGACCCCACGCAAGTACCGGAAATAATGGACGTGTTAGAACATCGGTTTGGTGGTGCTCACACAATTGCATCACTGATGTTTGAAAAAATAAAAAAAGTTGCCGCGGCTTCCCGAAGATGCATCAAACGACGCACTTATTGAGTTTTCGGGTACAGTTCAAAATGTGGTGGTCTCACTCGGCAGTCTTAAGTGTGATTATTTATCTAACCCCGCGCTACTAAGTGAAATTGCATCGAAAATGCCTCTTGTGCTCAGAGTGGCGTGGTTGGATAAAATAGCCGATCAAGTGATAAGTGCGACAATTCAACAATTAGCCGCATTTCTAAAGCGGCTCACAAACGCGATCCCGCGTTCGGGCTTAGTTGATAATGCTCGGGCTTCAATGCGACCGCGACGGGAACAAGTATATGCGCAAAATTCTCAAACTAATACGGAGAGCGAAAAGTGTGCACAGTGTTTAAATTCGCACAAAATTCACGAGTGCCCCGTGTTTTTGGGGAAAAATGTCCCCGGACGATGGGAAAAAGTAAAAAATTCCCGACTTTGTCATAAATGTCTAGACGCAAGACACCATACGAGAGCGTGCAAATATCGTGTGTGGTGTGGAGTGGGTTCTTGTCGGCTTCCTCATCATAAACTACTGCACGACCCGTCGCGTGTGAAATCATCTGCCGGTACCTCGCGCGATAGTGAAAACCAAACTGTAACCAGTACCACGTCGTATGGACATGAATCAGTGCTGTTGAAAGTGATACCGGTAACCATATGTGGCCCAAACGGGCAAGTGTCAATTTATGCCCTACTAGACGAGGGGTCAACTGTGACCCTTCTAGACAATGAAACAGCGGACAAAGTGGGAGCAACTTGGCCGACCCGCGGGCTCCGTATTCACGGGGCAAGTGGTATGTGTTCGTCGGATAGTACATCCCGGCGAGTTAAACTATCAGTGCGCGGAGACGGTGACGAATATGTTATTACGGCGAATACAGTGCGAAACCTTGACCTACCGCAACAAAACATAGCCGGTCGGTGCCAAGTGAAACCAAAAATATTATTGGGACAGGACAACGTGCATCTTATCGTGTCAAGAGAGGTGCGCGAAGACACAGAGAAAAGAATGCTGTCCCGTACTGCACTCGGTTGGATCGCGCATGGAGGCGTTCATCCCGTAGAAAATATAACGCTGAGCATTATCGGCGAAGCCGAGAGTGGAGATCAACAGCTCTCAGAGCTAATAAAACAAAACTTTGCGATCGATTCACTTGGAGTGACGTCAGCGACACGCGTAAATGCGACCATTCAGCGAGCAGAGGCTCTTATGGAAAACACCACTCGGCCATATGACACCGACCGGTGGGAAACGGGCCTACTGTGGAAAGAAGACAATACGCGCCTACCTGACAACAAACAGTGCGCGCTAAAACGATTGTACGCATTAGAGAGAAAGCTAGCAAAAAATAATACATTAGAAACAGCATATAAAATGAAAATTAACTCTCTTATCGAACGTGGATACGCGCGCAAATTAAATATTCAAGAGGCGGCCATTCCAAGCCCTCGAAAATGGTACCTACCGCATTTCGCTGTAGTTAACCTCAATAAACCGGGAAAGCTAAGAGTGGTTTTCGACGCAGCAAGCCGCTGTCGAGGTATATCATTAAATGATCAGCTGTTAACAACTTCATGGTTGAATTTGACAGTTGTCAACTAGTGTTCTGCTCCGTATTAAAATAGCGAATTTAAGTGAAAAAAGTTTATTTAATCAGTATAAAAAGTTTATTTAATCAGTATAAAGTAGCTGCAGAGTTGAAGAAGTTGTCAAATGACAAGTTGAAGCAACGAAATTTCAGTAAATGTAATTTTTGTATTGCCTATGCCGGACTGTCTACATACATTACAACAGTGAAATAAAGCATAAAAAAGTCTACTAAGCGTAATCAGTAACAGTTGCGCAGTGGTGCCGTACACAGAAGTGAAAAATACTTTAAATTTGAACAAAATTAACAAATTTTAAACGAAAATAAATAAATTTTAACGCCACAACTACACATTGTACAGTTATCGCTACTTGACCATAGAGGGCAGAAAAATGTACAGGAATTAAACAAAAAATACAATAAATAAATGCGTTTCGCTATTCGTCAACAGATGGAACTAAACACATAAATTGTTTTCAAAAAAATTGCGAAACAGATATATTTTTACTACTGTTATTAAATAAATTAATTACCATTATTAAATAAAATCAAGAAACCTCGCATAAAAGACAAATATACAGAAACCGAATAAATAAATACATTATTACAATAAACGTAAATAATAACAAAAATGGACTGCTATAGTTGCGATAATATTATTAGTCCAAACAAGAGCATAAAATGCAGCATATGCTTAAATGCATTTCATTACACCTGCATAAATAGCACCGCAGAAAAATTTAAAAAAATGTCAAAAACACTCAGAGACAACTGGAAATGCAAAGAATGTAAAACATTGGATCCTAAAACTCAATCACAATCCAATTACACTCCTTCTTCTAGTAAGAACTTTCGGCCTACCGACTCAACATACACTGAAAACCCAGAAAATATGAATTACATTATAAATTACATCGACAAAAAATTCGATGAAATGAAAACAGTGATTTTAAACAAGATAGAAACGGAATCTGCGGACAATAAAAAATCGCTTCAATTTATAAGCGACCAATACGATACATTAATAAAATCTATTGAAAAAATTCCACAGTTAGAAAAAGAAATATCTGAAATAAAAAATGAACTAGAACAAAAAAACATAGAATTCAAAAGTATTTTAGTAAAAACAACAGAAATGGAACAGGCGACACTGGAAGAGTATCTCGAAATATCAGGTATCCAAAATAATGATCCTAAAATGACAAAAAACATAATAAAGGAAATAACTGCTGCGTGCGGAGTTCAAACTGAAGACACAGAAATTTCGAATATAAATCACATCCAAGATCGCCGACCAAACCACCCACCGAAAATAACTTTCAAATTAAATAACAAAAATAAAAGGGATGCTATACTATCATCAAGAAAAGGTCTCACCACGGAGGCAATACACCAGCCCGGAAAACAAAACATTTACATTGGAGAAGTAATGACGCCATATTACAAGCAACTAATGTGGAAATTAAAAAACCATGCAAAAATAATTAACTACAAATTTGTATGGTTTCGAAGAGGCCATCTATTAACCAGGAAGACCCCGGAAGGCAAAATTTTCAATATTAAACATTGTGATGACATTAACAAACTAACATAAACACAACTCCACACGTAAATACACTTCACATCATATACTTACACAATTAATCACCAACATGGCGGATTACATGGAATATACAGACTCGGACAACCAACACTACTGTGTAAGTACAAACGATTTTAATATATGGACAAACATCACAAAAGAAAAAAATAGAATCAAAATATTACACCAAAACATTAGGTCAATTAATAAAAATTTTGATGAATTTACGATATACCTACAACAGCTTGATAATAATTTTGATATAATTGTGCTGACAGAATGCTGGTTGAACGATAAATATGTACCAAAAACAATCGAAAACTATAACACACACCACACAAAAAAACACAAAAATCAAAATGATGGCATAGTTATATACATCAATGATAAAATAAATACAATCGTCAAAGAAATACACATAATAGACTCCAACTGCATACACATAGCATATGATAAAGAAACGTGTATTCTTGCGATGTACAGATCTCCATCCAAAAACGACATCACACATTTCCTAACTGCACTTAACAATACTTTAAAAGAAATCAACAAAAATAAAAATATCATCATCATTGGAGACCTAAACATAAACATATTACAAAACGGACACCCACAAAACATAGAATACCTAACACTACTAGCACAGCATGGACTGGAGCCAACGATAAAGATTCCAACACGAGTCACACAAAACACAAAAACTTGTATAGATCATATAATGATCAAAACAAAACTTAAAACCAAAACCGTAGTACTTGAAAGCACTATCACAGATCACTACATGAATATGATAGCAATAGACACCGAAAACACAAAACCCAACCAAGACAAAATATTCACAAAAAAAATAATTAACTACTCAAACTTGAAAGAAAAACTCAAACAAATAGACTGGAGTACAATATACCAAATAGAGAACGTGGAGGAGGCCTGGGATAAATTTAATAACATGTTAGGACAAGAAATAAATAAAAACACTATCATAAAACAAGTAAAACTCACACACAAAGCAAAAAAAATTAAACTATGGATAACACAGGGAATATTAAACTGTATTCGTAAACGAGACAAAATTCACAAACAAATTAAATATACACCCTACGACATGGAACAACTTAACTACTATAAAAGATATAGAAACATCTGCACCAAAATTATTAGAGTGGCTAAGGAATTATACTATAGCGAAAAACTTAAAAAAGAAAAAAATAACCCAAAGGAATTATGGAAAATATTAAAAGAAGTCACATACACACAAAAATACAAACAGAAAAATACTATTGAAAATCTAAATATTAACTCCAAAAAATTAGATGTCAATACAAATACAGAAACTATAGCAAATCATGTGAATAACTTCTTTGCAAATATAGGAAAAGTTTTAGCGAACCGTAAATTGCATAACACAAACACACTAACACAAACAAATAGATCAAATATCAATAAAAAACCGACACAACACAGATTTACAATAAAAACAACCTCGGAAGAGGAAATTGACAAAATAATAAACACATTAAAAAACCGAATTGCTCCTGGATTAGATGAGATAACAACGGATTGCATTAAAATATTAAAAAATGAAATTTTGAAACCTATAACACACTTAATCAACCTTAGTATAACACACTCCTGCTTTCCTAGTACTCTTAAAAAAGGACTAGTAATCCCCATTTATAAATCCGGAGACAAAATGGAAATAACAAATTATAGACCAATCACTCTGTTAAACTCGCTATCAAAGATTTTCGAAAGAGTATTAAAAAACCAAATTATAAAATACCTTGAAGAAAACAAATTAATCTCGGATAACCAATATGGATTTAGAGACAAAATAGGCACAAAAGAAGCTTTGGCATGTACAGTAGATTATATACATAGCAACTTAGATCAAGGGTACAAATGCATAGCGATATATCTAGATTTAGCTAAAGCCTTTGACTCAATCTGCCACAATTCACTTTTTAAAAAATTAGAAAACATGGGTATCAAAGGCAAGGAACTTCAACTATTTAAAAGTTATATGAGTAACAGAACTCAACAAGTCAAAATTAACAACCATACTAGTAAACCACTGCCGATTACATATGGAGTTCCACAAGGAAGCATACTAGGGCCCGTTCTTTTTACTATTTACATAATTGAACTTTGCAGCATGAAAATAGATGGTGAAATAGTTAGCTATGCTGATGACACAGTTTTACTTTTCAAATCTAAGGATTGGAATAATGTATATAACATAGCGAATTTGGGAATCTCGCAAGTCAAAACATGGCTAGACTCAAACATACTTACACTTAACATATCAAAGACAAAATTCACAACATACAGTATAAATAGCACGGGACAGCCAAAAAACAATACAAACACCATAAAAATACACGAATGTTTAAACACCAACATCTGCGATTGCCCTCCTCTAGAAAAAACAGATCAAATAAAGTATCTAGGAATCGTAATTGACCATAACCTTAGATGGATACCTCACATCAAACAAATCACAAATAAACTTCTCAAAACAATACACATTTTCCTTAACATAAGAAACATATATAAAATAAAACAATTGAAAACAATATATTTTGCACTCTGCCAATCAATAATAGAATATGGAATTATTGCTTGGGGAGGAGCAACAAACTCGGCTATCAATTACATAGAAACCGCACAGAAAACGATCTTAAAGGTAATACTAAAAAAACATAGACTGACCGATACAGACCAAATATTCAACAGCTGTGACGTACTAGATATACGCCAATTATACACCAGTTAGACAAGCGTACAAAGAAAACATTAAAACTCCAACAGTAAATTCAACCTTTGGACAAAGACACTACCAATACCATGCAATAAAAGCTTTCAACAGTCTAAAAATTGAAATTAAAATTGAGGAAAATAAAAATAAATTCACACACAAAATTACAAAATGGATTAAACAACAAAAAAGACAATATTACCAAAATGTCATAGCATAAAATAAAAATAAAACCTACACGTAACACACAAAACCAACATAAACACACATCACTCACAAACACACAAGATTATTTTCATTGTATTATTTTTTAATTTTAAATGTATTATTATGTATTTTTATTTTTAATTTTAAATTTATTATTTTCTTTTCAAATTTACTATCTTAGATTTTCATATTATAAAATGAAGGCCTCAGCACGGGCAAGCCACCCAGTGAGGCCTACATTACTGGAAAACATAAATTGTAACAAAATAATGTACCAAATAAAAAATAAAAAAAAAAAAAAAAAAAAAAACAGGGCCCGATCTGCTCTCCTCGCTATTGGGTAACATTTTGCGCTTCCGCGAAGGAAAAATCGCGCTTGCGGCAGATATTGCAGAAATGTTCTTACAAATAAAAATAAAAAGTGAGGACCAACCATCTCAACAATTTATGTGGAGAGCAACGCCAAATGAAGAGCCGAGCACTTACATGCTCACCTCTATGATGTTTGGGGCAACTTGTTCCCCAAGCAGCGCGCAATTCGTGCGAAACAAGGTAGCTGAGCAACACAAAGTGCAATATACCGCCGCGGCAACAGCCATACAGGAAAAATTTTATATGGATGATTATCTCGACGCCGTGGACACATCGGACGAAGCCGCCAAGTTGGTACGGGAGGTGAGCGCAATCCTTGCAAGTGGGGGTTTTCTGCTCACTAATTGGGCTTCAAATGACCCTGCCGCCATTGCAGAAGTACCCTTTGAAAAACGGGCGAAATCGGCAATACCTATCAGCAGCGGGGACCACGAAAACGAGCGCATACTAGGCCTCGTATGGGACCCCATAGGTGATCACTTTCTCTACAGCTTCAGGGAGGCAGCCTCAGCCGAGATGATCCCACACCCAACGAAAAGACAATTACTAAGTATTGTCATGAAGATTTTTGACCCTATTGGTTTCGTATCATGCTTAACAATACGCTCAAAAATACTTCTACAAGCAGTGTGGAGATCGAATATAGGTTGGGATGAACCAATAAAACCCGAGCACGCGAATAAATGGTCGGAATGGCTACTACTTCTCAGCCAGAGTAGCGTTTCTATACCACGAAGATGCCTCATTAATAAAAACGGCAATTTTGAACTCCACCTGTTCTGCGATGCATCGGAGTCGGCGTGTTGCGCTATTGCTTATTTAACCGAAAACTCCCAGGAAGGCACACACTCAACATTCCTGGCTAGTAAATGTAAAGTGGCACCATTGAAACCTCTGTCTATACCGCGCCTTGAGCTACAAGCAGCCTTAATGGCCACACGATTGGCGGCTACAATCAAAAGGGAAAGCCAAATTCACATAAGAAGAATAACATATTGGACGGACTCAACGACTGTCTTGTGTTGGCTAAGGACAGACCCGAGGACTTACTCCGCCTTCGTGGCCAACCGGCTAGGAGAGATTGATGATTTAAGTGAAATAAATAATTGGAGATGGGTACCTACTAAATTAAACCCGGCCGATATCGGTACAAGAGACATCGAGCCGCCCGACCTCTCGCCCACTAGCAGGTGGTTTTGCGGTCCTGCCTTTATTACCCACCCAGAAGCTACATGGCCCCGTGAAAAGGAGCCAGTCATCCGACCTGATAACCAAGTTTTGGAGGTGAGGCCTCAATATGTCGGTTTCACAATAATAAAAGGAGGCGGATTACCTCCTATTGAGCGATTTTCATCGTGGCATCGGCTCATACGCACCACTGAATGGGTTCTCCGCTTCATAAGGAGATGTCGGCCGAACCCCAACAGATCATCAAAAGGTCCTCTGAGTGCCGAAGAGACCCGAGGACCAGAAACATTATGGGTAAAGAAATCTCAAGCAGACTCTTTCGCGGCCGAAATTTGCGCTACCCAGAAAGGCGATACACTACCCGCCGACAGTCGCTTGCGAACGCTAACGCTTTTCCTTGGCCCAGATGGCATTATACGGATGGGCTCACGGTTACAAGCCCTGAAAGGAGTTGCCAGCGGAGTACGGACACCAGTCATCCTGGATGGTGACGAGACATACACTCGGCTCCTGATCCGCCACTATCATCAAATGGCGGACCATTCGAGCACCGAAAAAACCATGGCGGAAATCAGAGGCAGTTTTTTTATATTGAAATTGCGCACCAACCTTCGCCGAATAGCGCATGAATGCCTAGTATGCCGCATTAGGAGAGCTCAACCACTGCCACCACTGATGGGACCATTACCGGCTGCCAGGCTTACCCACCACGTGAGCCCCTTCACGCATTGCGGCCTAGACTATTTTGGCCCTATTGAAGTAACAATCGGCAGGCGTCGAGAGAAACGGTACGGGGCATTATTCACCTGCCTGTCTACCAGAGCTGTACATCTCGAGCTAGCGGCCTCACTAAGTGCCGATTCAGCTATAATGGCAATGCAGCGAATGTCAGCTAGACGAGGCCAGCCCGAATGTATATACTCCGATAGCGGGACTAATTTCCATGGCGCTGACAAAGAAATCCGAGACGCGCTGGAATCAATCAGTCGAGACCCCAGAGTACAAAACTACATTGCAACACAAAAAACATCGTGGAAATTTATCCCCCCCTTGTCTCCCCACATGGGGGGAGCTTGGGAGCGCCTCGTGCGCTCTATAAAGAGAGCCCTCAAGTCAACTATGAAAGAGCGCTCACCGAAAGAAGAAACTCTCCTCACGGAGTACATAGTGAACAATCGCCCGCTGACTCATGTCTCCGTCGACCCGAGAGATGAGCAACCGCTAACCCCTAACCATTTTTTGCTGGGATCAGCAGGAAAGCGGCCACACCTGTCACTGTATGCGGCAAAAGAAGAAGAGGTCTGCCTAAGAAAACAATGGCGAATCAGCCAGCAATTAGCAGATATGTTTTGGCGGCGATGGATGAAGGAATACTTGCCCACTATAGCCGCACGTCAAAAATGGCACCAGCCAGGTACCCCTATCAAAACGGGTGATCTTGTGCTAATCGTGGATCCCGCTTTGCCCCGCAATAGTTGGCCCCGCGGGCGAATCATTGAAACAATGCCCGCCGCTGATGGGCATGTAAGGACCGTTCGGGTCCAGACCAACACCGGAGTGTACGTGCGCCCAGCGGTCAAAATTGCCGTACTCATGACGACACCAAACACGGGCCCTAAATCACAAGAGGCCCCCCCACGCCGCCAAAAAGGAACCGGCCGAATGGATCGCCGCCGGACGAAAGCATCCCGTCACGTTCGAATTTGCTAGGCGCAGCCGATACTGCACCGGGGGGAGGATGTATCGAACGCAATACGCAATGTTACCCGAAGGCCGCAAAGCAGCTTTCTGACCATGGGAGGATAAGAAAGCTAGTATTTACCCGGCCGGCGAGTACTGAGCACAACGAGCGCTCGGACACAGTATTTACGTGGTATCCCCTCCCCGGCTTGAGAGCACTAGACACATCGCAAGCCGTGGACCCAGTATTTACGTCGCATCCCCTCTCCTTTGCCCAGGCGAAGCAACGCCAAACACTGAACAGCGATGGTCAGCCAATCAGCGCAAAGCACGACAAACCTAGAAATATTTCTCTTTTCATATATAATTGCGCAAATTAATGTTAGATTTGCGTGAGTCTCGCCGCCATAATGCTAAATAAAAATATACAGATTGAAAGGCTGAACTCGCGTCTATGTTGTAAAGTAATATTGAAATATGTAAACATTAATATTAAGTAGTTATAAGGATTTCCTCACACCAATGTCGGTCTGAGGACCCACTGATTCATATTGTACAATTTATTATAAAAACATTAAAAATGCTAGGGAAAAACAGTTTTCATGAGATGAAGCTGCGTAAAGAGTACTATTGAATAAATAATTTTAATATTGACTATTAAAGTCATATGAAAACACACGAAGCTGCACAAAAATGCACCTCGTTTACGCGGGGCGGTTCAGACGCGCGCACATCGATGTGTGCACGCCCCCGCTAGTCCTATATATACCGTGCGTAAAGCGATCTCAAGTCTCTCTCTTCCGACATCTACTCTGACCGCTTCACTCTGGACTGCTTCTCCCGCTGGAACCACTACAACCGCCTTTGACTTCTGACCTTGCGCTTCCTTGGACTACCTACTACTCTCTCCTTGGATACACGACATCACAGCAACCGAAAAAGGCCCTGAACATAAAGCAGCTCACCGACTAGAAGATTCAGCACCCCTTATTTACAGTCAATGTAAAGGACTTGCGTCTGATACACATCTGATGGTTGTATTTACTTGACTGAATTTACGTTACATCAGGAAAAATTCTTAACTGGATAAAAAACCTCATACAAATGACAGGGAAAAGAAAATCTATTATTTTAATTGCTTTATTTTTAAGAATTTGCAACTGATTTTATGCTGTTATTACGTAGAAAAATAATCGTTGAACATTAGTCAAAACGTGGAGCAATAATGGAGTTGTATAAAATGATTGAAGTTTTCTGAAAATTTTCGTTCTAAATCAGTGTTGACACACATCAATGTGGTTCATTCACATTTATAAATCTTGTCATTTACTCGATTTTCTTAATCTAAATCCTGACGATCAAGTATTTGATAAAATTATATGTACCACACTACCACGTCTTTCAGGAGTGTCCACGACTTCTAATTTCGACCATTTGCGCGATATACATTCTTCAAGTTCTAAAATTCACATTCCGAACTAAATAAATGTTCGCCTTTAAAATAAGAGAGTAATGTACTGTTGTATTCTCTCAGACAATTATAAACTAAGAAAGTTCCTCGTAGCACTCTAGGACGAGGCGTGACCAGAATACGTAACCCACTCAGTCAAAAGGAGAACCATTCTAGAAAAAACTTAACTAAATTATCAACATCGCCGTAGCAGGAGAAATACAGCTTTAAAAGCCTTTTTCATTGATATATTGATACACCTTGTATCAAGAGAGCTACGAATTTGTTTCATTGTCCATCCTTTAGTGTGCCAAGAAATCCACTATGGATTTCTGACGTTTATACCCATCAAGTGTCAGAGAATCCACCGTGAATTTGCTAATAGATCTACTTTATGGAGTAGTAGAATAATTCAAAAAAACATTGTGTAATTTTCCTTGCTGTCATAATTTGAAATTTTATATTATGTTGTAATAATTTTTTTATTTTATTTATTGCTATCAACAGCACGACCGTGCCCCAGATATCGAATAAAATCATCGGTAGTTACGCGTATCGGTCCGATTTTGCAAAGTTATCGATTTCGTTGTGCTAGACCATCAGGTTCTTTCTGTACAGTAAAAACAAAATATCGATTTTCCTTTCTTGTTTTGTAGATACAATTGTTATTGCTGACACTGCAGATAGCGATAAAATATTTGTATTAGTTTAATTTGTGTGCCGTAGTCCTTTTTGTTTAAAAAGATGAACTGATAGAAGGCGGTTGCGTTATTCTGGTCGTTCAAATATTCCAATCAGCTTTTTTGAGTAAACATTCAAAACAAACTTTTAATAAAACTGAAGCGATTCACATACATTTCATCGAATTGAACAAATACTAGTGAAAATATTGACAAGTAAATTCCTTTTGCTGGAACCCTCAATACAGTGTTGAGAGTTTGGGAGTTCTTGTAATAAACTAAGTGCCGGTCTTTATTTTGAATAGAATAAACCAGATCCTTATTCTGGCTTGGAAAAATAATATTTTGATGTAAATTTTTTTTTCGATATATACCTTTTTGTGGTAAAAAAAAAACGGTTTTTAGGCTTTTTATCGCAGCAATAGATATTCAGAAAAGAGAAATGCAATTATTGCTTGCTCCGTAAGAACGGTGTGTTCCGTCCACAGTTAAAGATACTCTAAGTCAAGGCTGCCCAACCTTTTTAACAGTTGGGCAGAATTGACGATTTGAAAGTCACTGACGGTTCCTATTTTTGTTACCAAAGCTTTTTAATGTCTTGTTTTATGCAACAAACAAATAAACACACTGAAATTTTAATGTCGTTTATTAAAATAATAAAATAAATAGCATCTACTGCCAAATAACGAAACAACATTTTATGTAATAAAAATCTAAATCCAAGTAATTGGTACAATCAATGTGATTTCTGACATTGTTTTTGTTTTAATAATTCTCCTATGTTAGGAGTCAATTCAGATGTTGACAGTAGCAACCAATCAGACATAATATGTTGCTCAGTATTTATTTTTTACAAAATTAACATTAGAAAAAAACTTTTCACAAACATACGTTGATCCAAAATATTTAAAAATTGAAACGCCAGTCTTCCTTTGGCACCAATTTCCAGAAATCTCCAAATTCTTCTAAAGAAGTTTCAGACTTCGAAAATATTTTTTCTGCGAAAAGGTTTTTCAGTGCAGAGTGATTTTGCAGTTCAGTGAGTTCCAACTGGATATTGGCAGGATAACTAATTATTTCAGTAAAACTGATTGTGAAAGAATTTAAAAAAATGTTAATTTTGTTTTGTACTTTCAAAGTCCTGGAATCTGCTTTCAAACGACTATAATAAGCTTGTAATTTTAGCTTCGTACTTAGTACAGTTTATGGTGGCAATATTGAGCTTCTCTTTCAAATCTTTGAGTATGGGAAAAAGGTCAATATTTTCATTGGCTAAACATTGTCGGAAGTATCTTTGCCTTATAATTTCGATTTAAAATATTGAGATAATTGGTGATGTCAACAAGAAATGCAAGATCACTCAACCAGTACTTATTCTTGAGTAAATTGCTTTCCAAATGTAACGCTTCTTTTTCTTAAAAAATCCAACACTGCTCTCTCAATTAAAAGAAAGGTTTTAACATGTTGCCCCTTGAAAGCCATCGCACAGCGCAATACAGTTCTCCAAATTCGTTGATTTCTTCTTCAAATAAAACTCTCAATTGACGTCAGTGAAGAGCTTTTGAACGTATGTAATTTATGCAGTGTACTACCAGCTCCATTATATCATACAACTGTCATGTCCTTTCATCACGTCACGATAGCCATTTTTTCTGGCTCTATGGCTTCCATCGGGATGAAATTTTGTAGTAGTGATAAGAATGATAGTCTCAAGCAAAATCAGTAATAAAATCTGCATAATGTTGCATTTGGAGAAAAATCATCAAAACAACAGGCACTATTTGAAGACTTGGGTTCGGACTTTCATAGCCATTTTTTTTGGATCTATGGGCTGAAATTTTGTCTTCGTGATAAAAATGATAGTCTCAAGCGAAATCAGATATAAAATCTAAATAAAGTTGCATTTGTAGAAAAATCTTCATTATAACGATCACCATTTGAAGACTTGGGTTCGGACTTAAATATCCATTTTTTCTGGCTCTATGGAGCCAATCGGGGTGAAATTTTGTAGTAGTGATAAGAATGATAGTTTCAAGCGAAATCAGTAATAAAATCTGCATAAAGTTGCATTTGTAGAAAAATCTTCAATATAACGGTCATTATTTGAAGACTTGGGTTCGGACTTTCATAGCCATTTTTTCTGGCTCTATGGCTCCCATCGGGATGAAATTTCGTAGTATTGATAAGAATGATAGTCTCAAGCGAAATCAGTAATAAAATCTGCATAAAGTTGGATTTGTAGAAAAATCTTCATTTTAACGATCACCATTTGAAGACTTGGGTTCGGACTTAATTTTTTGTGATATCCTTTGCACACAACGCCTCCTGGTGGATGATGCAATGATACGAAAATTTTTTCGATCCAAGTAATTTTCAAATTGGCGGGTATTTTGAAAATAGTTCACGCGGGCCGCTTATAATTCGTTCACGGGCCACAATGTTGCCCGCGGGCCTGAGGTTGGGCAGCCTAGCTCTAAGTAATGGCCTGGTGGTAAGACCACCATTCTGAATTTTAACGTTGCTTGAAATCGCTTTAGCCGTGTTTTGTGACCAGATCTGAATAGCCAAGTACTCCCCCACCTTCCTCTTCTCATATCCTTTATCTCACCATTACCTTCAGCCTCACAACATACCCTAATTGGGGATGCCATAGTCTCACTGGCTCCAAACTTGGAAGCAGTACCAAATCCAATTCAACAATAATGCCTTTATTTCCGATACACACCAGCATAAAACATGATCACAAAATCAAATTCACAATACGACACAATGCATCGCAAATAAGCAATACCAAGCATAACCTAGTTTCCTGAAACTTCCAGTAACAAACAAAAAAAATATTGGCTAAAGCTTTTATAAGATATTACCTCAACTTTATTAACTAGTGATACAATCTTTTTTTGGAACTCTCTAGCTTCTGTATATCTTTCTTAATGTATTTTTCAGCAAACCATGTTAAGTCTTTCTACTAGTCTGTTTTAAAATCTATGTACACTCTTCATTGAACGCCAAGGGCCACCCCAAGTGGTTCGCAACGTTTAGTGACCTAGCAAAGGTGACCGGGTACATGGGGTGAGGTTTGTCTAGGTGGATGAATTTGCTCACCTATTGCATGGAGGGCCTAATCGGGAGAGACTGGCTGAGTGAAACCTTTTTTTACTCTCGACCCAACGCTTTGCACTACAGTGGGAGGGATGGATTAATACGTTCGTTACTCCTGGGTACTTTGACCCCTAAAATCCAACCCACCCCTCTTACCATTTTTTTCTTCTTGTTCTTCCTTTCCATAAAAAGACTCTCAACAAAAAAATGTATAATGTTGCCTCTCTTGGAATGATTCTTTCCCGAATTTGGGAATAATGTATTCAAAATATTTTTATTATTATTTTGTATAAAATTATCACTTTAATAAATAAATAAATGTAATAATTATCATAATAAACTTAGTCAAATCGGAATTGAGGGTAAATTATTGGAATGGATAAAAAGCTACTTAACAAATAGAAATCTACAAGTAAAAAATAATTCTAACCTTTCACACAAATTCATAGCTACTAGCGGTGTACCCCAAGGGTCACATTTAGGCCCAATACTGTTTCTCCTTTTCATAAACGATATTGTTACTGAATTTGATAAAAATGTTGAAGTGCTACTTTTTGCCGATGACCTTAAACTATTTAAAACTATAAAAACAATAAATGACTGTATTCAAATTCAATTAAATTTAAATAAACTTCAAGATTGGTGCAAAACTAACAAACTTCATCTCAATATTAGTAAATGCCACATTATAAGATTTTTCAGAACAACACAACCCCTTAACTATCAATACAAAATTAATAATGTTTCTCTCGCCTCTGTAAGTGAAATTAACGATCTCGGCATTACTTTCGATTCAAAATTTAACTTTCTTTCACATGTAGAAACAGTCACCAACAAAGGATTAAAAATGCTCGGCTTCATTCTCCGAAATGGCAGAGACTTTAAAAATATTTCAACACTAAAAATCTTATATTACTCACTTGTTCGAAGTCAAATCGAATATAATTCTCCTATTTGGTGTCCTTACTTTAAAATCCACTCCGACTCTATTGAAAAAAATCAGCATAAATTCCTAAGATACATTAACTATAAACTCGGTCTACCTATAGAATCAATAAATTACAATCACTTGATGAAAGAATTAAACTTACTTAAACTCTCAGATAGAAGACTTATTTCCGATTTGACTTTTATTTTTAAAATTGTCAATGGTATTATAGACAGCCCTGATATATTAAGCCTAATTACCTTCCATATACCCACTAGAACCACTCGATCCAAAATTCTTTTTAATTTCAATAACAATATCAGGACTGCGTCATTTAGAAACTCGCTTATACCTAGATTGCATGCAGTTGGCAATGCTTTCTCAGAAGTAGTAGATGTGTTCAACTGCACGGAATATAGTTATAAGAAGGCTATAATAACAAACCTCTGTCGTAATTATCAATGTTATTAGGTGTAATACCATTCTATTCATAAGTTATCACAGAACCTAAACTATGCACTTACATCAGATATCAGACAGAAGAGTGTTATCTAATAATTTTACATACTTAATCAAAACTATAATTTTTCCCAAAATTGTTATGAGATGTCTTACTGACAGCCCTGATTCAATAGAGCTAACTCTTAGTTCTCAGCAAATTCAACCAAATTCAATATTGAAGGTAACAATAACCTCAATACTAAACTACTGTACGGATTGAAAATAAAAATGCTATTGTACCTATGTATACCAGGTGTTATTCTTGTTTAATTTTCAACATAATTTCTCAGTAATTATTCTGTTTAACATAATACTGTTTCGCTCCTGTGAACCACTGTAAACATAAATCATGTATATTGTAAAAGCCTTTTACGGCGTCTAAATAAATAAATAAATAAATAAATAATTGTAAATTTACGAGTATGAAGTTTTCTCTACAGAACATTCAAATCAATATTATATAAACACATAGGCACTGAAAATCATTCGAAATTGACACATAAAGGCGGAGGAAATGCATGTTTTACCAAAGCCTGGTCCTCGATTCTCGACGAAGTCAATCCACTCGAACAACGAGCGGTTCAACCCACTCGTTGTTTGAGTGTAATGACTTTTGGCGTTTGGCAAATGATATTATATACGTTCAACAAGACTCAAGAATAAGAATGTCGACCAATGTATGTACTTTCGACGGGGATTGCGAGCGCCCTGGATTGGAGAATCGATACCCTAATCTAGTTTATCTGATAAAATCCTTGTTACTGTTGTACCGCCGAACATAAAATTTGCTTTTCCTCTTCTAAACACTCTCATTGAAGAACATAAATACATATTATCAAAATAAATAACCGAATTGGGAATGGCATTTCTATTTACGTGTGCTCCAATGATGTCATCTGCGTACGATCTGTGTTAATCTCAAGTGACCTCCCAGAAGTATCGTCCTGTGTATTATCTGCCGGTACAAATTATAAATAAATAATATTAATAGTAATTAAATATGTTAATTCTAAATCAGCTTCACGTTCATTGATCAAATGCGTTGTACATATTATAGTTGTGTATTATTGATCAACGAACCGGTGGATGTAACAAATTGATAATAGTGTGACTGTCTAGTTAGTAATAAGAAAGATCATTGTAGACGTATACTTTATATTTGTACAACGATCTTGGGGTAGTTTTTCACATAAATGGCGCTATGCTAATCATCCAAATATTATTATTATTAAAATAAAAATGTGCATTGATTATTCTTCCGAAAACGTTGTATCAGCACTGGTTGAGTGACAAGGCAAGAAGTTGTAGAATATTTCGGAGGCTTTGTGGAGAAAGCAGAGGCTGTGCCGCGACAGGATAACAAAGACGAACACCACCCAAAACAGGGCAACATTGTTTTCCACAATGGCGTGTTTTTAACGGGCCGTGCTTTTGTTTAGCTAATTTGCTTAAAACTTTCGCGAAATTGAATTGTCATAATGTCGTCTTTCGTACGTGAGTATTTTTTGAAAGCGGCGGGCTTATAGGATTATCTTTCATAAAATCTAAGGGACTTGTCCTGTGAAATTTTCATCAGTCGTACAAGCGTAACGAGTCATGCTGAGAAAGTTAGTAAAAGTTGTAGTATGTACTTTTATAAACGCTTTTTTTCATTGGTTTGAAACCTTTTTTAAATTTTTTGCTATAGTTTATTTCGGACACATACAGTTATTCGTGTGAAAATTTTACATTTAATATGTTGAGTATAAAATAAATCAGTTACGTTCAACTAACAATCTTTTTTATAGATATAGATTAGGAAGCAAGTAGAGATCCAACATGGACCTTGAAAGTAAATACCATGAACAGGTTAGAGGCTTTTGAAATGTGGCTTCACCGGAGAATACTCAAAGTCCCATGGACCGACATGATCACCAACACAGAAATTCTCAGACGGGCTAGAGCAGAGAGAGAACTGCTTAGATTAATAAAAATCAGGAAAATTTCATATCTGGGTCATGTACTTCGAGGGGAGAAGTATCACTTGCTCCAGTTAATATTGAAAGGCAAGATAGAGGGTCGCAGAGGGCCTGGTAGGAGACAAATGTCTTGGCTGCGAAATATACGGGAGTGGACCGGCATTAGAAGTGTGGAGGAGCTATTCCGGGCAGCGCAAGACAAAGAGACATTTTCCAGAGTGATCGCCAACGTCGGGGGGACCTGATACGGCACATCAAGAAGAAGAAGAGATCAAAAATTACTCGTACAGTTAAAATAGTAATGAAAATAATAGAAGAATAATAAATAAATAATTGTTTTGGCAATCGATCGCTAAAAACGTTTTACAAACTTGGCATAATATACCAAAAATCGCTCTAGTGGTTAGGTTATTGCAAGATTTGCAGATACGTCCGAGTAAAGTGTTTTGTGCGTATTTCGATTCTAAGTGTTGTATATAAAATAAGGTATTCGATCTGGTATTTCAGGGCAAGGAAATTAAATATTTTCTAATAGAGCTGGTGAGTCGATAGGGCAGTTTACGATATTATACAGAAACAGTACATCAACTTTTAGTTTGGTTTATAAAGATTCATAGGATGATACTGAAATTCAAAACTATACCACAGGTTTATTTATTTATTTATGTCTATTCTCGAATACACATTTTACAAATGATTACAGTGGTTTATATTGTACTACAGAAAAAAGATACAGTAAATAAAGAACATATATAGGTAAAACTGTGTGTGGGTGATATTGTATGTTACGTGAACACCTCACTAGGAAAACCTGTGCTGAGGTGTTAATGTGTTTGTGATTAAGTGTGACAAGTATTTATGTGTTGTAGTAGAAAGTTAGTTTTTTTTTTATTTTCACAGACATATTCAAACATGCAAACACACATTTCTATGTGAGTGTATGTATTGTTGGATAATTCTTTAAAAACGTGTATAAATATTTAATTTTACTTTTTATATTTTGGTTATGTTTGGTTTGGAATTTTAATCTTTTGAAAAAAGTGAATCTGAATTTTTATCCAGGCTTGAGGAACTTTTTTAATATGTGCTTTCTGCAAGGAGGATGTATTAAATTAAAACAAAGTACTTATAATCTTACACCACAACACATTGTTCTTATAATCTTACCACACAAAACAAAGTACTTATAATCTTACCCCCCAAAACACAGAACTAATAATCTTTCCCCACAAAACATAATAGTTTTAATCTTACCCCGCAATCATAGTGCTTATAATCTTACCCCACAAAACACCGTTCTTATAATCTTACCTCACAAAACATAGTACTTATAATCTTACCCCACAAAATGAAATCTTCATGCGATTAAAATCTAAATTATCTGTGAATAACTATTTTTCAAGCAAATGTCTAATAATTGTCTGAAATAGATTGTAAAAGTTCCCCAACGGTGAACTTTGGTGCATTAAAATGCACAATTTTTATATCTGAGATTTCAAGGATAACAATACTCGTAGTGGGCAAAAATTTTTCTATCATGAGCTATTGAATTATTGTAAAGGCCCTCTTTCGTCTTGCAAGATTTTACGATATAAGCCTTTTTCAGCTTTGTTAAGAATAACTTTTGATTGATTTGTAAAACGCCTTTTTTTAAATCATCTCAAAGGCGCTGCATAAATATATTTTTCCACTGCTCTATCTTATTAAAAAGTATAAATAAGATTATATCGTGTTATATTGGTTCCATGCTAACTCAACACAGTGACTATTCAACATACTTTTAAAAAGTGATATAAAGTCATTAAAAACGATGAAATTTTTTTTCTTTTAACCTAACCTAACCTAACCTAACCTAACCTACTTAACCCAGTTAATAAAGTTTTTGTTTCGTCACTTTCCTTGACTTTATATAACTACTTAAAGATGTGATGAATTATCATTTTGAAGATTTATCCGGTCACCGTTATAACAACTATGGAAAAATGGGTTAGAGCCATGAAAAGTGATGAAAAAAGGATTAAAAATCTGACTAAATGTAAAATATTTGATTATTATTAGTTTTTTTTCATCACTTTTCAAGAGTTTACAGAACTGCCACTGTCCTGAGTTGCCCGGTTACCGGCTAACTGAATCCACAGTTTCATCGACACACAATACAAACAATGATGTAGGTAAAATACATTTGACTAATGCAAAATTATAACAATTGACAAATGTATAATTTATTTATTTATTTATTTACGGACAAATAGTCCATTAACAACATATTAATTACACGAATAAGTTTTATAAACAGAATTTGTATATATTATGTACAGGACCACACTCCTCTTTTAAAAAAACTACCTCAAAATGCCTACGGAGACCAAAACTATTACTTTTTAATGAGCAGGCAGAGTTCTGCTGGTGCGCTTATTTCTGATTTCACAATAAGTTTCGTAGTGATTGTGATGTTTTAAATTAAAAATGATTTAATCCTTTATTTCCTCCAAATAAAAAACCAATTGAGGTTTAAATTGGTTTATATCAGTAGAACTGATAACATGTTGTGGAAGTTTTTTCCATGCATCCACTACTTAAAATTGTTTTATATCAGTAGAACCGATAACATGTTGTGGAAGTTTGTTCCATGCATCCACTACTTTAAATTGGTTTTTATCAGTAGAATCGATAACATGTTGTGAAAGTTAAATCAATGTACCCACTACTTTAAATTGGTTTATATCAGTAGAACCGATAACATGTTGTGGAAGTTTGTTTCATGCATCCACTACTTTAAATTAGTTTATATCAGTAGAACCGATAACATGTTGTGGAACTTTGTTCCATGTATCCACTACTCTATTTGCATGGAAGATTTATATTTGTTTGTGATGAAGATTTCTTTGATGTCAGGCTAAGTACTCGTATAATGTCCAAATAAAATTTTAAAAGTCTCAATCAAGTCACATAATTCTCTTATTACTTTAAACGTTGGTTATCTTTGTTTCTTGAGTCTATCTTCAGATTGCTGATCCTTTTACTATAGATAATGTCAGGGATAACTTTTCATTAAGTCAAGTACTTCCCTATTTGTATTTTTGTACATTTTGTAAATAATGCTGGTTAAGTATCACTAACTGTGTTCTAACTGTCTGGACCCGATGAAGCAATGTAGCCTTCATTTCGGGTATATCCTAGGTCTGTAGGTTGTTGTAGAGGTAGAGGTGAAGGGGTAGACGATGGTTTGTAATTTCCTAGCTATTCAGATAATGTTGCTAAATTTTAAAATATGTAAAGTCATTTCAAGCAATGCACACCGTTTTGAGTGTGATTTTTGGAAGAATCTCACACCAAGACGAAATTGACAGTTCATTCTGACAGAAAGCTGAAATGAAGAGATATTACTTTTACGTACCAATATAAAAAAAAAAATAGGTATATACAAATACCTACATAACAAATTATTATAAGCAATAATTAATCGCCTGAAATATCCATACAAATTTGAAATATCTCTTGAGTAAAAATAAATGCCCCCAACGGGAATTGAACCCGCACGTACTGATATCCGGTCAGGCGCTCTGGACCACTGAGCTACGTCGGCTTATTTCCAACACGCCAAATAATTAAATATGTCCAATTGTTGATTGAAGTACTAGTAGGTACATATTGAATTATTCGGCAAGTCGGAAATAAGCCGACGTAGCTCAGTGGCACCTGACCGGACATCAGAAGATGCGGGTTCATTCCCAATCGGCGGCATTTATTTTTACTCGGGAGATATTTTAAATTGGTATGGATATTTCAGGCGACTAATTATTGCTTATAATAATTTGTTATCCTTTGTGCTATGCATAAAAAACCTTATCTTTAAAACATAAGTTTATCATTAAAAAAATAAATACCTACATTGTGATTTGTTTATGAGTGATTATTGTCCGAAATATTTTATTCATTTTTCATATTAGAAGAGTTATCAGAGCATTAGAGTTTTTTTTTTCACTTGTAGCAAAAACTTTGTGGGTATGCATAATTATAATAATTAAAATAATATAACTTTGTTTGAATGCCACTTTATTGTATATATTTATAACGAACCGGGTACTGTTCAACCCGAACCTTCATCAGGGTTAATAGAAACATGTAGAGAAATATTTAATTGAAAGATTACACTCAAACACCCTGCCCAAATTATCAAAACTGACAAATCATTTGTAGCATTAAATAATATATATAAATATATTATATGTGTGCGTATGTGTGTGTGTTTTATGGTATACATATCATATTGAAGTATTTTTCCTCGATACCATTAATATACCATTAATAATCGCGGTATGTGGAGTACCGTATTATTCGAGTATTGGGTGTGACAAGTCGTGTAAGGGTCAACGCTTACCAAATATATAGTAGAAAGAATTAATGTATTAATTATTATAATAATTATAAACATGCAGAAGTGTGAAAAGGGCTAAATTCTTCTTGTAACTTGATAAAAAAACAACAGATACTCTAAATATACATAAAGTTTCTTTGGCTGCAATATAACAAAACATGAAAAAATAAATAGTACAGTTTTTCCTTGTTGGAAGAAGCTTTATTTTCTTCTTTGAAATTCTATGTACGTAGGTTTAAAACATCCATCGTTTAAATCTTCATGCAAACAAAAGGAGGCCGCTGCAATAACTTAAAGGAATGAACAAAACTAAACAAGACGAGGCCGTTATGAGCCCGGCGGTGGTAAGACTTTGTGATGGAGATTTATCGGTGGAATTTCGTCCTGTTTTTTTCTGTGGAAATCTCCCGGAGCTTTTGTGGAAGAAATCCCTCGCGAGTAGATCACGTATGGGTCGAGATTACGGACATTTTTCTGGCCTCTAACCGCAGCGTCTTCTTAGGAGGTTGGGAGGATGATTTAATGCGGTATTTCCGGTTATGATCATCTATTTCTGTTGAGGTATTACTTAGACTTAGGTGAGGATAGAAAAATAAACTAATTTGTAAAAACGTTAGATTAAGATATAAAAATGCTTGATTATTCAATTACGGTTTTCTTCTTATGTTATGTGCTCCCAATGAAAGCATATAGCATGGCAGATGTCACTGCAATTATGATTTTATTATGTGAATATTTGCAATTGTTCCAACTGCTCAAAATTTTTAAAATCATTTATGACAATAGAATTTTATGGAAGTCAGAAGATTTCATGTGACAGTCTGTCTTGACATAAAACGAAACCGTGTAACAAGCCATTGTCGACTCCATTGCTAAATACAAACAAATAAAATAAAAGCAAAAAACTATCAGAACAAAAAAATGCGTTTTAACATTTCACATTCTGAGAAACATTGCAGTCTTCTTCACTAAAAAGGCAGCATTGCTAATGTTCTTTCCACTAACACAATATTATAGGAAAACAAATAATATCAAACACCATATCAAATTACTCTATTTATTTCAACAATTATAATTGGCTAACTTTTTAAAATTAAAGTAAAAATCAAAAATTTCCCCGTAATGTTAACACAGACACACATTTTGGGTAGTTCTACCTTTTATGCCGGTCCTTGATTGCGGGAAAGGCATTGCTGTCCGATAATTTTATATCAATCTCTTCGTAAGGGTCCCAACTATATGATTATATAAAATGTGAAACCAAGTCCTTCTCATCTCCAACTTCTTGTCTTTTGTATCGAAGAATATTTTATCAAAAGGAAACTATATTTAAACGTGAAGAGCGGGTAATACATAATTACACTTATCTCACCGGAGATGCGGAAGTTTTTTGTTATTTTATCTAACGATTTGTGGAAAATTGTATTGCAATAAAATAAATACATTTTTACACATAAATTAACACTAAATGGCACAACACTGACTACATCGTGTGATTAAAGGTTAAAGGCTTGAATTTCATCCAATAATTTTACAGTTGGTGTATGAGTAATATGTAAAAAATTTCATCTATTTTTTCTAAGATATAGCCTTTAAAAAAAATCCATTTTCTCGAATGGGACCCCTGTTATCGCCGGCATAAAGTGTGTTAAGACAGTAATCTGCAATGCTGTGCCAAACAAAATAAGTAATCTCCAATTTTATTCAAACCAAAGTAGAAATCTCAAATGCTGTATAAAACAAAAGCTGCAATCTCTATTGTTGTATGAAAAAGGCAGAAATCTCCAATGTTGTACTAAACAAAAGCTGCAATCTCTAATGTTGTATGAAAAATGTAGAAATCTCCAATGTTCTATTAAACAAAAGCTGTAATCTCCAAGTTTGAAAAAAGTAGAAATCTCCAATGTTGTACTAAACAAAAGCTGCAATCTCCAATGTTGGATGAAAAAGTAGGAATCTCCAATATTGTGTGAAATAAAAAAAATCAATCTCTAATCTTGTTTGAAACATAAATAGCAATCTCAAGCGCTCGGTAGCAAAAACATCCATCTCCAATGTCGTATGAAATTTATTTATCTATTACATAACAATTCATTTTTTTATTTAATTTATTTACTGATAATTATCCAATAATTTCACAATACGAATTGTAAAACAGTAGAAAATTGATGAAAAAATTGGTAGGGACCCTGATAAAAATAAGCTACTTCTGAATAAAGTAATGAATGACACATTGCACATATTTAAATCAGCAATATTATGATTCCTAATTATTGTTTTGTAAAAATACATGATTCATGCAATGATTTTAGAAGTTTTTTTTAGTTTTAGTACATTCCAGCCCTGATGAATGTAAACCTATGTACAAAAGTAGTTATGCATTAATCTTTCTAATTTCATGTTTATTTTATTTAAATGTGTACAAGTGTTATAACGTATTTTTAAGTCGATATCAGATCCTAGTTAGGCAGATCTCCCGTTCTAAGGAATCAAATGGTTGTGAAAATGCTAAAGAGCTGTGTTATGTAAATTTAAAAACAAAAGTTTTTATTAAGACTATCTAACAAGTTGTCAGTAAGTGCATCATTACTTGGTAACTATGCATAGTTTTAGGCAAAAACCTCCAATACTTAATAGCAAAAGCACCAATTTCCACTGCTATATAAAAACAAATTTACTAATCTCTACTGCTATATGAAGCTAAGGCAGCAATCTCCAATATTGTATGAAACAAAAACAGCAATCTTTAACGCTTGTTAGCAAAAGCAGCAATCTCCAATGTTATATTGAAACTAAGGCAGCAATCTCCAATGTTATATGAAACTTAGGCAACAATTTCCAATATCAAATGAAACTAAGGCAGCAATCTCCAATGTTATATGAAACTTATGTGAAATTTACAGATTTTCTTCATCTTTTTATAGTGTAACAAAATTCGAGGATGCTAATAATTCCTGCTGTCAAAATACTACATAATAATTAAAGAACTTCGCATCTCCTGACAATAAAAAAATCGAATACATATTTCCGAGTTCGTTTTTCTCTTTTTCTCAAAACGCAATAGTGTGAGATTGCAGCCATTGCCTTTTACGCCCCTGTTTTATCGTTTTTTTAAACTTATAGGCTTTCAAGATTGACGATAAGCGATCATTTAGTAACACAAAGGGCAATTTCGGGTCCCGCCTAGGCTTTACAAATGTGAAATACTAGTACTATATACTACCACTTACAATTTGCTGGCAGTAACAGATGAAGGGCACTTAGGCTAGCAAAAATAAGCGATCTTAAGTTTACGAGTTTTTTTTAAAATCACAGATCGTACACTTTATACGTCGCACTATGGTTTTACCAGTATGGGAGTATTGGAAAAAATTCAAAATTTCAAATTACAGGGATCACTAAATTTTGTTGCTATATCTTGACGACACATCCTAGCGCATCTTTCCCCCCACCACCGAACTCGGCAAAATTTTTCGTCGCTGCGTACCACGTCAGTAAAGATCGGCTTCCCGAGCAGGCAAGACGTTTGTGTGAAAGTGCAACATTTATAATACAATATATAGGGAGTGATAACTTTGTATAACGCTTGCTGGCATATTTTTTTCAACATGGATCCAATACCTTCAGGTATGTACTAAATACGGAATGTTTTTTTTTTCATTTTCTAATGTGACAAATTTGCGATATATTTTTTAAAAATATCTGGTGAAATTTGAAAAAAAATACGATAAATTCTTAAACAGTTAAGGTTATAGTTACATATTTCCTAGAATTTCGTTAAAGTGCTGATACACTTTTGTAGCTAAACTATTTAAAAATCATATTAAGAAAAAAAATCTTGCTACTTTTATGCCCCTTTTCGGTCCAGTAATTTTTCCATAATTTACTTACTATAAATTTTTGTGCTTCATAAATATTATTTTTGTCACAGGTTCGGTTTCAAGGGATTTGTTCCTGAGACAAAGGGAGTTATTTGACATACTGATGAATTCAAAGTGCCAACAGATGGACAGACGATTTTTGTATTTGAAAAAAAAACTTATAAACCTCACCAATTGCCCTAAAGAAGGGTTGGATAAACTCGGTAAAAAGATCGCGGGCTTCAAATTTCGCTTTAAAACAAGATGAATAATTGCTCGTCGAATTAAGACTAAATTTGTGATGCAAAATAAAAAATGGCTTTAGACGCCTATCAGTTTTACATTATATGGGAAACAACATAGAAGCGGTCGCCCGGAAATACAATTTGAACAGAGTTCTGACCGATCCAAGCGCTTAAAAACTAAAGATCTTCGGAAAAATTCACCTCTTTATCATTTAGCGTTTGCAACAAAAATTAATTTGAGAGCTTCTGGACAACCGGTTGCATCAAAATTATTAGAAGACATCATTCGTTCACCTAGGCGTGCATCTAAGTACAGACAAGCGTACGAGGTATTCGAAGATACTCACTCTAGACGGATGTCTGGGGAGGAAGCCCTCTCAACCATGGTGGAAGCCAAGCTTACAAAGCACCAGTACGTGTCATAAGATCCAAAGATCCTGAAAGGTTTCCACCATACAATATAGTACTTGAAGCAAAAAAGCGTGCTATCCAAAAAAAGAAGACATAACAATCACTGCTACATCTGCAGAAGTAACTGTTCAAGCTCCTTTGAATCACACTTCTGAACATGTGATCAATGTGCAAAAAGAAATCATTTGTGGTTTAAAAAGTAAACAATCAAACAATTTGCGGTTGATTTCAAAGTGGGGCGTTGATGGCAGTTCAGGGCATAGTTCTTATAAACAGATGTTCATTGGGACGCAAGCGGATGCGGATGATTCAAGCGTTTTTATATCTTCAATCGTACCCATACGTTTAGTATGCGGGAACTCTGACAATACAAACGTTGTATGGCAGAATCCTCGCCCATCTTCCACCGGATATTGCCGCCCAATTAAGATAAACTTTGCCAAAGAGTCGACACAACTTGGGATTGCTGAAAAGAACAGAATAAGTGCGCAAATAAAAAATCTTACGAGTTCACCCGTGGCACTTGATGGAAAAATTATAATGGTGTCGCATGAACTCATCTTAACAATGGTTGATGGGAAAATTTGTAACGCCTTGACAGATACAGCTTCTACACAACGTTGCTACATTTGTGGTGCCAGTTCTAAAGAGTTTAATTCTATAGATAAAATGTTAACAAGACCACATAAACCTTCAACCTTAGAGTTTGGTTTGTCAGTGTTACACTGTTGGATTAGACTGTTCAAATGTCTTTTGCATGTGGGTTATAAACTTCCAATAAAAAAATGGCAAGCCCGAAATCAAGACAAGGAAATTGTGGCGAAACATAAAGCTAATATACAAAAGGAATTCAAAAATCGAATGGGGTTAATAGTCGATCAGCCTAAGCCTGGTTTTGGAAATTCCAATGACGGCAATACAGCCCGGCGATTTTTCCGCAACGCAGATTTGGCATCAGAGATCACAGGCATAGATAAAAAAAATATAGAAAGAATGCATGTCATTTTAGTAACAATATCAAGTGGTTACGATATTAATATTGACAATTTAAGGAAGTTTTCTCTTGATACTGCTAAGTATTTCGTTAAATTGTATCCGTGGTATTATATGCCCCCTACTGTGCATAAGTTATTAATCCACGGGCCAGACGTAATATCGAATGCATTGCTGCCAATTGGCCAATTATCAGAAGAGGCTCAGGAAGCTCGGAACAAAGATTTTTAAAAATATCGCGAAAACTATTCTCGAAAATGTTCTCGAGAGAAATGTAATGAGGATATTTTGAATTTAATGTTAGTAACATCTGACCCTGTCATAACTAGTTACAGGAAACTCCCAAAAAAACAGTTCAATCATTTTCCTAAGGAAGTTTACGACATAATAATTCCTCCGAATATTCATTCTTCAAGTATTTTTAACACCGATGATGATGATGATGATTGTTCATCGTCTGCATCAGAATGTTAAAAAAAAAAATTAAACATTACTCGGCCTGTATTTTCCAAGGATGTGGACTTTTATATTTTTAATTTAATTTTATCATTTTAAATTTTATATTTTTGTTAATAAAATGCAGAAATCACAGTAAAACTTACTAAAACCGAATATTTTTATTTTTTTTACCCATACCAAAAAATAATATCACCTTTTATTTCCTGTAAATCCGTCCTGTGAATTGTTTCCAAGTTTTGTGGTATTTGGAACCACTGTGCGTCGTAAAGAAAAAAAAAACGTAAGATTACAAATCATTGGAGGACTAAGATTAAGAACTGGGTGCTCTTCAGAATTATGTAAATTGTACAAAACAAACAGCGATAGACATTTTTCTGACATTCTAATTCTAATCTGTAATTCTAATTTTGATAATTAACATTTCTTTAAACTAGAATAATGTTACGCATTACAAAGGATGTTTCAAATTATTTACTTACTCATGCACCAAAACGTAAATTAGTATGTTTAATAATAGGGTATTATCACTTTTATTTCATTCTTGAAAGGTATTTTCGTTTTTATTCGTGAATTCGTCATAATGATGTTGTAGCCAGTTGGAACCATTTCGGAATGTTCGGTTTTTAACAAAAAACAATATATTTTTACATTTCCTCCCCACAGAAGGCCTTAAGGAAAATAATTTCCCTCAAGGACTATGTCATCTTTGGGGGTGCTGTGTGGAAGATTTTTTAAAGATAGGAAGTTTGGGAAGGAAAAATGTATGAGGGGTGGGTAGGAATCTAAAGAACAGTGTGTCCAGGAGTAACTGACGAATGATGTATCCCTCCTGGTGCGGCAAAAGGCGATGGGTCAAGAGCGACCAGTTGGAGAGGTCAAAGGGTCTCTCCAAACCAGCCTCTCAGGACACACTGAACACACCTCACCCGATGAACGCGGGCATCCCTGCTAAATCATCAAACGTAACGAACCACTTGGGGTTGACCTATGGCAGAGGTGTTGGTTATCTATTAAATGGTTCCTGGATATTTATATTTATATTTATCTATTATCTATTAAGTATCGTCTTGAAGAGGAGGACCTCAACCATATTTTTTTCAGTTGCCCTTTAAATAATAATTATAAAAATTTCATACCTGATCTGATCAATACATGTATATTGCCCCCCTACGACATTGCGTTTTTGTTATCTTCCATTGACAAACGAGTATATAAAATCATTTCTTATTTTATTAAAGTTAATGGCATCAACTTGTAAATTTACTTACCGAATTATTCATACGTGTGTATATATATGTATGTATGTGTGTATGTATGTGTATGTATGTGCGTATATATGTATGTATATATGTGTGTATATATAATATATATATCTTTTTATTATTATTATTTATTTGTATTTAGTGTGTTTAGTGAACTGTATATTATATATTTATGTTGTGTATTTGTAATTCTATGGTAAATAAATATTAACCTACACATACACAAATACAAATACTCCGCACACTCTCTACTTGACACTGGCCAGAACACTCCACTGGGGTGAAAGCCATTTAAAAAAAAAAAAAATGGTTCCTGGGCGGTGGTACCTAATCTTGAATCCCAAATTGAAAATCAGAAAAATAAACTTTAATTTTTCCTCAAATTTTTAAAGGTATTCATGGTTTGTAAAAATATACCATTGTTTAATTATTTTTTTAATAATATTAATTTCCAAATTTGTAAGCTTGTAAAAATAAATGATATAAACAATAATAAAAATGTTATAAACAGAGTTGAGGAAGTACACCTTTTAAAACAGCCAATTCTCTATGGTTTCTTCGCCATTGTTAAAGAGTATGTAATTCTGTGAATAATGAAATTTATAGGGAGTGACGTTGAACGAATAGCTTTAGGTTTTTTCGGGCTAAAAACGCGTGTTGCGCATTTTTCCACTGTGGAAGTTATTTTAGCTGCGAATTTGTAAAAGTCTGCGGAGAAAATGTATTACGCGATGCGAACGAAATGCTTTTAACCTGACATTCAAAATCATAGTTCCGTGAATAATATACTGGGCGATACGGAATTAATTAACGCAAGCGAAAACGTAAATGGTTAGAATCCACTATAGTTTTATCCAACCGATATCATATAATATATTGTAAAGAACAAGTTCAACATTTGTCAAAAGTTTTAAAGTATACTAATTTATTTATTTATTTATTTATTTAACGCCCAGAGGGCTTTTACATGTGGGTGGTACAAATTAAATGACAGTTTTGAAACATAAGAAAGAAAAGAAAGAAATAATAAAAATAAAATTACATAAGTATATGCGAGAAACAAAATAAAAAATAACAAGAACATAAATTAAAAAATACAGCGATTTGTCTGGTTTACAAAAATATAACTTCCATTTAGGAATAGTATTGAAATAGGTCTTTTACGTAATCCACAAAATTCGCAAAGTTAATATTAAATATATCGACATCACCTAAGTATTGGTTTCCCATAGTGTGAAACCGTTGTATTGGGGAGTTCGCAATGTAATTGCGCTTATGTGTGTTGCAGTGGAATAGTGTATTTTTTCGTGTTGTTATTGTAGGTATTCGTATGTTTATGAGTTGCAGAAGTTCGCAACAGTCGAATTTAGAGTTTAGAATCTTGAATAAAAAAGTTAAGTCGTTTATTTTACGCCTGTCTTCCAATGTGTGTATTTTTAGAGTGTTTAATAAGAAATGATATTGTAAGTCTTCTAGTGGGATATTTAATTTAAAATTAATAAAACGCAGAAATTTTTTTTGTATTCGCTCAATGTTATTAATGTGAATTTTGTAAGAGGGAGACCAAACTACTGAGTTATATTCAATTATGCTTCTAACTAGAGATATGTATAACAGTTTAATGGCTTGTATGGAGTTAAAGTTTTTAGTTGTTCTTAATACGAAGCCTAGTGTTTTCATGCCTTTGTTTACAATTTGGTGGATATGATTGGCGAAACTTAGTTTTTCATCCAAAATAATTCCGAGATCTCTCATTTCCGTGACTCTTTCTAAAGCTGTATTGTTAATGTAATATTCAAATAAAACAGGATTTTTATTTCTGCAGAAAGTCAGGGTTTTGCATTTGTCTACATTTAAAAACAGATTATTTTGTACGCACCAATCTTTAAACTTATTAATATTTGATTGTAGTATTTGGCAATGATTTACATCAGTTATTTTTTTGTATAGCTTGATGTCATCAGCAAAGAGCAATACCTCGACATCGTCGAAGCAATTTATTATATCGTTAATGAAAATGAGAAACAAAACCGGACCAAGGTGACTACCTTGCGGTAGGCCACTGGTCGCACAGAAAGCTTTCGATAGCAAAGATTTTATTTTAACAAATAGTTTACGATTAGTTAAATAGCTAGTAAACCATTTTAGCATGTTGTCTCTTACTCCTAGGGCAAATAGTTTTCGGGTTAGTAGTTTATGGGATACTTTGTCGAATGCTTTTGAAAAGTCAGTATATATGCAGTCGACTTGTTTATTTTTTGCAAAAGATTCTAATATAAAGTTTTGAAATATTGTTACGTTAGTTGCGGTTGATCTACCTTTGATAAAACCGTGTTGTTTTTGGTCGATTAGTTTTATTAATTTGGGATAGATTTCATCAAGGACCATTGATTCAAAAAGCTTAGAAAGTACTGACTGTATACAAATGGGGCGATAATTGGTTATGTCAGTGTCGTCTCCTTTTTTGAAGATAGGTGTAATGAAGCTCGATTTCCAACGGCTTGGAAAATATCCAAGGAACAAGAGGCGGTTGAATAGTACTGTAAGCGGTTTAGATAATGCATTGGAGCATTTTTTAAGGAATATTGGTGGAATGTTGTCTGGGCCAGCAGATTTGTCAGTGTCTAAGGAAAGTAATTTCTGTTCGCAAGATTTTTGTGTGATATGGCAATTTGTTAAGTGTGTAGTATTACTAAATTTGTATTCGGGTATTTTATCATCGGGGGTTTCGCCATCGTATACGTTTTTGAAGAAATCTGAAAAAAGGTTTACAATGTCTTGTGTATTGTTTGCACTGATTCCATTCATTTGCATTATTGGTGGGTAATCCGTGTTTTCATTGTTTATTTTTTTAAGAAATTTCCAGAGATTTTTGGATTTAAAAACATTATTCTCGATGGTAGTTATGTACATTTTGTAGCAATGTTTAGAAAGATCTTTACATTTTTTCCTAGTTTCCCTAAAGTTTATATAATCAGCTATGGATTTGCTTTGTTTGAATTTTTTGTGTTGACTTTTTTTTTGCTGAAGAGAGGCAGTTAGCTCCGATGAGAACCAAACTGGGTAAGTATACTTTTTCGGCGTGTAAAAAGGTACATAGGATTTAATAGTGTTAGAAAATGTAAAATAAAGTATGTCTAAAGATTTATCAATATTTTCATCAGACAAAAAAGACCAGTCTATATTTGAGAGATGGCAGTTAATTGAGTCAAAGTCTGCTCGTTTAAAGTTCAGAGTTTTTTGTTCAGGTTTGGCATCGTTATCACAGGGTATGTTTAATTTCGTGTATAGGGGAGGATGGTGATTGTCGGCAGGTAGGAGCGGATCATTAGACAGTTCTACAGATATTTTAGGGATGTTTGATAGTACCAAGTCTAGTAAGCGATCGTTATTATTATAGATGAAATTGTGCTGGTACAGGTTTAAAAAATTTGCTGTGTCCAAGATTTCTCGTGCCCGGTCATTTTCGCTTTCGTTTGTGATGTAGCCGCTGTCGTTGGATTCCCATTTTAGATTTGGAAGGTTGTAGTCTCCAAGAATAACAAGTTTTGAGTTTGGATATTTTGACAGGAGATGTTCAACGTCTTCACAATGGTTTCTGTATGTTTGAATATCGGAGAGTGGTGGTAGGTAGGTGGTTCCAATAATATTTTTTTCCAGTCCAGTAGAGATTTGCACAAATAAATGAGAAAGAAAAGACTATACCTAATGGTCTAGGTATAGTCTTTTTATGGCATATCCAATTTCTTCGAACAATTCCCTTATGTATGCCACAATGTTATTGTTAACAAACTACATTATATCTACTCCGTATCTCATTGAAATTGTTCCAGACTTTTCGAGTTTTACGAGCACAAACATACGGAGGCTTAGTTTTTTTATATATTCCAGCTGACATGTACCCGGCGTTTCTGGTGGTTATCCTTAGTAGATAGACAATAAAGACATACCATCGCGGACTTTTCTGTTGGCCTTTTGAAGATATATAATTTCGTAATACTTTATTTTGATGTTTCTCATAAGTTTTAGCCAACGTCAGCAATGTAGACGCCCGAAAAGATTTTTTTTATGACTTGATTACCTCTACTTTCTGTAAATATAATGCATATATTATACATGTAAACCTTCCTGAAAAAATTACCTAAATGATAGCGAAACCCCTTTCTAAATTCGTTGCATAGTTTAGAACTATTAAGAGCACAGACATGGCTACTTTGTTTTATACTATTTAGAGTTAGTATATTAAATTAAATGATTTTAGTATACACCGCACAATGGAGACCCAACTGCATCCGTTTCATTTAATACTACTTCAAAACAGGTCCAACAATGTATTCATTATAGTTTCCTGTCTTTATGATAAGTACGCCAAAATTATTGAAGGAACACAGCGTTTCGACTTAATTACTACAATAAACAACTATTTATTTCGTGAAAATGAAAAAAAAAACATGCACGAAATATGCTATTTAGTTCTTAGTTTGGGTCATTAAAATAATTTGGGCATATTTCGATTGTAGCTGAACCTTTCCGCAAAAGTAATTTTATTATATTACAACTTTTAATACTACCGGCTGCGCCAGAGCAATATCCTTTATTTATCAAGGTGAAGTAATTAAAAAGTCCAGTTCCGATGTATATTGTAAATGAAGACTTTACAAAATATTATATGAATACTACTAATATAATACAATATTATACTACAACTTTCCACCATCACGCTCACTCATATACGCACTGGCACGTACATACCTACACACACACGCGAACATACACCACATTAACACAACACAACATTGTGTCAAAACATCAGAACTTTGATTGAAATTTTTATTATATCTTATACAAATATGCAAGAAAAACTTCAATGCCTCTATTACCAATTTCCCAACGTAAATTGTTTCTTTTACATAGTAATTAAGTTAAAACCCTTTAATTATTAGGAGACCAAATTTGTCCCCAAAAATCATACGAATTTGGGTTCCTGATATTTAAAGGGTTAAAGTGAAGTGTTGTTTGAATAATTTGTACGTATTTTTTTGTAGTACTTAATTGGAAAATATAAACTTTACAAAATATTATTATGCCCGTAGAAAACCATTAATTTTTATTAGTTAGCTTTGTGCATAACTATAAAAGACAGTTGCGTAAAGTTTTCCATTTTATCAACATAAAATAAGATCAGCGTTAAAATTGATTATGCCCCACAATATTTTCAGAAATTTTTGCTTATTTACTATATTTGACAATCTGCAAATTTTTGGTAAGCCTGTATCATTTTTACTTTATGCCACGTAAAGCCTTTGTGTGTTTTAAAGACGGTACGCTCTTTAAAAAGCTTTTATAAAACAATCTTCACCTCGATGTAAATTTGTAATGTTTTTCTTTTTATTTATTATACTTAAAATAATTTCACTTCGTGTGGTTAACATTTTAATTTACACATTGCTTATTTAATATTACACTTTTCTTTAAATATACTTTATCTAGGTACATTATTAATTTAATTGGGAAGAAAAAAATACATTTGGATGCCTTTATAACACAAATATATCTGTGTTTTTGATTAGTTCAATTTTAAATGGTTTGTATCAAGTTGGTAGTAAACTGTTAAGAACTTCATTGATTAAAAAAAAAATTTTTTTTTATTTTTATTGTAATACATCTTTTTCAATCTTCGGGCCATCTCTTGGGCCGCTAGATGCCAATTTAAGAAATATGCCTGGTGTTTTCGCGTGTGTATCCGTTATTGCCACAAAGTGTTGATATAATGCATTGTCATCGACAACAAGTATATGTGCCGAGTTTCAGCTCGATCGGATGTCGGAAAATTCATGTAAATGCATTTAAAAATTAAAACGTGACAGAGTTTTTTTGTTATTGTAAAAAATTTATTAGATATTATTCCCTAATTAATTTATCTTATTCCCTAACCAATATATCTTATTCCCTAATCAATATATCTTATTCCCTAATTTCTAGATTGATTTAAGATTATTTCACTTAAAAAATTATTTCAATGTTCCAATTTGAATTATTTTAAGTTTTTTAATCTACCTACATCACTAAGACAAAAAATACTGGAACAATAATCCATGTGCGATGCAATAATTGTTTTATAAATTGGTTAACTTGCTTTTCATCTATTTATTTTTTTCCTAATTTTTCAAGGAAAGACACCTTCTCCTTATTAAGTTTATATTAGTAATAAATGTTAAATAAAAAAGACACAATTATTTTTCCCACTCATAATATTCTATTAATTTAGCCATTTGTACATCCAAGTTGACAAATGTCTAATCTATAATGCTCTTTAGGGAACCAGGTTGAAAATAATTGATAATATTTCATAATATGTAAATAAGAAAATCTAAGATAAAAACATATATATATATATACATTTATTATTTTTTTGAATAGTTTTATGAGTTTAAGGAGTCTTCGTAGAAAGCTTGTCCCCTTTCAAATAACAAATGTTTTACTCGGGCAGTAAAAAGGGCGTTAGAATTATACGATTTTATGTCGGTACTCAATGCATTATATATTTTCGGAGCGATGAACCAGAGTTGGCGCTAAGCAAATGAGGTATTTGTTTTAGAAACCAAGCAACCCAGGTTTGATGAAAAACGGGTGTGTACTTGATGTTGTGGAGCCGCTAGTAGGTTATTTTTCCGTATAAAACATAAGCTTATCTTAGTAAATAATACCTAAGACCCTGATTTCAGCAAAGAATTTATTTGAGGGATGGGTAGGTTGGCATTTAAATATAATTCTCAAGATAAGTTTTTGAACTTTAATAATTGGATTGATAATGGCTTCAGCACAAACATCCCATCCCACTATACCATATGTAGCCATGGATTGGAAAAGGGCGAAATTTACGCTTCTTAGAATCTGTAAATATAGTCGTAAGATGGACCTGAGGGAATGTGTATTGGCGTTGTCCTTTTTTGGTAGCATAATTTTACTGCATGTTCTTCTGTAATGTCTGTGAATGTCCTTGCTGTACATAATTTTACTACACGTTCTTGTGTAATGTCTGTGAATGTCCTTGTTGTACATAATTTAATTGCACATTCTTGTGCAATATCTGTGAATGTCCTTGTTGTACATAATTATATTGCACGTTCTTGTACAATGTCTGTGAATGTCCTTGTTGTACATAATTTTATTCCACGTTTTTATGTAATGTCTGTGAATGTCCTTGTTGTACATAATTTTCCTTCAAAAGTGTTTTGGAAATTTGTTGTTTATTATTTTATATATAAATATCATGGCAATCAAGATCATTTGTTTAACTGTTAGCCAATTTATTATCTTTAACATTTTAGTTTCATTTGTAAATTTATTTAGTCTAATTATTATTGTCGTTGCTCTATTTTGCAACTTATTTTTTCTCTGTTATTACATAAGAAAAGAATGGTTGAGCACTAGTTAAAATTAGGAGCAATAATTAAGTTAAAATTGAGGTTGAAAAAATTTTGCAAATTTTTTGAGGAATTCTTCCCAAAAAAGATCTTCTGTCCAATTTTCTTTTGGGTATGATCAGCACGCTTAGATGATAATAATTGAACTCCTTTAGTATTTAAAATCAGTGACACTTTCAAAAATTTCACTATCAATTTCAATTTCGCTTTTTACGTTCAATTATCTTATTTGCCATCTACTACATATATTATTCAGCTAAAAATAATTTTTATTTTTAATTATAATGTTAAGCCACAATAATACTGCTTTCTTCTACATTTTCTATTTTTTTAATTTATCTCATTTATTTGATAAATGATCGTCAATAATTTACTATGTGAAGAAAAAGTAGTGAATAAGCATTATTTTGAAAATCTTGTCATTTGTTACATAGGATTAACATCAAGAGAACAGATAACATTGTGGATTGTTCAACTTTATCGGAACAATTGGTTTGGGCCAGGGATCAAACCAAAAAACTTTATATCTGCAACCAAGCAAAACAAACTCCCAACTACGGAACCAATCAAGGTAACTTCTCACACATATGTATTCAACGCTTTATTTATACTACTTATAAAATACTTCAGCAGAACTGGCAACATTATTTTTTCTCTTTCGACTTATTTCCCGACACAGCAGATAGTGGGGGTTAGAAAAAAGAACTAAATTAGCGGATTTGTTCCAATGAAAATAAACGCTGCAAAGAACATTTCATCTGCTTCCCTGATTGGCTAGGATGGCTAAGGATGTAACGAACCGTATCGGTCCAATTTCAAATAAAAAGAATTTCAGATAATTCTCTCGGCGCCGTCTTGTGAAATTATTATGGTTCCTCATCAGAGCTGAGATTCGAGAAAAAAAACATTAAATCTGAATCGATGCTTTAACAAGGTTAATAAAAAAATCCCCTTTAAGGCTGCTCTGCAGAAATTATTTACACAATTAAATTATTACAAATATTTTATCGCTATCTACAGTGTCAGCAATAACAAATGTATCCACAAAACACGAAAGGCAATTCGATATTTTATTTTTTTCTGTACAGAACCTGATGGTTTAGCACAATTAAATCGATAGCTTTACAATATCGGATCGATAAGCGTAATTATCAATGAATTTAATCCAATTTTTCAAGCACGGTCGCTCTGTTGATAACGCAATAAATCAGAAATCCTTATACGCTCGTACATTTCACTATGAATTAACATTCATAACGTCAGACGGCTATGTAATATTTAAAATACTTATAAATTGACAATTTCGAATTGAAATATTTACTTCAATGAACATGGAATTCCGCTTGTACTTTTGACGCTTAAAAGGGAGTTATTTACTTAATGAGTTTTTGTTTCTCGAAGCAGGAACGAAATCAATTGATCGCGTTTTAGATGAATTAATTAAGTCTACGGATCGTGTACACGATTTCTTTCAGTTCTTGTAGCTTAGTTAGTTTATCCGCATTCATTAATAAGCAAGTCATTTTGCACAATGAAAATGGCTTTTGTCTACCGACTGTCGAAATAATATTCTGACGGTTGGTTGGTGGACGCGTGGTTTCACTAAACTAGGTCCAATGGACATACTTTAGCGGCTAGTAATTTAATGGCTATCCTTTTCATAAGCGGTGCTACTTTAATTGTTAGATTAGTATGAATATATAGCGTCTTCTATTATCATAATGTTATTAGATAGATGTCGAAATTTCACTAACATTTCATAGGTAAATGTCTTCCTTTGAAAGGCAATGATCCTGAGACAAGAAAAAAATTAAACACTTTCAGCTCACAAATTCCATGACTTTAATATACCATGAATTTTCACTGGTCAGCAATAATTTAATCTTCTTCTTCTTCCTAGCACTATCCCAACTCATTGCCTAGGTAGGCTGTTGGGGTCGGCTCTTCTCGTTCTCAGGTTATAGCTTCTTCGGTTCTGAGTGTCGCTTTCATCTAGGCCGTTTCTTTGTAGGATTTTGGAGCATTGGGTCATCCAGGAAATGTCAGCACTAATTTAATGTATGAAATTAATGCTAAAGCTATTTTTAAATATGAGATGTTAACAAATAATTTCACGGCAGTCATTTACACCTGCTTTCATGGCTTTTGAATATTTATTAATTTCTCTAAAACAACCTGGCTGTTATGATATTGTACAACGGTGATCTGTGGTCTACCAGGGTTCAGAATGACATTGTTTCACAATTTACCGTAGTGAGTTATGAGAGGAAAATGATTTCATCTGCTCTGATGCGTTATTACATTATTTTATTTGAAATTTGACGACTAGCACCCGTGACAACAGTGATAATCTGCATGTCAATTCGAGTATTGCGTACATTACGTTTTCTATCTAAACAAATGCAACGTCATTTAAAATGGTTTTAGCCGTGTTTGGTGACCAGATCAAAATATCAAGGTACTTTCCCGTCTTTCTGTTTCCCATCTCCTTCTCATCCCAGCTACCTTCAACGACACAACCTATTCTTATGTAATGCAGCCGAAAATGATAAACTACACGATAAATGCAATGAAATGTAACATTTTTAAGAGATAAACTTATGTAGCAAAATTTAAATATTATGTCAACTAAACGACATATAGTATGTAATACGTTAACGATGATCGAAAAACTTAAACATGCAATAACATGCTCCCTAATTTTCTGCAAACTTATATTATGTACCATGAAAATGTTCGCAATTATTCTACAAGAAGTTGCTGAGATTTTAAGTTTCCCAAAACAAAACTTAAGTGCACACGAAACAGCGTATTTTATGGACAAAACTTTATAATTATCCACCAAAAGCCTTACGTCCCCGCATTACCAATTTCTATTAATGTATAACATGTTTCTCTTTAACTGTTTAAGTTTTTAAATTCCAAAAAAATATATGTTATTTTTGAAGATAATATCTATACATTTGTAATGCCTACAAAGTAATTATATTAAATTCCCTTGATAGAAAAAAAATCGCATCGAAAATTATTATAAACACCTTTTTTCTGTTATTTAATATTTATAAGAATGAAAAAATTCACAGTATATCTTTAAATGCAACTAAAGCATTTGTCAAGAAATTATATCTCTATTTCAAACGTGCCATTTTTATTACATATTTTAGCGCGTTCCTTCTAACATTCGTATTTAAATTTTTCACTTTCAAAATCATTTCGCATGCTTACTACGGGGCCTTTAAGGAAACCGCTCGGTACTTATATATTTTACTAACTTTTATAACAAATTAACTACTAGTTGAAGATAATAGTGTTAATTCTAAATTTTAAATAAGAGATCGACAAAAATAACATACAATTTATTTTTAAAAAGATAATACATTACAAAATAATAACAAATTTATAATGTATTATTCCCAGTGAATTTTCAAAACTCATTTCGGGAAAGACAACATTAGATCAAAGACAAGACTACATAAATACATTAAAATAAATAATAGCAGAAGTTATTTCGTAGTTCCAAAGAAATAATGTGTCAGTCATTGATAAAACTGCTGAGGAAATAGCTTTTAACAGCTTTTGTCAATGTTTTTTTTGTTCGTTGCCGGCAGTTTTAGGTTACTAGGTAATGCGTTATATTGCTTATGTGCAATGTATTGTAAGGAGTTAATTCCAAATTTAGTCATGTAAGTAGATGACGACAAGTGAATTTGATTTTGTGATCTTTTTTTGAGCTGGTGTACGTCGGAATTAAAGACTGGTTTAGTGTTGGTGTGTGAGGAGTGTTGAATTATTTGCAGAATGGCACTTGTGATGTTATACTTTGGCAGAATTGTAAAAGGAAGTATTATTGTCTGTGAGTATATATCTTTGACATGTGTATCCCATGCTAGATTATATATATTCCGTACGGCTCTAATTTGAATGACTTGTATTTCGGAACATTTTTTTTTGTTAATGGTGCCGCAGATACTAACTAGATAACTCAGGTGGGAGTGGATCATAGCATAATATGACGCACGCAGTAGAGATGTGGGGAACCCACCTTGGAGTCGATATAGTACACTGGTTATCGGGGATCTTTTGGATTTTACATTCTCGACATGGGAGTTCTACGAGAGGTTAGATTCTATGAGTAACCCCAAATATGTCGTTACTTTAACATGTTGTAGCTTTTCATTTCCAATAATGATGCTCATACCCATGTTATCTTTTTTCCCGAAAGTTAGGTAAAGGGTTTTTTAACATTGAGGCTTAATTTGTTTAATCGCAGCCATTCAGCCAGCTTTGCGAGATCAATTTATTCATTAGAGCTTCAAGTTTTTTCAGATTTTTACAATGATAGTAAATCGCCGTATCACCAGCGTAAAGTTGAAGTTTTCCCGAGATGCCACATTTAGTTATACCATTGATGTATAGTAAGAAAAGTACTGGCCCAAGAATCGAGCCCTGTGGCATTCCACGTTTAATTTTTCCAAAGCCGCTTAGGTTCAATAAGGCAAAATCTATCAGCTAGGTAACTTTGGAGCAGATTTAAAGATTAGACCAATTATAGATATAATAATTAGACCGAGTTGGGTGAGGCATTGTCCCGCTGAGACAAAGATACTCGGCTCGATTATCTTCTTCTTCAATCCTTAATGAAATAACTTTAGTACAACTCAACAAAGGACCCCCCGATGAGGAGGATTTAGAAAAGACAATGTTTTACTTATCTACTTCATTTCTTGCATCTTCACGTGTTCAATTATATACTAGCTAGTAAAAAAAACTTATTTTTGACTGAACCACGATCGAAGATCCTTGGCAAAGTCACTACCCAATTAAGGATGACATATTCCTACTGGCTGGAGAGTTGGGAACAGTCGGGAGAGGTGTGCGGTATAATTCACATCAAAAGTTTGACCTCCCTACGTAAACTATCGTATTTTAAAGAACCTAATTGTTGAAGAGAACAGTTGAAAGTTTAGTTTGACCGCCACAAATTCAAATACTAACCGATTAAAGTCAAATTTTTTACAAATATTTTAATTTAAATATTATTTTATTGTCAAGTGATTGTAACAAAAAATTTCCCGCTTTTATAATAATGCGTATACCTACTTGATACATAGGAAAAAATCTATGACATTATTTTTGTGTTTATTGTATTGGGGTTCATTAAATGTGTTTTATTGTATGTGTTAGATACCATAGTTTACGTGGAGTTTGTGAAAATGTTTTTTTATCGTATTTGTCACATACGCTTTTATACTTCGGGGAGTATAAAAATTGTTTTATTTTAAGTTTATTTAGTAACAACTAAAATGAAGTTTTTTGATAAGCATCATAAATTTATCCAATTTTGCACTATTGCCAAAATCAGAGAAATTAACACGTATCTTATAAGTTTTTAGATTCTCACGGCCAAAAGCATTTTTGTTGTTTGTTTTTGGGGTGTTATGCCGTGTTGCGCTAACTCCTTCTTTAGCCGACGTTTCGGACAGCGTTGCAGTGTCCATCATCAGGGCAGATCCGGTAGATCCGAAGATGTGTGAATTTTGGTTGTCGAGTTTGTGCTTATTTATTTGTGGCCTGGGCCCATCCAAGTGCGAAATGCCAACGGAAGTGGCGACATCTTGTGGCGAATTCTGAAAGCTCAGTATTTATGTTAGCCTGGGTCCCGTCCAAGTGCGAAATGCCAACGGAAGTGGCGCCATCTTGTGGCGAATTCTAGAATTAGAAAACCGATTGACAGCGATTAGAGTAGATGTACCCAGTATCAAGGTATAAATGCAATGGTTTTATATTGTGTTATTATATGGTATTGGAGTATACTTAGACATGTTATTTGCGTTTAGCTTTGGTGTAGCCGTCAATTACCGGATACCAAGAGCTGTTGAGCTTAGCTCCGTCGTCTCTATTGATATTAAATGGATTTTTGTAGATTTCAATTGCCTCCATAATCAGGCGTGATCTATAAGTTTTGGGTCTTCCCAGGACCTCGGGAGCAAATCCAAAGTAATGGCCGGTTTCAATTAAGTGTTCGGCGATTGCCGATTTATCAGGGTGGCCAAGTTTACAAGCACGAAAATGTTCTGCTATCCTTTTGGAAATCGTCCGCTCTGTCTGGCCTATATAAACCTTGTCACAACCAGAGCAGCTGAGTTTGTACACTCCATCTGCTTCCAGAGGAAACTTAGTCTTTGCAGACCTCAGTAGGTCTTGGATTTTGGTGGTGGTTCCGAAGACAGTTTTGATGTTTTCTTTTCTCAACAGCCTGGCAATTCTGTCTGTCACATTGTGAACGAAAGGCAGGAAAGCACAGCCTTTTGAGTCTTGTTCAACTCTGTCTTCGTTTGTTGTAGATTTGGCTCTTAAAATTTGCCTAGTCTGACTTGCCGGGTAACCGTTGCGCTCCAGTGCATCGGTCAGTTTTATAAGTTCTGCTCCAAGTTTTGTTTCTTCACATATTCTGGTCGCTCGGGTCACCAACGTATGGATAAGTCCTCTCTTCTGCGCTGGGTGGTGGTGGTGGTGGTGATGTGACGAATCGATACTTACACGCTGATTCGCATCACCACCCAGCGCAGAAGAGAGGACTTATCCATACGTTGGTGACCCGAGCGACCAGAATATGTGAAGAAACAAAACTTGGAGCAGAACTTATAAAACTGACCGATGCACTGGAGCGCAACGGTTACCCGGCAAGTCAGACTAGGCAAATTTTAAGAGCCAAATCTACAACAAACGAAGACAGAGTTGAACAAGACTCAAAAGGCTGTGCTTTCCTGCCTTTCGTTCACAATGTGACAGACAGAATTGCCAGGCTGTTGAGAAAAGAAAACATCAAAACTGTCTTCGGAACCACCACCAAAATCCAAGACCTACTGAGGTCTGCAAAGACTAAGTTTCCTCTGGAAGCAGATGGAGTGTACAAACTCAGCTGCTCTGGTTGTGACAAGGTTTATATAGGCCAGACAGAGCGGACGATTTCCAAAAGGATAGCAGAACATTTTCGTGCTTGTAAACTTGGCCACCCTGATAAATCGGCAATCGCCGAACACTTAATTGAAACCGGCCATTACTTTGGATTTGCTCCCGAGGTCCTGGGAAGACCCAAAACTTATAGATCACGCCTGATTATGGAGGCAATTGAAATCTACAAAAATCCATTTAATATCAATAGAGACGACGGAGCTAAGCTCAACAGCTCTTGGTATCCGGTAATTGACGGCTACACCAAAGCTAAACGCAAATAACATGTCTAAGTATACTCCAATACCATATAATAACACAATATAAAACCATTGCATTTATACCTTGATACTGGGTACATCTACTCTAATCGCTGTCAATCGGTTTTCTAATTCTAGAATTCGCCACAAGATGGCGCCACTTCCGTTGGCATTTCGCACTTGGACGGGACCCAGGCTAACATAAATACTGAGCTTTCAGAATTCGCCACAAGATGTCGCCACTTCCGTTGGCATTTCGCACTTGGATGGGCCCAGGCCACAAATAAATAAGCACAAACTCGACAACCAAAATTCACACATCTTCGGATCTACCGGATCTGCCCTGATGATGGACACTGCAACGCTGTCCGAAACGTCGGCTAAAGAAGGAGTTAGCGCAACACGGCATAACACCCCAAAAACAAACAACAAAAACACGTATCTTAGTTAAAACACATACTATGTAGGGAGTAAAGATCCCTACTGCAAAAGTATCTTGCTGCTGCACCGATCAGCGGATTTATCTCGGCTAGATTCCTTCGCTCTCCTTGTCCCGTGGATTTATGGAGCGGGAGGAAAGTTAAAGCTTAAAGCAAACTACACTTCACCAAAAGCTCTTTCCGCTCCGAGAGGCACGCCCGTTTAGCGCTGTGAAGAGTATTTGCCAATTTGTCGAATCGGACGTATTTGAAAATCCCTGATTGCGCGCACTCTGCTCTCACTGAAGGCCTGAATTCCTAGAAAAGTTCCGGCGATCAATTACTTCTAAGTCTTAGAAATGGTTTATACGAGTATTGCATTTACTCGGACTTTCAAGGAATGGTCGTACAGTTTTTAAAAGATGCTTGAATTTATATAACAATATTTCCCCGTACACATTGCACACATAGCTTTTGAATAATTACATCTTTAGGGGTTGAATTTAATATTCATAATTAAATGAAGAAAATAAAAAAAAATCGTGGTTGAGGGTTATGGCTCCGCAATCCGGAGGTCACGAGTTCAAATTTATGTAATTTTGTAATTTATGTAGCATTTATGTAATTTATGTAAACCAAATTACACGTAAACAATAACAACAATTCAAATACTAAATAAAATAATAGAATCAATAATTTTATAAAAACCCCTTTGAAAACCAACGACACCAAGCATTGTGATTCTATTTTTAACACTCCAGACTCTCTTACACTACTTAACCAAAACATAAGATCCCTTAATTAAAACTATAACGAACTCGACATACTTTTATACAACTTTAAAACAGAATTCAAAATTATAATACTAACTGAATGTTGGATTTCAAACAACTTTACAAAAAAACATAAAAATAACTATACTACATATCACACATTAAAAAATAAAAATCAAAATGATGGTATTGTAGTATACATACATGATAGTCTTAACGCCTCGGTTTCAGAAATTGACTTGATAAATACCAACTGTTTACAAATAATCATTGACTCAGATACGTGTATTCTTGCCCTATACAGATCACCATCCATACATAATATTGCACCATTTATAACGTCTCTAGATTCTCATCTAAAAAAACTCACTTCGTTCAAAAATATCATCATAGCTGGTGATCTAAATATAAACATACTTCCTAATGGCCACCCTCAAAATATTGGTTACCAACTAATGCTTCTAGAACATGGTATTATAAGCATCATTAACACTCCTTCTAGAGTAACCAAAGATACAGAATCATGTATAGACCACTTTATGGTTAAATCAAAAAGACAAATATGTAGTGCAGTATACGAAACTATCATAGGCCTGACTTCCCTAACTAAGAACTTAACTTTCAAAAACACAACAACAAAAAGAGAAATTGATTACACGAACCTAAAACAATGTTTAGAAAAACAAACGTGGGAACATCTTACAAAATTTAACTCGGCAGAAGAGGCCTGGAATTTTTTCTTAACACATCTCCAAACTCACATTACCCAAAATACCAAAACAACATACACACCTATTCCACATCGCAAGGTAAGACTTAAAAAATGTTTTTTTTTTTTTTTTTTACAGTAATACCGCACAAGAGTCCCAACTGCTCCCGTCTGGAGCCAGTGAGACTATGGCATCCCCAATTGGGGTATGTTGTGAGGCTGAGGGTATATATATGGGGAAGAGGAAGGTGGGGAAGTACCTGGCTATTCAGATCTGGTCACCAAACACGGCTAAAGCCATTTCAAGCAACGTTTCAATTCTGAATGGTGGTCTTACACCAGGGCGATACTGAGAGTATCTTCCACTCTGGAACGTGCCGCAAATATACTATATATTATTTTAAATTAATTAATTGTGAAATAACACAAATTAATCAAATAAAATTTATTTGCGCACGCCGGGTTCGAACCCGCGACCTTCGGATCTGTAGTCAAAAGCGTATACCACTAGACCACGCCGGCCGTCAATCGGCTTTGGATTAACCAAAGCATCATAAATAGCATTAAAAAAAGGGACAAACTACACAAATAAGTTAAACTGAACCCTTATGACACTTCGCTTTATTTCTTCTACAAAAGGTACAGGAACATTTGCTCTCTGATAATACGTAAAGCCAAAGAATTATACTATCGAAACAAACTAATAACAGCTAACTATGACCCTAAAAGCGTATGGTCAATTCTGAGGGAAAGTACTCATTCACAGAAGAACAAAGATGATACCATAAAAAAATTACTTATTTATGATGAAGAAGTCCACTTCCACGACAATCCTACACATATCCTCAATTATATTAACAAACACTACATAAACATTGGAGCTAACCTAGCTGAAAATATCAAAAACACGTCACCTCTCAGAGATATTCAGGAACCTCAAAAGGATCCTACTAACATCAACAAAGTAAATATTAACAGAAACTTCACATTTCGAATTATTACACTTGAAGATACCAACAAAATAATTCAAACATTAAAGAATAACACAACAACGGGACCTGATGGTGTAGACTCTAAAACTATCATAACATTAAGCCAACAACTACTTAAACCACTCACATACTTAATTAATCGTAGTCTTAAAGAAGGAATTTTTCCTAGCTTACTAAAAAAAGGTCTTGTTATTCCAATTTTTAAATCAGGACAAAAAAATAACGTAAACAACTACAGACCTATTACGCTACTAAATACCATTTCGAAAATTCTTGAAAAAACTATAAAAAAACAACTTCAACACTATCTGGAAACAAAACAAATACTATCGATGAACCAATATGGCTTTAGGAAAAATAGGAGCACAGAACATGCAATAGCTGATGTAACGGACTTTATAACACATAATCTTGACGCTAAGAAAAAAATTATTTCTATTTAGTTAGATCTATGTAATGCCTTCGACACAATTTCACACGAAAAACTTTTTAAGAAATTAAAAAACATTGGCATTGATGGTGTAGAATTCGACTTAATTAAAAGCTTTATGTCTGACAGAACGCAACAAGTTAAAATTGACAATAAAACAAGTGAACCACTTTTAATTACATACGGAGTCCCACAGGGGAGTGTACTTGGCCCTTTATTATTCCTCATCTACATAAATGAACTGTGTGACATTAAAATTGAAGGTAAAATTGTGACCTTCGCTGACGATACAGTTCTTCTGTGTCAAGCAGCCACATGGAAAGATGTATTTATAATAGCCGAAAAAAGTTTATCAATTGTCAAAAAATGGCTAAACAGTAATACTCTTACCATTAATACAATTAAAACAAAATACATCACACACAGTATAACGCAAAGAGGCCAACCTCCAACTAACATAGACCTATTACTACACGACTGTGAACGAACTTCATTTAATTGCCAATGCGAACGTTTAGAAAGGGTAAAACAAATAAAATACCTAGGGGTTATTATCGATACACACTTACGCTGGACTGACCACATTACTTTCATCACTAACAAACTAAAACGAGTCATGTACCTAATGAAGTCCATTAAAAACATTTTCCCTCTAACAATACTCAGATCCATATATTTTGCACTGTGTCAATCAATTGCCACATATGGAATATTAGCTTGGGGAAGTGCTACAAGAATGACAATTGACCCAATTCAAATAATTCAAAAGGCGATAATTAAAATAATCCTAAAAGTACCATTCGACACAGAATCAAGCGAAATTTACAAAACATTAGAAGTCTTGTCAATAAGACAACTTTACGCCAAATCTGCATTACTACACCTCCTCCAACACAAACTCCATATTCCAATTCAACCAAAAACCTCGTTAAAAACCAGATCCTTAACAAATAAAACACTAAACATACCGATAACACACACCACACACGGACAAAGACACTTCCAATACTACGCTACAAAACTGTTTAATTGTATGCCCATTACTCTGAAGCAACTACTAACTGCAAATACATCCGCAAACATTCACAAAAAACATATCACAGCCTGGATCAAAAACCAAGATATTTTATTTTTTCAAAACATAATAACTCCAAACCAAACATAACTAAACCATAAAAAGTGTATAATAAATAAACACGTTTTTCGAGATTTTACCAACTATACTCACACTTACAATACAAATATATGCACTTACATATATGTTAATATATATTAATATATTTTTTTTAACATATTTATTATGAATATTCAATTTACAAAAACCATTAAAATTTTATGAATATTCAATTTACAAAAAACCAAAAAATTAAAAAATTAAAATTAAAACTTATAAAAAATAAAAACATCAACAACACATAAATACTTGTCACACTTATACATAACCACGTAAACACCTTAGCACAGGTTCTCCTAGTGAGGTGTTCACGAAAAATACAATATTACTCACATACAGTATCACCTTCTCAAACCTACCTTACACACAACATATTATAGTTATAAGTTTGAAATGTATCATATATAAATATAAATAATTATGTGAAACTGTAAATTATATATAGAAATAAATATAAAAAAAAACTACGTCCTCCAAATAAATGCATTTATATTACATATATATTTACAATATTGTCATACCTGTACCTACTCTTTCTATTACCTATCTATTGACTCCATAATTTAAAATGTATACAACTTTGTAATTTGTACTTTGATTTTGATTTAGTCATGCGTGTAAATATTCTATAAGTTTCTGTATACGCCTGTCTCGACACATGTGTACCCTAGTGAGACAGATGTCGATAAATACAAGTAAAACCCTTTAAATTGATGGATAAATAAAAAAATAAAAAATCACAATCTATTATTTTAAAACAATATATACCTAATATATTTGAAGATTCTCCCAGTGTCACCCCAGTGAAAAACCACTATTTTACGGCCTCCTTGGTTAAAGGGTAAGATTCTCGACTAGCAAGCTGGAAGTCACGGGTTCAAATCGCAGCGTGCGCAAGTAAATTTTATTTGATAAGTTTGTGTTATTTCACAAAGTACTCATTTAAAATAATATATTGCATTTTTGCGGCACGTTCCACAGTGAAAGACACGCTCAGTATCGCTCAGGTGTAAGATCACCATTCAGAATTGAAACGTTCGTTGAAACGTCTTTGGCCGTGTTTGATGACCAGATTTGAATAGTCAAGTACTTCCCCACCTTCCTCTTCACCATCTCCTTCCCCTCCCCACTACCTTTAGCCTCACAATATACCCCAAATAGGGATGAGATAGTCTCACTGGTTCAAGACGATTGGGAGCAGTTGGGACTCTTGTGTGGCTTTGCCAGTGAGGTATGAGGCCATAAGAATCCTCAAATGGGATATGTTGTGAGACTAAAGGTAGAGGGGAGGAGAAGAAGATGGAGAAGAGGAAAGTGGGGGAGTTCCTGACTATTCAGATCTGGCCACCAAACACGGATAAAGCCATTACAAGCAAAGTTTCAAATTCTGAAAGGTGGTCTTACACCAGGGCGATACTGAGAGTATCTTCCACGCTGGAAAATCTTCACAAGTATACTATACAGGGTGTATCGGCAAGTACCCGACAAACTTTAACCAGCTATTCCTCAGCACATTTGGAGTAAAAAATGTTATGGGCGCTTTGCTGTCCGGTAACATTTTTTTTCCATTAAAAACAAAAAATAAATAAAAAATCCACACTCCGTCACTGTCATTTGCATTGAATCTCGTGTTCAACAGCTGTTATTAGCAAGTGTGTCAAAAAGTGTCCTCGCTCTTTCGTACACACTCAATAATAATAGTTAAAAATGAGACGAATGGTGACGTGCCATTTCGTTGTGATTGTAAAAGCGCGCCAACGTAGGTACGTACGTACATTATTTAACGAAACACGAACAAAATATTGCCAGATGGGTTTTCAAACTTTGACAAAGGATAAAACATTGGTGACATGTGGTGAAAATATGAATAGTAAATTTTTTATTAAAAAAAAATGTTACCGGACAGCAAAGTGCCCATAACATTTTTTACTCCAAATGTGCTAAGGAATAGCTGGTTAAAGTTTGTCGGGTACGTGCCGATACACCCTTTATATAATTTTAATTGAATACATTGTGATATAACACAAATTTATCAATAAAATTTACTTGCGCACGCCGGGATTATAACCCGCGACATTCGTAATGATATCATTTTAACTCAATACATGATATTATACGAGAGATTCTAAACAATTACGTTTGTAATGACTAATCGAGGCTGAACAAACTAACGCTAACAATTTTAACTAACTAGCAAAATATTAATAGAAATATTACCCACTCAATCTATTACTCTCAGCCGCGTTGATTGGCGACAAAGAGTTAGTTCACCAACATTTTATTGACTGAGCATTCGCTTAGAGCCCGAAAATTGTAAACGAGTAAACATTTTATCGCCGAAAATAAATATTGTTCTTCTCTTTGGAAGTAATAATAATTAATTTATCTTAAAGCAAACATTTTGTGCGTAAACATAATTATAATAATTGGAGTAAAATAACTTGAGATAACAAATTATTATAAGCAATAATTAACACCTGAAACACCAATACAAATTCAGAAAAAAATTAAAAAAAAAAATGCCGGAGACAGGAATTGAACTGAAACCTTGTCTTGTGAATATAAGTTTATTTTATAAAAAATATATAATAACTTAGTTTGAATACAAATTTGTTGTATGTATCATTAATATATAAAACCAACCGGTTTCGATTCAACCTGAGCCTTCATCATGGTTATATAAAATCATATTTTATGTAAATTTTGCATATTTTTTAACAAAACTGACCTTTTTTAATTTAATGGAGGATCGATTGATTACAATAAACTCCATTAATTTAGACAAATATATTTTTTCTACATTGCTCTTGGGACCGTTAAAAGTAGGTACTGCTGAGTGGAAATAAGGCCCAACCAAACCTCATGTTTTTTTTCCAATGTGAAATTAATTTACCACATACACGGAGAATACTCATATAAAATATATCTAATTTAAAAATCTCTTCAAATTATTTGTATTCCGGTTAAAAAAGGGATTGCAGGCATTTAAAAAACGAATTGATAGGTTTCCTGTTAAACTTTTAGTTAAATAAGATTTTATTATTAGGATAATATAACATCATAAAATTTTTGCATTTCTTTATTATATATTATTATAGCATGCTGCAGGTGAATGATCACATGTTCCAATATATCAGGAATGTACTAAAATATATCAGGACACGGCCTGAAATCCCGTTCCTAACCGGATTACGAATATTTTTTAATAAATCAGCAATACTCATTTTTGAAGACTCCACAATTTTAACGTATTTAATTCTTGTAGGTGTAATTATTTTCACGTATAATTTAGTCCATGTGTAATTCCTTCCGTGTGTGATTCTGAAAATGGTGGTTATTGAAATTCAAGCCCGTGTAATTTAGCCTTGACACCGATGTGAAACAACTTTCGAGAAAATATTTAGTCGATACTTTGTATGCGGAAAATATCTGATGCATATTTTTGCTGACACCGCCTTTCAAAAGTGCTACAACAATTTGGTCCTTCGAGCCGGATTATCGGCACGGATTTGTCCACCGCTAGAATCCATTTGGTTCAAGCATCCCTTGCTCTTAACTTGCTTCCTGAAGGGGCTTTCTGGGGCTGTGGACAAACTTACACCGTGCCCCGTCTGCTCCTTTCTCCTCGATATACAGCACCCTGAGGATTTCTTGCATGGGGTGGTAATACCAATTATGCATATGTTTTTCTCAATTCTTTTCACCCAGATTTTTTAAAAATAAACTTTATTTATATGGGGCAAGAGTAGGTAAAGTGGACAGCAGGTTTATCGTACCTCCAGTATTAAATAATTCAATGTAGCAAACTTAATTAGGTCAGAAGAAGAAGAAACGCCGAGATCAAAAAAATCATCGCTTATCGAAGTTAAAATTCCTTTTATTAAAATGTGCAATCTTAACTTGTTTTTTGGAAGAAAATTGAAGATGACACTTGAAACATTGAAAAATTTGGGCTGTGAAGAATAAGGACGGGGTAATTTCGGAGAATTTGAACAATTCATCAAAATTTAAACATTTCAAGTTCTGTTAATATATCATTATAGGCTAGTTGCTCAACAGAACTGAACTTGAAAAAATCTTACACAGAACTTGAAAATGAACGTTGAAATTTGATGAATTGTTCAAATACTCCGATACAACCCGTCCTTAGATTTTGTAATCTTATTAACCCTTTGGAAGGCCTAATGATGAATAATAAAGTTGATCTACAAAATGATGAAGTTGATCTACAGAATATTTATGAAATTTTAAAGCACGTTAAGGATGTGAAGAAAACGTGCATATAAGTTTTTTCTGTTTTGACAATTTTTTGGAAAATGGTGTGGATATACCAGTCCAGTCTTCAGTCTCCAGTCCGAGAGTCCAGTTAGTTTCTGTAATTTAAAAAAATTTGATATCATAATGGAATGATATTGTAAATGTATTATACTATATCATATCCATCTAAAGTAAAAATACAATTAAGAAACACTCTTACAATACTATCACACCGCCAGAAATATAACCAACCGACACTAAAATGTACCTAAACTTTGTACTACGTCAGCACAAACACAATCAATCTACTTAGCTCCTCAAATTTTAAATCTTTTCCCTGATATTTCAATATGTAAACCTCACCCGCCATAACACAGGGGCATCCATTGTTATGGTTATGGTAAAGAAATTTTTTTGCACAATAAGTTTAAATATAAAACAATAATTAAGGTACTTTAAAAAGTTATTACAAAATACATTATAACACTTTTGCTAAAAGAACTCATAAACTATAGGAAATACACAACAAAAAGTATTTATCATTTTTTGCAGACATTCCGGACAAAAAATTCTTCAAAACACGACGAACTTGCAAAACTCTCACCTGCACCGTTGCAGTAAGGTCAGTACCGTGGTAACTGTCACTATGTTTTAACATAACCTATACTTTTTGACTGTGAATAATATCTATGGTCTGTAACATTTTGTGGTAAGGATACAGATAGACCACATTCGCAAATGATGAAAAAAATATTGTGGTGGCTATTTTCCCACAGCATTCTAAATGATTAAATATTGTGGTGGCTATTTTCCCACAGCATTCCAAATGGTTAAAACTTGTGGTGGCTATTTTCCCACAGCATTCCAAATGGTTAAGACTTGTGGTGGCTATTTTTCCACAGCATTCCAAATGGTTAAATATTGTTGTGGCTATTTTCCCACAGCATTTCAAATGGTTAAATATTGTGGTGGCTATTTTCAAATGGTTAAATCACACTTATTAATTCCCTACATGCCTTCCATTGATATGCTTGGTGTAAATACAAGGACGGGTTGTTTCAGAGAATTTGAACAATTCTTCAAATTTTAAAGTTAATTAATTTTCAAGATCTGTGAAAGTTCTTTCCAGGTTCTGTTATTATTTCAGGTTTTTCAAGTAACTGACCTATAATCATATAATTACAGAACATGAATAAGACTTTCACAGAACCTGAAAACGAACGTTGAAAATGAATTGTTTAAATTCTATGAAACAACCCATCCTTAGTGGCCAGCTTAGGCACGGGGGCTCTGACGAAGCCAGAAGCTCGCCGATACTTTGAAAGTACACAATTGCTGACCCTGTACAAATCGCAAGTACCCCCCACTGTTGAATTTGGCAGCCTTCTCTGGTCTGGAGCCCTAAAATACACGGTTGACATTATTTGTCTATGTTTATTGTTCTATGACTCTTCTTGAGTTCGACAGTTCGGCTGTGGAACGATTTAAGTCTCTTACAAAGACCCATTTTCGCTCCTCAACAAGACACCCTATATAGCATCCCTAAATATGGCATAAGTCCTGACGGAAATTATTTTGAGTTAATTTTTCATTATAAGTGTTGATTTATCACCAAGGCGATACTTAAAAGAAAGCCAAAATATGCAATATTAAATTTGTGATTTGACGATAACACTTAAAATGTCGTTATACGTTTCATAACTTTAACCTTCGATTTAGTGACTCATTAATATAATAAAAAATATTTATGAAAAATTAATGTTTCTCATCCATAACCGGTTTTCGCCCCATGGATCTTGTGCAAAAGTGCACACAACAAGGAAATGCACTCCCTCGGGGGCGGAAGGGTCTCTCCGTGTAACTCGACTTAAATTATATATGCCAGAATTCGATCATGCGATCATACGGAAAGCATCAGTTTCGATAATAGAGAATGCGGCCTGTCTCACATAGACCACTGTCCGCAGTGAGTGGATGCTAATATGTAGGATGAAGAAACACATCACATGCAAATGCTGCCAACACTGGAATGTGGTGCAACGATTATTATGCACGTGAATATTTAAGACGTTTTCTTCAAATAACAAACGGTTAAATGGATAAGCAAGACGGGTTGTTTCAGATATTAAATAATTCATCAAATATCATAGTTGATTTTCAAGTTCTATGAACGTTCTAATAAAGTTGTATTATTAAATAATTTTCGGTCAGTTGTTGCACAAAACTGAAATGATAAAATAACTTGAATAGAACCTTCACAGTACTTGAATAATCAACTTTGAAATTTTTGATGAACTGTTCAAATTCTCTGAAAACACTCGTCCTTAATGCGAAGGCTGACAGTATTTTCGTAATAACCTTAGGCGATGCTTTACGTCGTGTAATATTTTAAATTGAGCCGCTATCAATAACAACCCTTACGTAGATGGCGGTAAAGTTTAAATTCCCGCTTAACACCATTCGCCTGTTTTGATTTATGCAAGAAAAAAACATGGCCAAAAAGTGCTTTTTATTTTATTTTGTGGATTTTCAGGCATAAATTTTTTTTTTTTTTCGATCATTTTATAAATAACTTAATTTTCCACACTATACAATAAAATCATAACCGAAAATGTGTTCGTAAATAGGAGATTTTGAACATTAAAGCAGTTTTCAAAGGCCTTATACATTATTTTTTTCTGGGCTTATAAAAAGACTTATCTAAAAAATACCCGTTTATTTCAAAGACAAAGATGTATTCTACTCGCAGTATTTAATTAAATCATCTGAAACATTTCTATGCGACTAAATTTTCTAACCAAAAACACATGATTTTGCATTACTACGTATGGCATCGCCTTATAGTCCAGATGGAATAAGTTTTACAGTTTTAAGGGATGCAATGCCACCTCATCATAGGACCTCATCTACTGAACATAATAAATGAATCGTTAAGAAGTGGAAAATTTCCAAACACATGGAAAACATCTATTGTGATCCCGATTCCGAAAGTTGTTAATACCAGAAAATGTGAAGAATTTAGACCTATAAATATGTTACCAAAATACGAACAGGTACTAGAAATTGTTAAAAAGGATCAACTCGTTGAGTATTTGGAAAAACATCATATATTATGTGACGAACAATCAGGATTCCGTAATAATAACTCTTGTGAAGCTGCAATAAACATTGTGATCGATACATGGAAGAAAGAAACAGATAATAAAAAAATCACCATTGCAGCATTCTTAGATTTTAAAAGAGCATTTGAAACGATAGAAAGGAAAAAACTTTTGGAAAAATTAGAAGATATAGGTCTTTCTGAAGTAGCTCTAAATCTTTTCAAAGAATATCTCCATGAAAGAAAACAGGTAACAAAAGTGGAAAGCTCAGAATCAGAACCGATAGAAAACAACCTCGGTGTTCCACAAGGGTCGGTATTAGGTCCAATTCTATTAATTATTTACATTAATGATATAATTAAAACCATAAAACAATGCAAAATTAGATTATTTGCAGACGATACATTAATCTATATTTCATGTGAAGAGTACATAGATGCAATCAATAAATTAAATGAAGACCTACAAAATATAGCGAAATGGCTGAAATTAAAACTGAATGTCAACAAAACAAAATATATGGAAATAGGCTACAAAACGCATAACACAGAGTGAAAATTGACAATTAATGACGAAAAAATTGAAAAAGTAAATGAAATTAAGTACCTGGCTGTGATACTAGATTCAAAACTAACTTTCGCAGCAAATTTTGAATATGTGCTAAAGAAGGTATCTAAAAAAGTCAATTTTCTTAGAATATTAAGAAATAAACTAAATGGAAACACTGCAGAGCGGATTGATAAAACTATAGTTGCTCCACATTTAGATTATTGCTCTACTATTTTGTATTTGGCCAATGAAGGAAACTTGAACAAGCTAGATGTTATACAGAATAGAGCTATGAGATGTATACTAGGAAAAGGAAAATACGCAAGCATAGATCAAATGAGAGAACAGCTAAATTGGATTTCTATAAAAAAGAGACTATTATTTAATGTGTTAATCTTTGTACATAAAATTATGAACAACCAAATGCCAAAATATTTTAAGGATGAAATTGTTTTTAATAGAGATGTTCATAATTACGAAACCAGAAATGTAAATAGGATTAGATTGCCACATATGAAAAAAACAAAATCAGAGAACTGCCTAATGTACAAAGGACTAAAAATGTAAGATGAAATGCCTGAAAGTCTGAAGAATGAAGGAAGAATGAATGTATTTAAAAAGAAATGTTATATTCATTGTAAAAATATGTAAAATTACAAAATGAAATATGATCTTGTTTATATTAGTTTATATTCAAATGTATAAACTAACTCAATAAATAATAAAAAAATCTGTTTTTTTAAATAAATTGTTCCCTCTTATCAGATAATGTGTTTATATATTTATAAAACCGTATATATCTATCTTTCCTATGTATTTCCCGGGATAGCTACATATTTATTCATTGATATGTTTTTTTATTATTATTCGTTTTCGTGTTGAAAACGGGACTGCATACCTTGAACGAATGAATAGACATATTTCCTTACAAAGTAAAACGCGAATGTGTTATGAGGACTGCTGAACACTTGTTCAAAAAATACTAATACTGCCGCATTTCTTCATTATGTTTATCAGGAAAATAACACCCGAATGTGCACGTGTTCCAATATATTCTGAATGCATCAATATTTTATCACGAAATTAATCACGTTTTTAACAGGATTTCAATAAACCAGCCATACTCATTTCTCTCCGTTTATGAAAATATTATAAGTTTTATTACATTTTCGGCTAACTTTTCAAGACTTAGACTTTTTAAGACAAGACTTAGAAGACAAGACCAACTACAGGGTTTTCCAATAAGAGGTGTTATTTTGATATTCAATCGTTAAAGATCAATGGTTTCGTTGCTTGTGTGACACGTAGCGCCGTCTTGTTAAAAGTTAACGTTGTCCAGATCAAAACCATCCAATTCCGGCCATAAAAAATCATTAATCATCTCTCGATAGCGCAATCCATTCACGGTAACTGTTGCTCCAGCCGCATTTTCTAAAAAGTAAGGTCCAATGACTCCGCCGGACCATAAACCGCACAAAACAGTCACACTTTGAAGATAGAGAGGCTTTTCAACAATAACTCTTAGGTTTTCCGAGCCCCTGATGCGACAATTTTGCTTGTTGACGAAGCCACCGAGGTGGAAATGGGCCTCATCACTCAAGATGATTTGCATTTGATTCACTCAAGTGAATTTTAATAATTTCAATGCGTTGTTGAAGCGTGTATCATTCCATTTTTATTAATGGCGTACTTTTTACTTGTCAAATATTAAAAAATGACAGCTTCAAAAGTAACATCTACCGAAATAGCGGGCTATTCAAAATAACAACTCTTATTGGAAAATCCTGTATAAGAAGATTTATTTATTCAAAAAAAAGTTTTTAACGTAAAAAACATACTTTGCACATCTCACTAGGGCATTCCTGTATCAAGATGTGCATCTTTACAATTAAAAAAATTACATATATGTAAACTAGATAAATAATAACATTAAATTTAAACCCAAAAAAGAAACGTTAATGACACGGTTGTTTCGAGACCGGTAGACAAAAATAAACAAAATTTTATTAACAAATGTACGAAAAATATAACAAAAATGTCAAAAAGTAGCATTGGACAGTACGTTTATAGTATGTTGGCAACAATAATATTCTTCTATTAACTAAAGTACAAGGTACCTGTGCTGGCTTATCAGACACAAGCATAGGGTAACAATACCAACAATTACAAGATGGATAGTATGAATAATAAATTATACGAAAAAATAAAATAACTAAATAAAAATAGATAAATAATAACCGATAGGTAAGTAAATATTATTAATAATAATAAATAATAGATATATTAAAACTAAATATTAAACGAATTTGCTTAATGAATAAGCCACAGCAAACATGGAAAACAATAAATTCAATTATATTCAAACAATTCGATTTCATATCTAACCTACAAAAACATATTGACCATAGAGATTTTTACAGCAGCAATATTTATTGATCTAAAGAAAGCGTTTGACACGGTGGATCATAACGTATTTGTCGAAAAACTGAAACATTTGGGTATTGTTGAAACTCCTCTGGAACTTTTCCGATCATACCTATCAAATCGCTTTTTGGCAGTAGAATTGGGTGGAGAAACGAGTGAATTGGGTAAAATAACATGTGAAGTGTCACAGGGTTCAATTCTGGGACCGTTGCTATTTCTAATATATGTTAATGACATAACAAAGTGGGGCATAAAAGGAAGTCTACAACTATCTTCGGACGATACGGTAATTTTTTAAAACAAAATAAACCTAGCGAAGCTTGAAATGGAAATGAATGTTGATGTTTCCCATCGCACAACCTGATTGAGAATAAACAAACTTACCCTTTATGTAAAAAACGCATTATATACTTTTCGGCAACAAGAAAAATTCCAGCCTCAATATCAAAATTGGTGACAAGTGCCTCAAAAAGAAAACGCGCACAAAATATTTGGGCCTTCTAGTAGATTCTCAACTCTCGTGGGATCTCCACATAAATCATGTAAAGGAGATAATTATCCCCATAACCGGGGTACCTACTAAATAGACTTCAAGGATTATTACGCATTCCTTTACTAACTTCAGTATATTATACTATGATACATTCACACATTTCCTCTCTCTGCTGTATCTGGGGCTTTGCCTCAAAGAAATTGATTGCTGACCTACAGGTGGTTCAAAACCGAATTCTCAGAAATGTTCTTGGACTTCCACGGGACACCCATGTCAGGGAAATCTATTTAGTTTCCGGTATCCTTCCAATCACAATCCTTCCTAAGCATCAAATCACCAGCACCATCCTACAAATTACCCAACAATCAACTCACACTAACGTCAAGCCACTTTACAATCAAGACATCCACAACCACAATACTCGAAATAACAATAAAATCCGCATTTCTCAAACACACACTACAAAATATGGAATAAAATCTTTATACTACATTGCCTACACACTTTATAATTCGCTTCCAGAAATGTACAAAACCATTGAAAAAAAACTCACAATGATGGCATAAAGAAATATAATTTTTTTTTAATTGGTGCCCTTTTTTACTCATTTAAAGTACGCTCTAGCGTGTTTAAATCGCACTTTATGAAACGCGCGTTTTTTTAAGTTACCATGGCAACATCAACAAATCATCAAAATGTGAAGTCTAAATGTCAACTTTTAACTATAAATCTGACAGGAATATTTTAAACGTCAAATAAAACATTACAAATGTTTCAAAAATTTTATTCATAGTTTACATTCTTTTTTACATCGTTTACATTCTTATTATTTAAATGGATGTGAAAAGAGCAGTTCGTATTATTTGAAATATTAATACCTCCGTTTTTTAAATCGGAGGAAATGCTGTTCAAATTAATAGTATTCTCGGAAGTCAATGAGGCTGCACTTCCATTAATGGCAGTTCCAATAATGTTTGAAACATTCTTCTTATTGCTAATGCTCTCTTCCACGTAACCAGTTGCCACAGCTGCCGATTCCCATCCTACTTGTCGTTGGATTTGATCAATTGTCATGCCACTATTTGCCATAATGGTAGCGGATGTACGTCGAAACGCATGTCCTGTATATTTCTCAGGATCGTTTAATTTAAGATAGCATGCGATTTGTAAGGGGCATGATCCAAATGTGTTAATACCAACCACTTGATTGGTGCACTTACCCTTATCATACCGTAAGAAAACCCTGTCTGTACTTACATTTTGGGGTCGCAATGATAAATATTGCTTCATCAAACGCACATAATTAATTGCACCACTGTCGGCAACAGTAAAACGTCGAGCCTTCACTGTTTTAGATGGTCGGATGGTAATAAGCAATACACTTCCTTCTTCTCTGATATCATATAAGCGTAAATCGCACAATTCACATCTTTTGCAACAGCCAAAGATTTCGCAAATGGCTACCACCTTCAAAAATAAGTACGTAATGTCCGGTACTTCCGTAAAAAACTTCCGCAAATCATCTTCTTTGAATACATACGCCTTCTTAGCAACGTCATCCTTGCTAATTGCCTTCATGAATGCATGCACTTTCACAAATGATTTTAAATCAACCCCTTTATTTATCCTCAACAGACATTGCAATTTCGAATGTATGGCCCACATATTCGATGCTTTGTACTGTTCCGACATTTTCTGAAGGTAAGCAAGTACAACTCGTTCATCTACATCTACTACGTTTTGCTCCTCCATCCATGTTATGAACCTTTCATATTCTTTTTTATAAACGTCTTTGGATTTTTCAGGTATTAACTGCGATTCTGCTTTGGTATTTAAATTATGAATGTTAGAACTCATTTTACAACACACAATAACTAGTAAAAACTGTGATGTCAACTATTAATCTTATGTGACAAATTGCAAATTAATGTTTGTGTTTTTCATTTCCATGACAACAAGATATTGTGATGTCACATCACGAATTCATTAATAGTTCTTATTTCCAAATTTTTAATAATAATTTCTATATTTATGTTTTCAAAGTGTAACAATAAAAAAAATAGCGTAAAGTATTCGTGGATAACTGGTCATTAAAACACTTGCTTTATTTTGAGCACTCGGCTACGCCGTCGTGCTCGAAAAATCGCGCGTGTTTTAAAGACCTGTTTATCCACTTATACTTTAATATACTATTAAATATTAAAAAAAAATTAAAATCATTAAATCCAAATTTGTATATCTTTGATTGTTCCTTTATTTGTTTAGGTACTCTTATTTTTTTTGTTCTACTTAATCTGTCTTTTAAAACTTATTATGCAGTGTTGTATTTTTGATATTTTGATGCCAATGTAAAATTTTATGTACTGACTTCTGTATGAATTCTGTTCCGACTTATGTATTGTAATTTCCTTCCGTCCTAAAATGAGTTTTGTAACTCATCGGGATTGCCCTAGCAAGAAATAAAAAATTATTATGGATTATGAAATAAACAATGTTTGCAGGTGAAGAAACAACATGCTAGATTAATATTAAGATCCATTATTTCATTGCCAAGCGAATAAAACATATTTAATTATATTAGGAGCATTTATTATGGTTCAAAATAACGTAAAATCGAGACAAGGGACAAAATTCTTACAACTAGTCTAGCTACTTTGTGTCATTAATACACTTTGCCTATACATAGGCCGTGGCTTTCTTAGAATCCTAGATATATAAAGATAATATACAAATAACTTCAAATAGCTTACCTTCCTTGCTGATTTTAATGCAAACCAATGTCGCCACTGAAAAAGTACATTTTTACTTTTAGATCAGCCAATCAACCTTTTTAGACCAGTTCTGAATAGCCAGATTCTTCCCAATATTCCTGTTCGAGGAACGAACAAGGGTTGGGATAGCCGTATTTTAAAGGGCTATTCCACACAGATAAAGCATGGATAACGCCTATGGCTTATGACAGGCGAATGCGATAACACAATACGTAAGGTTAATTCTCAGTCAGCTTACCGGGTGGCGAACGAAGTCTGCATCTCGAAAATCATCTGTCAGTACTGGACCGGTGATCGTTGTATGTTAGCACTCGTGATGTTGAATTGGATTGCGATAATTGCGATAAAATACGTTTAAGGGATTATTCCGATAAATAACCGGTGATAGTACACACATTGGTTTTGACAGGATGAACGTTTCGATGCGATTGTTCGGCTCGCGGCCCTCCATGATTCTAGTTGACGTGTGTGATTTCAAACTGTTCAGTTCAAAATCTGACCGTACTATTGGTCAGCACACGGCCCGTCAAAAGCAAATCGGCGAGACGGAACAATTCCTATTCTCATGTAATTTCCTCCCCCCTTCCTTCAGTATCTAAAAATATACAAATTATTGTTGTTGACAAAATCGCACATGCTCCGGACAGTAAAAAATCTAATGCAATAATCACTATTATTGCATTAGATTTCTAAAATATGTCTTTGTAGAAGATAATACTAATAAATCTAAACAAAACATGAAACTGAACAACACAGGAAATTAAAAAAAAATACAGTGTGTGGCAAGCCTACGCACGACGGAAGTGAAACTTTTAGTATTCTTCTCTCTCTTTTCATTTCATTCTCTCTTTTTTCTGTCTATTGACATATTTATAAGAAGCATGTGATAAAAAAAAATTAAAAGTTATAAAAATATGGGATTCAAACCCGGGTCCTGCATAACGAGTGTCGAACGCTCTGCCTCTAGACCGCGACGAGAGGTATCTCGCGCAAATTAAAGTAAAGGTAAATTAGCAAATTTATGTAATTTTTTACTACATTATTACAAATCTTTGATAAATAAAAATAATTAATCAAAATACCGAGCGACTCTACCGGCTCGATTTGTAAGCTATATTTCGACCAAAATATCATATAGGTACCGTAAAGTAAAGTAATAAAAATAATTAATTAATATCATATAAGGCCCTTGATTAGTAATTTTAATGATTCAAAATAAAAATAATTAATCAAAATACCGAGCGACTCTACCGGCTCGATTTGTAAGCTATATTTCGACCAAAATATCATATAGGTACCGTTAATTAAAGTAAAGGTAAATTAACAAATTTATGTAATTTTTTACTACATTATTACAAATCGTTGATAAAAAAAAAATAAAAGTTATAAAAATATGAGATTCGAACCCGGGTCCTGCATAACGAGTGTCGAACGCTCTGCCTCTAGACCGCGGTTATTAAGTATTCGACCAAAATATCATATAGTCAAACTATCTAAAAGTCGCAGCACGAGAGCATTTTATCACTTTTCCTTGTATTAAAAAAATGACAAAAAGAAAAAAAAAATAGTTTAAGCGGGGATCGAACCTCGGTTCTTCACGACGAGAGTCGGGCGCTCTGCCTCTAGACCGCGAAGCCTAGTTTGGAGGGTGACCTAAACTAGGTATATAATATTAGCTAGGCTTCTATAGCGAAATGATCCCCGTTTTTCGTGACGGTCATGAGTCGGTTTTACTACGGTCCTTGAAATTGCATGACGCGCGTAAAGAAGTTTCACTTCAAAAAAAATAAGGGTCACAACTAAGAATCGAACTCAGGATCTCTTATCTTCCAGCGTCAGCGTCTTAACCACTTGACTTTGGAACCTATTTATTAAACGTCATATTTGTCGATCTCATGTTTCATATTCAGAATTGACAATTTCATCTTGCAACTAATTTTTCCCATATTTTTGGCAGCTACCTTTAATGATCACAACGTTCTAATGAATTGGTTTTTAACCTAGATAGTGTCTCGGCTAAACATGTCCGATTCATATTTATATGGGATTCCTCTTGACATTTTTTAAAAGTATAAATGAATATTCAGGAAAATTTGATTGGTTAGCAAAAAGTGACAACAACTGTTATAGCAAAACAAAACAAGGCTTGTGCACATATTCGCAATTTTGATGGGTTAATAAAAAGTGACAACAACTGTTATTGCAAAACAAAACAAAGCTTGTGCACATATTCGCAATTTTGATGGGTTAGCAAAAAGGGACAACAATTTTTATCGCAAAACAAAACAAAACAAAACAAGGCTTGTGCACATATTCGCAATTTTGATGGGTTAACAAAAAGGGACAACAACTGTTTTTGCAAAACAAAACAAAACAAGGCTTGTGCACATATTCGCAATTTTGATGGGTTAACAAAAAGGGACAACAACTTTTATCGCAAAACAAAACAAAACAAGGCTTGTGTACATATTCGCAATTTTGATGGGTTAACAAAAAAGGACAACAACTGTTATCGCAAAACAAATCAAAACAAGGCTTGTGCACATATTCGCAATTTTGATGGGTTAACAAAAAGGGACAACAACTTTTATCGCAAAACAAAACAAAACAAAACAAAGCTTGTGCACATATTCACAATTTTGATGGGTTAACAAAAAGGGACAACAACTGTTTTTGCAAAACAAAACAAAACAAGGCTTGTGCACATATTCGCAATTTTGATGGGTTAACAAAAAGGGACAACAACTGTTATCGCAAAACACAACAAAACATGGTTTGTGCACATATTCGCAATTTTGATGGGTTAACAAAAAGGGACAACAACTGTTATCGCAAAACACAACAAAACATGGTTTGTGCACATATTCGCAATTTTGATGGGTTAACAAAAAGGGACAACAACTGTTATCGCAAAACAAAAAAAAACATGGTTTGTGCACATATTCGCAATTTTGATGGGTTAACAAAAAGGGACAACAACTGTTATCGCAAAACACAACAAAACAAGGTTTGTGCACATATTCGCAATTTTGATGGGTTAACAAAAAGGGACAACAACTGTTATCGCAAAACACAACAAAACAAGGTTTGTGCACATATTCGCAATTTTGATGGGTTAACAAAAAGGGACAACAACTGTTATCGCAAAATGAAACAAAACAAGGCGTGTCCACATTTTTGTAATTTTGTGGTATATCTGCTTTTTGATAATGTATTTTTTTATTAAAGTTTGATCATTTACCAATCATGTTCTAACGTGGCTACCTCATCCTACCTTTTATGTGAACCAAAAATACGATGATTACCCAATCAACAACACACTCGGCGCGCTTTTGATTATTTTATAAGACGGATGTGCCCCGTCATCGCTGCCGTTCCTACCAAAGAAATGATATATCTACGTGCGCATTTCAGTTCGCTGACAATTTTATTTTTTCTTAGCACTGGCGTAGATTACACTAGATGATAATTAACCTTCGTTAATTGACAAAGAAGTGAATTATTTTGCCCTATTCAGAAATTGCAAAAAACAAAGATGAAAGCCCAATTTAGTTAGTAACTGAGTAACTGAGTTCTAAAGCAGCGCTATTGAAAACTGATTGCAAAATAAATATATCTTTTTTTGACATGAAAATGAATCAATAGAATCGATGCCGGGTGTGTTTCTGTCAAAGCAATTACAAACTTCAACAACTCGACTACAAACAGCAAATTTTAGTCTCTTTGGATGAAAGTTTGTGCCAGTTCTGCGCACGTGCAAAGTGAACCCATGTTTTTCGCCTTTCCGGATTCGACACGTGTCTATAAATGGGATCATATCTGAGAGACTAATTAACTGATTTGAGAGAAGCAAGTGTTGTTTTAAATAGGAGTACTCGAATATGTTAAAACTTATTTGCGTACTCTGGACTACGATGCGAGGCTGTGAATTTGATAAAAAGTTAGAATTTCCCGAATTTTAAGTAGGCTTATTAAAAAATAAAAATTAGCAGGTTAACTAAATTTTTCCAAGGTTTTCGTATTTTTAAATACATTGATTTGAATATCACTTTTATTTTCTTGAATTTAATGAATACATTAAGGCGATGCCATACGTAGTAATGCAAAATCATGTGTTTTTGGTTTGAAAATTTGGTCGTCTAGAAATATTTCAGATGCTTTAATTAAATACTGCGAGTAGAATACACATTGGCCTTTGAAATAATTGAGTATTTTTTTAGATAAATCTTTTTATAAGCCCAGAAAAAAATAATGTATAAGGCCCATGAAAACTGCTTTAAAGTTCAAAATCTCCTACTTACTAACCCATTTTCGGTTATGATTTTATTGTATAATGTGGCAAATTAAGTTATTTATAAAATGATCCAAAAAAATTAAATATTTATGCCTGAACATCTACAAAATAAAATAAAAGGCACTTTTTGGCGATGTTTTTTTCTTGCATAAATCAAAACAGACGGATAGTGTTAAGCGGGAATTTAAACCTTATCGCCATCTACGTAAGGGTTGTTATTGATAGCGGCTCAATTTAAAATATATTACACGACGTAGTGCATTGCCTTAATGCAATCGAGTGCAAATAAATACACCTCCTGACATCCGATCGAGCTAAAACTCGGCAGAAAGACTCGTTGTCGATGGCGATTCTGATGATGACTTTCTATCAAATTTTCTTGAATTTAAGCATATCTTTGAAATCGGATGGTATTACAAAAGTTAATATACGAACTAAATGTCGGTCCTACGCGATCAAATTTGGCGAGGGTGGAAGAGTTGTCAACTCCAGTTCCTCTGTAGGATGGTTTTAAGATACATATATTTTTGTGAAAGTAACCTTTTTTTATGAGTTGTTTTTTTCGCCATTGTTACTAACAGGCGTCATTGTGTAACCAATTGTGTCTGAACGGTGAAGTCCATGACAGTTTTTAGTAAAATGGAGTTAGTTTCACGGTTGACAGAAGTATTTCTCATACAGATGCCCCCAGTTGTTATTAAATTTAATTTTTATATTTTTGTGATGAGCTAAGTGTACGGTGTATGGTGCGTAAACTTAACCCTATACATACAAAAGATTTTAAACATTCACATAATATCTTATCTTATTTTTAAATTCTTACAGTAAAATATTTCACGAGTAAGAAAGCATCCGGAAATACGTAGAAAAATGAGTATTGATATTGATTGGTAATCCGATTAAAAACAGGATTCCAGGCCATTTCCTGATAAACTTTGAGTAAATTCATATTAATATCGGAACACGTGTTCATACACCTGCTTTTGTATTGATAATATATTTGGGGATCAATGGTGAGGCACGAAATGAAAGAAGGTTGTGAAGGTCACATGTGTTATTGGTGAGTCAGTAGCCGTTACAAGGAGATGATGAAGGACAGATATAGAATACTCCGGTTGCTGCTGTGATGTGTTGGCAGGTCAAGCGCGGGTCAGTGAGTCGACGCCGGGCGCTGGTGACCGGGACTCGATGGAGGTCAGGCACTGGCGAAGAACGTAGGTCTTCAGGCACTCCAGTGCTGACGAGACGGCCGAAGGTGCGACGGACCTTGTAGGCGGTCGAACGGGAACGATGTAGACCAGTGAGGATGCTGCGTGTCCTCGTGGTGGTCATGGTAGCGTGGAAGAAGCGCTGGTCAGAGACGCTGGAACCAGGGCGCTTGTAATCCGAGTAGCGCTGGCCGCGGACGTGGCCGAGGCGCTATGATGATGTCCCGATAGAGTCCATGATGATACGGGCGAAGCCGGGTACGTTGTCCCTCGCGCTAGTAAGAAGAGCGCGGGTGATCACTCGTTGAACCTTACAGACTGGCGGCAAAATTATGACTGACTGACTGGCTCGCTGCGTTGGGCTTATTTATACTAGACGGCCGACGGTAGCAGTAGGTAGATGGATGGCAACTAAATTCTAGGCACTCGCACAGACTGTGTGTTTCGGGAACCTTCGACATTGCGGCGATTATGCATAGGCCGTAGACTCGAACCTTCTGGCGAGTTCTCGTAGTATCCCGGACTGAGTGCGCGTTAGTATTGTCGCGAGTAGGCAAGTAGGTCTTGAAACAGGTAGGTTGCTTTGTTTTGATTTCGGCTGCAAATACGTACCTAAGTAGCAATTAGCAAGTACGTACCTAAGTAGGTCGAGCGATTTATTATTAATTATTCGATGGATTAATATCGACGCTACATATATAATGACGAAATGCGAAAATGTTAGGATTTTTATTAATGATTGGTGTTTTACTAAAAGTTTATCAGGAAACCTTTCAATTCATTCGTTTAGGGCTTGCAATCCCGTTTTAAACAGGATCACGAAAGATTTGAAAAGATTCTTAATAAATTAGCAAAAATTTTATTGGTAATTTACCACGGCATTATTGCATGTAGTCTACTTTATACCATAATCAATTATTTTAAAAATTCAATTTTGTACCTGTTAACATAATCTCACAAATTCAAACTCGCTGCTTTTATAGGTTCATATTGTGTTCACAGGGTGTATAATTAATATGACAGCGGGCCTTGATGCGGGGCGGTAGGGGGTGGTATAGGGTGGGTGTGGGTGGTAGCAAATCAAGCTGTCATTATTCAGCAAATTTCATCCTCCGTGGAGAGGTTGACGTGAGGGACGGCCAGTTTGCGGTGCAGTAAGAAGCTTCTCTCCGTTTTAATTGAATCGTGTTCGAGAGGGTTGAAAGGAGGGCGCCTATTGGGGGATGAAAAATTTGTCAAATATACATATATCCCTTATTCATAAATCTACCCTTATAAGCATATTAATTAAGCACATTTCGAATTGTTTCTATAAAAAAATAAAATTAATGTTTGAGTCACCTATTGACTCAAAGACTGCTTTTCAGATTTTACTAAAAAGTTCAACGTTTGTTTTTATTAGTTTCGTTAGTATTTACAGAGTAGTCGAAGTCGATATCTTTATAGTAACAATGTGGTATACAATATCGAATGGTGGAGGTCGGTGACCCCCCCAAAAAGACATGGCACGATCAAGTGAAATAAAAACTTGTAAAAAGTATACTTTTTGAAATTTGTTAGAATAATATTATTTCCACCTTAAAAATATACCCAGTTTTCAGGTTCACTAGAATTCAAAACTTCAAAACTGTACCTGAAATCATCCCGAGCAACGCCGGGCACACCTCAGCTAGTTACTTTTACAATTAGTTATTTCAAATTTGAAACAAAACATACAGAATTCTATCATGATCATCACTCTTTAGGTATTTTTAATTAAGTTTATTACACTGTTTTAACTCGACTGTTTTACATTTCGTCCGTTTCTAAATTTGTTTCCATTTCAAGATGGTGGCCGTTTTAATGGTACAGTAAACATTTGTTTTCTGTGAAATCGTCGTGTTTATTTTTTTTTCATATTTTTTCAAAATTATGTTGCCTAATTGCCTGAAAAATGTTTTAAAAATGAATTGTAATTGAGAAAGTGAAGTTTCTTTTGACAAATCGTATAATTCCTTATTTGATATTTAAAAAAAAATGAACACAAAATACATGATTTCAAAGAAAATGTTGGTTTTGCTTTATTAGATAAGCGTAGATGAGAAACACACATGGAGGCGAGATCTATGCTATTACAGAGCTACAGGGTTTTTTTTTTTAAATGTGTTATTTTGAATAGCCCGCTATTTCGGTAGATGTTACATTTGAAGCTGTCATTTTTTAATATTTGACAATTAGAAACTACGCCATTAAAAAAATGGAACTATACACGCTTCAAAAATGCATTGAAATTATTAAAATTCACTTGAATGAATCAAATGCAAATCATCTTGAGTGATGAGGCCCATTTCCACCTCGGTGGCTTCGTCAACAAGCAAAATTGTCGCATCTGGGGCTCGGAAAACCCAAGAGTTATTGTTGAAAAGCCTCTCTATCCTCAACGTGTGACTGTTTGGTGTGGTTTATGGTCCGGCGGAGTCATTGGACCTTACTTTTTCGAAAATGAGGCTGGAGCAACAGTTACGGTGAATGGATCGCTATCGAGAGATGATTAATGTTTTTTATGGCCGGAATTGGATGGTATTGATCTGGACAACGTTATACTTTCAACAAGACGGCGCTACGTGCCACACAAGCAACGAAACCATTACTACTAGTTTTAATTATAGCACAATACATTTTTAACAGTTTTTAACCCTTTTCACTCCGCATAACATGATCCGAAATAGTAATTTTAGTCGAAAGTACAAATATTTTTAATCCTACTTTACAACTGACGCCCAATGTTCTATGTAGTTTTTTTTCTATTCTACGGCTGAAGAAATTGGCACCTGTGAACCGCGGTACACCCAGCTGTGAGACGCGCCAAACACAAAGCGACATATGACTCTAATAACGGTGGTTTGTTCGACGCTCAAATTTTAATTGTTTCAGATGAGTTTTTCAGAAAACGGCCTGCAAACCCGTTTTTAACCTGATTTTAATAAATCACCAATGCTCATTTTTCTCCGTGTACATGGTTAAATTTTGTTACAAGAATGAGCTCGATATGGTTGTACAACTACTTGCCGGTTTTTGTGTTTCCTCTCTCCCTTAACAAGTGTCTCTCCAAGTCCCAGATTCACTTCTTTCTCTCCTTATTCAATACCGAGTGTTTTCAGCAGTGATTTTAATCTCCGTGTATATTTACTTCCTCGCTAAATTGAAGTTTGATTCTTTAACCCGTGATAAAATACAATGTAAATAAATAAATAAGGATAAGTGAAAGGGGTGCTAGACGTAATTCCTTTGCTCAGTGCCTTTAAAATGGCAATGGTCACTTGGAATTGACTGTTAGAAGCCTTTATGCGCTTGTTATCACGTTCCTCAACGACGCGTTTAGGTCAAGTATCCACCCCCGGGAAACCATCCCTCAGCAAAACTTCAGTTCAGCGTGGTAAGCTCTGCAGTATTCGGTAGGCATGAAGATACCTAGCATACTTTTAGCTTATTAAAAGGGGTCCGAAGACGATCAATGTCAACTTTGACAATTTGCATTAAAGTATCATTGACAGAAGTTTAACCGACCCAGTAGATCTGTGGTCGTCGGCGAAAAACACAACCTAATGTTTGCTAACATAGTGATAATCACGTGGATTTTTTTCCAAAACTCTGAAGTCTTGACTGTTAATCGCTTCAAGTGCCTCACCAAACGATCATTTAGCAATAGATCTGATTGTTGACAATTTATATTGATAGTCTCCAGTCCATTTAAGTCAAGCTTAGAAAAAAATACCGCTACAATTTATACCCACAGGATTTTCAGATAGACCTATGCTTTAGTAAATACTATTTTTTGGTAGAAAGCAGGTACTCTTTGGTTTGACATATTAATGAAAATAAAACAATTACTCTGTTTAAAACCACGAAATTTTATTTGTTTAATTTTCTATGAATGTCCATACAGCATCTTCAGGGTACAAAATTTAACTCAGTTTAATTTTATGCTCTGAAGATGCTTGTGCTAAGCGAAATCGGTCGGTCATAAAAATGAAATAAAATTTCGTGGTTAAACATAATTATTTCAATTATTTTTATAAGCAATAATTATTAGCCTGAAACACTCATCCACATTGAAAAATCTCCTGATAAAAGATACATGACGCCAACGGGACTTGAACCCGTGTTCTTTCGATTTCCGGTCGACAGCTCTGACCACTGAGCTATGGCGGCTTATCTCTTATCCGCGAAATAATTCAATATATACTTGTGATTCATTCAACAATTCATATTAAATGCAATAAAATCATATTTTCAAGTTCGATACACGTACCATACCTCCCTCGGGAATTCTTGACTTCTTCTGCCATTCGCATATTATATTCTCCTAACAATCCTTTCTTCGTTCATTCACTCTATATATCAAAACCATCTAAGCATCCATTTCTTCAACTCACTAATTAGTATTACCTACTTACACTTTTCACTTTTTAAAACTATTTACGAATCTTCACAGATCTTATACGATCATACGTGGTTTTTGTTTGCATACCTTCCTCGGACGTCCCCGACTTCTTCTACTATTAAGTGTGATGAGCTTTCTCACAAAAACTCACTTTAATACGATGATAATGATCTGCAAAAGTGCTTGCAGTTTCATTCACGAATGCAGTTATTTTTTAGCCTTTTTGAAAATTATTCAGTAAAACCATAATTCATGGCAGAATTCAATTTACTCCAAGTAAGCTGACGCAGGGCTATTTTACGATCAGTTCGGAGAATGGATGGTGCATCACGCTTCTGCGATCGTATTCTCCGGCAGATGCGGTCCAGACACGGAATATGGTAGTTATGATGATAAATTTCGAAGATAAAAGAAAAGGTGATGTGCTAAATTGAAATGGGATCAGGCGTGGAAATAAATGATATAGTCTTTTGAAAATTTCAACAAATGGTACCTACATACCTAACCTTAAAATGTTTCTTTATATCAAGAAAACGATATCAACCGAACTTACTAATTTCGGTGGTTTGTGCGGTTGGGTGAAATCTGGTTCGAACTCACATTATTAATATCTGCAAACGTCTACAAGCTATTGCAGTATTTCATGCCTGTATTCTATTTGTCATAGATTGGATACGGAATAACTTCTTAGTGAAACTCATGTGTGATGGCTTAAACTTGTTTACCAAAACCAATTGCCTTATGTAAATAAGAAGAAGATAATACACACAACAAAAGATTTTGTAAATACGAAGGTATGGCCAGTGCAAAAATTATAGTAAATACGGGCAACGAACATTCACTTATCTTGTACCTATTATATTTAATATGATGCCAATGCATATAAAAGTGTACAGTTAATATATCAAGATTTTTTATACTGACTTTATCTCTAAGCACCTATACATTATTGTTCGTTATTTATTGTAACCTCTTGTATAAATGTGCCCGTGAGTGTGTTTGAGTATTTGCTGTGTTTTTGAGTATGAATGTGTGCCTGATTATGCCTGTAGCATGTGTTGAGTATGTTGGCTGTGTTATCTGTATGTCGTGTGTTTTATGTCTGTGTATTGTAATAACTTGATATGTTTTTTATCTCTATTTTCTACTGTGTGGTTTCTCGTTGTATTTGTGTTGTAGCGTTATAATTATTATTGTGAAATTGACTTGTTGACAAACTGTTTTGTTAGTATAGCAAGTGTTTATAATTAAGAGTAGAAAAAAAGAAAACTTTGCTTTGAATTATGGTGTCACACAAGCAAGTGTGAAGATTTCAGAAAAGCGATCAAGCTGGCACCTACTTACACTTAATATAATATTTTTAAGACATATTCAAAATTAAAACTTATTTGTCAAGATTTCAATATTGTCAAAAAAAATTAAACAAAGAAATGCACATTTCAAATATAGAATTATTATTAAAATAACATATTTCTGCTACCTAATTTATCGCTTGTCTGAATTAATCAGTTAAAATTTTGCCCTATAATAATAATACTATGATCTGTCAAAGATGCGAAAATCAATCATTTTAAATATATGTAGGATTACGAAAGATTTTTCAAATGTTTATATTGAGGGATCAGTAGGATTTATCGGTCCAGTTAGAAGTTCTACCGAGCCGAACCCTCTGATATAAAAATATCTGTAGTCGGTGAATTATTTTCCCATTTGATCTCTGGTAAGTTGACCTGTTGTTCTTGTACTGTTTTGTATTTGTTATTTGACTAGATGATAATTTGTGGAAAAGTGTGTAGAAGTGTTTAGTTTTTCGTGTGGGGAAGATTTAACCCGGACATAAAGTCGAAAAAAGTGTTTTATTATATTTTTTTGTAACAAACGGATATAATGATATCCTCACTGGGATCTCTCGTGGTGAGGATTTCATTTAGATATCTATACAAGATGCCCGATTTCTATTACAATTCTAGAATAAACACACGGTTATAATTACGTGCTCTTCGTAACAGCTTTGTCGCTCAACATCGACACATCGCCTAATGGCATTTATCTCAAAACACACGAATTGTGTGCAAACACTTTGTCATAATTATCATCCTGTAGGAGCGGATCTCTAATTAAATAATAATTAGCCAAACTACTGTTGCACGGCAGTTCTTGTGATGCTTTTAATCAGTCTGCTGCAGCTGCAAAGACTTCCCACACCTGCCCAAGTATTCTGCAGTCCTGGGATAAGGAAATTAACTTACTGGGAAACTGCGTCGGTGTGCCTTGCAAACTTTTCAAATTGACTTACACGTAAACAATATTCATTTAATATTAGGCTTTTTTAATTAAAATACAAACAGCACAATATGTGCCATTAACATATATAAGTATAAAGTTAAAAAGTATAAAGCATAATGTGTAAAAAAGTTTTAAACATCCATTATATTCAAACACATATTTCTTACAAGCAACAACATTTGTAATCATAATTTCATTCGAGGCACTTGATACATATTTATTTCGATACTACATGAAAAACTTTTACTGAAATACTAATGCTTCGTTTTGACATTTTTGTATGTGTATTGTACTCGTTTTTGTTTTCTTTTAACATATGAATTGTATTTATATCTTTCCAGCATGATTAGGTACTTATCTTGTTCTTATCTATTTATCACATTCATCTTTATAAATGCTTATGTTTCATTGCCCTAAAATGCATTATAATCCGACTAGCTGACGTGTACTCGGTATTGATCGACTTTTCTATATTTTCAATAAATATAGAATCCATTTATTACTTATATATATATAAAACAAACTCTCCAAATGTCCCCGAAGTATAGGCGCGCTCGAACTGTCCTCATTTCGTGAATCCCACATATATATATAAACCTCTTTTGGAATAAATTCTCTAAATGATAGTGAACGCCCTATCAAATGACGTTGCGTAGTTAAGAAAAACTAAGCGCACAGACAAACGCGGATAGTGACTTTGTTTTATACTATTTTATACCCACGAAATAACAACAGACACGTACAATAGAAACACTAGATCTCATGGTCAAAAACTTATCCAACAAATAACTACGAATACAACTTTTGGGCAAAAAAGCTTCTTATATCATAGTATTAAACTCTTCAATAAAATACCACTCTCACTCAAAAACCTCAACATTATAACATTTAAATCTCAAATAAAAAGCTGGATACTTAATATAGGGAGATCTGAAATAGAAAATATACTGATATCAAACACAGACTAAAACCGAATCTACTAAACTGAACTATACAAAAAAACACTATCTTACTTATTTTAAAATTATTTAAAAAAAAAAATATATATATATATATATATATATTTGTATAAAGCATACTTTGAGCCACATTATATACACTTTTTTTTTAATGCCATTTTGTTTAATCAACCCTTAAAAACTACCCCCTCACAGCTATATACGTCTATGATGTACCGTTTAATATATATATCGATACATACATCTAGAGCAAGGCTGCCCAACCTTTTTAGCAGTTGGGCCAAATTGACGATTTTGAATCACTGGCGGGCCACTGAATACCTGGGTTCCTATTTCCATGCCATGGGGGGGGGGGGGTTAGAGAATTTCTATAAAACATAATTCCCCACAAAAAAAAATCTAAATAAGTGCTCCCCACAAAATATTTGAAATCCATGGGGGGGGGGGGTTGTTACGGAACTTCGCTGAGAAAAAATTCCGCACACCCGAACATCATATGTGATACCCCACAGCAATTTTTCGAATTCCATGAGGGGGGGGTGGCTACAGGATTCCATTTCGACGCAAAGAATATTATGTCGAAAACCGGTGTATTTTTGTTTCAAAAGTAAGTTCAACAGGTTAGATTTTTTCGTCGCTGATTCTCGTTCTGAGTAGCCTAAATAGCGATAAATCGCCGTCGTTGGCAACACTGGTGACCGCGCGCAAGCTGCATTGTTTGTTTTACCGCGGGCCCGCGACACCCCCCCCCCCCCCCCCCCCCATGGAAATAGGAACTGTCAGGTATTCAGTGGCCCGCCAGTGATTCAAAATCGTCAATTTGGCCCAACTGCTAGAAGACATATTTTTATTCTGTACAGACGATAGTTTGAAGACAGTCCTCAATGTATGCGTTATATATAATTTCCCGTCGTGGTCTCAAATAATGCTTTTCACAGAGAGGTGTTTCGTGTACATATAGCATACTTTCGACCTAGGGTAAGTAGGAAACATCCATTGGAATAATGTGTTATTATTAATATTTTTGACGCCAGATGGCACAAATAATAATATCAAATATTATGTAGATATTTACGCGCTGTGAATTTGGTACTTTACGATAAAGTAATGTTGCGTCTTCAAGTCAATCCTTTATGAAACTTTTTCGAAAGATAAAAGAGTGAAAAATTTCATCCATCTCGAAAAAAATAATTTTTAATACTTATTGTTAATTTTAGCTTTTTTATAGGTACCAACAAACTTTTACCCATAGATAATAGAAACAAAGCGGATATGGCATGGAAGCGTGCCAACTGTCATCGAGCTTAGACCATACTGCACGGGTTGTACGTTTGGTGACTATGTAGGAGTGTAGATGCAGGGCATTGTTAGGTTATACTAAATAACAGAAAATCAAAAAAATCTACCAGTCCGCCTCAGCACAGGACTACCTAGTGAGGGAGGACTAAGAAGAAACTATATGAATGAAATATTATAGATTTTTATATAATGTAATGTAATATGATGTTGGCGACACTACGCACAAACTAACAACGATAAATGGCCTATATTCTTTGTTCCGTAACACATTTTGACTTTTGTGTTAGGTAGGCACCTAGATGGGTTTATCCATAGATAATAGAAACAAAGCGGATATGGCATGGAAGTTTGCCAACTGTCATCGAGCTTAGACCATACTGCACGGGTTGTACGTTTGGTGACTATGTAGGAGTGTAGATGCAGGGCATTGTTAGGTTATATGATGTTGGCGACACTACACACAAACTAACAACGATTAATGGCCTATATTCTTTGTTCCGTAACACATTTTGACTTTTGTGTTAGGTAGGCACCTAGATGGTTTTACCCATAGATAAAAGTAACAAAGCAGATATGGCATTGTATTTTTCACAATTTATCTTTAAAAATAATATAAGGTATATTTGCGATACGTTCCAGATTGGAGGGTACTCTCAGTATTGCCCTGGTGTAATACCATCATTCAGAATTGAAAATTTGATTGAAATGGCTTTAGCCGTGTTTGGTGACCAGGTACTTCCCCACCTTTCTCTTCCACATCTCCTTCCTCTCTCCAATACTTTTAGCTTTTCAACAAGCAATTTCGAGCTACCGGCATCTGTTTTTCCTCCCTCCTATAATCCGAGCCTCTTCAAGGCCCGCATTAACAAATCCCTTCCTACAGCCCCTACCTTAATCCGCCTCACAACGCCGCCCAACCGGGTGGTGACATAGTTCCCCTGTCTGTACACTGCACAGGCAGGGACGCTCTTGTGAGGTGTCACATATATGTATATAAAAACATACCCCAATTATTGTGGATGCCCTCACTGCAATCTCACTGGCTCCAGGCGGTTGGGAGCACTCGGGACTCTTGTGATGTATTCACATAAATTACTATTATATCATCGTTCTACCATAGCGACCATCTGTAAATGTATCTTTACTACGAATCATTGATGTAAGTATCTCTATTATTCGACTCGGTTTACAAGGTGAACACCAATAAATATGCTTTTGATAAAGTTTTTCCTATCCTTTTGCTTGAGTGGAATTAACATATATTTGTTCAATTACTTTGTGTCATTGTATAATTTTAAAATATAATTGTAAAATACTTAAAACTGTATTTTATCATAAGAACGCACATGAGTAACTAGGTACTTAAAATCACACAGAATTATGGCTAAGATTATCTGTGACAAAAATTAACTTTTTTTCTTTCTTATAAAGATGCGCCGAGGAACCAGCATCATCGATCCCTTCGGCACCTTGTCGTTTCGTTTTACCACTGGTTCTTGAGTTCAACAGCTCGGCTGTGGAACGATTTTATCAAATCAAATTTACTTGCGCACGCCGGAATTCGAATCCGCTACCTCAAAATGCGTACCCAAGGATCGTAATCTCAACCTCATACTATTAACAACTATTTTGTAGTTTTTAAAATATTGCATTATTAATTTAACATGGCGATACTGAAAGTACCCATTTTCATTCTTCAACATGCCGCAAATATACGATATAGTTATTAACGTATTATTTTAAACTAATAAATATTGTGAAATTATACAAATTTATCAATTAAAATTCACAATTGCACGCCGTAATTTGAACCCGCGACCTCCGAATTCATAGCCAAGGATTGTTATCTCAATCTCAAAGTAGAAACTGGTAATAGTCATTTTTGTATTTTCTGTTTCGTTCGGGCTTTAATAATAGACATTATTTGTTTCAAAAATTGCCGCAAAAGAAACCCAAATGAGATAATATTACTTTTTGAATAATAATACGGTAGTACATATATGAGGCTGGTCGGTATATACACTGCCGATGCGCGATGACCGGATGTGCAGATGTTTTTTTTACTGTTTTTTTCGTTGTTGACATTTTTTGTGTACAATTATTATTAGTTCTCAAACTGTGAAGATATGTTCGTGTGTGTTTTTTTTTAAATATTATTTTTTTATACTTTTAAATACACCTTCTTGAATTTCACATGCGTTTTCTTAAATGAATGTATGAATGAAGTGGAAATTCAGCCATTTTTCAACATCCAATAAAGCTGAAATTCGGCAGATAGACTCGTTGTTGATTATAATGAACGGGCGGCAATCACGTGAATACACGAGGACATATTTGCATTTCTCTGAAATTGAATGACATTACAGCAGTTAATATAAAAAATAAATGCCGGTCATACCAAATCGAGATTTACTTCAGTTAGTTAACGCGGTTGATCCCAGTCCTTGGAGAGGAAGATCCAATCCTTAATCAAACCAAAAATAATATTTTCAAATACATCTTTTGATAATAACAGATGTTTCATATATTTAGTAGACGAACTTTTTACGGGTTGATTTTTCTATTTCAAAATACCGGAACCGTTAGGTTTATTGCTTATTAGCTATTTAATGATTTATTTCTTAGAGAAAATATACCTTACGTTTGCATTTATGGTCTAATAATGAGTTTTTATAGTATAATGAGATAGATAGTAAAATAAAAACAAATATCCATGTAAGCAAGAAATAAAACGATAAAATATTCGAAGGAATAGTAGACCCGCGTTATATGCGTGTAATCCAATTTTCGGTTTTGTTTTGTTTTTAATAACTAGTTCATTTAATTTGATGAAAGTTTGCTGACTATATTTATTTAAATATTGTTGTTGCGCCCGCACTACGCAAATAAAATATTAAATTGCATTTTTTTTTAATTTCCAGAAGCCACACTATACTTACCAAAGATATAAGAATTTTTAATATATTTGGTAAGTATAATTTCTAATATCTTTGGTAAATATAATTTCAAATAGTAGAATTTCTAATATCTTTGAAGTATAAGTTCTAATAGTAGAGTTTCTAATATCTTTGATATCTACCTACCTCCGTTTTCATTTTTTACCTGATTTTGGTTCATAAGTCCAACCTCGGTAAAAATAACATAAAAAAATTAAGTTCTACTGAATTAGTTTCTGTAAATTTTCCCTAAAATTGCACTGGATTTCACGAAAACCAAACCTTATAACGTATAATATTTTTCTAAACATGTTCGCATTTTACGACTTTATTTTTTTATCTATTAGAGATAGAAAAAAAACTGTACATAAAAAACTTTTAGTAAATTTTATGTTCTACTTAATTTGTCATGCTACGTTTGCCGAAATTTGCATTGGAATCAAGGTATTTTAGAAAAACTAGATTGTACGGCGATATTGGCAAGTTTTTTTTTTAAATAGCAATGTGGGCACAAACGTGCCAAGGTCGATAACTTGCATTTTACGATAGGGAACTAGTTTATACAACATATAAAGAAATCTTTTTTTGTTGTTTGTTTTTGGGGTGTTATGCCGTGTTGCGCTAACTCCTTCTTTAGCCGACGTTTCGGACAGCGTTGCAGTGTCCATCATCAGGGCAGATCCGGTAGATCCGAAGATGTGTGACACATCTTCGGATCTACCGGATCTACCCTGATGATGGACACTGCAACGCTGTCCGAAACGTCGGCTAAAGAAGGAGTTAGCGCAACACGGCATAACACCCCAAAAACAAACAACAAAAATGCTTTTGGCCGTGAGAATCTAAAAACTTACCTATAAAGAAATCTATCTAAATATTTTTTTTGGTTCTCCAGATACACTGATTTCCCGATTGTACTGCAAATTTTACGGACACCGTGTTCACGGGTAATTTAAACATGTATCTAAATTAATAAGTTATATTTTAATATAGTATGTATATATATTTTTTTACACGCCCATAGGTCATTTATAAGTAATGATATGAGGCTGTATTTTATATTCCTTTGTAAATAACGCGCAATTTAATTTATAAATTATTATCTAATTTTTACACGCCCGTAGGTCTTTTACATGCAACGCAGTACATCTTTTTATGAAAAGTTACTTTACTTTACTTTGTAAATAATAATAATAAAATATTTGGATGATTTTTGTAGCGCCTTTTTTGTGCAAAATCACCTTAAGGGCACTATAAAACATGTAAAAATATCTCTTCTAAAAAATACAAATATTAAATAATAAAATAATATTATATAGTTGGCATCGCGGCTGGGTTTCACCCAGGCGTCGTAAATTCAATTCCTCGGCTGGCCAAGACTCCAACATGACACAACCAACCTTTTCCGCTTACTACGGGGGTAGTGGGAGAATTTCAAACATTGTCAGGTTATTCGTATTTGGTGTTCGTCTTTCTTTTAAATTAAACATAAATAAATAAAATTGTAACCGTTGTATAGTTCAAAAAGATAAGAGATTATTTCAAAAATTTAGAAAACATAATATATATCCGAAGATAAGATAAAAAAGAGCTATTATAAGATTGATGCCAATTGCGGTATTTTCGTTCCTTTCCCTAATTCGTGGTTCGACTCGATAAAACTTTGCCTGTTTATACGCACCCTTTTACTATACATTGTAAAATATAATAAATGTTGGTTTTCCGTATTAAAATAAATTACAAAAATTTAATTTTATTAAAAAAATATATATTAATCAGTAATCCTTAAAGTTGGAGAATTATCGGCAGTTAAAAGTAGACGCGTTCTCGACCGCGAGTTGTCAAAAACCACCGGTAGTTAAAAAGTCCACCTGTTAAAAAGAGTTAGTTTCAGTTAGTGTTCGACGGGAGATCCCGCCTGGCGCTTTTTACTTATTGCAGATGCATATTATTTTAAAATGACTTGCCCCGCGCAGACTAGACAAACCATACGCACGGAAACAGAAGCTCGTATGTCACTATATCAAAAAAATACGGAAGAGGTAAGAACGAAAATATTTTTAGCGTCCATTCCAGGCAATTTTTTGAAGTATCAACTATACTTTCCAGAACCGAAAAGCACCTTGCTTGGAAACATATAAGTAATGTATAAAATGTTTAGTATTTATATTTTGATGTTTTGCTTTTCTATTGCTAAACTAACTTACCAACCATCTCGCCGTTTCACCGCAGGGGTAGGCAGAGAGGACGGACCGCAAAACAACTCGGTCTTGGCACACACTTCTTGCCTCATTCACATTCATACATACTCTTCTATTATTCTGAATCTTTACATGGCCCGACTCTAGTATCTGATTCACTCGATCGTGCCACATCTTCCTCGGGCGTCCCCGACTTCTGCTACCATTCACATTTGTATCATATATTCTCCTTACACTCCTATCTTCGCTCATTCGCTCTAATGCCCAAACCATCTAAGCGTCCATTTCTTGATTTTACTCATTACACTTACATCAGCTTTGCACTATTTGCGGATCTCCACATTTCTCACACGAGCATTCATGGTTTTACCACACAAACTGATTTCTGTTGCAGCAGCATTAGCTTCCAAGCATTTTTTAAAATTTATCTTTTGCAGTAATTACCACTTACTTCTGTAAACTGCAGATCGAAACATTTTTTCTTGGTGTAATTTAAATAATTTTTCATTAATTTTTAACATTTTTCAAATTCTTGAAATGACCTGCCATTTAATCTATTTTTTATTTATGTTAATATTAACCCGCATAAGAGCCCCAACTGGTGACAAACTATCTGTAGCCAGTGAGACTATGAAATCCCCAATTGGGGTATGTTGCGAAGCTGATAATAGTGGGGAGGGTAACCAAACACAGTTAAAGCCATTTCAAGCCACGTTTCAAGACTGGTGGTCTTACACAAGGGTGATACTGAGAGTATTTTCCACTCTGGAAAGTTCAGAAGCCATCTGGTTTGAAAAAGATAATAAAAGTACTAGAAGAGGCTACCAATAAATAATACTGTAAGTGCCATTGAGGTGATTGAATCACAGAGCGGCTCTGTATTTACTGGCGAATTGTAATAATTACCACTAAATAATGAGTTTGTAGTGTTATATTTTGAATTATGATGTCACATCACAAAGTATCTGCTTCCTATTCAAATATTTTCATTAATTACTCTTTGTAAACCTACTTATACAAAATTTGATATTTTTTATTTATTTAAAATGCGATAAAAATTATTTTCTTGTCTGTCAAATCATTTTTATTTTATTTTATTTGCGTTGTAAACAATAATAATACTAATCATAAAAATGAAGACATGAAAGTATAGGCCAGTAATTTTCAAAATAAAATCACTGTGCGCCCGTGAGCGCATTCTGTAGCAAAAAATAATCACGCGTATTTTGCGTGTCAGTTGGTTTCACAAAAAAATTATCATAGATGAGCTTGGAACATCTTTTACGTTCTCATATTTCCGATGGCTGAATTAGAAAGTATCTAATAGCGTTTGTAATTTCGCTTCGAAAACTTACTGTGTCATTTCTTGTGAACAGTATTTTTATAGCGCCGATTTTGCGTACACCACTCTAAGGATGCTTTATATCTGACTGAGAAATATAACATAAACATAATATTTTTATAAATGCATATTAGATTTTGGCGACACTACACACAAACAAAAAAACAGTTTGTGGCCTATCTTCATTATTTCCGTCCATGTTTAATTTAGCTTTATTATATGTACCTACATGGTTTTATTCATATATATTAGAAACATTAGAATAACTGTCATCGAGTATGGGCTATACTGCACAGGTTATAAGTTTGGTATATAGGGGCGAAGATGCGATTTGCATAGAATTAATATATAAGTGAACTATGTTGGCGTCACTACATACATACTAAAAACGGGTCATGACATGTATCTTCCTTGTTTACGTTCATATATATACACACATATATATAAATATATTTTTATGTACCTTTATGGTTTAATCATAGAAGCAATGGAGATATGGCGTGGAAGTGTTTCGACCGTCGTCGAGCTTGGTCCTTACTGCACAGGTTATTAAGTTTGGCATGTATGGGCGTAGATACAATTGGCATCAAATAAATGTATAGGTGAACTGTGTTGGCGACACGACTAGTACTGTATCAAAATATAACTAGCCGTTGGAAACAATAGTTTTATTGTTTCAACATCCAACTCTGTTGATAATAATTAGCGCCAATAGTTGAAATATAATACCTACTTGCGAATATTACTTAACACAGTCAACGATTCAACTGCCTAATAAATAAAAAGATTTAGAGTTTGCACTTCGTGAACAACATTACTCGATATTTCAAATGGTCTTTTGGTTACGTAACTCCTGCTAGACGTTTTACTTTTATTTTTCCATCCAATATGGCCGATACGCATCGCCAAGGGACAATCAAATTTATTAACGACAAGCAAAAAAATAACCTATTGATAATTATCGTAAATATTAATATACGTTTTGTACCTATTGTTTTCAACAGTGTTGACTTGTTAAATCAAAAGGGTCAAGAGATTACACTTCGTGAACGATATTATGCGTAATTTGAAATGGTATTTTGGTAATGTACGTACCTAATGCACTTTTTTTTTATTTTCCCATCCAATACGGCCGATACGCAGCGCCAAGGGACAATCAAATTTATCAACGACAAGCAAAATATATCTTCTTGTCTTTAATATTTCAACAGGGTAATGTTTTCAACACCGAAATGAATGTCTTCCAACAGATTCGAATCGACGGCCGGCGTGGTCTAGTGGTATACGCTTTTGACTACAGATCCGAAGGTCGCGGGTTCGAACCCGGCGTGCGCAAATAAATTTTAATTGATTAATTTGTGTTATTTCACAATTAATTCATTTAAAATAATATATAGTATATTTGCGGCACGTTCCAGAGTGGAAGATACTCTCAGTATCGCCCTGGTGTAAGACCACCATTCAGAATTGAAACGTTGCTTGAAATGGCTTTAGCCGTGTTTGGTGACCAGATCTGAATAGCCAGGTACTTCCCCACCTTCCTCTTCCCCATCTCCCTCCCCTCCCCAATACCCTCAGCCTCACAACATACCCCAATTGGGGATGCCATAGTCTCACTGGCTCCAGACGGGAGCAGTTGGGACTCTTGTGCGGTATTACTGTAAAAAAAAAAAAAAAGTTTCAACTTTCAACTTTATTATAGGATTATTATTACTTGTGTGAGGCATAGAGATAATCATAATGCATCAATTATCTGGGGAACAACCTGTTAATAGGGATTCTAATACGATTTTGATCTATTTTTTGTTTGTTTTTTTGTTAGTATCGTTTCGATCTCTTATACGTTTAGTTTGATTGTACTGGCTTGTCGCGCGTCTATTCAATCTGTTTTTGTTAATTGTTTTACTCAGGAAGTAAAAATACAAGTGTTTGATATAAATTTTATGACTAAACTAAAAAATCTCACTGTTGGGAAGAATAAGAAGATTCCTTAACACAGTTTCCAGTAAAAATGTGTTCAACGCAATTATTGTACCACACATAAATTACTTTAGTAGCATCCTATTCTTATCCAACGACGGTTTAATGAAACAAATGACAATTCTACAAAATAGAGCAATGAGAACCATATTGAAGAAAAATAGATACACAAAAATTAAGAACATGTTGAAGGAGTTAAATATCTTGACATTTAAACAAATTATTTACTTTAATACCATATTTTTAATCTACAAGATAATCAATGGCCATACGTCTAGTGAATTCCTAAGAAAAATTGATAAACTACAGAACAAACACACACATGAGACGAGGAAAAGAAATGAATTGAGACTCCCCTTCAGGAAAAAAACACAGAGTCAAAAGTCATTGATGTACGGAGCGTTGAAGATATTTGGAGAGCTACCAGAAGAAATAAAATCAGAAGAAAACTTAAAAACATTTAAAATTAAATTAAGAAAATATGTAATTCATTTTAAATGTGTTACTATAATTATATGTATATGTATATAAGGATTGTATTAGGACATAGATAACTAGGTACCTACTTAAAATACCACAATAAACAATAAATAATAAACTAGTGTCGTAGTGTGATTGAACTTTGAACTGATGATAAATATTAAACAGTCAAAGTGCTTTCCTAAATAGATATCAAATATCAATGGCGAACAATAATCAGAGTGATTTGTGGAAGTATTTATAATCTGATGAAAAGAAAAAACTGCAAAATGTAATGTTTGTAAACGTGCACTCTCACACAAATCAACAATTCCCAATCTAAAATGCCATTTAAAGCACAAGCACCCGATTGAATTTTCTTTGCTTGGAGCTCATATATCCAGCGAATGTGGTCAACACGGAACCGTTTCTAAATTAAAATAATTTAAAAACCGTAATTACTAAATTATCTAAAAAAATATAATAACATATGTGATGAATGAGGTTTCATCGAGTATGGAGAATTAAGCACTGAAAACAGACCTAAGCTAATAAATCATTAGAAATAATTAATTATAGTTGCGTTAACGTCGGCGTTATTTTCAACAGTTGAAAATCGTCAACGATAACGAAGTTGGCGTTGGATGGAATTATCGTCAACGCCCAGTACTAGACACGACCCACAAACTATTCATCGACTTTTCAACGGTTCATGGCCTATCTTTCTTGTTTCCATTTATGTGTAATTTAGCTGTTTTATAGGTATTTATGCAATAGAAGCAATGGAGGTATGGCATGGAAGCGTGCCGACCGTCGACGAGCGTATACCATATGCATACTGCGCGGGTTACATTTGGTATGTAATTTTAATAATAATAATGAAAAATATTAATTATAATTTTTATTTGCAAAATTTGAAGAAGTTAATAATAATATTTGGAAAATTTCTATAGGGCCGGTTTTATGGGCAATGACCTTTGTGCACGCACAACATGAACCTAAAAAGGCCATGTTGGCATAATAGCACATAATACTTTGTGCAGGGTTGCCGATGCAAATGCATTAAAAACCCACAACATTAGTTCAAATGTTTAAATAAAATAATTTTACAAACAAAATTAAACAAAATTAATTTTTTTTTTACTATCTAGTCATTTTCGGCTTTTTTCTTTCGTTCAGGCTTTAAAAGTAGAAATTTCGTTGAATATTTACTGCTAAAGAAAACCAAATTATAGTACATTCTCACAATTATTGTAAATATTATTTTTAATGTTGTTGGATAATCGAGAAATGTCTAGACCGCCGCATTCTATACACAGAATATAAGTTCTTCCCGCAAAATAACCAATTCAGAAAAAAACTTGAGTTGAGTTGAGAAACCCAAGAGTTTGCAACCCAGGATTTGTTTGCAATCCTCTCTACATCGGCACTGTTGCACTGGGTGTTTCCAAACATACAAAGAGATCTTCAATATGTAATTTTATTAGATTTTTTCTGTATTTATTTTAATATTAAAATTAATTATTTAATTAGTATTTTAAAATGTTTACTAAACTTTTACTAAGGAAATGTTTTAATCATTTACAAATTTTCACGAAATATTGAGATAACCGAAACAAATAATATTTTTTATGAAATAAATTCTTATGATATCTTTTATTATTATTATTATAAAAGCCTCATTTTATATTTTTTAGTACACAATATTTACTTTTCTTTAAAATAAAAAATAAATATTTTTAATCTAATAAGAAACTAGCATCGAGTCAAGTTCAGATTTGGCCGAAGCCGAAAATTTAACAGTAAAATAGGTTTACATAGCTAAATAATAAAAATTCAAACATTATAACAAATGGGCCAAATAGAACACTTTCTGTATCCATCTAAAATGTTCAGAAATGCACTGGTTTAGCAGTAATTTTATTTTTTGTTCCAAATTTAAATAAAACAAGATTTAAAATATTTTTCTTTCTTACGAACCTCGGGGTTAGGCCTATTACCAAAAGTGGTCGCATCCATTTCATTATTATTTTATTTTTTATATTTTTAGTAATAGCTATATTAAAAACACAAGGCAAAGAATTTTATTCAAAGACCTCCTCACTGGGTATTCTTGTTCCGAAGCGGATTGTAGTATGTTGTAAGGGTGTTATGTCATGATTTAATATCTAATTTGATCTAATCTACAGTTATGTTGATGTTTTAGACCATAACAATAACAATAACTATACTTACAATGTTTCCATTTACCCCCCAACTTACACAAACTCCATAAATACAAACAAAGTACAGAAAGATAGGGGAATTTCGAGAAATACCAAAACCTACAAACAAATACACAATCTATATCGTATCTGAATGCAAAAAATACTTAACCCTCGCTCTAACACTGCGGGGAGGTGAAGTAAAGTTAGTAGATATGATATAAGAAGCAATGAATTATTTTTAAATACTTTAATAGAATCAGATGATGTTTCATATCAATAAAGTTTAATATATCCAGAAATAATTGTTGGTGAAATAGTGATCTTTTTTTTATTTATCGAAACTTCACCATGGCATTCAAGTTATGTGAGAAAGGAAAAAAGATAAAATTTTAAATTTATTTTAATGTAAGTCCTGAAATTAAAAGGGTTCAATTCCCTCGCGATCTTTATGTGGCTAAAATTAGAATTTTTGAAAGTATGTTTGAAATTTCCCAAAAGAAATCAGCTCGTAGTATGATTGTTGTAGGTACTCGTACCTACTCCTACATGTTGGGTTCACAAAATAAATGCATACATTTTTATTATTTGTGAGCTAGGTTTATATGTGAACCATCCTATAACACGTCTTCGACGCGTGATCGCTACGGCTGGCTGTAAGTACCTATCTACATGTACCTACATATTTGGTTGGGACATGTAGTTACAAGATCATGCTAAACAAATTCGGGAACGGACATTTTTACCAAATTATAGAAATGATATTATATTACCATAAGTAGGTACCTATTGATAGGTGCATATCTCATGGTCCGATTGTTTCATGATTTAGATTATATATTTTACGACAGTTTGTAGGAATGTAGTTATGTTACGAACGTTTACTAGTACCTGGTACGAGGAGGGGAAGGAGATGAGAAAGAGGAAGGTAAAGAAGTACCTGACTATTCAGATCTAGCACTATTATATTTTTAATTATAATGTCAAAACACAAAGTAGGTATCTGTTTCTTATTAAAATAGATCTATCTATATATGTAATAATTACCCTTTAGGTCTGGGTCCCACCCAGGCTTAGTGAATTCAATTCCTCGGCTGGCTAAGTCCTCCATCATGACACAAGCAACATTTTCCGCTTACTGTGATAGTAGTGGGATATATTTAAAGATTGTCAGGTTATTGGTCACCTGGGTATGTTTGTCTCTGTTTAAAAAAATATTACGTGGGCCCCACTGTTGTACAAATCGCTAGCCAAATAGCCAAGACCTTAAAATAATTGAAAAGACCTTTTTCCCTGTGCAGAAAACTATCTTTAGAGAACAGCCGTGAAGTATGTGTGCTCTTATTGAAGAACCAGCATCATTGATCTCTTCGGTACCTACGACTGGTTCTTGAGTTCAACAGCTCGGCTGTGGGACGATTTGCCGGCCTCTGTGTTTCCTCCCTCCTACAACATGGGTCTCTTCCAGTGCCTTGTTCAATCCTTCCTCTCATCCAAAAGACCCTTCATACAGTATCCCCAAAGATGTCATATACCATGAGAGAAAATATTTTCCTCGGGGCCTCCTATGTGATATTAATGTTAAAAACAAGTCTGAGCGGAGCGCATCATAGTAATAAAATATGGATCATTTTATTTATATTGCGCTGTTTTTGTGAAAGATAGGCGGTATTCAAAAAAATCACTCAAGAGTCTGCTCCTAACCTCCTGGCGACACTGAAAGTACACATTTACAAATGTTCCGAAAGTGCCTGTGCAAAGTGAAAGTGCCGGAAATATACTACAGTATATGTACCAACGTATTAAGTCAACTTAATAAACTGTTAATTACATCTATTTACCAAATATTTTTTCTTGCGCACGCCGTAATTTGAACCCGCGACCTCCGAATTCGTAGCCAAGGATCGTAATCTCAATCTCAACGGCGAAACAATGAACAATTATTTTGTAGTTTTTTAAAATATTGCATTATTCACGTAACATGGCGATACTGAAAGTACCTATCTACCATTCTTGAACTTGCCGCAAATATACCATATAGGTACGAAGGAATTATTTAAAAAAAATAAGTATTGTGAAATTATACAAATTTATCAAATAAAATTTACTTGCGCACGCAGTAATTTGAACCCGCGACCTCCGAATTCGTAGCCAAGGATCGTAATCTCAATCTCAACGGCGAAAAAATTAACAACTATTTTGTAGTTATTTAAAATATTGCATTATTCATGTAACATGGCGATACTGAAAGTACCTATCTACCATTCTTGAACTTGCCGCAAATATACCATATAGGTAGGTGCTAACGAATTATTTAAAACTAATAAATATTGTGAAATTATAGAAATTTATCAAATAAAATTTACTTGCGCACGCCCTAATTTGAACCCGCGACCTCCTAATTCGTAGTCAAGGATCGTAATCTCAATCTCAGCGGCGAAAAAAGTTATTTAAAATATTTCATTTTTCACGTAACATGGCGATACTGAAAGTACCTATCTACCATTCTTGAACTTGCCGCAAATATACCATATAGGTAGGTGCTAACGAATTATTTAAAACTAATAAATATTGTGAAATTATAGAAATTTATCAAATAAAATTTACTTGCGCACGCCCTTATTTGAACCCGCGAACTCCTAATTCGTAGTCAAGGATCGTAATCTCAATCTCAACGGCGAAAAAATTAACAACTATTTTGTAGTTATATATGATTTAAGATTTTCACGGCCAAAAGTATTTTTGTTATTTGTTTTTGGGGTGTTATGCCGTGTTGCGCTAACTCCTTCTTTAGCCAACGTTTCGGACAGCATTGCAGTGTCCATCATCAGGGCAGATGTGTTATTTGAGGTTGTGTTAAAAATGTGAGCTTATGTATGAGGTTGTGATACCGTGTTGCCAGCTCCAACCCTCTTGAGCTAACATTAACGTATCATTTTTTTTTTTAATTTAAAGTGGTTTTCTTCGTTTAGCTCTGGTGTAGCCGTCAATTACCGGATACCAAGAACTATTGAGCTTAGCTCCATCGTCTCTGTTAATGTTTACGGGATTTTTATGAATTTCAATGGCCTCCGTAATCAGCCGTGCTCTATAAGTTTTGGGTCTCCCCAAGATTTCAGGAACAAATCCAAAGTAATGCCCGGTGTCAATCAAATGCTCGGCAATTGCCGATTTGTCAGGGTGGCCGAGTTTACAAGCTCTGAAGTGTTCTGAAATCCTTTTGGAGATAGTCCGCTCTGTCTGGCCTACATATACCTTGTCACATCCGGAACAGCTGAGTTTATACACTCCATCTGTTTCCAGAGGAAACTTAGTTTTTGCAGACCTCAGTAAGTCCTGTATCTTTGTTGTTGTTCCGAAGACAGTCTTGATATTTTCCTTTCTCAATAGCCTGGCAATTCTGTCTGTCACATTGTGCACATAAGGCAGGAAAGCACAGCCTTTCGACTCTTGTTCAATTCTGTCTTCGTTTGGTGCAGATTTGGCTCTTATGATTTGCCTTGTCTGACTTGCTGGGTAGCCGTTACGCTCCAGTGCATCGGTCAGCTTCGTAAGTTCCGCTCCGATTTTATGTCCTTCACATATTCTGGTCGCTCGGGTCACCAATGTATGGATAAGTCCTCTCTTCTGCGCTGGGTGGTGGTGCGAATCAGCGTGTAAGTACCGATTCGTATGGGTTGGTTTCCTATATACAGTATGCCCTAGGCTACCATCGCTTTTTCGCATCACCTCCACATCTAGAAAAGGCAGGATTTTATCTTCGTTTTCCAGTTCCATTGTGAATTTAATTTTGCTGTGGAGAGAATTAAGATGTTCCAGGAATTCGTTTAGTTTCTCCGTTCCATGAGGCCAAATGGCGAAGACATCGTCGACGTAGCGCCACCATACTTTAGGGACAGCCGAAGCTGTGTCGAGTGCCACTTCTTCAAACTTCTCCATAAAAAAATTGGCTAGTACTGGCGATAATGGACTGCCCATCGCAACTCCCTCCAATTGCTCAAATAGTTCACCCTGAAACGCAAAGTATCCCGTTTTGAGACAGTGTTCAAAAAGTTTGCAAATGTCTTCCTCATATATCTCCCTGAGCATTGTCATGGAGTCTTCTAGAGGCACATTTGTGAAAAGTGACACGACGTCAAAGCTGACCAGAATATCTCCTTCCTCAGTCTTAACTTTCTTGAGCTTACTAATCAGATCTGTTGAATCCTTAATCCACGATTCGGTTTTTCCAGTTTGCATCTGCAGTAATCTCGAGAGGTATTGGGAAAGTTTGTATGTGGGAGCACCAATAGCGCTGACAATCGGTCTCATTGGGATTTCCTTTTTATGTATTTTTGGGAGACCGTACAGGGCAGGAGTTCTCGAGGCTTTTACAAAAAGCTTAGACCAATCCTCTTTCCTGATGCTAGAAGCTTTCACTAGTTCCCTTGTCTTTATATCAATCTTGTTGGTGGGGTTGTTTTTAATCTTCTTATAGGTGCCTGAATCGCACAAGAGGTCTTCCATCTTCTTTGTGTAGTCTGCCGTATTAATCACGACAGTGGCATTTCCTTTATCGGCTGGCAGAACCAAGATTTCCTCATTGGCGCGTAATTCTTTTAGGGCCGCAAACTCTCCTTTCGTGATATTGGGGCGGGGTATTTCAGCCCTTTTCAAAATATGGCAAGTCTCTTGCCGGATGTCCTCTGCTTGGACCTCTGACATTTTGTGTACTTTCATCATTGTATGTAGTGCAGTCTCTATACCACATACGATGGATTCCACAGGTATCTTTTTGGGGGCCACTGCAAAATTCATCCCCTTTGCCAGCACAGAAGTTGCGTCTGGGCTCAACGCAAGGGTCGAAATGTTGATGACAACTTTATTTTGATCGAGTTGTTTTCGATCACCTTTTTTGTCTCGGTTGAGCCTTTCAAACTTTTGTTTCTGTCTCGCATCTGTTGACTGCTTAGATCTTACTGCTTGTTGGTAAGTCATGTTGTCAACTTTTCTCCAGTCTTTTTCGGTAAGGGTTGTACTTAGGTGCAGATGTAGAGCGAAAAGGTCTCGAGATACTCCATCCAGCTCGCTTCGCACATTGTGGATCCTCTCCCTTAATAGTGCAGCCTCCGCTCTTTGGAATACTCTATCTGCTTTCCGGGATGTGATGTGTCTTTTTATTTGGATGTGTACTGGTACAATCGATTCTTCTTTACACCTCTTGAGAAAAGCAAGGCTGCCCAATAAATGGTTCCTTCTCTTTCTCAGATTCTCCAATCGTCGTACTAGTGTGTGAACTTCCTCCCCATAGAGGTTCGTCAAATATGATTTAAGATTTTCACGGCCAAAAGTATTTTTGTTATTTGTTTTTGGGGTGTTATGCCGTGTTGCGCTAACTCCTTCTTTAGCCAACGTTTCGGACAGCATTGCAGTGTCCATCATCAGGGCAGATGTGTTATTTGAGGTTGTGTTAAAAATGTGAGCTTATGTATGAGGTTGTGATACCGTGTTGCCAGCTCCAACCCTCTTGAGCTAACATTAACGTATCATTTTTTTTTTAATTTAAAGTGGTTTTCTTCGTTTAGCTCTGGTGTAGCCGTCAATTACCGGATACCAAGAACTATTGAGCTTAGCTCCATCGTCTCTGTTAATGTTTACGGGATTTTTATGAATTTCAATGGCCTCCGTAATCAGCCGTGCTCTATAAGTTTTGGGTCTCCCCAAGATTTCAGGAACAAATCCAAAGTAATGCCCGGTGTCAATCAAATGCTCGGCAATTGCCGATTTGTCAGGGTGGCCGAGTTTACAAGCTCTGAAGTGTTCTGAAATCCTTTTGGAGATAGTCCGCTCTGTCTGGCCTACATATACCTTGTCACATCCGGAACAGCTGAGTTTATACACTCCATCTGTTTCCAGAGGAAACTTAGTTTTTGCAGACCTCAGTAAGTCCTGTATCTTTGTTGTTGTTCCGAAGACAGTCTTGATATTTTCCTTTCTCAATAGCCTGGCAATTCTGTCTGTCACATTGTGCACATAAGGCAGGAAAGCACAGCCTTTCGACTCTTGTTCAATTCTGTCTTCGTTTGGTGCAGATTTGGCTCTTATGATTTGCCTTGTCTGACTTGCTGGGTAGCCGTTACGCTCCAGTGCATCGGTCAGCTTCGTAAGTTCCGCTCCGATTTTATGTTCTTCACATATTCTGGTCGCTCGGGTCACCAATGTATGAGACCGATTGTCAGCGCTATTGGTGCTCCCACATACAAACTTTCCCAATACCTCTCGAGATTACTGCAGATGCAAACTGGAAAAACCGAATCGTGGATTAAGGATTCAACAGATCTGATTAGTAAGCTCAAGAAAGTTAAGACTGAGGAAGGAGATATTCTGGTCAGCTTTGACGTCGTGTCACTTTTCACAAATGTGCCTCTAGAAGACTCCATGACAATGCTCAGGGAGATATATGAGGAAGACATTTGCAAACTTTTTGAACACTGTCTCAAAACGGGATACTTTGCGTTTCAGGGTGAACTATTTGAGCAATTGGAGGGAGTTGCGATGGGCAGTCCATTATCGCCAGTACTAGCCAATTTTTTTATGGAGAAGTTTGAAGAAGTGGCACTCGACACAGCTTCGGCTGTCCCTAAAGTATGGTGGCGCTACGTCGACGATGTCTTCGCCATTTGGCCTCATGGAACGGAGAAACTAAACGAATTCCTGGAACATCTTAATTCTCTCCACAGCAAAATTAAATTCACAATGGAACTGGAAAACGAAGATAAAATCCTGCCTTTTCTAGATGTGGAGGTGATGCGAAAAAGCGATGGTAGCCTAGGGCATACTGTATATAGGAAACCAACCCATACGAATCGGTACTTACACGCTGATTCGCACCACCACCCAGCGCAGAAGAGAGGACTTATCCATACATTGGTGACCCGAGCGACCAGAATATGTGAAGAACATAAAATCGGAGCGGAACTTACGAAGCTGACCGATGCACTGGAGCGTAACGGCTACCCAGCAAGTCAGACAAGGCAAATCATAAGAGCCAAATCTGCACCAAACGAAGACAGAATTGAACAAGAGTCGAAAGGCTGTGCTTTCCTGCCTTATGTGCACAATGTGACAGACAGAATTGCCAGGCTATTGAGAAAGGAAAATATCAAGACTGTCTTCGGAACAACAACAAAGATACAGGACTTACTGAGGTCTGCAAAAACTAAGTTTCCTCTGGAAACAGATGGAGTGTATAAACTCAGCTGTTCCGGATGTGACAAGGTATATGTAGGCCAGACAGAGCGGACTATCTCCAAAAGGATTTCAGAACACTTCAGAGCTTGTAAACTCGGCCACCCTGACAAATCGGCAATTGCCGAGCATTTGATTGACACCGGGCATTACTTTGGATTTGTTCCTGAAATCTTGGGGAGACCCAAAACTTATAGAGCACGGCTGATTACGGAGGCCATTGAAATTCATAAAAATCCCGTAAACATTAACAGAGACGATGGAGCTAAGCTCAATAGTTCTTGGTATCCGGTAATTGACGGCTACACCAGAGCTAAACGAAGAAAACCACTTTAAATTAAAAAAAAAATGATACGTTAATGTTAGCTCAAGAGGGTTGGAGCTGGCAACACGGTATCACAACCTCATACATAAGCTCACATTTTTAACACAACCTCAAATAACACATCTGCCCTGATGATGGACACTGCAATGCTGTCCGAAACGTTGGCTAAAGAAGGAGTTAGCGCAACACGGCATAACACCCCAAAAACAAATAACAAAAATATTTTGTAGTTATTTAAAATATTGCATTATTCATGTAACATGGCGATACTGAAAGTACCTATCTACCATTCTTGAACTTGCCGCAAATATACCATATAGGTACTAACGAATTATTTAAAACTAATAAATATTGTGAAATTATAGAAATTTATCAAATAAAATTTACTTGCGCACGCCCTAATTTGAACCCGCGACCTCCGAATTCGTAGCCAAGGATCGTAATCTCAATCTCAACGGCGAAACAATGAACAACTATTTTGTAGTTATTTAAAATATTGCATTATTCACGTAACATGGCGATACTGAAAGTACCTATCTACCATTCTTGAACTTGCCGCAAATATACCATATAGGCACTAACGTATTATTTAAACAAATAAATATTGTGAAATTATGCAAATTGCACGCCGTAATTTGAACCCGCGATTTCTGAATTCTTTTTTTATAGTTATATTATTATTGCATTATTCACGTTACATGAGAGTAGGAAGTATGTACTTCTCATTATTATTTTACATACATTTATACTTTTGAATAGGTAACAAGAAAAAAAAACATAAAAATAAAAAGTATAAAACTCAGTATGGGTAGTGAAGCCCACATTGTCAAAGTATGAAAATAAATTTATTTTGAAAATACATGTATCTGTAATATGATTAAAAATTATGAAAGTATTTTTTGTGTATGTTTACACAAACGTTATATGTGTAATTATTTTATTAGATTATTTTAAAATCAGTTTTTAATTCACCATCATATTATGTACGAGCATATATTATAAGCATGTTAATTTTATTACTATCTAATGAGAAAAAATAATACTAACAATTAAATAAAAAAAATATTTGCGGACACCGGGTTTAAAAATACGACATTCTCTGACAAAAGCAAGCGAAAAAGAATACAAACATAAATTAGGTAAATAGGTACCGAGCCTTTGCTAATTCGAAAATTCACAAAAGAAAATTTCAAAAATCTGAGAACGATACGATAGTGGCATCTATGGATATTTTAGTAATGTATGGCTCAAAGCATGCCTTCTGCATAATTTTAAAATTGGCTTCAATCTATGCGTTGCGTATATAATGCAAAGTGTTAGTTTGGGGACAGATACTTTGGGCCTGTCCCCAAACTATACAAATGTCCCCGAAGTATGGGCGCGCTCGAAAAACTGTCCTCATTCTATGCTTCCCACATATATATATATATATATATATATATATATATATATATATATATATATATATATATATATATACTACATGATATATGTTTATAATTAAATTCATATGTTACTTTGTTGTAATATTAATTTCTTATAAATAAATTATAATATGTAAATGAAATCCTCAGCACGGGAGATCCCAGTGAGGATATCATTATCTCTATATGTTACTATGAAAAGAAGACAATAAATCATTATTATTAATTATTATTATTATTATTTAGAGAAGAAAAAAGTGGAATAAATTTTTAATTTTATTTAGTAGATAGTATGTAGTTTTGAATAAGGGCGTTTTCATTTATTTATCTGAAACCGCACAAGAGTACCAACTGCTCACGACCGCCTGGAGCCTGTGAGACTATGGCATCCCCAATTGGGGTATGTTGTGAGACTGGAGGCTGAAGGCTTTTGGTGGTAATGGCACGCGTACACACGCCGAGATATACTCATTTCTCTAAAATTAGATGACAGAATAGCAGTTAATATACGAAATAAATGTTGGTCCTACCCAATTGGGAGTTGGTTCAGTTCTTAGCACGGTTGGATCCAGTCTCTGGAGAGGAAGGTTCAATGTTTAGTCAAATCAATTATTTTTTTTAAGTTTTTAAAAGTTCACATAAGAGCCAATCACAGGGGACGAAGGTTCGATCCTCAGCCAAACCATTTTTTTTTAAACATACTTTTAGTAAAAATTGATGTATTAAACTTTTTTTTACGAGTCGATTCTTTTAAATTTTAAAATGCAGTTTTATTTTATTAATTTCGTATTTTAATAGAAAAATAATAAAAATATTAAATTGTATTCTTTTTCATGGTTATATCCGTGTAATACGTATAAAAATACTTGAAGATACAATTTATTTTGATAAAGTAATCATCATATTATTATTATGTTCGTCGATCACAAATACTTCAATACAAAACTATATGTACAATTCATTTGATCAACGTGATGCCGCGATAGAATGTACATAATATATTGTTATTTATTTATATTTTGTACAGGCATATAATATACAGGGCCATACATATCGACGCCTAAGCGTAAAAAAGGGCGTAAGCGACGATCAAGTCTAAAATGAGTTAATCATACGGTTTTGTTTAGAATTTTTTTCTGATCGAAGCTGTATATTTAATTCGATTTTAAATTGATTGTTACTTTCGCCCTTTTGTCTTTTCCAGCGGCATCTATCACATTAATCAAATGCATTGTACATATAGTTTTGTATTGACATATTTAAAGATCGACGAACATAATCCTAATGTGGTGATAACGTCATCAAAAAAAATATTATCATTTTAGTCATTTAGTACATTTTTAGTCATTCTGGAATCGATCACAGGGCCCCTGTTATAGATAATATAACATATGCCTACCTTGTTCCTTTTGTAGATAACTGATATGCCGTTTAATACATTAAAAAAAGATTTTTTCTGACAGATTGAAAAACAAACAACAAAAAAAAATATTGCCTCCAGAGAGAATTGAACTCTCGACCCCTGGTTTACAAGACCAGTGCTCTGCCACTGAGCTATGGAGGCTTGTATGGCAGCGGGCAAATTTTCATATCCTAATCAAAATAATTTTATGACTAGTCACGTTTTGAAAATAAGTGACCCGAAGTACTTAATAATGGCAATGTTAATATTTTAACGATCGGTACAATACAGAATAATTCTACTAAAATTTACCGTCACTGCATTGTTTTTTAAGGTGACCGGATAAATCATCACAATGATAATTTATCACATCTTTAAAAAGTTATATAAAGTGATGAAACAAAAATTTTATTAACTGAGTTACGTAGGTTAGTTAAGGTTAGGTTAGGTTAAATTTAAATAAAAATCATCGTTTATAATGACTTTATATCACTTTTTGAAAGTGTGTTGAATTGTCACTGTGTTGAGTTATCATGTAACCGTTTTTTTTAAATCTTTGACGGTGGAAATTGCTATTTACGTCAGTTGCTATTTAAAAAAATCAATCCATAAAAAACAATGTTTTGACAACACATCTATTTTAAAAAAACATAAAAAAAACTTTTTTTTGTTTTGACTGAGTATAGACCCTACCTACCTATCTACCTACTAAATGTCAATCGAGTAAGACCGACGCATGCTATTTCGTGATTCCCACAAAAAGCGGACATCGACAACGAGTCTCCCTGCCGAGTAACAGCTCGATTGGATTTCGGGAAGTGCGTTAATTTCCGCCTCTAAGATTTTCATTCATTCTTTCATTCACTCACGAAAACAAAGGTGAAAATTATTTTTAATTTTTATTTTATTTTTATCATAAAACATTGATATTACTACAATTTTAATAATGACTAAGAGTAAGAGTATGACTAAACTGCTACAAGACATTTTGTCTGCAGGTTCTACCATTTTTATAAATTTAATAAATATAGCAAAATATAATCATTTTATGGTAAATTAAGTTAAATCAATGACAATGGCGAGAAAGAATTAACAAATTATTAATTATTCTCCTTTTTATGCTGTCCACTAGGGTGGTTACAAGGTATAAGGTGAAAAAATATTTTCGTCCTAATACCGACCTGACCCCCCTTATATTTGCCATTTGTCTAGAAAATAATATTTGGAAAGTTTTAGCTTAATTAGATAATGTTAACCCGTGCCTCATCGAGATTAAATATGAAAAAACGATTTTTTGCAAAAAAAATACTTAATTTAATCACTTTTGATCAAATTTTGTTTCCTTTGAACATTATACATTAATAAACAATATAATAAACAACATCATATTTAATAAAATAATATAATATATAATAAAACAAACATTTTTTTCAACTTTATAAATGTTTTTAGGAATTGCAAGTTAATGGTTATTATCTGGTTTATAGTTATATCCCTTGAAAGGTATTTTCAGCAGTTGAAGAGTGGGAGGCAGTTGAGAAAATCCAGGCAATGTGTTTTGATACCACTGCGGTAAATACTGGTTGCTTCAACGGAACCTGCGTTTTGTTGGAGCAATTATTAGAGAAAAATCTTCTTTATTTAGCATGTCGCCACCATATTTTAGAAATTATTCTCAAATCAGTTTTTGATTTACAAATGGGCACAACTACTGGACCCCACTCAAATATTTTTAAAAACTTTCAGACTGGGTGGTCGAAGCTAGACAAGACAAAATACAAAACTGCTATTGAAGATAAAAATATTAGACAAAAATAGGGAATTCAGATGAAATATAACAATTAAAAAACCAACAGCCAAGGGATGATTACAAAGAATTAATTCAACTTTCGTTAGTTGTGTTAGGGCGTACTCCCCCAAAAGATACTTTTCAAAGTTCCTGGTGCCATTCATCAAGCTAGATGGATGGCAAAGGCCATTTATTGTATCAAAATATATTTTTTCAGGGACCAATTTACATTAACAAATTTAGGAAAAAAAGTTATCACTGACATTTGTTTATTTTTAATAAACATTTATGTAAAAGCGTGGTTTAACGCCCCCAAACCCACTTTGGCCCCCAACCAAGACCTACAATTTTTAAAATCTCTTGTAAAATATAGAGAAATCGATAAAGAACTTGCATATAAGGCACTATCTAAAATGATAAATCATCTGTGGTACCTCATTTCTGAGCAAGTCGCATTTTCTTTCTTCGATGAAAATTTAGAAAAAAGTGTCAAAACAAGCATGGCTGTAAAAAGGATGGCTGTAAAACAATTAATTCCAATTGAAGAACAAACACGTGAAAGCAACACTCAGTCTCCATCAAGTGAATAATTTATTGGACAAAGATATCGATTTTTTGTTTCTCATCAAACTCTAAATTTTTTCAAAAGATTTGAAATTGATACAGAATTTTTAAATACGGATCCTGATATATGTTGTGAAAATGCACATTATTTAAAATCAAAAAAAATAGTTGACGGTTTCAAGGTTGTCAATAACACAGCTGAAAGTGGAGTAAAATCAATTCAAGACTTCAATTCCTGTTTGACAAAAGACGAAGAACAACGGCAGTTTCTGTTACAAGTTGTATCGGAAAATCGAAATTTTTTTCGTGACTCTTCAAAAGCTACGTTATCTAAGCCATTACCACCTTAATCTGTTAATTAATTGTAAATGTAAATAATAATAAGAATAACTTTTTTCTTTCATAATGCTTTCTTTTGTATATTTTAAATAATAAAACTTTGAACATTATTTCTTCTTGTTTTTTATACCTTTTTGCATTTATTTTCTCGTAAATCCATCATTTTCAATTTGGATTGTGCTGTATTTACTTTGAAAATAGTTTTAACTACACCCCTTTTTACGTACCAATTGAGGAAATAAATAAAGCAAAATCTGGACAGCACTTGTAATTAAATCTTGCAATATTGTTAGGTATTTTATAAAAAAAAAAAATTTATAGAAAGTTAATCTTCAACCTTGATGAGGCACAAGTTAACCTTATCCAATTGAGCTGAAACTTCACCAATCTCATTTTTTAGCCAATTGGCAGCTTTTAGGGGGGTCAGCACAAAAAATTCCAACATTGATTTTTTGTAACCACCCTACTGTCCACATTCCACGCATTGAATCTGTTCAACATCGGTTATTAAGAGGGATTGCTAGGAGGCTAGGATTAGAAAAAGGCAAATATTCATATGATGAAATTGAACTAACTCTAAACCTCTCTCCTTTGGAAGTCCGTCGGGAAAGAAATGACCTCATTTGCTTCTTCAAAATTATAAATGGTATTATTGATTCACCTACTCTACTGCAATTCATTCCCTTCAATATCCCCTCGCACAACTCAGAAATAATGAACTGCTCTTCCTCAACCATCATTCGAAAAATTATGGATATTATTCACCATTGTCCAGAATGTGTAGACTGGTCAACTCAAGTCAAAACCTTAACTTTATTGGGATAAGTCTGAATGATTTTTGCCAGTCGCTAAACAAGTGACGGAATATTATAAGTGTCCTGTGGTCCTAACCCACGGCGTAGTCTTGACTTGATTCGACTTGTCACTTTATTTTCTTATATTAACAGCCGGGAATACACATGCCTGTAGCTGGCACACTTGCATGCAAGCTCCTTGCACATGCCAGCTACTATCATGTGTATACGCTAACTTGCATGCCTGTACCTGCCTTGCAAGTAGATTGCACAACATTTGATTTACTGGCATGCAAGTTGAGGGAGGGGTCGAGGGGGGCTATGAAACCGGCATGTGTGAACGTCGCGACAAGTACGGGCATGCCAGTAGCTGACCTGTTGTTAGATTAGCCACACATTGTACTGCCAATTGCAATACGATGATATTTAATTCACTTCGAATGTTTTCCATTGCCAAAAAGCTTGAGACTACTCAGTCTCAGAATGATTTGAGACACGTACTGTCTAGTGACTGGCATGTGTATACGTCTTGCAAATACAGGCATGCAAGGACGCAACTTGCATGCAAGTTTAACTTGCATGTGTATTCTCATTGCGCCAGTAACTTGTACATGCCATTAACATGCATGCAAGCTACTGTTCCATTTTACAGGCATGTGTATCGCCGCCTATAGTCTTTGCTTTTATGTACCTTTGTCTACTCCTGTATTCGTGTTATTATTTTGTAATTTGGACCATGTCCGTTAATAAATAAATAAATAAACAAGATTTTAACACTGCTAAAGCACTTCCCAGTAATATGCCGGGAGAAAAAAACTGTAGAACGTTTGTCCAGAAAACTATAGATGTTTTCACAAAACAATAAAAAAATAATAGATGTGTTTAAGAAAATACTGATAGTTTAAACATATTTAATTAACTATCCCATTTAAGATTGTTTGTGTGAAATTTCAAAGTAAAGTTTTGTGTTTGAAATTCTGTAGCAGGTGCGAGAAATGCCCGTTTGTTCCGACGTTCTTCTAATATCTTTGGTTCCGACGCAATCCTGACTGTTTCAGTTATAATGTGGAGCAAGCAAGGCGATATTGGTCTTTGTCAACACCACTTGCGTAAATATTACAAGAAAGTCTATGCCTACTGTATTTACTGTGAACAACACAAAATAAGCCTAATTTGTCTTGTTCTTTTAAATTTTCGTCGTTCAAAAATTATTGCCCATAATTTATTTATTTTTAATATCAACGGTATAAAATATACCATATACAGTAAATTATAAACAGTGACATCAGAAAATATACAATTAACAGAAACTCTAGATGGATATAAAGAGTTAGAGATACAAGTACATGCAAAACTTATAGGTAGACTAGGTTAGATTAGTATTGATTGAAATATATGATAGTATAGATACATGATATAATATTTTACAATAGCTAAAATGTATGCATTTATTTTCAGGTTTTGGTTGAAAGTAGTAAGTGCCAATCAGGCTGTTGGTTCACCTTATTGACCCAAGTTTCCTCAGTTGCCCCAGGCAGTTCATTTTATAAACATTTTTATTTGATTTTTTACGTAAGTATGAGTAGACTTACATTTTATTGGTCATGATTTAAAAGATATGATATTAAAGCCTTTTTGTACCTAGCTTCTGTGCAGTTAAACAGATCCGCTACATCTGCGTACTTATTACTAATTAATGTGGTACAGATTGACTCACTTAATTTCCAGTCGTGGGCATGTCCACTGTGAACAAAGAGCTACAATTAGAGACGCTTCTGGGTATTAATATCTAGTCAAAACTTCTTCCACTATTAGAACGCGATAAGCGGTGCCTGTAGACTGGATTCCGTAGTTTTAGTTAGATCGTTGGGAGAGTTGGAGGTCAATTGGAGGTAAAAAAGCTGAACCAAATTCTTCTCTTCATTTCCCATCTATATATAATTACATCAATGATTGTGACTAGTAATTTTCGTTTGTTGATTGCTCCGACTAAATAAAAAGTACTACCATACCGGTTAACATAAAAAAATTTGCACAGACGAAATGCACAGTGGTCGAGTCAAAACATGACTTCTCTAAGCTCGCTCTGTCATCTATTTTGTCATAATAATATTTATTTTTTTTTAAAGCAACTATTTGAATTTCATTTTTGTTTTTGGTAATGAATGAATGCGAATCTTAGAAATAAACACACTTTCCTACATCCTATCGAACTGAAACTTGGCAGATAGACTCTTTGCCGATCACAATGCATTCTATCAACTATTGGTTGCAATCATATAAACACTCATGGACATATACCCATTTATCTGAAATTGTATTACATTACAGCAGTCGATCCTACCCGATCGATAATTGGCGGGATTGGAAGGGTTGTCGACTCCAGTTTTTAGGTAGAAAGGTTCAATATTCAGTCAAACAAATTTTTAAGGGAATTTTGTTTTCAAAATTGGTTTTATATTTTTAATTGCGAATTATTTTCATTATAATTTTAAAGTCTCACACAGCAAAAAACCAATTGATAAACTCACGACTCCTGATATTATATTGCGTTGAAATTTTTAACTATTGTAATATTACATGAAGATAATTCTTTAAAGTATTCGAAAACACCGAATTAATTAACAATTGAACAATGTTCCCCACAACCATTCACTAAATAAATACAAAGACAGATAATGGTTATTCTAATCAAAGAAAAAATACGGCAAGTTCTTGCTTTATCTTTCATAGCCAAAATGAAATGAATAAGAAAAAGATGACACTTCAGAGAATATGTTTGTGCGGATGAAATAGCTGTGCAACGGCGTGCGAAATGCGCATCTCCCAGTGTATGTATCAAGCGATAAACGAAACGCATGAGAAAAGGATAGCAATTCAAAGAATTGGTGCGTACGGATGAAATAGCTGTATTATCAATAGCCCCTCCCCCCCAATCGACAGCGAGCAGCATACGACGTATTGTCACTAAAGTGTAATATATCCTTCCTACACCTACGAATTTTTGCGTTCCCTATCTCGCTTTATTTTAAAAGCCTCGAATAATTATATTTATTTTATTTATAAGTGATTGTGTGTATTTACGAATGGAAAGAAACTCCATCGGATTTGTTTATTGCTCAAGAATGATTTTTACACTTTCAAAAGCACAGGAAGGCATTTTTTTCACAAAAAATAGCCAAGAGCGACGTGTTTGTGGCAGCTTGTGACAGCTTGTCTGACGAACGAACATATGAGCTTAGTATCACAGTAAATCTTAAGTATGTCCACTGGACTTAGTTCAACCACGCGAGTTGTCTCAGAAACCTATCTTCTCTTTTAATTATCTAAGTCCACAACATAGATGAACAACAGCGTGGAGGACAATGTACCATCTCTTAAAATAATAAACATGCTAAGTTCCGTGGTCGAGGGTTAAGGCTCTTGACTAGCAAGTGGGAAGTCGCGGGTTCAAATCAATTGGTGTTATTTAATAAATTACATTGAGCATAATGCAGATATCTATTGAAAGTATGTGACTATCGATATTGTTGACGGGTTGGTTAACCTTAGCATCCTACTTTTATAACGGGATAAATCAAGTACCCCATTATTTTTAAGATTTGAAGTGTACGAGATGCCTTATGACTGGCTACACTGATGAACAGCTGTTCCGAGTTTGGCTGACGGAATGACAAGGGACTACGAGTATTCTGATGACGGACGCGAACATGTGAGGTTTTACATCATGCACTGATTCCATGATATTTTCCTTTTAAAATTGCTTTACTATACTTAAAAATTTGTTTCATTCTATCGTATGATACTGGCGCTCATTTAATAATCTCTTAACAATATGCAATATTAGAATCATTGTATAGTTACCTACAAGTTTAACTTAAGGCGATGCCTACGTAGTAATGTAAAATCATGTGTTTTTGGTTTGAAATTTTGGTCGCCTAGAAATGTTCAGATGCTTTAATTAAATACTGCGAGTAGAATACATCTTGGCCTTTGAAATAATCGATTATTTTTTATACAAGTCTTTTTATAAGCCAAGAAAAAATAATCTATAAGGTTTATGAAAACTGCTTTAAAGTTCAAAATCTCTTACTTACGAACCCATTTTCGGTTATTATTTTATTGTATAATGTGGCAAATTAAGTTATTTATAAAATGATGGGAATTTTTTTATTATTTATGCCAGAACATCCACAAAATAAAATAAAAGGCACTTTTTGGCCATGTTTTTTTCTTTTATAAATCAAAACAGGCGGATGGTGTTAAGCGGGAATTTAAACCTTATCGCCATCTACGTAAGGGGTGTTATTGATAGCGGCTCGATTTAAAATATTACACGACGTAGTGCATCGCCTTAACATTATATCATCTTGACAGATTATTTATCTGTTATTATTAATTTTTAGTCTCATTTTAACAATTATAATGTTGTACAATAAATTAAACTCTTTATTTTTATAGATCTTTTATTTAAGATTAGCATCCTTATTCTTTACACTTTAATATCTTTAAATCATACGCTCCATTGGCGCACAGCATAGTTTGTTAATATTGTAATAGAAAGTATTATGTTGCACTTTGATCAAATCTCTTTCATTATACAAAGAAGTCTACACAAATGAAACTATCAAAAATAGAAAACTGACCGTACTAACATAAGTCGTTCTACGTTCTAGCAGTCTGCGTCTCGGAAGATCAGCAAGTTCTATACGGCGACATGTTTTGCTATCTCAGCAGAGCAAAGACAATACTGGCTTCCAGAGGTTCCGTAGACACCCCAGAGATCCATTGTTGCACCCTGTCTCGAGACGGGAGCAATCTTCCCACTTCACATCACATTATAAACAGAGTTGCATTCACTTAGCGCTCACTTGCGACAGCATTCTGCGATCTGCTTCATAATTGTGGAGATATACTGAGAAACGTAAACATGAAAATTAGAGACCGTTAACTCTAGGAGACGCGAAGTGTGAGATGCTATATGAACTGTAAAAGGGAATCAAACGGCAATAAAGGAAAATTCACACCCATTACCCATTATTAATGTTTTTTAGTAAGAAGTTCTTGGTAAGCATCATATCATATCCAATCTGGATATGTTATGTGGATAGAGTTATCAACTCCAGTTCCTGGGTAGGAATGTTCAATTCTCAGTCAAACCGAAAAAGAAATTTCAGAATAGATGAAATTTAAAAAAAAACATTGTTTTCTACGGGGTGATTTTTTGATTTTTTTTTGTGTTTTCCGACGATTTACTTCGTTTTCACAAAAGATTAAAACTATACTAAGCCAATCAAATACTAGACAAGAATCCCACCTACCAACCTACTCTACATACGCATATGTTATTTTAACTCTAAACACGGCCAGATTCAAGTATTTATTTATTTTATTTATTGATTTTATTTTAGTAATTTGTACATTTAAGATTACAAATGACTAATTAATTATTACATTTAAATATACTATGTTTTTTTTTCTTTCTTGATATGGCTCCTACACAACATCTTAAACTTTTCAATTGGGGCAGACTTAAGGTTTTCCGGCAGCGCGTTATAGTATTTCATCCCTTTATAAAATATACTATTCTGGGTATTCGCTTTGTCCTTCTTTGGTAGCCTGATTTCATTGCACGTCCTAGTTTTATGTTGGTGTATGTCCTTGTTGTATACAATTTGATTCGAAAAATATTTGGGTAGCAGGTTGTTTACTATTTTGTGTAAAAATATCATCGTGTTCAAGGTCAACATCTGTTTCACCGTTAGCCAATTTAGTTCGTTTAACATTTTATTTACTTTTGAATATCTATTTCGTCTGAGTATTGTTCTCATTGCCCTATTTTGGAGAATTTGAAATTTATTTTGCTCTCGGTCGTTACACAGGAAAAGGATAGTTGAGCAGTAATTAAAATGTGGAGCAATAATGGAGTTATAAATGGTGATTGCAGTTTTTTCGGACAGTTTTTGGCGAATTCTTCCCAAGAAAGATATCTTTTTTCCAATTTTCTTTTGGGTATATTCCGCATGTTTGTTAAAGTTGAGTTTGGAATCTATTATAACTCCTAAGTATTTTATATCGGTAACATTTTCAATAATTTCACCATCAATTTTGATTTTGCTTTCACTGGATGTCTTCTTATAACCAATTACCATACATTTTGTTTTTTTTGTATTTAATTTAAGCTTATTTATTTTTAGCCATCTTGATACATTATCTAGTTCATTATTTAAAATATTTATTAGTTCTTCATAGTTTTCTCCAATTATATATATAAGTGTATCATCGGCAAATAGTCGTACTTTGCATTTTGAAAATATTTTCACCATGTCATTAATATAGAGTATGAACAATAGAGGTCCAAGGACTGATCCCTGTGGTACTCCTAATTTATTTTCCATTGGTTTTGAAAATTGATTATTAATTTTTGTTACCTGTATTCGGTCTTTCAAATACTCTTTTATTAATTTAATGGCTAGAGTTGAGAAACCAATTTCTTTAAGCTTTCTTATCAATATTTCTCGATCTATGGTTTCGAATGCCCTTTGAAAATCCAAGAATATTGCTAAGATAAATTTATTACTATTCATTCCTTCTTTCCATTCTTCAACGATTACATTTAACGCTGTTTCACAAGAATTATTACATCTGAATCCCGATTGTTCTTGGTATAAAATATTGTGTTCATCTAAGTATTGCAATATTTGTTCTTTTATTATTACTTCAAGTATCTGTTCATATTTCGGTAAGGTGTTTATTGGTCGAAATTCTTCACATTTTCTGGTATTTTTAACCTTTGGGACCGGTATAATGGTAGATAGTTTCCATGACTGTGGAAATTTTCCCTCTTCAATTGTCTGATTAATAATATTTAATAGAGTAGATCCAATTACTGGAAAAGCATCTTTTATCACACTAATAGTTAATCCATCTGAACTGTTTTTTGATTTAATTTTCTTTAAAATGTTAAATAAATATTCTGCAGTTATTTTTCTGAAGACCAATAATTTTTTGTTTGAGTTGTTATTATCATTTGTGGGGTTGAAAACAATGTTAGGTATTAATTTGTTAATTTGAGTGATGCTTTCTATAAAGTATTTATTAAAGCTATTAGCCATGTTTTCTTCGTTTATATCTTTTGGGAAGTTTACTATTTTTATGTCGTTTTTGTTATCGCCATGTACTAATTCTTTAATGCTTTTCCAAATTTTTTTGGGATCCCCTTCTTCCGATTTTATTTTATTTTTTATGTACTCATTATGCGTTCTTTTTATGTCTTTGGAGTATTTATTTCTCATTTTTTTGTAGTTATTCCAATCCATAGTATTATTAGTAAGGCGTGCTCTCTTGTAAAATGTATCTCTATCATGCTGCATTGTGCGTAGTTCTTTTGTGAACCATTTATTATTGTTTCCTTTACGTATCTTCTGTTCTGGAACTACTTCATCAATGGATTTTTTAATTTTTTTATTTTTTAATTTGGTTTACACTATGTCTTCCCCGGGCGCTCCCGACTTCTTCTACCATTCACATTGGCGTCATAATATTCTCCTTTTACTGTGCATTCGCTCTATATGCCCAAACCATCTAAGCGACCAAATCTTACTCATTACGCAAATTAGTCTTTCTGCGAATCTCCACATTTCTTCATATTCGTTTTTAGTTCCATGTCTTCCTCGCGCGTCCCCACTTTTTCTATCATACATGTATTCATACACACATTTCTAAAGTATTCAGTATACTTTCAACCTTCTAACGCCAGTTCTATGTCTCAATGCCATACATCAGGGTAGGTACCAGTACTCAATTGTGGACTGCTATCTTCGCTTGTTTGGAAAATTTTATTTTGATAATCTATCGGCCACCTCATGAAAAATATTTCGGTTGTCTCCGCGTAACTTTGGTAACCCACTACGCGTTGCTGTAGCTCAGTCTGTCTGTGCAGATAGAGAAATAAAATCGCATGTTGTTTTTACGCCCAACAGATGGCGCTGTTAAAAAAATTCTTTCACGAGTGTATATATTTCACCATAATATAGGTATATAAAAAAACACGCAAATTAGAATGCAGCGTTGTGTCAAAATTTCAAAGCAATCGGCGAAAAACTTTCGGAGATTTAAGAATTTGAACAAGCGAACATTAACATTTTTCTGGAACAACTTTTCTTTTAAACTTATTTTGTAAGTTAAACTTATCAATGTAATGTAGAACAAGAGCATAATAATAATAAATCTAAAGAAAATAAATAATAAAAAAATAACGGTCACAAACTGTTGTCTTACCGGGATAGACGTCTTTAACCACTCGACCATTGGGACCTATTTATTAAGAGGAAGCTACAAGCCAAAAATGTGTATATTCTTATATTGTAGGTAATAGGCATTACTATCGCTTGACAAACGGAGCCTAGAAACATTCTATTTCAAGCACTAAACTGGTTTTTATGTATTTTGTCAATAATTTTATAATAAAGCAAAAAAGTTAATCAAGTGAAACTGTCACAGATAATCTTAGCTATAATACTGTATTTTTAAAAAAAAAAATTTCTTAACGCTTTCATACATTTCTATTGTATAAATATTTTTTTTAGTAGTTTATATTTAAATTTTTTATTGAGTAATTTGTTATTTTATTTGTGTTCTACTCAAGCGAAACGATAGGAAAACCTTCAATTTATCTAAAGCACATTTTTGGTATTCATAGTGTACACCAATTCGTTATAAAGATTAATCAAAGTAGTGATTTAGCATTAAGCTTCGCTTTAAGCGTCGTATTTGTGTAGTTATTCATATTCCTAGTTGTGACTGTTATCTTTTTACCTTTCGTCTTGTTCTGTTTCATGGTTCGCTTAGATTTATTAGAATTTTCTTTTTCTTCAATCATTTACATTTTTATTTATATAGATGAAGATTAGTTGAATAAAATTCTGTCTCTCTATGCTTTTTCCATCACTTTTATGTCCGGATTCGCTTCACAGTATGAAATCTAGTTAATACTGTAGTGGATTGTAATTATGTATTTCGATCAATCCCTTCATTAACGATACGACAATCCTTCACCGCCTTCTGGAAGCTTTGAACCCTCTCGAACCTATAATAATACCTGTCATGTTGCAGCCGGCGAATGCCCCAGTAAGGGAGTACTGCACTGCTGTAGTTAGTTTGACATCGTCTACAATCCGAGATTGTTATGTTTAGTCGGAATTACCCCTTGCCAAGCGGGCAAGGAAAATTAACAATTTATCATCCAACTTCGGTGACAGTTGGATATTGGTATTGTTGCGAATGTATTAAAGCTGAGATGTCGTGTTTTATAAAGTGCATTCACTGCTGCATTATGAAACAGACTCTGTTTGTGAAGGGATGCTAAATTTATATTGCGCTTTAAATGTCTGTGGTAGTTTTTTTTACACTGTAAAGTATTGCTTGGTTGAGCGTTAAATTATTTTAATATTCTACCGCTAGTTCAAGTAGGTAACCTCGTAGTTTCAGTTGAAGTACACGATATTATTGTGTCTTTAGAAAAGTCCTTCTAGCCAGAGAGGAGAGCACATTGACTCTGAACCAAGTAGACTTCGGTTCAAAGTCCGGCAAGAAAAAAGTGTTTACAAACACGGAAGGGAAATAATTGATATTGTTGTGGGATTATAATATGTTCGCCGTGTTAGAGTGGAAAATAAAAATAAAAAACGGCGACTAAAAGCCATTTATATATTAAATTATTCTTTTAATAAAGACATTTCATACACTCACTTATAAATGTGTGGTTTCATGTTTCAATATATGTCTGTGAAAAAAAAAATTAACTTTCTACTACAACACATAAATACCTGTCACACTTAATCACAAACACGTAATACCTCAACACAGGTTCTCATAGTAAGGTGTTCACGTAATATACAATACCACCCACACACAGTTTTACCTATTTCAACCTATGTTCTTTATTTATTATACTTTTTTTCTGTACTTTTTTCTCTGTGCTACAATATAAGCCACTGTAGTCATTTTTAAAATGTGTATTCAAGAATAGACATAAATAAATAAATGTCAACGCAATTTTTGTTTTGATATAAAGCGGATACTCACATTATATTTTTTGCTTTAGAATTTATATTTAATCTGGAGTAGTCTTATAAATTACATTTTCAAATCGCACTTCAGATGTGTGTGAGTAAGATTATAGAAATTATATAACGTTTTTAACATTGTGTCCCTTTTTTATATGAAACCGCAGTAGAGTCCTAACCGTTTGGAGCCAGTGAGGCTATGGCATCCCCAATCGGAGTGTGTTGTGAGGCTGAAGATAGCGGGGGGGGAAGGAGATGGCAAGGAGGAAGGTGCGAAAGTACTTGGCTATTCAGATCTGTTCACCAAGCCATTTCAAGCAAAGTTTCAATTCTGAATGGCGGTCTTACACCAGGGCGATACTGAGAGTATCTTTCACTCTAGAACGTGTGGCAAATATACTATATATTATTATAAACCAGTAATTTGTGAAATAACACAAATTAATTAATTAAGATTTACTTGCGCACTCCAGTATTTGTTAGTCGAGGGCCTTACCCGTCGACCATGGAGGCCATCAAAATCGTATTGACTATGTTTTTCTGAAGTGATCTGCCGGATAAGTATGTTTTCTGTATATGTTTGTATGTAAACAGATAGAGCCTTGAAGTCAAATTTTTGCAGCTCCCTTAAGGCTATTAAAAAAAATGTGGCGCTATACGGCCTATTGAGTAATTACAATAATATGTAATTATTGAAGACAATATTAGCGATTTCTAAACGAAAATCTGAAACAGAAAAATCAGAAAAGGATACGGTCACATCTAGGACTCGAACTCAGGACCCTTGCCTTGCCGGGGCACCGCTCTACCAACTGAGCTAATGGGACCCTATCCGCTTCGGTCACTTTTAACTGTATCATACTTCGAATAAGAACTACCAACAATGTCTTGAAATATGAAGAATATATTATAGTTAAAAGTGATGAGTGATGAGAAAGAGAAAAGTGATGAGGTAGTTTTGACTCGTACTGCAAGTATACTTATTGATTTCCGAGAAAAGCGGTGTTGAAAAATTATACATTTGTATATCTACTGTTCCTCTATGAATTATTAATCTTGCTTTTAAAATTTTTCATGAAAGCTGGGTTAAATTTATGTCCTAATTTAATTCGCTAAAAAGCTTAAAGCATGCTTGTTCTACAACGCAGAACACACGTCCATTGGAATAAGATATAATAGCCTCGGGGTTGTAATGAATCACAGAGTAGTCCCTCCTGGGGCCCTGGTAATGGTATTCACGGCTTGCGGGAAGTCTCTGCGCTAACGGAGCAGTAAGTGAGTGTTCGGCGTCCTGTCTCTATCTGTAGTCCTCTAGGATCTAGGATGTATCTGGCCGACTTCTACTTCTGTGCTCCGGGTGGTAATTGCTTAGACTGTTCCCAGGAGTAGGTCCTTCAATTTAATTTAACACAAATTGGCTTACATTCAGCTTTTTCCTAAATTAAAAAAAAATAAACATATTTTCAACTAATTAAACATCTTATTGATACACACTCCTTGTTTAATTCACAGTCATGCATCGTCTCATATATACTCTTATGTTATTCTCTAGAACTCTCGACTCTTGATATGATCCGATTCAAGTATTTGATTTACTTGGTTCTATTTACCATGTTTTTCTTAGGTGTCCCTTCTATCTTCCACCATTCACTTCCTTTTCCAAACATCCAAACTATCTAAGCGTCCCTTCCTTAATCGTGTTCATCCAGCTTTATTCAGCCTTGCCAGATTTACACATTTGTAAAACGGTGAAATATATGTAGTTTTAACACACTTAGTGATTTAATTTTTATAACGTTCAATTATACCCCATCCGGCTCAGAACAGATATTGTCTAGTGAGTCGGGTAGCGCATATGATTTGTAAATAACCATTGATGTTAATAAACGACCGGGTTACCGGCAATATTAAAAAAAGTTACTATTTTCAATGATTAAAGATTATGTTGACTGGATAGTATCCTAGTGTCCAAGCATTGGGTTAATTTTGCAAGAGTTTTTGAGTTTCCGGTGACATTTTTGGTTGGTAGACAGTTAGGGTCTGGGGGTTTGGGCGGTTACCCGTCTGCTTGACCAGTGACGACATGTAAAATATACAAATTTTCATTAGTTTTTGAGAAAATAAGTTTAAAAAAAAACCAAAAATTTCAGAGACCAAAATTTATTTATAATTTACTCGTTAGGTACGTCCGTTAACACCTGTAAATTGAATTCGTTAACACTACTACTCTTATCAATTTGTAACGTATTTTCCATTATTAACTATGCATACCTTTCAGATATTTATTTAACTATCAAACAATAAGGCACAAAGCCATAAATCCAAATTATTTGAAGTCAAACTTCATTTCTCACTCCGGCGATGATGTTTTCCACTTCATCATCAGAAAAGGTCGTCAACTTCTGCCGATGCCAGCAGATCGTTGATCAAAACCAGGAACTGTTCATTTGGTACTTGGGCATCAGTCATCAGAAACATTATTCCCGTCTTCATATAGAGACCGGAGAGTAAATGCTGAAAATAAAAATATAAACACATTTTGTAAAAATATCAAATTGGGTTCGGATAGATTGGATTCACAGAATAAAAAATCCCGCAAGAAATCTGTGTTCTTGATTAAAAAATCTGACCATTCGTTGCTTAATTTTGAAATACATAACTGTTTATTATCATCATTTTGAAATTCCAATGGGATGTGCAATATACAATGCCAGGTAAAAGAGACAGGTGATTCCTTAAGGTTGGTGAGGGGTGTACCGTGAACGCAAGAAAATGACAACATTGATACGATAAAGATTATTATCAACACTGAACGGTTGAAATCGACTATAAGCTGATGCTTTCCACACCCTATATAAAGTTGTTCACGTATATATTGATTATCAAGTTTTCATAAACTTGCAAAGTAAAATTTAAATATGCGAATTAATATTGTCCCGCTTAAACCGGAGACAGATGCCAACTTGGCGAAATGGAGTTTTGACAGTTGAAATACAAGCATGAAATGATTCTAGGCGACAAACAACTAAATTTGATAAAATGTGTCAGTGTCATATTGACGGTTATTTTCTCGAAATTCGTACATGTACATTTTATATTATTCTTAGTTGTCAATACAATTTGGGAGGTGGGTATGGGTACCGCTGCCCCCGGAATCATTTATTAGATAACTAACATCCCTGCCATAGGTCACCCTAAGTGGTTCACTATGTTTGGTGCCTTATGAGGGGTGCCCGGGTTCATGGGAGGGTAGGTTTGGTTAGCCTAGGTATTGGCAGTAAATGCGTTTGCCCAGCTAATGCGTGGCGGGTAGGATCGGGAGAGACTGGTTGAGGAAGACCTTTTGACCTTTCCAGCCGGACTCTCTCTCTCGACCAATCGCCTTGCACCGTAGTGAGAGAGATGGATTCACTCGTTCGTCACTCATGAATACACTGACTCCCAAATTCCTACCCACCACACAAAAATGACTGTTTTTGTTCTACGGGACTATCCAATGGTTGACGATGATGTTGAAGTTTATTGATATCAATATTCACTTCTTATTTGATCAATTTAAAGACTGGATCACAAATAATGCGATTAAAGTAATTTTTAATATTTAATTATTAAAAACAATATTAGCAACTTGTAAATGAAAATTTCGAACAGAAAGCTCAGAAAAAGATAGGTCAAATCTAGGACTTTAATCCAGAACCCTCTTCTTTCCGGGACGCCGCTCTACCAACTGAGCGAATGGGACTCAATCTCCTTCTAGCATATTTTACTGTATCATACTTCGAATAAGAAGTACCGTACTATTGCATCCCATCAAACAACCCGGCCTAATATATTATCGTCTTCTTCATTTATAAAACATTACATTGATTTGTATAACCTTCAAATGTTAATCCAATAAAATTAAAGTTTGAACTAAAGGCGTCTGTTTTAGAAAAATAGTAGCTACATAACATGCAGAAATTTTGCTCGTTCTGCTTTAAAACAATGCCCTAGCTTTTTACCGTTTCCTCAAAGTGAATTACTGCTTCAGAGCGCATTGCACAAGAGAGCTGACACAATGCGAGCGGTTGGCGAACCGCCATAATGGCCCCTAACAAAATTAACTTTATACGAATCCATTGTTGGCCAGTTCTACCCTTAAAATCTGGTGATGAAAAATGTAGGGGGTAAAAATATATCGACGAGTTTGAACTAACTTACAGTTTGTGTTTTTGTAAAAATTTGGGGTTGAAAATAGATATTTTCAATGGAGAATATATTTATCGGTGACTAGATACAGAGCTTGTGTTCTTGTACATTTGTTTTCTTATACACAAACGCTACCAACATTGGATTATACTTATCCAATAATCATAATTTAACTTTGTGGCACCATTTTAATTTAATGGAAATAAATAATTTATTTTTGGAATAATTTAATTGTGATATTTAATGAATTAAGACGATAATGGCAATTTTTTCAACTAAAATTTTAACAAAAAAAATCAGAAAAAGATACAGACGCGCTAGGACTTGAACTCAGGTTCGCCTTATAAAACAAATTCAGCATACTCTGGACAACTGAGTTAAAATATTAATTTGTCATCCATTTTTAATTCCCATTGAATGTTTTTATCTCATTCTCTCGAAACCACACGCTTCACGGTTTCCAAGATTTACCAGGAGTGCATGATATTGCAGGGTGTCCTATCCTGGTCACGGGTGGAACGTGGCTGAGATCGGCCGACAGCGGCTAACAGATCTACTTTTAACCGTGCGCGGTATTAAAATTCAGAGAGCGAACAGCAGCAGCGCGGTACAGTTACTGGTTCCTCGTTCCTGCACCGCTGCGCGCGTCTGCGCTCCGGATTATCAGGGAAATTAATGCTTTGAAATGCTAGTCTTTATTTACATACAACGTGTAACTTATTAATTATTTTTTTGTTTTGATCGTATGGGAAAACAGAAAATATTCCACTTTATTTAAAATGATTCATTACATCATGACAACATGACTGCTAGGCAAAGATTCCAAAGATTCGGTTTAAACAACTGTTCGATAAACCCAAAAGTAATTATAACTTTTAATTTCATTCATTGAATTTTATACATTTTTCAAAATTATTTGAACCCAATTGTAATTTGATTGCTTAAATTTTTGTATGTACCTAAAGGTACATACAAAATAAATTTAAAAAAATTATATATATGTATATATTTTTTTCATATCCTCTAAAAATATTTTATCATCTTTCATAAAATATTTTTAGAAAATGTCCGGCGTACCTCAAGGAGCACATCTAGCACCGCTTCTTTTTAACTTGTTTATAAACGACATTATTAGTATTTTTTCTCATACACGCTTTTGGCTTTTTGCGGACGACAATAAGATTCTAAAGATAATAAAAAATCACGATGACTGCCTTCTTTTCCAATCGAATATCGACTCTTTCAATGATTGGTGTAAAATTAATTGTTTGAAACTAAATGTCGATAAATGCAAAATTATGTCCTTCTATAGATCAAAATAACCGATTGTCTTCGAATACAAACTTAATAATATTTGCTTAACAACTGTTACATCTATTAAAGACCTTGGTGTCTCTCTTGATAGCAAGCTTTCTTTTTGGGATCACATAACTTCAATCGTAAATAAATCCCTCAAACTACTTGGTTTCATCACTAGAATCACTTCGGACTTCAAAAACGTAAATTCCCTTAGAACTCTTTACTGCTCCTTGGTTCGTCCCCATCTTGAATATGCTTGTGTTATTTGGTCTCCTTTTTATTCTTTTCACATTCGACGCATTGAATCTGTTCAACATCGGTTCTTAAGAGGGATTGCTAGGAGGCTAGGTTTAGAAAAAGACAAATACTCATATGATGAAATTGAACTAACTCTAAACCTCTCTCCTTTGGAAGTCCGTCGTGAAAAAAATGTCCTCATTTGCTTCTTCAAAATTATAAATGGTATTATTGATTCATCTACTCTACTGCAACTCATTCCCTTCAATATCCCCTCGCAAAGACTCAGAAATAATGAACTGCTCTTCCTCAACCATCATTCGACAAATTATGGATATTATTCACCATTGTCCAGAATGTGTAGACTGGTCAACTCAAGTCAAAACCTTAACTTTTTTGGGATAAGTCTAAATGATTTTTGCCAGTCGCTAAACAAGTGACGGAATATCATAAGTGTCCTGTGGTCCTGACCCACGGCCTTTTCTTGACTTGATTCGACTTGTCACTTTATTTTCTTATATTTTTTTATTTTTTTTTATTTTAGCGACTATATAAAATAATTGTTACATACAAAATATAATGGTGAAATTAAGTATAAAATATTGTATTTCTTAGTCCTCCTCACTAGGGGGTCCTGTGCCGAGGCGGACTAAAGTTATTTAAATATGGTTTATTTGTCTTCTATGTCGTTTTTAGTGTCTTCTATGTCGTTTTTAGTGTCTTCTATATCGTTTTTAGTGTTTTCATTAGGGTTTTTTCATTGACCTCTTTCAGCCATATTTTTATTAATGATTTGTATTCATTAGGATTTTTTATTAGTTTTATGTCTTGGGGAAGGATGTTATGGAGTTTTGTTGCAAAGTATGTATAGTTTCTTTGTCCGAATGTGGTTTTATAACTTGGAATATTTTTTATATCATTTTTGTTCGATCTAGTGTTATGCATACACAGTCTAGTAGAGGATTTGTTATTTTTGAAGAGCTTCAATAATATATTTTTGGCATATATTTGCTGTACATTTGGTACGTCAAAGGAATTGAATATTTCAATTGAAGGCGTTCTAATTGGTACTTTCAATATGGTCTTTATGATTCCTTTTTGAATCGTATTCAGGTTGTGTAGGTACGTATGTGTAGCAGATCCCCATCCTATGATTCCATATTCAATTCGAGAATGACATAATGCGTAGTAGACCTTTTTCATATCCTTTTTATTTAATACGTTTCTTAGATTTTTAAAGAAATATATAAGGCTTGTGAGTTTTTCCGTAATACCTTTGATGTGTAGGTCCCATCTAAGATTTTCGTCGATTATTACTCCGAGATATTTTATGTTTTGTGTTTTTTCGATGACGGGGCAGTAACATTGTATATTATTTCCATGGCATTCGTGTAGTTTTAGTTCTAGTGATTTTATTGGTTGGCTCCTTGCGTTTATTGAAAATGTTATATATTTTGTTTTGCTTATATTAAGGGTAAGCGAGTTGATTTTAAGCCAATTTTGAAGTGCACTAAGCCCCTTTTCAGCCTCATTAAATGTATCCGTCCAATTTTCTTCTTGAAATAATAAAACAGTATCATCAGCAAAACTGATTATGTTTCCTTTAATGGTAAGGTTAGTTAAATCGTTGATATAGATAATGAATAGGATCGGTCCCAGTACACTTCCTTGAGGGACGCCATAGTTTAAAGATAGTAGTTTGCTCTTTTGTTTGCCAATTTGTACTTGTTGTTCTCGCCCTGTTATATATGACTCTAATAAGTTCATTGTTGTTTCGGCCATTCCTATTTTTTTTAGCTTAGTTAGTAATATTTTATGGTCTATTGTGTCAAAAGCTTTTTGAAGATCTATGAATAAAGCCAAACACTTTTTCCCTTCATCTATGTTTTTTATGGCTATGCTTGTTAGATTTTCTATGGCATCATTGGTGCTTAGATTTTCCCTAAAGCCATATTGGGATGGTGATAATAATTTGTTTTGTTCAAGAAAATGAACAATTTGCTTCTTCATTACAGTTTCCAAGATTTTTGAAAAGGAGCTTAAGAGACTTATGGGTCGGTAGTTATATATATCCTTTTTGTTACCACTTTTATGTATAGGTATAACTGTTGCTTTTTTAAGGCATGAGGGGAATACATTTGTAGATATAGACAGATTGACCAAGTATGTCAAAGGGAAGGTCAGTTCATTTTGGAGTTGTTTTATTGTTTTATTTGAGATTATATCATAACATTGAGGGATACAATTGCGTTTCTGATTTCAGTATTGGTTACATTAGTTAACTTTAATTTATCTATCTGGTTCATACTTTCCTTTTCTTCTGGTAAAGTGCTAGTTTTTGGATGTCTGATTTGCTTTGCCAATTTTGACCCTATATTTGTAAAAAATTCGTTTACGTATTCGAGAATTTTGTCCGGATGCTTTTCGAAAGAGATTTGGGTATTTTCAATTGTTAGTTCATCTATGCTTTTGTTATGGGATGATTTTGCACTTGTAATTTCATTAATGATCTTCCATAATTTGCGTGGGTCATTGTTACATTCGTCTATTTTTTTCTTATAATAATTTTCTTTGACATTGCGTACAACATTTTTGCAAATATTTCTGTATCTTTTATAATATCGTTGTATAAAAATATCACAAGGATTTAAACTAACTTTCCTGTGTAGTTCATCTCTTTTTCTAATGCAATTTATAACGCTTTAGGTTATCCATGGTTTAAGATGTTGATTTTTATGTGAAATCTTTTTTTCTATTGATTTGGTATTTGACATGATGGTATGAGTTATATATTCAATGAATTTACTCCAGGCACTATTTGTATCAAGGTTCTCCAGTAGGTTTATCCAGTTTGTATTTAGTAATTGTTGTTTTACTTCATTCCATATGGTTTCTGTCTTCTGCACGATAATTGGGTAGGGCTGCGATCTTTGTATTTTCTTTTTTGTAATAGATAAAATTGTTGTATAGTGGTCGGTTATAGTAGAGGTGAATATGATAGAGTTGGTTGGTTTAACAGTCTTACTGAATATGTGGTCGATGCAAGATTTGCTGTCATTTGTAACACGCGTAGGTTTATTTATCAAACTTTTAAGTCCGTGGGCGGCCAGTGTTTGCAGATAATCAGTTCTATTTGGATGACCGTTTTCTAGTATGTCAATATTTATATCTCCGATGAGGAAGACATTTTTTTTGTTTTTTAGAAGATTGAGTTCATTAGAAAGCGTTTCAAGAAACTGATTAATATTAGTTGTAGCTGGTGATCGATACAGAGCTAATATAGTGGTTTCATCACCCACTTTGATTTTCAAACAGTTTGCATTTGGGAATTTTATTTCATTGACTTCAGTTTTAGTGTCATCTAAATATCTATATATTATATCTACCTTATGCCTTTGCTTTCATGTACCTTTGTCTACTCCTATATTTTTCATTTTACTTTATTCGTGTTATTATTTTGTAATTTGGACGATGTCCGTTAATAAATAAATAAATAAATAAATAATAAGACTATTGTGTAGAGGGAGGAAAAACAAATTATTACTCGTTTATTGTTGCATTTTATTATGCAACAATTTCTAACAATATTAGTAACTCTGTCTTTGGAATCCAACAATTTAAAATCAACCCAGTACCTACATTATATTATTACCTACCTAATAAGTACAATTATTTCTATTACTTCTGTCTTCTAAAGTTGAATAACTATTTTATTACTGAAGTTATATTTTTTATGTATTTTAAGTTTGTAATAATCTTTCTTATTCTAATGACATTTGTATTATGTTCCATATTTAAGATTTAAAAAATATGTTTTTTTTTGTAATTATCTTTCTGTTTGGTGTTGATATTACGTTGATATTATGATGAACTTTTTAGTTAATGTATGAAAAGATGTATTTTTTTAAACACCTCATAAAATATACTGTCACCACTCCCCAATCCAAAGACGAGAAATAATTTCTAAATTAGGTTGGTTTAAAAAAATACACTTTTTCGCAATTAGCCTTGAACTATCTACATTTCTTAATCTATTATAATATGTTTGTATATTTAAAAAATAAATGTTGGGCGCGCGTTTGTCGTGTTTTCCGACTATAATAGTACGCATTACGCAAGAATATTTCACATTATTTACTTACCCATGCACCAACAACAAAAATTAAAATTAATTTATCTTAACTATCATCATCTTAAAATTTTCTGAATAATCTGTAGATTTTGCAACGGTCAGACATTTCACTTCTACAAGTATCAAGATTGACTTTCCCCAATAAAACAGGGTAATCTCAAGATTGCCTCTGCGTTCTGTGCGCCGCGATAGCGCTGCGCTGTTCGCTGTTTTCGGCGATAGAAATGGCAGTGTTTTCCTTTCGCCTCATAACTTCAGCAAAATAATACGGGGCCAACGGGATAACCCACATACATACAAATGGAGAGGCGATTTTCAGTTTCAATGAATGTTCCTCATTTGGTAGAAGAGGAAATAATGGGCAACATGAACTTGTTTTGATATTTAAAAAAAATAAAATTATTAAGATGGGGATTCTCGTCTAAGTAAACTAGAAATAACTAAAAAAAAAACTTTATAGTAGTAGTAGTTCAATGAACGACTTGGCATTTTACTTGACAAATTTTTTTTTTTATTATTTTATATATCAAAACCAGAAATTCATCTAAAATCATAAGATGAAGTAGTCACCTACATACCTAATTAAATTACGTATATTTTTAAAATTTTCAAATTATCAATTCGGAGGCGGGTTTGGGTACCGTCGCCCCGAAAACTATTTAATGAGTAACAAACACATTTGCCATAGGACACCCCAAGTGGTTCGCTACGTTTGGTGACTAAGCAAGGGTGCCCGGGCTCATCGGGCGAGGGGTGTTCAGGAGGCGCCTGTCCACCAGCTGCGTGGGGTGCCAGATCGGGAGAGGTTGGTTTGGAGAAACCCTTTGAACTCTGCAACTGGTCTCTCAAGTCTTTACCTTATGTCCATCACTCCTAGATTCGCTGATCCCTAGATTCTTACCAACCCTCATACCTTTTACCTTCCAAGAATTTTCTTTTTTTTATTTCCTTAATAAAAACCTCCCCACAGCATCCCAAAATATGACATAGGCCCCGAGGGAGATTATATTTTTCTCAGGGCTTCCTGTGTGGGGTTAATGTCAGTTTTGACCGGTCAGTAGCTGAGTTGGCTAAGCGTTTGGATCCCACCCAGGCATCTCACGTTCAATCCCTCGACTGGCTAAGTCCCCATCACAACACAAGCACTATTTTCCGCTTACTTTGGTGGTAGTGGGAGATTTTAAAATGTTGTCAGGGTATTCGTAATCCGAAAATGTTTTTCTTTCAATAAAAAATAAATGTAAAAAATGAATATATGTACAATTTGTCTAAAGAAACGTCACTCAATGAACATCATATCTCAATGATAATTTTTGTTTTAAACTTTCTTCAGGCATGTAGGTACCATAGTACTGAAAAATTGCACATAAAAATTTTATCAAATAAACAAGTACACATTTAAAAAATAATATTTAGTGAACCATTAAAACGACCACTATCTTGAACCGGAAACGGAACGTACAAAAAAAAATTGCGGAAACACGAAATGCAAAATGATCAAATTAAAAAAAGAACTTCCCTACTGTCTACGTTCAGTCAATATTTAATTATATGACCATAGGAGTATGAAGTAGAGGGAACATGTTAGTTAGAAAGAAAATGTACAGAAAATTTATGTATGTTAAGCTGGGTTCCCATATGATCTATTCTATGAGAATCCATGGTTAATTTATGGAAGGAAAGTTGAAGTCGATTCAGTTTTGTGTTTTCTATTCCATAGAAAAGCCCATTATAACTAATCTATTTAATTGATTCTATGAAAAAGATCATGGGGTCTCACCTTAAGAGGAAACGCGGGCGGCGTTTTCTCCATAAAAACGTATTCCGCTATTTCTTGTATAAATTTTGATACTAGTGCAAAGGTTTATAAAAATGGTATAGAGATCAACTACTTGCATGTTTCTACGTTTTGATTTTTTTGATAAGTTACTACCTATATGAGTTAGGACCCTCCAAAAGTACACAAACGTGATTTAAAAAAAGCAAAATGCATAGAAATAGAATTTTTTTTTATGTAGAGTGTGAAAAAATTGATCCGTTTTAGAGGAGAAAAAAGGCCTAAATTTTAACCATTTTATTAGTACTTGTTTCTTTCGCTCAGTATTCGAGGGGGTAACAGCGACAGTGACAGCAACAGTTTTGAAAAATATCTCTTTTTCTCGGCTTCGGCGTTTCTTTTTCAGCCCTAGCTATCTAGTGGATTTCAACAACAAAATGTATTAAAAATATTATTAATAATAGTGCATGAAAAATATTAATAAATTTGGGGCAAGTTTCCCCGGAAAGACCGGTGATATCAAATATTTGTGGGCGGCCCCAGTGGAACGACGGGCGCCGCTTGGGATTCCCTGATGACCCCATCGTCTGCTTGCTCACATCTCAACCAAGACTGCAGTATCTAGGTACTCCCAAATAACCCCTGACAGGAATAAAAATAACATTTCACTTGACACAGTTTTCATGCTGTAAGTATGTTTAATGTTTTCATGCTCTTTCTGTGTTTGCTTGTAAACATCAGCATAAAATTAAATTGGGTTTTTTTTTACTTTGCCACCTCCTATTGGCGCTTGATCAGGAAAATGCAGCTCAAAATAATTCAGTCTTACAACACTCGTTCCAGTCACGTAAGTTTCGAAGCCGTGAGTAGCGGGTCTTCTCTATCACGCCTACCATAAATCTTACCCAAGATTGTAAGTTAGGTAACCTTGGATTTGTGGCCCCTCGAAATGCGATCATTGTATTGGAGTTATCGTGTTATACTAGTATTTAATTTACCAGTAATAAAAATCAACAAAAAATCTAACTACGCATTAGTTCAGTCTATTCCTCAATATGCCATTATCAGTTAATGAGCAGTTTACAAAACTAGGCTGAAAAATTATACTTACAAACATCCAGACTTGAACGAGTATTCTTAGAATTAAAAGATCTTAATTTAAAAACTTTTTTACTAGACTTAAATAAATATTTGCATGCCCTAAACGAAACACCTATTTTTCCCAACACCACTATACGTACCATGAAATATTGTATTTTAATAAATTACCAGATAAAATTAGAGAATTAAAGACAAAATACAAATATTAAACCCTATAAAAAACCTGCTTTATTTCTTTCAACAGAAAATCTAAAACAAATAATTCTGTAATATTCTTTCGTTCTACACAATGTTTTTTCTTCTCATTTCTAAATACATAAATATGTAAGTATTTTAATTTCATAATCATGATAACGATGTAACCATAACTACATATTTAAAAAAAATTAGAAATTTATAATACTATTTGACAAAATTATTCATATATAATAATGAACGGTTAACTTTAATTTTTTTCCATATGTACACTCCAATTCCACCCAGAATAGAAATGAATAATTCATAATTCTTTCTTCGTTTTAGTTTATTCTATTGTTCAATAGAAAAACATTTTGAATAAGAGATCGTTAAGTCTGAAGAAAATATCTTAAGTAGCTTCTGAAACATTCTTGATAATTAAAGTCATTATCATACCGAAAACATAAACATGTTCAATTCAAGTGGAAGTACCTACTCACTTCTGAGGCATTTGAGGCGAGAGATATTTGGGCATGGCGCCAGGAAGCTTTATCCGTGACCTGAGACCTGAGACCAGGGACCAGGGACCAGAGGGGCAATTCCGGTTCTACTTAAGGATAAGGAATTATCTTTTAGCTTAAAATTAACGATTTTTCATTAACTAGGGGCGATTCCGTTTCTGCTTAGGGATAAAAATTGTCCTTCGACCTTAGAAATAACAACTTGTTCGTTAACTAGGGATGATTCCGGTTCTACTGAGGATTGGGAATTGAATTTAAATAGCGCCCTTGGGATGGTTTTTCATGAAAACTGCGCTTTGTAGACAAATATTATTATTATTATTGTATTACTAAAATTAATGACTTTTCCGTTAAATTCAATTCCAGAGGGGCGATTCCGGGTCTACTTGGGAATTATACTGTTTCACAGTCATCCGAGAGAACAGCAGTCAATGAAAAGCTATTAATTATAAGATTAAGAGCAATTCCCAATCCTTAAGTAGAACCGGAATCAACCCTAGTTAATGAACAAGTCGTTATTTCTAAGGTCGAAGGATAATTTCTTATCGTTAAGTAGAACCGAAATCGACCCAACTTAACGGACAATTCCTTATCATTAAGCAGAACCGGAATTGCCTCTCTGTGCTCTCGCATGACAGGGAAAAAGTCGTAATTTGGACAATTCCTTCTCGTTAAGTACAGACGGAATAGACTATGAATACTTAATGAAAAAATCGTTAATTTTAAAGTTAAGAACAATTCCTTATCCTTATATAGAACCATAATCGGTCTTCTGGGACCGGGGGGAACTTTGTTCTGTTAACATATTCCAGTTTACTTATTATATTACTTATTTTACGAGCATCTGTATAACCCATTTTGCTGTATTACCTTAGAGGCGTAATGGATTGGGTGCAGTCGTAAAGAGTGTGAATATTTTTGCCATAAAAGTATCTGCACTACGAGTATATTGTGATTATTTGTTCAGTTTATTTTAGGTTACAAAGGTTCTCTGAGAACAAGAATTGTACATAGAGTTAGTGCGAGAAGCAACTACACTAAACTAGTGATTTATTTATTTAGTACGCGATAATTTATCACAATCACCAAGTCAGAGCTGCCTTAACGACCGTTTATGATTTAAAATAATAATAATAATCAGTATAACCCAGTTTTGCGATATTTTCTTAATGGTGTAATGTGCCTACATATTGTCTGCAGTTGCCTAGAATTGTGCATGTTTTACCGTTACCGAATTCGAGATTCCCTCAACTTACTAAAATTATATCTTATCATTGATGCATTTTATATTTAGATGACACAGAAGCGAAAAAATAGGTTACAATTTTTTATCACCAATTGACCTCCAACGCTCTAAATAAAATTATCGAATCCTGTCTATGCGCACCGCTTATCGCGCTCTGATAGTGGGGCACGTTTTGAAGAGATAATAGTACGCATTAGCGCCTCTAATTGTATAGTTCTATGCCTGTGATAAGAAGAAAAATTACAAATTTATGGTGAAAGGGTACGTCAATATTTTGTCAAGGCTGAGAAACTTGAGAAATGGGAAGTTATCTTCCTGCTCCACACACCGTGAGACACTTTCAACATTGTTTTGATCCATTTTCTCTAGGAGAAGGCGCTACAAGGAGAAGAAGTTAGATTAAAAAATATCTAATAGAAATATGGGGAAAATTTTTTTTTTATATTAACTCCACACAGGAGGCCCTGAAGAAAATAATTTCCCTCAGGGCCTATGTCATCTTTGGGGATGCTGTGTGGGGGGTCTTTTTGTGGAGAGGAAGGAGTGAACATGGGTCTTGAAGAGTCCCATGTTGTAGGAGGGAGGAAACACAGAGGCCGGCAGTTCGTTCCACAGCCGAGCTGTTGAACTTAAGAACGAATCGTAGAAGCGACCCGTTCTCATGTGACAAGTGTCAACCGTGTTCAAATGTTGGGCACACGTTTGGCGTGTATCCCGACTACGCACCGGTGCCGAAGGGATCAATGACGCTAGTTCCTCAGAGCATCTTCCATTGTAATACCGATAGAACAAGGACAGCATACCTACCTGACGCCTGTGCTCTAAAGATTGCAGTCCGTTTGTTAAGATTGGGGAATCTATCAAACGGACCGCACGATTTTGCACAGAGTCAAGGGTTTTTTTAGGTATTTAGGGGCTCCGGACCAGAGATGGCTGCCAAATTCGACAGTAGGGCGCACTTGCTTTTTGTACAGGGTCAGCAGTTGTGTACTATTAAAGTATCTGCGGGCCCTGTACAGTACGCCCAGCTTCTGAGAGGCCAGCTTTACTCTGGCTTCGATGGAGCCCCCATACCTGAGCTGGTCACTTATAGTTACACCAAGCATATCAATGGAAGGCCTGTTCGGAAGATTGCTTCCGTTGAAGGAGACTAGATTATCATTTAGATCCCTTTTAGACGTAATCAGACAGGATTGGGTCTTTGAAACATTAAATTCGACGAGATTACTTTTACCCCAGGAGGAAATACTCTCGAGATAACCGTCCATTCTCTGCTTCAAAGCCCTCCGAGCCGTTGGAGTTTGCGTGCCCTTTGGGGGCTTGTCAAACAAAAAGCTATCATGAACTGTACTGTCATCCGCGTAACAATGAATCGGTGCACATGTCAAAAGGTCATTGATGTGCAACAAAAACAAAGTCGGAGACAGAACCGATCCCTGTGGGACGCCAGCATTTATAGAGTGTGAGGATGAGGTGAAACCGTCATACATACATTACATAATAAAACGATTTGCAAATAATACAGAATGAAGTTATAAAAAAACTTTTCAATTGTAACTCAGTTACCCCCTCACGAAAAATTATACCAAGAATATTTGATAATTGTACGAATATAATGTATGACTTTTAATATTTTAAAGATAAATTATCAAAAAAATGAATAGTAAATATTCTACTTAAGAAGCAACTTCTCCTCCAAATATATTATACATATTAATAAAAATAATAATAATAATGGTCTTTATTCCAGAAACTAATTACATCATGTTTTTATAGGTATATTATAGCTACTAGTAGTACATTTTACTTTAAATATTTTTTTCTTACTTCTCTTGATTCTATATATATCTACAATAATATAATGTATACTTATTTTCCAACCACAAGCTAATGCTTCTCTGGAAGAGTAGTATTAAATATTGCCACTGTAAATTGTAAACCTTTTTACTTATATGTAAGTTTTCCTTTAATAAAAAAAAATATATAATATACTTGCAATGGATACAGACGAACACAAAATTTATTTAAAAAAGTAACTAGTACACAAAAACATTATAAATTATACACTAATACAATAAAGACTTTAAATTGCTAAAAGAAGCTTAGGCAATCAGGGTCGGTATAAACATTTAAAATCTCCTTTACAATAGCCTGAAAACGAATAAATAAATTTTAAAAATGGTCTAGTGGCTAAAGACACTGTCTTGGTAAGTTTTAATAATAACTTTAACTAAAGTAAATCACTGTAAAAAAATATATTACTAACAAACCTAAACGAAACATGAAACAGAACAAGACACAGAACATAAAAAGAATACGGGCACGACTAGGAATCGAACCTAGGATCTCTTGTCTTACCGGGACATTGTCATAACTACTAGACCATTGGAATCTAGTTATTTTACATCATATTTGAATGATATATGATTTTTTTAATTTGATTTTGAAATATCCTAGATTCGATTCATACGAGTAATTGTACCGTTACCTTTTTTAGTGTCTTGTTCTATTTCATGACACGTTTAGATTTAAAAATTTAAAACAGTTCTTCTTCAATTTTATAATACACTGATGGATATAACCTTCAAAAGCTGTTAGCCAATATTTTTTTTAAAATTGTTCAATCATAAAACAAATGAACAAAATCATAAAGTGAAATATTTTTTTAAGGTAAGTTTTATTTATTCTTGTTATACTGTGTGTAAAATCATTATTGTTATAATGTTTTATAACTTTGAATTATGTAAATAGTTAGAAAGCGAAATATTTATATTTTTTTAACTGTAATCAATTTACAAAAGATAAAGCAACCAAGAAAACAGCAAACCCTGCAGAATCTTTTACATAATTTTCAATTGACGCCCCTGTGGGAATCGTGCTTGGGGAGACAAGGAAACAATAGTACAAGTGTCTTTTCTTTGTACGCCGATTTTGTAACAAACTAAACCTCATTGGAAGCTGATTAAAGGAATTGAGATCCAAACCAAAATTGTAAAGAAATGCTGTGGGTGTGTTTCATTGGTCCGTAGCATAATATGGACGAATTTTGAATCGGGTGGTAACTTTGACTGTCACGGATATCAGAAGTAATTCTTGGTACCACTCAACTACTTGCTTTTTTTAATGTTTTTTTTTTGGCCAGCGGGATGCAGTAACGCTTTGAAAGTAAGTGTCAAATTAGTTGGTTTTGAGGTATATTTAAATATATTGTTGATGTTGATTGATTGTCCGTTGAATTGCGTAGCTGTTTTATCAGATATTTTCAGTCACATAAATAAATGTAAGTACTTTCTTAAATTTTATAAATTTCTCAATTTTATAAATTTCACACAGCTTTCATCACAGCAAAATATGTTTGTGATTGATGTAGGTATCATTGTAATAAGCTTATAAAATGATGGTTTATCAAAATCACCCCACACCGAAAGTGTTTTTTTTTTACTCCCCAAAAACATATACGTTAAATGTCTCGATTGTGTAGTAAATATGGCATAGAATTTTCGACTCAAATGTTTTTTTTTTTTTTAAAGTTGTTGAGTTTCAGGTTTGAAGGTAACATTAATCAAAGTCACCCATTTTACCGCACTTGTTCTCTGATTTAGGTTCTATTATTATTTCAAAAATAAACAAAAACATTAATTTTTGCATCAAACTTAGAAGACTCGAAGGATTCCTTTAGATCTAAAAATACATATACTCTGTGTTAATGTTGCATCAAGGTTTTTTTGTTAAATAAAGGAAGGGAATAAACCAAAGATATTAGAAGAACGAGATGTGCTATGAGCAGTTCATACTGTGTGGAATTGTTTTGCCCAGTGTCGCCGGTTTTGTTCACCAATACTACTGTACACCTTCGCTTGCGCTAAGGTATCCGCACTAATACATAGAACAGATTTCTGTGCGAACACGTCCCGACAGCATTCAAAGTACCCTAATTAGGTAGTACTCCGCCTACGGTCCGGCGGCCAACATAGCATATCTCGTTCTTCTAATATCTTTGGAATAAACGTAAATTCCGTGAAATCCCTATTACGTTCTATGATACTAAAATTATTTCAGATTTGCTTGTATTACATTGAGTCAATAATAACTTAATTGACAGCCCTGCCACCATCACCATGATTAAATTCCATATACCGCCAAGGAACACAAGTCAAAATTTAACATTTTTCTGCAACACATACACAACCAACTATCAGACACACTTACTAATAACTGGGACTACCATTGATATATTTAGTGACTAGATTATTTATAGATATTACGTGAAATCTACACCAGCTATTTGCTGAATCCTTTAAATTATAGTAGCGTAGGTAATGCAGTTTTAGTAATTTGTCTAATAGTATTGCTGTAGTTTAATCTTTATCCGTTACATGTTTTAATAATATTGTTTACTATTTAGTTCATTAATTTTACATTAATTAATTATTAACTATCCTTTTTATTGTTTTGTAAAAAAATTGGATTAAATTTAAACACACATATTTAACAAAATCAGATCCCAAACCAGCCTCTCCCGATCTGGCATGCCGCGCAGCTGGTGGGCAAACGCATCCTGAACACATCTCACCCGATTAACCCCGACACCCCTGCTAAATCACCAAACGTGTAATATCGTAATATCCTATTTTGTAATATCCTCCCCAACCCTTAACGCGGTAGATAAGCAAAGAGTAAACAAGGGCATAGTAGGTACACATTTTGGATTATTTGTGCATTTTCTTTGCCAGCTCTGTAATATACCTATATATACTTTTATAAACCACTGGAATGATTTATTGGCATATTTTGACATTTTGCGAAAACTTTTTATGAGATCGTTTGCCATATTTATAGACCTTTTTTTATTTTGATCAATGATCAGACAAAGATATTTATTTTCAGAAAAAAAGGAGAGTAAACTCTTACATCAACAAAAAAAAAACAAAACATAAAAAAATAAAAACAATAATAAAACAAAAACAAAACATAAAAAATTTTCTGCAAGGAGATTAAGAATTATAATACGTTGTTTTTTTGTAATTAAGAATGATTAAATTGTTATCAAACTACGATGTTGTATTTATTTGCAAGTTTGTTAATTAGTTCCCATGTTTGACGTTTTATTAATAATACATTATCATCTTCATAAGAGATGCTTTGATTCGATTCGTGCTTTAATAATTTTCGTTAGCTCTGTAGGGATATTATGTTCTAATAATCCATGTAAAAGACTAGCAGGGCGTTGAACCAAATATTAAGATATAAAGATAACTTTTAAAAAATATATATTTTTATATAAAATTTATACGTGATACAGTGTATCTACATAGGGAAATATCTGTATTATACAGGGTGTCCGGTGAAAAAGTGAATAAGCAAAAAAGAAAAATAACTTATCCAAATGTCAACGTTTTAAGGTAGTATTTAGAAAATAAAGATTCTATGTGAAAACTATCTTCAATGGAAAAATATTTTTGCGTAGGAAAATAAAAACTGTAATTTTGAAGAAGTTATTTTTCTTTTTTACTTCTACCGTCATGTAGAACAACCTCCCGAAAAAAGCGCACTTTACCCCGGACACCCTGTATCGGAAATAATTACAGTATGTAGATGTAATCCATTATGGGTACAAAAAATATATATGTATATCAGACCAGCAGGGCGTAAAATCAAATATGAAATAAAATATTTAAAAAAAATTGATTGTTAAGCATAACAATGAGGGTACACTTGATTAAGAAAATATTGAACTATAATGCACTTTTTATCATCTCCCACCACGTAAATAGCTATTTCTTGTAATACTTAAGTAAAAATCAAGTGCTGTTATATAATATAGAACAATCTTTTTCCATTCCGTCAAAAAAAATGCTTAACAAAAATTAAATAAAATTTAGTAATGCTAATCTACAGTGATAATATATCCAAAGGGCTGGAGGGTAAATTGGGCGGTAGTCCGCAGAGGGGTTGGTAGTGGGAGGGAATTCCAGGTAAAATAATGGCCCAAAGACTTCTGAGAATTTTCCCAAACCAAATTAACTCACAAACAAAAATACCCTCAAGAGCGCAAAATAATGTTTTATCAAAATTGTTTGATGTCAAAATTACTGGCGTTTCATGTTTATGGGTAAGGTACTTATTATGAGTTATTATTCTCTCTGATCAAAAACTTTCCGCGGAACTCGCAAACTATCCATTAGCATCAGTGGCGTGCATTTGCATATTAAAAATAACATCAATATATATTTTTTTATATAAGCTCCTCCCAACTGTCTGGAGCTAGTGACACTATGGCATTTCTAATCGGGGTATGTTGTGAGGCTGTAGGTAGTGGGGATGGGAAGGAGATGGGGAAGAGAAAAACGCGTTCAAAGCCATCTGAATGGTGGTCATACACCAGGGCGATACTGACAGTGTCTTCCACTCTGCATATAACGCAGTTTGATTTTATTTAACTTCAAGTAAGCTTTACTAAATTAATACTTTAGTATTTAGTGGTGATAATCTTAAAATTTCTCCTATATTGCTCATTACATAGTATTGATCAAATAATATTGTTCGATGACGCTGGAATTGCGTCACCGTAATTTTGGGCAGACAAAGACGTTATCCTTTCTCTGTTCCAGGAGACATGTAATTTGAAAAGGAGATTGCGCTACCCCAACCAATACACAAAGTAATTGCCAGATATCTGTACTCACTGGGTTGGTGATTCTTTGGTTTGATGTCCAGCGGGGACCGCACTTGGGAAGAACGTTTGGTTAATCACAAGTCACCATTTTCACATGAGCTAATGAACACAATCGGCGAGCATTGGTGCTACGAATAATGATAGTAAAACGGCGGTTTTTCGCTTCGGTCTTTTTTCGATGACGGTTGCATTGTTACTTGCCGCACTTTTCTCGGTGCGTGACGGTCATGTACCAAAATCAAACCCGGAGTTCGGAGTCCTGCTCTGTGTTTGGTGGGAGCAGAATAAAGCTGATAATGCCAGAAAAATGACAAACTTCATAACGAAGTACAAAGCTATGACAAGACAACACAATTTAACAGTAACGGTGCTATTATAGCACAGGACAATAATAATAACTAACATTACATACAAATATACATTACATACAAAGGATGATAAGAGAACATATCACACAGAAAAAAACAAAATCATCAAAACTCAAATATAATGTAATACTGGAGGCAGTTTATGTTCAGATATAAAAACATTCTGAGTAAACATTACATATAAAAAAATACAATTAGGAGGAAACCGAAACCAAATAATAACATCTAGATCTGCTTATTGTAGAGTTTTGTTTTATTTCATATTTAGCAGAGACCCAATTTCATTGCGAATATTTCTTTGTGCAAAAATTACTGACAGTGCAGATGATTTTCGTGCACGGTGCAAGCAGTATGGCTTTGCGTTATATATCCAGCTAAAGAAACTGTATTGAGAAAAAAGGCAGCTTGCGAAAATTAAGTGAGTTCAACGAAAACATTTTATTGATGTAATACAATTGTGACAATTTACAAATCTATCTATTTATATAAAGAAGAGCGTATGTGACGGCGTTGCTTTGATCTTTATACAAGTGTTGAGTTTTATTCAGATACTGATGAAATTTTGCACACTTGACCTTCGACACACTCCATTATTGCTCCATATATTAATTAATGCTCAACAATTCTTTTCTCATGAGAAATAAGTTTGAAAATTGCTCGAAATACAGCAATGAGAATAATAAAGGGTTTTCCAATAAGAGGTGTTATTTTGAATAGCCCGCTATTTTGGTAGATATTACTTTTGAAGCTGTCGTTTTTTGACATTTGACAAGTAGAAACTACGTCATTAATAAAAATGGAATGATACACGCTTCAAAAACGCATTGAAATTATTAAAATTCACTTGTGTGAATCAAATGCAAATCATTTTGGGTGATGAGGCCCATTTCCACCTCGGTGGCTTCGTCAACAAGCAAAATTGTCGCATCTGGGGCTCGGAAAACCCAAGAGTTATTGTTGAAAAGCCTATTTATCTTCAATGTGTGACTGTTGATGCAGTTTATGGCCCGGCGGAGTCATTGGACCTTATTTTTTTGAAAATAAGGCTCGAGCAACAGTTACGGTGAATGGATTGCGCTATCGAGAGATGATTAATGATATTTTATATCCGGAATTGGATGGTATTAATCTGGTCAACGTTTACTTTCAACAAAACGGCGCTACGATTGAATATCAAAAAAACACCTCTTATTGGAAAACCCTGTACTTACGCGAAAAAGATTTTCAAACGTAATTAAAATGATAAGGTAACTACATTGGCAAACAGTAAAACAGATGCTGACCGTGCATGCGATTATATTTATACATAAAATAATAAAAAAAACCTGTTACTTAAAATACTTTTCATAGAAAATAAACACAATTACGACCAACGAAAAATCCAATAGATTAAGCAGTTTTATATACAAAGGAATGTAATATTATAATGCGCTGCCAAAAACTGGAAAGTCTGTATCAATTGATAGAATCAAGCTGGATCACAAGAGACATATTAATCGTAAGAAAATGTAATAACGTAAGCATGTAAGATATAATAAATAAGACATTTTTTAACTTGGATGTATAAAGGGCTAAAATAAAATTAATAAAAAAATAGGAAAGTTACATTCGAAATTTCGAAAAAATCTGCCTAAAGCCCGCATACCGCAGGGACCTATGCTAGTATGTCATATAAAATCATCGCTAACCGAATTTTTTTTCGTGGTACGTCACTGACAATTTGCAAACTGGATGGTGGCTTCTGCATCAAGTTTTAATGTAAATTGTGGCTGATATTGGTGTACGTTATAACGTTATCAGCGTTTTGCTGATCTTCTTTTTGTTTGGACGCTGTTAGTAGATTGGAGGTGGGAGTGAAGAGGAAAACGACAAATTTTATGAACTGGGTTGAAATTCTGTAATACAGGAGAAGCAGCTTCTTGTTTCTACCAGTTTTGTCAGATATTGTTACACATAACCTGACAATATTGCCATCATAATAAAGGGTGCAGCAAAACAGTACAGTTAAGGGGTATTAAAAATGGGGTTTATTTTATTATATTATCTATATCATTCCGTTTTATATATCAAGTTCTGATAACATAAGAAAAACCGTAACCTCCAGGAGCGATACTTTGATAAAGGCGATTTCTGAAGTTCTGAAACATCTCTATGGGTATAGCGGCGATCCTTCCGATCTTCCCAAATTCTTGAGTCTTGAGTTCTTCCACGGTATAAGGCCGATGTTTGAAAACAATTTATTTCAGATGGCCTAACAGGAAGAAGTCGCAAATGCTTAAATCAGGTAAGCACGTGGGCCACCCCCAAGTCACTCCTCAGAGAGACGAAGCGCGCAGGCAACATCTGTCACAGTTTCGTCATGGAAACTCTAGCAATAAATGCCGTAGCACCGTTCTGTTGAAACCAGATGTCTACTAGATCAGTGATCTCCGTTAGTTCCTTCCAATTGATGTTCAATAAAAATTTCCAACAAGGAAACAATCTCCTTTAAAATAAGGCCCACTCACTCCAAAAAACATTCATGGAAGAAAGAAGTCCATAAACCTCACCTATAAACCAGAGATTTCATAAATCTGCTTTTACTTGGAAACATTAAAATGCTTTTCGTCAGTAAATTATTCCACGGTAGTTCTTTAAAAGTTGGAAATGTGCGGGTAGAACAATTTAAAAATGTCATTAGTGTCTTTCCACATGGGAATAACTAAATGCACACAATGCTCAGCGGTGGTAATGGGACTAATGCATACAAAAATGTCCCATGAGCTTTTTGCCAAAAGCACACTGAGTCTCCGCTGCAAATTCAAAATGGTAGCTATTATCACCGCCCAACACTCCCCCTCAACAACCTCTACCCAAACTACCATTCCGACCTATGTGGTGGGTATAAGATTATGTGTTTGTATACATACATAAGAATACAAGAAATTCGATGTGGGTGTGTTTCTTGATAAAAAAAATTTAACCGTTCTTTGCTTTAATTTAAAATACAGAACTTTGCTTAATTTTTTTATGTCAATACCGCATAAGACCCAACCGTCTAGATCTAGTGCATCTCCAATTTCGGGGTGTAAGTTGTGAGGCTGCATTTAGTGGGGGGGGAGATGTTAAGAAAAAGATGAGAAATGATCTAGACATTCAGAATTGGTCATGAAACACGGCTGAAACCATTTCAAGCAACTTTTAAAATATGAATACTGACGATATCTTCCACTCTGGAATGTTCTGCCTGCATTAATTTTTTTTTATAATATTGATTTGTGCTACGTTATGAAATTTTAATTTCGATTAAATGGAATTGTGATATACGATTTCAAGTGTCAGAGAGATCTAGTGAAAAGTGTGAGTCATTGGCAACATGGGTTTTCAATCAAATCTACATGGATGGGAAAAGAGAGGAGAGATGGGAAGGCTGACAGAGATATTGAAAGAAGAGTAAATGCAGGTAATTCCATTGACGGAGGACTGAACGCAGTTGGCGCTAACAAAAAATTGTCCAAAGAAGCGAAGTTAGCAGTCCACAATGGAGTGCTGGTACCTACCCGGGTGTATGGAAGTGAGGCATGGAACTGGCAAAGAAAGGATGAAAGTAGATTGAATGCTGTTGAAATGAGATCCCTGAGGCGTTTGTGTTTTAAAACTATGTATGATCGTGTGAGGTATGTGGATATCCGCAAAGAGTGCAAGGCTGATGTAAGCGTAATGAGTAAGATCAAGAAAGCGACGCTTAGATGGTTTGGGCATGTAGAGCGAATGAGCGAAGAAAGGAGTATAAGGAGAATATACGATGCAAATGTGAATGGTAGCAGAAGTCGGGGACGTCCGAGGAAGACATGGCACGACCAAGTGAATCAGATACTTGAGTCGGGCCATGTCAAGAGTCAGAACAATAGAAGAGTATGTATGAGACGATGTATGAATGTGAATTAGGCAAGGTGTGTGTGCCAAAACCGAGTTGTTTGGCGGTCCGTCCTCTCTGCCTACCCCTGCGGGGAAACGGCGTGATGGTTAGTTAGTTAGTCTACACGGAACCTTTTGCACATTATCTGTTCGGTGGTGATATACGTATCCACAGTCTGTTTTACGCCTTTTTCAAATTCTTCTCTCTACAGCGGTTATTTTCAGTTCATTTCGTTTGTTTCTGATGACAAACTTAATATAAATGGTAGAACTTCTACGAACGTAATAATGGATTTATTATTCTCCGGAAATTAATTCTGTTACAGATATTTTCGTTAGTTTCTCAAGATTTTTTCGGTATTCTGTTATATTATGGTTGTACCGCTGTTAGTAAAAGTTATAGAATTCATATCAATGATACTCCGAAATTGATTACTTCGTTTATTGTTAATCGAATACAAATATTACGGGTACGCGTTTACTAGTTGCGAACTGAGATGTGAGAGAGAAATCAAACTAAAACAGGGGCTTTTATACTTCTATAATATTATATCTGTCTCGATCTACATTGACGGAGTCAAGCAGCTGAATTTATTTTCCCACACCCAACTGTCTTTATTTTTAGTGTATCTGCGAATATTTTTTGCCAAAATAACAAGTAATAAATAGTCTAAAATATTTTAATACAAATTAGCAATCTACTACCATTACGTGTCACGGAGAATAGTTATATTTTAACATGAATGTGGATGGTTGTTATTTAATCTATTTATTATCATCTTGGTACATCATATCGTTACGTTTTATTTATCTTATCTCTATTCATATTTTGGTTATATCTTGTTATTTCTAATTATTGTTTACATCTACAAAGTGAAAAACTAATCTTAACTGTGAATATTTTTAAGTGGATTTTTTTACATTTACGCTTTTTCACAAAGTTAATCTTATAAAGTTTTCTTTTTAAAACTCTGTTAATGCTCCACAATCATAAATAATAAACAAAAAAATCAAACGTTATCATCTCCCTTGGAAGACTATATTTTGTAAATATCTCAAAGCCAAATATAATATTGAAAATTATATTTAAAATAATTGACAAGCATCTAAAATGTCAACGTTTTACTAACGAATTTTCATGTACAGTATTGAAATGCGTTCAAAAATAATAAAACTTTGTAAATACTGCACATTGCAGTGCACCTGAAGATATTCATGATTTCACTGAACTGTTATTGTAGTTGGTCGTATCCTAAGGGATTTAGATCATGACTGTTTTAATTTTGGAGAAAACGTTTTAAAACAATGCACCATCTTTTCAAAGTGATTTCAATTAATCAATATTACTTAAATTATATAGGAAACTTTACATATTAATAAATAAAATAAAATAAAGTAGTTGTTAACAAAAAACTAGAGTGGTTAAAACACATCTACAGTAGTTAAAACACAAATACAGTGGTTAAAACACAACTTCAGTGGTTAAAACACAACTACAGTGAATAAAAAACAACTACAGTGGTTAAAACACAACTAAAGTGGTTTAAACACAACAACAGTGGTTAAAAAACAAGTACAGTGGTTGAAACACAACTAAAATGGTTAAAACACAACTACAGTGGTTAAAATACAACTACAGTGGTTAAAAATCTAACAAATAGGTATACTCATATTTCTGAGTACACTGTCATTCACAATACGTAACATACGATATTCAAATTGTGCTTTTCAAGAGAAAATTATTAACCAAATCACTACATAAATCTCCCAAGATCAATAATTGTATAAACTTGTATATTTGCGAACACCGAAGACTCATACGAACACATCGTAGAATGAATGCAAACGACCTGCCTTTGGTCGACGCGTCCCTCAGCAAACAAAGAAGTCCTTAGCGAGGACTAACCCGAGGGACTGATTCAAAAAGCAATTACAAGAGGGCGTTTGCTTGCTTTTATCATTATGACCGGCCGGAGAGAGCTCAGCTTTTTAAAAAATACGATTTTAAACACATTTATAAGCACATTTAACGGTTTTATTCTGCAGCGATGTCAAGGGAGGGTCGTCCTTATTCTTAGGAATTTTTTCTACATCTATCTATGAAGAAATTTTTATAAAGTAGGAAGTTGTTAAATTAAAAAAAAAAGAAAAAAAATATATATGTGTATATAAATATATTTATCCCTAGAACAATGCATTGTGGTCTGAAAATATAAATATAATTGTACTCAGAGTATACGTATTTAGCTTCGTTTTACACAGTTTCTTTTAAACAGTTAGGTTTAACTGACATAAGGACGAAACGATACTCAAAAAACTCGGAATCTTGACCAGGTTAGAAAAATACGCGTTTACAAAAATATGCGACGCGACGGCCGGGCCCCGGCAGCCTAAAGGAGCGACCTACGGTTAATTTGCCCTAGCAAATCTGAACTTAGTCCAGTGAATAAACTTGTGATTTACTGTGTTTAGTATCGCACATAGAAAGGAGGGGCGTTCATAAAAATATAGCTGTTTCACACGTACACATATAATTTGAATAGCTATCACTTTCTAGTGCGTTTCGTTCCATTTATTTATGAATCTTGTTATTTGTAGCCATTTCATTCTCAAATATTTGCTGTGACTGTTCTTTCTCATGCGTTTCGTCATTCGATTTCAATCATCTAGAAACAGTAAAGTCGTATATTTTGGTTCGATTATTATGAACATAACGCGTCTTTGTATTTATGACAATTATCAGGACTGAGTCATTTAGATACTTGCAGAGATGTGCAAAATGGGTACACAAAACCATTTGAAATGCAAAATGGAAATGGGTCAAAACTTTTCCATTTGAAAATGCAAAATGCAAAATGGTTTTTAGAAAAGCATTTCAAATGCAAAATGCAAAATACCTATTTTCAAAATGCATTGAAAATGCAAAATGGTTTCTAAGGTCAAACAATTAAAATAATTATAGAATTTTTAAACAGTTTTGTCATTTAATAATGGACATCAATGTAGAACAGACATATTACATGATGGTAAATCAAAAAATGCCACGACTACGGATTATAAACCACAAAAAATTTGCGCGGGACAAATGTTGCCAACGTAAAAACATAGAAACTGATATCTAACATTTAATATTACAGCGTCATGACCCCATGTTCAGTATTTGAATCAGTATTTTTCGTAATGGTATCACTCAATTGCCAGGGCTTCTACCAGGGAGCAACTTGACAAATGTAAATTACACAGGTCTGCAAATTGACATTTAATTTTTTTTTCTAAATGGTAATGGTTGAATTGTATGTATTTCGGTATGCTGAATTCGAGAATGCCATCCATTTCGACCCATCAAAATATAGGGAAAACCCGCCTTACACAACTTCTGTAGGGAAAGTTCAAAAGAAAAAAAAATCATAAAATTATACAAATTTAATTAATTTTAAGTCTTAATATATTTTATTTACATTATATACAATTATAAATCTTTATGAAATCTGCTTTTTTATTTTGGAAGCTTCGTTTTGTGCTTTTTCGTTTGTGGGACGTTATATTTTCCCTATGCAGCATCCAGCAGTAGTCGCCCATCATATTTGTATCTCATCGACCTCGATACCTTCTCTCCATTTTTCTTTGATATCTTGGTGATACCTCTCACCTTGCTCTCTAACTGCACCAACATTTTCCGGGAAGTAATCCAAATGGGAGTTCAAAAAATGGAGTTTTAAACTCATTGAGCATCCCAGATTTTTAAAATTGAACAACATATTTTCTACGATATTTTCAAAGTCCGGATCCTTCTGATTACCTAGAAACTTCGTAACTACATCTTTAAAAGAATTCCATGCTGACCTCTCAACATCGTTCATCACATTTTCAAAGTTGTTATCTTTCATCAGCTTACGAATGTCAGGACCAACAAAAACTCCCTCCTTCAGCTTTGCTTCAGACAGACCAGGAAACTTGCTTGAAAGGTATTTAAATGTCTCGCCATCTTTTGGCAACGCCTTCACAAACTGCTTCATCATCCCAAGTTTGATATGGAGCGGTGGTAGAAGAACCTTTTTAGGATCAACCAAAGATTTAAAGTGCACGTTTTTCTCTCCGACCTTCAATGTTCTTTTCGGCCACACTTTCTGGTTCCAGTGTTTAGCTTTGGCACGACTATCCCATTCACAAAGAAAACACCAAAACGAAAAGATTTAACTTTACCTTTTGACCACATTTTAAGTCCTTCAACACACCCTGAACAAACTCCATGCGGGGCCCAAGATTTGTCCTGGTCCCCTATCTTCACACCAAAATACCCAAAATATACTTTTTTTTATGAAATCAGTAATATTTAGTTGTTGTTTTTTCACTACAAATTCACCACAAATATAGCAAAAACTCTCAGAAGAATTTACACAAACTCTTGAAGTCATTTTTGAAACGCACGTTACGAAAGTTGGAGCAGAAATAAATTAATGAAAGGGCATAGAAGGGAGTGGGCACCTTGGGAATTCCGGCATTCTCTCATAATACTTACTATGGAAAATCCCAATATAGATATATGATTCAAAGCTGACTAATTTTATCGTCGTGAGTTACTAAATGTTTTGTTTCAGTCTATAAAACTTAAAATTATCTTATAATAAGTTGTAAATAATAAAAAATATATATTTCGGCAATAAACCACGTTTGATAGGCAATCCCACAGTATTTTGCGTTTTGCGGAAAAACCTTACGTGATGGAATTTTTTTGATAGTTTTCCCGAATTCAGCAACTAAAAAAAAATGGGAATTACCTCTTATTTCAATGGAAAAAAGAGCGGAGATTGTAGGAAGAATGTTGCAAAAAGCATTTAAAATGGAAAATGCATTGAGAAAAGCATTTAAAATGCAAAATGCAAAATGGTTTTTAGAAAAGCATTTAAAATGCAAAATGGAAAATACCCATTTCGCATTTTGCATTTCCATTTGAAATGGATTTATTTCAAATAAAGTACATCTCTGGATACTGGATCATCTGGATCTGGTGCTTGTACCCATATTGTATGCAGTTGGCAATACTTTGTCAGAAATGTTAGATGGGTTCAACTGCACGGAGTACACTCAAAAAAGGCTTGAATAATATACCTCATAAACAAATATTAATGTTAGCTTTTATTATTATTTTGCTTGTGTTCTATTTTATAAGTCTTTCAACTAATTTTATTTCTTTAATAATGTTTCACTAAAATATTATATTATATCGTTTGTTTTTAAAAGCCCCACGGGCATATAGTATAGATAAATAAAACACTGACGAAGCTATTTCAAGCAATGTTTCGATTACTATCGTAGTGGTCTCTCTCTAGGGCAGATTTGAGAAATCTACCATTTTTTAATTTTACTGGCACTGGGATTAGCTGTCGTGAAAGCATTTAAGATTAGAGAGTTCTTCACCTCAAAAAAAAATCACGGTAGGATAAACGTAATATCCTCCCGCTAGAAAAGTCTTTATAGGACACGGTGTTAGCCGTAGTTTTAAATCCGCCTTTTAGTTTGGAGAAAGATTACTCTTTCAGTAAATACAGAGTAAGTTAATTTTTTCTATACCTATTTTTTGTAAATATCCCGTCAATTGATAAAAAGTTCTCCACGAAAATCTTAAGGTTTTGACAGTCACTTTAAATATCTCGCTGATAGGGACCTATACGAGTATTTAGGTGACCAGCTCTGAATAGCCAGGTACTTCCTCCACCACACCTCTTTCCAACAAATAATTTTGAAATTTTAGAAAATAGAAAACTTGTCACAATCAGATATAATTAATTAGCAAAAAAAAATTATAAACCCTCTTTTAAATATTTTCCCACTCAACTGGTCTTTCCCGTCTAACGATATTGTAAATCCTAATTCCGATAAACTCCACCCACTCTTACCCCTCCCCCCTCCTGCCACGTTTTCTTTGCAATTGTAATCTATATGTAATTTTTTAGTTCAGTGTATACTTACTCCTGATGAGGTGAACTTCGTTCATGAAAAATGTAGAGGTTGTATATAATAAAGAGATGTAAACAAAGTTATTTGGGTTTTAATAAAATAAATAATGCCATCACAAAGTAATAAGCTTCCTGAAGAAATCTTCTTATTAAATGGTTGTTAATAGTCAAGTAATTTTCCATAACTATGTATATTGTCAGTTGCACATTTAAATATTCGCGCCAGTTATTTGGTTCGTTCTTATACCGCCAGAGGTGCGCTCTGTCGGCCATCAGCGAAACTATAGCTGCCGTGCGTATCGGCCATTTTCAAGGGACGCGTGGTTTTTTACAAACGTCAAACATTATCACGTAATTGTGGATAATTTTCATTGTAATGTAATTAATCCAATGGATTATTAAATTTTTAAAACATATTTTCTTCTTTTTCTTAATCTAAAACAATGTATATATATAATAGAAGCTTTGAAGAAATCTTAAAGTGGTAACTAAAAGTACGTAAGTTGAAGTACTTTCGATTTTTGTAGTTTTAATACAAAATTGTCACGCATCGCGTAAGTATATAGCCTTAATTTTAAAAGTTCCAAAATGGCCTCGTGCGTGATGAGAAAGACAAATATTAATCAAATTAAATTTACTTGCTCGCCCCGAGATTACTAGACAGGAAATCTTACCCATCGACAACGGAGACCGTCAATTATGTATACAAGGTATCCGGGGGTAAAGTGCACTAACTTTGGGAGGTGATTCTATATGATGATAGAAGTGAAAAAGATAAATAGCTTTTCAAAATTCCATTTTTTTTCTCCCATCCTATAATATTATGTAGAATCATCCCCGAAGTTAATGTACTTAACATCCGGACACCCTGTATATTATATTGAATGAATAGCTAAAAAAAGGCAAATATTTTAACAAAAAAGAGAGGTAACAACCAGTAGCGTTTAGCTCTAAGAAGCGTTGAAACAACGCACTCCCGATATTTTAGTCAATCTAAAAATAATAATTTTCAACCGATAAGCAAATAAGAGTAATAAAATTAATACTATGAAAGTATTGAGTTAAATTCGTTTTCGTTATTTGTATCACGTGTCTTAAGTCACGTGGTGCGAGCGAATTCCATATCGCTCATCGAAAAACGTCACCCGGGACCATCAATTATCTACACGCGCAGAGCGTGGATGTCGACCAGAGTATTAAAATTTCTCCGAAACATGAACGGCGCTCGCCAATGCCTCTTAAGCTTTTGGTAGATGGCGCCACTTGAGTTTAAAGTTCGCTTACCGATCATTCCAGTGCGTAGCTTCAAGCTTCAAAATTGCCAATTGCTAGCATCTTTCACCGCTGAAGATTTACCTAACCTGACATAGGGATGGATCGGCCATATTTTTAGTGCACTACCCATTTTACTGAGTACAAGCCGCCACTGGTAACCACAACTGGACTCATCGGCAGTACCATACGCAGGTTAATTAAGATCATCAAAATAACAAAGGGTTGTTTAAGGGTTTTAAAATACATTCTAGTGAAATATAACGAGATGGTTTCGACCCGCGACGCACTTATATATGTAGATTGGCAAAGTTAATCCAATGGAAACTGATGAGGCATTAAGAGATTTGTAACTGCGGCGATAATATTCCGAAAGATAACGGCGCCATTGTTAAGGGAGGATTTAGGTATCAGATTATTAGATTTATTTCATCGAGATGGAAAATTTCTTGAATATAGCCCTTTCTTCCGTACTTTGCTTTTATTCGTCAAAGCGTGTTATGTAGACATGCAATTTTATTCTTACGATGATCAGTTAATACAAGGTACCTTTATTATATTTATTACTAGTTACTCGTAATACTGATAATAATAATAATAAATCTATCAATGAATTTATATTTAAAAATGCAAAAATCAGTCATTTTAAATACATGTAGGATTACGAAAGATTTTTTAAATATTTATATTGAAGGATCAGTAGGATTTATAGGTCCAGTTAGGAGTTCTACCGAGCCGAACCCTCTGATATGAAAATATCTGAAGTCGGTGAATTATTTTCCCATTTGATCTCTGGTGAGTTGACGTGTTGTTCTTGTATTGTTTTGTATTTATTATGCTTATATTACTTGCATAATGTGGATTGACTAGATGATCATTTGTGTAAAAGTATGTGGAAGGGTTTAGTTTTTCAAGATTTAACCCGGACAAAAAGTCAAAATAAAAAAAGCCAAGATGAAAACTGTGAAAATTAGTCTTTAAAAAAGTAATATTTCTACAGACAGAAAGAAACGGATGATGCTATGTATATACAGGGTGTTAAGGAACGTACTTCAGCTACTTTAATCAGTGATTCTTTAAATTATTTGGAGTAAAAATAGTAATTTAAAGTTTAAATAATAGTGTTGCCAGATAATCCTGATATTTTTGTTATTTGTTTTTGGGGTGTTATGCCGTGTTGCGCTAACTCCTTCTTTAGCCAACGTTTCGGACAGCATTGCAGTGTCCATCATCAGGGCAGATGTGTTATTTTGAATAACACATTTTAAATAACACATCTGCCCTGATGATGGACACTGCAATGCTGTCCGAAACGTTGGCTAAAGAAGGAGTTAGCGCAACACGGCATAACACCCCAAAAACAAATAACAAAAATACTTTTGGCCGTGAAAATCTTAAATCATATTTAATCCTGATATTACATTATTGTAATTTTTATTTTATTTATTCATTTATATTTTCTTACATACAGTTTACTTTATAAGTACCAGTTATACAAAGCTGTTAATAATTATAGATATTTTGTGAAACCTCACTAGGAGAACCTGCGCAAAGGTTAAAAAGTGTTATTATGCAGTCATGGGTATAAAGTTACCTGATTTGTGTTTCCGAACTTTGACTATACAGTTGATTGATTTGCGTTTCCGAAAATCTGCCGCATAATATATCCTGAAAATAATATGAAATACGTATTTTTGAATTATATTTTACATAAATTTAATTAAATTAAATGAATACATTACATTACAACCGAAATAATACTGTAATGGTGAAATATTAAATAAATTTTCATAATTAAACGAAATTGAATAAGTTGAACTGTAAAATAAATTCACTATGTTTTTTCAATAACCACAGTTAGTTTAAAACATTTTTCCCTTACAATTTCAAAAACCTCCACTAGAATATTTTTTCTCCTTTTTTAAAACGCATTCAAATGTCTTTGCAGGCAATCTTCGTACATATAATACATGGGACCGTCCTACAAAGCTAAAATATTCTTCCGAAATGAAATTCCGTAACAGCCACCGTTCCTTTGAGCTTGCAAGAATGTCTAAGCTTTGATGAAGCGACCAGTTTGAGAATAGTGTCTCCATTGTTAACAAGATTTAACAAGTGCAGCATCTTAAATGTTCTCCGTTCTTTCTCGAGATTATGGAGATATTTATAAAAGACCTCTTTCTGTCTAGACGCCGGGCTTTGTACAAAGCGGTTATGATTTTGAAAAGTGGCTTTTACGTACGTATTGGTAATTCCAATTAACATCTACAAAATTTAAACAAATAAATATAAAATAAAAATAAATTATATATTTATTCAAATCATTAACTTAATGTAATTTTTTATACAATTTGACACCTTATAAACTCTAATAGCGCCACTTCCCAATTCAAACACGAGAAATTATTTCTCAATGAAATTGGGCATTTTTCGTTAAGAAAACCCCGTTGAACTATATGCAAGTTTTAATTCTATTGTGTATTATGTAATAATAATAATATTTGGCTAATTTATATACCGCAGTTTTCGTGAGAAATCACCTCAAGGGCGCTGTACAAATATATTTCTTAAGTAGTTAATACAAGAAATACTGACTTAAAACTAATGACTTACCCAAAGATATTAGAAGAACGAGATATGCTATGAGCAGTTCATACTGTGTGGAATTGTTTTGCCGAGTGTCGCCGGTTTTGTTCACCAATACTACTGCACACCTTTGCTTACGCTAAGGTATCCGCACTAATACATAGAACAGATTTCTGTACGTACACGTCCCGATACCGTTCAAAGTACCCTAATTAGGTAGTACTCCGCCTACGGTCCGGCGGCCAACATAGCATATCTCGTTCTTCTAATATCTTTGGACTTACCTCTGAGACTTATATCTGGTGACTTACAAATAAGGTCTATAACTACTATCTTAATGAAATAAATATTTTTATATGTACCTATAAACTTACAAATAAAATTAACATTTATTTTAATTTTTTTATATATCGGCAATATAAAGTAATGTAAAAAAGATACAATATTAAGTAACATAAAGATATAAAGTGATGTAGTTTGTTCTCAGTCCTCCTCACTAGGTATTCCTGTTCCTGTTGTTGTATGTGTGTTGATCATGATTTCCTCATCTTCTAATTTGTTGGTTCCCACAAATATAAAATAAATTAAGCAAAAAGTATTTATGTTTGTTGTCTGTAGGTTACGTTGGGATTACTTCATAAATTTAATGATTTCCTCATCTTCATGTTTGGTTAGCCATAATTTGATGTCTTTTTTAAACTTTTCTATATCCATGGTATTTTTAATTTCAATAGGAAGGGCATTATATAATTTTATAGCATGGAAATAGTGGTTCTTCTGGCCAAAAGATGTATTTAATTTTGGAATGTTTAGTAGATTTGAGGATTTCGTCCTTGTAGTGTAGGTGTGTTGTTCGGCAAGGTACTCATATTTTTCTTTAAAATTGAGTAGTACAGTTTTTTTTTTAGTACAGATTAACAATCTAATTTAACTAGCGCCGAAAGAAGAATGAAGTTCAATTATAATAGGGTATTTTTATAATTAATTTTTAATGTTATCTGTATATATAATATATAATGAATGAATTTAATCGTCGATCTTGAACGCATTTAGATGATTCACCTGCCAACTATAAAATTGGAGGCAAACCAAAGTTGATTTTTTCAAACGATGAATTAGAAACTTCCCGAAGGATCCCTCTGGATACATTTGAGATTTTAGTAATACGTTCATCCGAAATAATTTAAATAAACCCCACGGAAAAATCGATTTTCTAGGCCTGCTAGAGCAAAGTCGACACTCCCACCATTACGCGCGCCCAGCCGCGCGCTCATATTGTGTGTACACGACTTCGTCACTTTGGTCGTTAAGATTCCCACTTTATTTTAGAGTTTTGACAGGAGCAAATTCGACAGCATGTCTGCCAAATTTTTGTGCACGGTTGCTACAATTACGTCGTAAAGATTCTGGATGTATTTTAGGGTATTGTCTCGTTTTGATATTTCATGATATTTAATAAAAACTATCAAAAATGCATCAATATATAAACCGTGCGGCCAAAATGGGTAAAAAAAACACCCGTTGCTTCTGAAACAGATAAGTATTAATGCATTAAATATTAAAGTTCTCTGGAACGCGATCGAATCGGGAATATAGCATATATAATAAAAATAATGTTAAAATGCTGTTTAAGAGAAGAATGTTACGAATGCTTTTTATTGGCAAAATGTAGCATACGATATTAAAATCAAATATCCGTTTGTTATCAATATTCCGTGTGGAACTGAGCCCCTTGTATTTGAAAATCGTTTCCTGGCGGCAAATATTGTATTATGATCATATTATATTGTGTTGCAGTAGGTATTTACATTTCAAAGAATCTTCCACGTGCTCTTTTCTAATTTTACACACATCTATGAATATATATACAGGGTTTTCCAATAAGAGGTGTTATTTTGAATAGCCCGCTATTTCGGTAGATGTTACTTTTGAAGCTGTCATTTTTTGACATTTGACAAGTAGAAACTACGCCATTGATAAAAATGGAATGATACACGCTTCAACAACGCATTGAAATTATTATAATTCACTTGAGTGAATCAAATGCAAATCATCTTGAGTGATGAGGGCATTTCCACCTCGGTGGCTTCGTCAACAAGCAAAATGGCTCGGAATACCCAAGAGTTATTGTTGAAAAGCCTCTATATCCTCAACGTGTGACTGTTTGGTGCGGTTTATGGTTCGGCGGAGTTATTGGACCTTACTTTTTCGAAAATGAGGCTGGAGCAACAGTTACGGTGAATGGATTGCGCTAGATGATAAATGATTTTTTATGGCCGGAATCGGATGGTATTGATCTGGACAACGTTTACTTTCAACAAGACGGCGCTACGTGCCACACAAGCAACGAAACCATTGATCTTTTACGATTGAATATCAAAATAACACCTCTTATTGGAAAACCCTTATATATATATATGAATGCATATCTTGAAAGGGTAAATTATCTAACTTCCCGACATCCGATCGAGCTGAAACTAGGAAGATCGGATAAATGTAATTAATTACTATTTTTTTATCATTGTCCTTTCTTAAATAATAAGATTATATGTAAGTCCAAACTGCTAACAACTGAATGTCACCCTAGCTGTCTTTATTATCTGCTTGTTTCTTCTTGGGAATAATGATTAATAATTGTTATTGTTCAAATACTGTCAAATTACCTATTTGGTAGCTCAAATACATATTTGTTTCTTTTTTTTTAAATATTTTGTGTTTGTGATAACTCCATGTTTGCTTCATTCAAATGTAAATTGTTAACCTCGATACAGACTTAGTCCCAGTGAGGTAGATGCAATAAATAAATAAATATCAATGAAAATGCATTCTGTCACGCTTGCTTAGTAATCACGTAAACACACGTAGACATATACTCATTTTTACACATTTCTCTGAAATAGGCATAATATGACATTACATCAGTAATACCCGAAATAAATGTCGGATCTACCCAATTGGGATTGGCTCAGTTGTTCGCGCGGTTAACCCAGTCCTCGTGGAAGAAGGTTCTATTCTCAGTCAAACCTACAAAAAAAAATGTATTTTTAAATGCATCTATATACTAAGTTTTATAGTAAACAATTTTTTTTTTGTTTTAACGGGTTGATTTTTTGTGTTATAATTTTTCTAAAACTCATTTTCTAACCGTCATCTTATCTAAAACGTATAAATAGAATAGACTGAATGCTGTTGAAATGAGATACCTTAGGCGTATGTGTGGTAAAACCATGTATAATCGTGTGAGAAATTTAAAGAGTGCAAATTGGGATGTAAACATAATGAGTAAGATTAAGGGGGTTTTTCACTATCTCTGATTATGTTCTGACCAAGCACTAATCCGCGGATTAGTCATTTTTTCGTTTTCACTATATCTGAATAACGCTAACGCTCGGGTTAATGTTAGATTTGACTAATCAGTGCTCGAACTTCACGTTAGGCGCTATTCCTCGAATCAAAGATGGCGTCAAAACATTCCGAGTTTAACAGCTGAGAAGTGAGTCGAATTTTGTAGAATGAATTTGAAAGCTTGTATGATCCATCCTGAATTATTTGATTGTGTTCAAAATAAGAAACAATGTATTAATTCGGCACGAATCTATCTAAAATGACCTGATAATCAACATAACATAACCAAAAAAATGCACACTTCGCGGTGTGCGGACTGTGACGCATGACAGCCGTGGCAGTAGATGGACTAACTGCAAACATTTTGCGATGTTGCCAGACTATTTCGAGTGTTATCTATCCGGAAGCTCGAAACAATGGTGAAACGGTGGCCGTTGAATAACGAAGTTATTCTGAACTTTAAAGCCAGCCAACGGATAGCTATTCAGATATTTAGCCCGACATAGTGAAATACCCCCTAAGAAAGGGATGTCTAGATGGTTTGGGCATGTCTTGTGAATGTGAGAAGAAAGGAGTGTAAGAAAAATATATCATGCGAATGCAAATGGTAGCAGAAGTCGGGGACGCCCGAAAAAGATATGGCACGATCAAGTGAATCAGATACTTGAGTTGGGCTATGTCAAGAGTCAGAATAATAGAAGAGTATATATGAGACGATGTATGAATGTGAATGAAGCAAGGAATGTGTGCCAAGACCGAGTTGTTTGGTGGTCCATCCTCTCTGTCTACCCCTGCGGGGAAACGGCGTGATGGTTAGTAAGTTAGTTAGTAAATCATTTGATAAAAAGAAAATCTAGCAAATTGACCAATTTACTATAGAAACCACTACCCTTTATATTTTAGACTGGAGAGACGTTTAAAAGCTCACTATTTATCATAGTTCGCAAGTCCGGTAATAAATAGGGGAAAAACCGGAATTTTGCTTTTGAAAGTAACAAAATATTTTTCAAATTCACATTTTTAAAATATTCAAGTAATATGTTTTCAAAATATTCTCGTTCAACTTTCCTTCACAACTAACCGCAGATACTGACAAAATTCATCAGAAAATAACCACAAATTAATATTGTAGATTCGATAAAATATTTTGACTGCGCAGGAGGCAGAATACATTTTTCCCATTTTGTTAATTTAATTTGCATTCGGAACACTTTTTAATTTTGTGGTCAAAGTTCGAAAGATAATATGTATTAAAAATGGGACTCACAATGCACAATATGTTAAATTAAATTATCCATTTTTAAATGTGAATACGGCACAAGAGACCCAACCTCCTAACAGTTATGAGCCAGAGAATCTACGGCATTCCCAATTGGAATGAGTTGTGCGTCTGAATATCGACGGGAGGGAAAAAAGATGGGGAGGAGGAAGATGGGAAGTACCTTGCGATCTGTTACCTGCTATCTGGTTACCAAACAAAATATTATTAAATATAATAATTTAATTTGAGCCCATTTTTAATTAGTTTGTCATATTTTTTCAAAAATAATCTATATTTTCCATTACTTTCTAAATTTATAAAAAATTCTAATACGAGAATATTATTAGGTAAGCAATCATGAAAAAAAACTTGAAATCCCTTCCACATGAATTTGAATCTAAACAAATATGTTCCATTTAGCCTAATAGATTAGGGCTCTCTCTCACTTACACTAGCCTGACATCGTTTATCTCCATCCCATTTGAATTTTGTAAACACAGTTTTGTATTGGAAATTTTTGCCTCAATAAGGCAAATATTTGGATCACGAAACAAATCCCACAAGGCGTTTCATGTGCTATTGTTTAATCTATATCCAATACTTTATATGTTTACAATTATTTGATCCCCTGTCACATTTGATATTTTTAACCAAACTTTTTGCGGATGAGTAAGTGTAGGTAAGTAGATAACTAATAAGTACTGTAACTTATAAATAGTAATTAATGCAAAGTGTATCTAGGAACTTCCCGTAGACAAATACAGAGAATAATCTTAACTGTGAACATTCAAGTTTGAACGTTGTATCATTAATCTAAATCGTGGAACCTTGAACATTCAATCTTGAGTATTGAATCCTGAGCTTTGAATCAATATCCTTGAAACATGAGCTTTGAACCAGGAGCTTTGAACCATGAGCTTTAAGCCTTAAACATTGTACCGGTAATCTTGATCCTGGAACCTTGAATTTTCAACCTTGAGCATTGAACCTTGAGCTTTGAATTTTGAATGTTGATCCATTTAATCTTGAACTGTGAGCTGTTATCTATAAAATTTGCACCATCAATCTTAATACTGAAAGCCTGAAATTTCGATATTAAATATTTAACCTGGAGCTTTGTACCATGAACTTTGAACCTTGAGCTTTGAACTTTAAGCCTTGAATTTATACCTATAACTTTGATCTTTTAACTTTTAAACTTGCGAATTTTGCGAAACGTTGTGTTCAACTGTTTCGCTGCTAGATTTTTAACTGTCTCGGTAAAATAAACTGTACTAATAACAATTACAGTGACAGCATATTTTAAGTAAAAGATCATTGAGGTACACTTCTGCACATTTCAAGGGGTATGGCGGATGTTTCCTTGATAATTCGGGTCTTCAAGTCTTCTAAACTGTGGAGACAATGTTTGAAAACTTTCTCTTTCATATAACCCTACAGAAAAAGTCACACGTGCTTAAATCTTGCGAGCGCACCGGCCATCCCACGTCACCCCTCAGAGACACAAGTCGAGCAGAAAACATTTGTCTCAATTTTTTCTTAGAAATCCGAGCTCTGTGTACTGTAGACCCATCTTGTTGGAACCACCAACCAGATTAGTTTCGCGTTGCAATTTGTTGCTGCAAGAAAAGCAGCCCAAAACTTCAGAAATAGACTACTTCAGTGTATAGCTGCTGAAAGTCGTCATCTATTCAAAACTTAATTAAAAAAATTGGGATTATATACGAATCAAAATAAAAAAGTTTATATGTTTATTAGTTTTTTTATACCACCCCAAAACCGGGTCATTACTTCTTCCCCATCCTGTATTTTACCCCTAAATAACAATATACCATCACTGCTGCAAGTAAGCAATAGAAACTTTCCATGTTATTTTCCAACACGATATTTATTAGAAAAAGGTTGGCACTCGGTCTTTTAAAAAGTTTTTGTAAGTCCTAAAAGTATGGGACTTGTATAGCCCTCTTATCAGATGCAATAACAAAAATATTGCCTTTATAGCGGCCTCGCTCCGGAATACATAAAATCTAACTACATTTGTAAGAGAATTTAATGCAAGGTTTTATGGGTATTCCTTAATAAAACACTTGTTTACCAGTTTTTGCATTCAGCATTTAATATACAGTTTAATTGAAATGACTCTATCGATGCTCAATCTCTTGTTTGATAGTAAAAAAATGTATGTATTCATTGAGTAACACAACTATGAATTTGTGGCAATTTCATTGCGAAACATATGTACATTATACCTTTTCCAAAACCTTCAAAAACCAAAAGCAGTGTAAGTGTAATTAAGCCGACCTTAAACTGGGCTTAATGCCACCTCAACTATAGGAACGCTGAACCAGCGGGTAAGAATCAAAGAAGTAAGATGCTTTATTTAAAAAAAAAAGCATAAAGCATCTTACCTATTTTGGTAAACAGTTAAGGTGGTATTAAGCCAGGTTTAAGGTCGGTTTAGTTAAACCTAAGCTGCGGTAGTAAGTCATTTTTTTCTCTATTCTAACCTTACATGCCACGTAATTTTAACCGCGTTTATATTTACGGGGTAGCAAATTTTATATTTATGGTTAGTTTGTAAATTAAATTATATTGATTGGTTACTTATATTGAAATCATTTCTGGGTTCAGAAAGTAAATAAGATATTCCATTTAAGCCCTCGCATACACAATTTCTAGATGTTTCTCGTTTACTCTTTAAGTTTTTAAGTTCCAAAAAAAAGTTATTTTTGAAGATAATATCCATGCATTTGTTATCGTTAATTATATGAAATTCCCTCGATAAAAAAAAAATCGCAAAGTAAGATCCGAAAATTATTTGAAATACGTTTTGTTCTGTTCTTTAAAATGTTATAGTCATGAATAAATTCACAGTGTATCTTTAAATGAAGCATTTATAGACATATTTTTGCTCTATTTCAAACGAGTCGTGTTTTATTAAATAGTTTCCCAATTTTCGCTTAATTATTATCGTTTTTTTAGAACATACGAATTGCTTATACTTTAATGTCTGACTGTTTGTTTCCTGAATAAATAAATACATGGACAATCATGCGAAAAAACTCCAGAGGTTCACAACGAGAGGGAGAACGAAGATAAAGGAAAACAATATGTCATCAATAGGACGGATCAGTAAGATGTCAACAACTACCGGCCCCAACCGAGAAAAGAAAGTAATAATATAACTAATCGCGAAATTCCATTAACTTTCTCATATTTATTTACTAACGTACTTTTTAGGGGCTATTACATAATAATGGTGAAAATTATCTATTAATACAGTACATATTTATTATATATATAACTAAACATCCTCAGTAATCTTGAAATTTGCAATAATCGCAAATTTCCATTAACTTTCTCATATTTATTTATTAATTTACTCACACACTTTTTAGGGGCTATTACATATTAATGGTAATAATTATATATTAATGCAGTACATATTTATTATATATAACTAAACATCCTCAGTAATCTTGAAATTTTCAATAATCGCAAATTGCCATTAACTTTCTCATATTTATTTATTAATTTACTAACATACTTTTTAGGGGCTATTATATATTAATGGTAAACATTATATATTAATACAGAACATATTTATTATATATAACTAAACTGCCTCAGTAATCTTTTAATCTTTTTTATTAGTTAAGTAATAAAAAAGATTAAAAAATAAAATCACGTGTACCACGTGTTATGTTCATTTTTTTAAGTTATTGGTTATGTTTTTTCCTGTTGTTACTTTTATTGTTGTTTTAAAAATAAAAAACCTTCTGTTGTCACTGTATTATTCAGTAAGTTTTGTAAAATATGTTTAAATTTATTTATTGACATGAATAAATAAAATTTGTTGTTTTTTACTCTACTGATTTGATGTCATTTTACCGTCAAATATTACATTTAACTGATACATTTCAATCTGTTTGTGTTTTTGTACTGTTTTATACAATTTAATGTGCAGTCGCTCTTTGATGTTTATACAATACTGTTGAAATTAATAAATACAATTGTATTTTGCGTATATAATGACATTGTAGCAGTAAGTATACGAAATAAATGTCAGTCCTATCCGATCGTCATTTGGCGAGATTGGTAGATTTATAGATCGAGATCCTGGAGATGCAATCCTAAGTCAAACTATTTTTTTGGGTTTTAAGACATTTAAAAATAAATGATTATACTCGTGTTAAAAAAAAACTTTGTGTTTTACAAGTTGATTTTAATTTAATTTGAATTCATATTTTCGCTGCTGTAACTCGTAATACATACTGAAACGTAAGAAATTTGTATTTGACAAATAATTTAATCTTATAGTACCAACGTTCGAAATGTATTAAACATGGATCCAAGAAAGTTGGAACGAAAATAACTAGGCACTACGCAGAGAGCCGTGGAAAGAGCCATGCTAAATGTTTCCTTACTAGATATGGCACGACTTAATGACCGTTAGAATCGCAATATCATGGAATGGCGCCCCTGGTTGGGAGACAATCAGAGTTCACCGGCTGCTGGAATAGGCTGACGATTTAAAGAGAACCAAAGGATTGGGATGGACGAGAGCTGCCAAAATTGGCAAATCAGTCAAAATTGAAGCACCAGAAGAAGATAAATGTAGTAGGTATGCACAAAGTATAGTGGAAACCGACGAGAGAATGGCCGCAGTGAAATCAGGAAAAAATCTTCTTTTAGATAGATCAATCTTTGAGACAATCGTTGTAAAATGGCGACCTTGGAAAAGGTCACCCAAGGTCGAAACTTAGATTTTTTTATCACAGTACCAACTTCTGCAATACAAAATCGAAAAATCTGTTCGACCGCGTTTTGCAAGGCAAAGGCCTTTTTCATGTCTACTGACTTGACTATTATTCTAACCCGTTGTTAGAACACAATACTCGTGCGACACAAGTGACACTTTGTAATTCTCTCCTTTTTGTATCTTGTACCAATGATTCTGTCATATATTTTATTCTTCGTCGAAGTTAGACGTATTCATTAGTCTTCTAAAGGGGGATTCTTACGAAAACCACATTCAATCCTGTAGTCGCTGCAAGTTACCCCTAAAATAACAAGAGTGCTTTGGGGTGTAAATTGGGGCAACATTGTCAATTTCGAAATTCTCGATTGAAATTCGCCGAATTGTTCGGTTGGTATTGATTTGGCGTTGAACTCAAGTCTGCGGTTAAAGTACAAATTAATCACATATGAAGAACAAATAATACTATATTTGTTCGTAGCGCAATTATTTGTCTGTAAATAAAACTTATTAATTATTGTTGTTTGTTGTTACTGAGTGTTCAGGCTTTTTAACAAAGTATTTGTATTTGTGGATGTTTTATAATTTGTTGAAATAAGGTAACAGGAAAAATAAATAGGTCTGTTCTATAAAATATTATGTTATATAATAACCTAGCAGGTAATCTAATTTGCATAATAATTAAATAAACATTTGTGTTTAACTTTTCACTACAATAGTACATATGTACAAATATAACATTATTACTTCGTAACTGTAAGGGTACGTATACATTTGCGAACCGAAACGCGAACCGTACCACGAATTACGGAAAAGGAACGAAGCAACTGCAAGCGGTGTTTCGCGCCGTTTGCGGTTGCTTCGTTTCTTTTCCATAAGTTGAGGTTCAGTTCGGCTCGCGGATGTATACGTAGCATAAAAGTGACATTATAGGTATAGTTATTAGCTTTTATTTAAAAATATACTATTTTATAAAATGACGAATTCGACATTATTAGGACCTAATAAAATCACGTAATTATGTATTGCTTACTTTATATCTACTTTAAAATACATCATAACTAGTATAACTTTAAAAAAAAATTAAAAAATTGTTCTTACAATATGCAAAATTTTGGTTACATAATAGTGGGCTCCCATTAATAATTTTTTTTTGTATTTTATAAATTAATCTATTTTATTCGTACGTAAAATTTAAAAAGCACTTATGTTTTTTACATAACAGTATTATTGATCTATCCAGAACACAACCACACAATCGTCTGTTCATAAAAATTAATGTCGTTTGTTGTTTGTTTGTTTGTTTGTTGTTGTTGGATGTTTTGGCAAAGCTTAAAAATATTTTGTATGCATCCACATAATACAGGGTGCGGTAAAACAGAGTGTACAGTTTTGAAAGGCTATTAAAAAAACAGTGCAACTTACAAAAGTGGGCTTTATTTTATTTTATATGGTACATCATGCGGTTTTATGCACGAAGTCCTGAAGATGACATCCGAAAGATAATTGCCTCCATCAGCGATACATTGATGAAGGCGATTTCTTTCCGAATTTGATCCTTGATTTTTTCTAAGGTGTGAGACCGATGTTTAAAAATATTATCCTTCATGTAGCCCCACAGGAAGAAGTGTCGAATTCAACCAGAAGGCCAGCTGTGTGGCGACGAAAGAACGACCATTTTCATGTAACGTGCGGACCGTGAAGCCCCGGTGTTGTCCGGACCAAACCATGGTAACGACTGAAAACGGCACGACCCTCCTGACACAACGAGACCCCGCTGAGGTTCCTACCCCCACCACGCGGGATGTACCAGCCCTTTGACACTGTACCGTCTATTTTGCTGCATCCTGTATCATATTATTATAGAATTTAGGTGTAGATATATCACGGATTATGTTTACCACAAACTAATCTAGAGACAGAACTGTCGCGCGTGTGAGATTTGGTGAGAACTGCATCTGACATTTAATTTCAAATTCAAATAGATGCTGAAGCTCTTCGATAATTGCACTGAAATTAATATTGATATTTGTAATTAATTTTGTATTGCTTTAGAAGAGCAGTTGGTCTATGAAAATTATTAGTAAAGTAGGTTGAGGATGAAATCTTACAAAATAAATACAGTTTAACATTTATTCAATTATCTAATTGTGCTTTTGGACAAAAAGATAAACGAAAATGTTTGGTTTAAAATTGAGAATATTCTTAGTTCCTACCGAAATGTCATTTATCCAGTTCCTACTTATTCCTAACCATCACCTTGTTTGGAAAATTATTTCAAATTTGGAACAATGCAAATTCGAGAGCATTTGTTTTGAAAAAAAATAGAAAAAGGATTAAACAACTGGAAGCAAGTTGTTGGTGTTTTTCGTGAACATAATCTTTGAAAAAGAAGGAAGCAAACTTAAAAGTGCGTAATATTGTTTAAGTATTCATTTATTTTGTTGTGTTATAATTATTACCTTGTGTGTGTAAATTTCATTGAACATATAATTTTCGTTACATAAAGGACACATGCTTGCTGTTTGTTTGCTGTGGAATGTTTAAAAATTTAAGGGTTTTTATTGTATTGTATTAATTATTGTATTGTATTGTATTAGTCCTCCACAACACAGGTGAACTCCTAGCGTGGAGGACAATGTACTATACCTTTGTAATACTAATTTATTAAGAATAAATAAAAAAAAATATATATATTCTAAAAGTTTGTTAACGGATCTTTGAAATCTGTTACAAAGAGCCTGTTGTTGATGAAAAACCATACAGGACCTATTACATTTTAAGGTCAACTAGGACACACACAAACATTCTGTCGACATTAAATGCATTTCTGTTAAGTTGATGATTCCATTTCACTCCCAACTATGACAAAATTCATTTTCAATCTCTTATGTTCAACACCGCCACGCATTAGGTGGGTAAACGCAATCACCGCCAAGACCTAGACAAACCTCACCCCATGAACCCGGGCACCCCTGCTAAGTCGCCAAACGCAGCGAACCACTTGGGGTGACCTGTGGCAAAAGTGTTGATTATCAAATAAATGGTTCCCGCAGCGGCGGTACCCAAAGCCGTTTCTCAAATTGAAAATTTAAAAGAATTAAAATAAAAATTTCATTGAAAACCTAAATTACGATAAGAATTATGTTATAATAAAGGTCTTAGTTATAATAACAACAATCTACGTATTCGATGGCAATAGTTAAAATTTTTATGAAATTAAGTGTTTTGAAAATTATACTTTACAATATTAATACGATTTTTTTGTTTGCACCTGTACAAACGCAATATTTATATGAACAACTAGTTTTGTCCGTATACAAATTCAATTCTTACAAGAGAGGCATAAAAATACAATGTTGGATTGAATTGCCGATACAGTTTTGTATTTGTATGCCTTTCTTGAAGGAATTGAGTTTTTATACGCACAAAACTATTTATTCTATACGCCCGCGCAAACAAAAAAATCGTCTTAATATTGTAAAACATAACTTGCAAAAAGCGTATTTTAATTGAATAATTAAATTAACGCCATCTACGAATATTTAAGTTTAACTTTAAATATAAGGATAGGAAAATAGAACTTCTTTATTAATAATAACATTCAATATTTTACACTATAATACTCTGCTGTACCATCTCATATTTGGACCACCAGCAGCCACTGCTGTAAAGTGCTTTTGAACAAAAAATATCGGTGAAAGAACAAATCACTAATTAACAGTCAATAAGTCATTATAAGCATCGCTAATTTCCGTTCAAAGGTAAGGCATTTTTCAAAGCTTTCGTGAGAAAGGTCGATTCCAAAAACGCCCATACCTGAGGGTAATAATTCTTTTCTAAATTCTCTATCATTAGAGAGTATTTGGAAATACCACAGACTCCACCGAAATACAACCTACTCAGCATAAACGAAAAAAGAAAGAATTAGGTAAGTCTTGATTGACCGAAGAAAAAAACGTTTGGATGAAAAACATTTTTTTTTTTTGAAATAGAAAAAAGTTTTTTAGTATTTCTACACCAATCAAGAGAACCAGCTATTGAGTTTGGTGTAGGAGTAAAAAAAAAATATTTCACCAGAGTGTATGATAGTACAGAATTTGATAGCATTGCGTAGTGTAAATATGGTTCGTAATGAAGTTACTGCATTTTGTTATTGATGTTTTTTTTTCTTGAACAATATCAAATCTTCTGAAAGACTATTAATTTTTTTTATCCCTTTTGTAAATATAATTGTTGTGCATTCGTTGTCTAGAAATTAGAAAGATTGTGTTGTTATATTTATGTTTTAATGATGAATTATCTTTGAATACTTGAAATTATAGAAAATATACAAAATCTAAACTCACTATCCTAATTTAAAATGATCAGCAAAGTAGATATTTTAAACATAATTGTAAATATGAAAGGAGGGTCGTCTCCAGGTTATGACAATATAACAGTACAAATTTTAAAATCTATAAAAAAACCATGTTGTAAAACCATTAACTCACCTAATTAATATAAGTCTCAAAAATGGAATTTAACCGTCTAATTATAAGAAAACAATTATTTCACCTATATGTAAAAGTGAAAATACCGAAAATGTATCAAATTATCGACCAATTTCTTTTATTTCAAATAAAGGCAAAATATTTGAAAAAATTGTAAAATCTCATCTAATGGAATTTGTTGAAAACAAAAAAAATACTTAACAACAACCAATACGGATTCAATCAATCAATGCAATCGCAAATCTCACATTTCGCATATACAAAAGCCTAGACATGAGCAAAACATGTGCTGGTATTTTTATAGTTCTGAGAAAAGCTTTCGACAGTATATCCCACACAAAACTTATGGAAAAATTAGATAATCTGAATATTAAAAAGAATGTAGCAAATTTTATAAAAAGCTACCTAAATAATCGCCCTCAATATGTCAAAATAAATAATGTATACAGCAATGAAGATACATCTAATTATGGAATCCCACAAGGTACGGTACTGGGTCCAATATTATTCATCTTATATGTAAACGGGATATTTTCTCAAACACTTCATGGTAATATAACTTCTTATGCTTACGATACAGTCATCATTGAAAGTGACAATACAAGGGAATTAGTAAAACTAAATGCAACAGAAGACATAAATACTCTTAAATGCTGGTTTGACATAAATTTAAAAAAAATAAATAGCAAAAAACTCACGTTATACCATTTGCAATAAAATCAAATGACGTTCCATAAAATGTTGACATAATTATACACGTAATTTAAAAAAACATAAAAGCTGTACAATAAACTGTTTAACATAGAAAATTTCAATTGAAATTAAATACTTAGGAATAATAATAGACAAAAACCTAAACTGGAAAGATCAAATAAACAAAACTTAAAAAAAAATAAGAAAATTAATTTATATATTTTTGAAAATTCGAAATTTTCTCTCATTGGAAATTCTAACATCAGTCTACCAAGCTTTAGTACAATCAAATCTCCAATATGCTGTAATCAGCTGGGGAGTTGCATACAAAACAAATATACTACCTGTTGAAATTGTACAACGTCTAATTATAAAAATAATATTGAAAAAACCAAGAGATTATCCAACATACCTAAATTTTGAAGAATTTAAAGTATTAAAATTTAATGATCTTTTCCAAAAAAACATAATGACTAAAATTATAAAAGAAAAACAAAATCACAGCTTTTTAACTGAAAGTCGTACTCGTCAAAAACATATATTTCCAACTTGTAATAATGAGTTTGGTAGATGTCTCAATTTTTGGCACTTGGAAAATTTTGAACAACGTTGCTGAAGGGAATGTAGTTTGTTTTTTCAAAATAACTTTAATAATCAGTTTTTGTACCACCTTTACAGGGCCTACAATTTTCTCATTTGCACCTCCCCATCCAATAATTCCATATTGAATTAATGAATGGACTATACTGGACTGGGCTGGAATTCCTAATGAGCTTAACAAGTTCACATATTTGTTTGTTCCATTTCATATGTTGATCTATAATTACACCGAGGTAATTTATTTCAGTAGTTTGGTTTTAAATGATACATGAGCTATTACAGATAGTTTTGTTACATTTTTTTACTGTGTGTAATTATTGCAAAATTTGTTTAAATTTTAAGGTTATTTATTAAGCAGGGAATAAAGAGTTTTTTTGCCATTAATTGAGAGATGGTTTGCCTCAAACCAGTATTTTAGGATTTAAATGTTATTATTTGCATTTTCCTTTACAATATTCCAGTCCAATAAATGTAAATCAAATAATTACTTTCTGTAGAAAAAAATCTTAATGTCAATTATACGATAGACATAATTGTAAACCGCACAAGAGTCCAAACTGCTCCCAACCGTCTGGAGCCAGTGAGACTATGGCATCCCCTCCCTCCCATCGGAGTATGTTGTGAGGCTGAGGGTAGCGGGGAGGGGAAAGAAATGTAGAAGAAGAAGATTGAGAAGTACCGGGCTATGCAGATCTGGTCACCAAACACGGCTAAAGCCATTTAAAGCAAAGTTTCATTTCAGAATAATGGTCTTCCACCAGGGTTATACTGAGTATCTTCTATTCCGGAACGTTCCACAAATATATATATTTATTTTTTATTTTTAATGAGTAATTTGTGAAATTACATAATTTAATCAAATAAAATTTGATCCCGTCACCTTCAGCTTGCTAGTCGAGAGACTTACCTCTTGACCAAGGAGGCTGTCGCAGGAGATATTATTAACTAAAATGAAAGGCCTTGGAATTATATTTGATAAAAAACATGCAAAATTTGTGCACCACATAACATACAAACAACAATAAAAAAATATTATAAGGATTTTCGTAGAGAAAAATATAATATAATATAATTAGGGTATAATTTTTTAACCTCACCATAAAATGCACATTAAAAATATCGCAGCAACGGGGGAAGGGGGGGGGGGGTATTTTCACAAACTGTGAAAACCGTTAAAAATGTGTCGAAAATATAATTTTAATTTTTTCGATTCTGGTCATTGATCTACAAAAGTGTAATTTTAATATTTTCATTCACAGTTATTGATTCTAAAAACGATCTAAAACCACATATTCCGAAACGGTTCTAACTGGTTACAATGTCATAAAAGGCTGGTAAGACGGCTGGTACCGCCATCGTACGGCATTCCAACCCTATTCTTGAACCTTAACAAGTACACAAAATAAGTAAAATAAAAATCCATTCCAACCCTATTCTTGAACCTTAACAAGAAAACAAAATAGGTAAAATAAAAACCCATTCCAACCCTATACTTGAACTTTAACAAATAAACAAAATAAATAAAATAAAAACCCATTCCAACCCTATACTTGAACTTTAACAAATAAACAAAATAAGTAAAATAAAAACCCATTCCAACCCTATACTTGAACTTCAACAAATAAACAAAATAAGTAAAATAAAAACCCATTCCAACCCTATACTTGAACTTTAACAAATAAACAAAATAAGTAAAATTAAAACCCATTCCAACCCTATACTTTGTAATGATGTGCCCTTTCTACTTCAAACTTTTTCCTTCTCTTCTTTCTACGATAAATTTTCTTTAAGTCCCATAGGTAACTTTTCCATAAGGCTTTGGTTATGTATATATCCGGGGTAGGAAGGTTCTCCCTGCCGTCTTTCAAGCCCTTGCCTCTCTCTTTATTACACACCCCTTCAAGTGTGTACATCCTAGTTTGTCTACGTGACGTACGACCTTGAACGTACTCATTTCACGTGACGGTTCAGTATAAAAAGGCTTCACCGAACGTTGTGTTGGTTTTTTGTTTCTCGGTTTAGAAACCTAGTTATCTATGTATGTGTGGTATCCCTCGGTTCTTTTGAGATAGAGTGAGTTGAATCCATTACCGCTGTGTTTTAAAATCATTTCATAAACCTTATCTTCTAAGTCGCCTGCTCCCCCAACTAACTACGTGATTCTACCTGTCATATGGTTATGTGAGTATAATAAAGTGTTAGATTTTATGTGGGTGATAAACATACGATAAATTTATGGTGTTAGTTGTCGGCGCCATCCATGTATATATTTTAGGAGGGGAAAGAGAGGAAAGAAAATGAATTTGATCAAGCTAAGATTGACTCCTCCTCTTTACCAAACAAAACCGATGGATGATAATTTGAGCAAGGCGATCGATATCTGCGTGTCTGGATATCGCAACCGGCCGGGTCTCCCCTTGTTCCAAATCGGCAACCGTCACGCCAGAATAAAGAAAACCAGGTCTCATCACCAATTTCAGAATTGCCCCAATCTCATACACCTCCAGGAAAAACTACTTTACTGAGTGTAGAAGGGGAAAACCATGACATCCCTTGTCACGAATCTAGTCGCGAAAATGTGACACGTAAGGTCCTAAGTTACGTGCCACCTCTAGAAAACGTTGTAACTCCCTCGTCGTCGGGGATTTACATCCCTTTCTAGGTCAATAACATAGATAACACACGACGATCTTGTCGACATTTAGCCTGCCTTTAGCGATAGGTTGTGTGCCTACCCATTCAGCCAATTATCATGTGAGATATATGTAAGGTCTACTCGAAATGCCAAATTTAGGATGAAGACTGTCTGTACTTTAATATTTGGTTCCAGTATTTATTTTTATGAGGTTACTAGCACCCTCGTGTATTAGGTATGGGTAACTTCTACTGAATACCTATCCTCTCAAGTAGGTATAAACGGATAATTGGTTTGATTTTTGCATTTAATTTAAAGAGGCTGCCTACCTCTCGAAAGGTACCTGTTGAGAAAAGTTGTTCGGTTGGTAGTTTTATTTCGGAGATTACCATCTCCCTCTTTTGCCTCTAGATTTGTTTTTGTGCATCCCAATTCGTAACTTAGAAAGTCAAACAATAGATGAAAAGTATTAAATTAGAAAGTCAAAAAACAGAAGAAAAGTTTTCATTTTGTTCCGTCGGGTTGCATCCGATCGCTTTCAATTCGGGCGGTCATACGCTAGCAAAACTCCCTCTTTGACTGACTGTACCTGCGACTTGTCCTATATATGAAAAGGTCATTGGCCCGTCTCTCGCTCACAGCTGTTTGATAGTCTGATTGACACATTCCCTTTCTGAAACATTATTTGGGCTACAGGTGTCGTAAACTTAGTTCCTGTACCTCGGTTGTATCCGTCTTTTAAAAAGGTCCTCTGAAATTTAATAAATAATATAAAAACTCACCCAGTTAGTCATCTCTCATTCTCAGCGTGAAGCTTACCTGGTTACACTATATAGCTAAATCACTTTAATTTTCGATCTCTCCCCTATCGGCTTCTTTCCTCATTTCAGCGAAATCCTTGCAACTTGTTCAAGGTTGGTCCCCTCCCTACGCTTATAAAAGGGTAATTAAATAATTCTGTAAATACAATTGTACCTCCCTAATCTCTGTTGGGATTCGAACCCGAGTTTATAATTTGTTTGATCCTCTGGTTTTCGGTCTCCGTGGATAGATCTCGCCAAATCAATTCCTCCCTAGACCGATTAAAAACTTGCTGCCTTTATATACGTTCACTTTGTTTTAAGACGCAATCATTATTATTATTATTTTCATGTTTTTAAGACAAGTAATTTAGTTTGAACTACACATTTACGAAATCACGTTTAATTTAACACATTTTATATTATAATCGCGATCGCCCAACCCTTAGCGCCCCTGGGGTGATCTTTCACAAAACGGCGCTCTACAAATTATCCAATTGTTATTATTGTCATTACTATTAATTGTTTTCTCACTGAGTCCAACCACCTTCACTTTACACAACCACCGGTTCAATAATATTTCACTTTAATTCAATATACAACAAAGCTTTCTAACACTATTTGAATTCACTAATCAACTGTAATTTCACACAACACTTCTGATTTGTATTCATTTCTTGGAGCTGCCAACGTACCCACGTTCAAGAACTGACTGCCATGCGATCTCTTTCTTCCTTCCCGTGGGACATATGCACTTCAAGCCCGCCTGTCATAAATCTTATCTGTTAGCTGCCATAAAAAATTTTTTTGGAGCACGTTCGTTTATTATTTATCGTTTATTTATGTGGATATTCAAAACATCACAACTTGAACCTTAACAAGTAAACAAAATGAGTAAAATAAAAACCCATTCCAACCCTATCCTTGAACCTTAACAAGTAAACAAAATAAGAAAAATAAAATTTGCAAATAAAAGCTAGGCACTTACTTACGAATGTAAAAAAGCACTCGTGTGTGTGGTTTTTTCTAGTTTTATCAAAATTGATAAAGTTTTCAAATGGCAGCGTTTGCAGTCTCAGCGTTAAAAATATTATATTCGTTTTCACACGTACACTCTACAGTTTATACGCATAAGCATATCGTACATGTACACCATACATGCCTATGTAAGTGTAACCTACACGTAGATCGTACACGTAGTATATACTTTGGTATATTCGCAGTGAATGTCGTCAGATTTCTTCACCGTGTGCTGAGAAAACAGTTCGGAAAAACTGTTCAACCTTTCGTATCAATCTATCGTACAGTTATCTGAGATTGTGAATCCATTCGGACAAGTTGCTCGCACAATGATGTCATTACGTATGGAATCACATCATATTAGTAGTTAATCATCCATAAAGTATTATCCAATAAATTTAGAAGTTTGTGATGTTCCTAACTTTCTACCTACGTAAAAATTAATGATGATTTCTTCTGTGTGATTTGTAAAATGTTGTAACATCCTGGTCATTGTCCTTCAATTTTCCTAAGCTATCGGTGGCGCCCTTTAGAAGGCATACCTTAAAAGGAAACCCTAGCTAAGCTTTTCGATCTCCATATGAAGTATACAGTAACAAGATCTTAAGAGTTATTTTCGCAATAATGCCCTTTTTCAGCGTTGTGTTATCTTTTTTGGTTTGAAATTCATATGAAGGGGATTTTCCCTATATGAACGAGGTATTAATGCATATGTTTGTGGTAATCCAGCTTCGTTTAAATTAGAGTGAGTGATCTCTTTACCATTGAAATTTTTAAAACTTTTCTTTTAAAACCGTGCGCTTAACCTACTTTCGTCCCCTACGGTACGCCTAACTCCGTAACTCTTTTTTTTCCGTAGAGCCCCTGCCTGCCGAATATTGAATTTTCCTAAAACTGTTAACGTGATAATCATTTATTTTTTTCGTAAAAGATTCCGTTCCCTTGCCTGTCCAATAACCGGGTGGCGGTATAGTTCTTCTGTCTTTACACTGTGCGGACAGGGGCGCCCTTGTGAGGTATTACACCAAATGAAAATGAAGCAGGATAAGCAACTGGAATTTCTTTCTGTAGCTGGCCCTACAGAACTGCCCCTTAAGTTCTTTGTCAGTGCTTATTTCGGTCAGTTCTTCTTGTCACATGATATCCGATTATTCAACGTTCCATTTCCATAGTCAAAATGTCCTCAAACTTAGTTTTGAAGTCTGTGTGAAGTGCATTTAAATGTTGAACGTCATTATTACCATGGGGGCCTACTCTGTATCTTTCGAAACTTCCCTGCCGCCGGTTTAACCGCGTCACAAACTCGTATTAACCCTTCCCTTACGGTATTCAAAAATTCCTCGTCCTCCGGTGCTATACACTCGGAAAATATTTATAAATTGTAATTACTTAATGCAATAAATACATGTATTGCGGAGGAATACCTAAAATTTGAACTCTGTGTTTAGTATATTTAGAGTGATATTTTATTAATTAGAGACGATGTTCACTCAGTTGACAGCACCGGCAAGAAAAGGTTAAACCACGAACTTATCGGTTTGTTAACCCGAAAATTACAGAGTAGGCCCCCTGGACGTTTTTCAAAAACAAGTTGGGAACTAGGAAAATTCGCAGCTTCCAATGTGCAATGTTTTGCTTGAATATATTAATTCTGACGAGAAAAGGAACGTAGACTCTATTTATATACCTCAATTAACAACTTTACGAAATATAAAAATACAAACATCAAATAAGTAATTTCTTAGCCTATTATATTTGTGTTAGGTCTATTGTGTCATTTACGGAACTCCTAAATCTTGACTTGAGGTAAATGGTGGTCCGCTCGTATGTACCCCCATTTGAATATCGTGGACCCCCAAATTTTTTTCTCGCTGACATAGACCCCCAGCAAGCAGATATCGACCCCTGGGGGTCGATACAGACCACTTTGGGAAACTCTGCTCTAATACAATAGTCGTCCCTTGTATTTTTTTAAAATTTTTCCGACCTTAAATAAATCTGAGAACATGAAATAGTTTCGTTATTGCACAAATTAGTATAGTATAGTACCGACATGCATAGAGTGTCGGTTTTCGGGGAATTCCCTGCCATCTCAGCTCTGGGGTCGCCTCCATCTGTTTTAATATATATTAGTTTTGTTACTCGACACTTAATTTTTTTAAAGGAAAGGAATGAGAGGGGGGTGGGGAGAAGAGGAGGAAGGAGAAGGGGTAAACTATATAAATGAAATATTTTTCAAACTACGTTGGCTTCTCTACTAACCAATACGAAAACGGTGAATGGTTATCAGAAATCAAACATTGACTCCGACGCGGCTAGACTATCCCCCATAGCTGGCAACCCATTTCATAAAGGTACCGTGACCTACGCGGATCCGTTCACGTCTGAGAGAAAACGAATTAAGTCATCACGCCATTTCCGAAATCGCTCCAACGTCCATACCTCCGGAAGATCTACTGTACTGGCTCTAGATGGGGAAGGTAATTGCATAATTGCATCATGATGCTAACGCGGAAAGTGTGTCATGTAGGTTTTGTCTGATGAAGCTTATCCCCAACGCGCTGTTAGACCTACACTCCACCTCAAAGAAGCTGTTGTAATTCCGCCAAGGGAGCGTTCCAGTTAGCTTACATCAGCTTCCCGGTCGACACCATTGGATAATGTAATAGCGCTGCGGACTTATTCTCACGTGATATCACATCGTCGCCCCCTCCACGTGGATTTTACAGACACCCCGAGGTATCTCCATTCTAGACGCCCCGACAGCGAACCATGTCCCCATTCATTACAAGGCGGCATCACAATTTTTCATTCCTCTCTCACGCCGCTCACGCAAAATGGTCCCGTTAGAGGGAATAGTTTTCAACATCCCGTTAGTCCGCTCCGTCCACGTTGGCAACCCCTATCACATGGTAGCGAGAGAAAAAAAATCCTTCTGATTGGTCCGTATTTGTGGGATACGGATTTACAGCGTCACTATCTGTCATCAACCAACTATGAAGTTTAATCAAGGTTAAAATTCGGGGATGAGGTAAAAGTTTTGCGAATGATAATACCGAGGTAATATCGGACTTGTTGAGGAATCCTGTTTTGTCTCTTTCATCCACGAAAAGACATAACTACATAACTAACATTCTCGGACCACATATCACGACTTACTACAGCATGCTACAAACTCCTGGGGTTTATCACCAGAACATGTAAACAATTTCACGACCCAGATGCAATGATAGCCATGTTTGATGGCGTCATACGAAGTAAGCTGGAGTATGCTAGTGGTGTGTGGACTCCGCACCAAACTAAGTATATTAATATGCTGGAACAAATCCAGAAAAAATTCCTCAGGTATGTCTATATGCGGATGCGTGGAACTTATCCAAGGTTCATGCACCATGTGGACTTACTTGAGGCAACAAATAGATTTAGCTTGGAAACTAGACGTCATGCAAATCTTGCAATACTTAGTTTTAACATAATCCATAACTATATTGATAGCCCGTTCCTCTTGGAATGCTATGGTTTATACGTGCCCGAAAACTTCAGCCGTAGTCGTCGACACGACTTATTCAAAATACCATACGGCAGAACAGATATTCTAGCACAACATAGCATGACAAGAGGAATGGTACTATTGAATGAAATCTCAGAAGCACTAGATATATATAATTCTTCTTTAAATAGCCTAAAGTTTTTTTTGTATAATAATTATCTTCATAGGTGTTAAGATTGTCAAATTGAGAATTGTACAGTAATTGGATAATCTATCTGTTGTGCAATAAATAAAAAATAAAAAAAAATAAATTTATAATGTGCCAAACATCACTTGAAAAATGTTAACAAAAAAGCTTTAAATTTATTTTATCTTTGCCCATTAATTTTAATGGATTTTCTTCCTCCTATATCCACCATTTAAAGTCTAGTGGGTACTTTAGATTAAAATTTTGTTAAATCTTTCCACTTGAATTTTAAAGAAATCGGAAACCTTTTTCTCGAGTAACAGATCTGTTGCAACCCTATCTCGCGTCCGTCCCACGTGATGCTACGCGTTTAAAAGGGTTGTGAATCCCTCAAAAATGTCAAGTTAATCAACCTTGAATCTGAGTGGCTTTTGCTAGTGCGTTCAACTATCCATTTGGTGGGAATATTTTCAAGGTCGATTTCATATAAATCAAAGCTTAAACGACACCCCTCTCTTAAGATATCCTTTGTCCTGTCAAAAGTCGTACCTCCTTCTTTTTCTCTGTAATCCGATGGGGCAATTCAATTCTTCTGACAATCCCTGATAGAAAATTCCTATCCATGTATGCAGTTCCCTTTAATTCATACGCGCCTGTTCCGATAGATGTCTCTACCATGACGGTTTATACCATTTTCCTTGGGAAAGACCTTGGTACATCACAAGTTTTAATGTTGAAAGACATCTGTGTATTTGAGACCTTATTTTTTTTAATGTATGACTCTAAAAATATAACGAAATAGTTGATTTGGTGGAGTACAGTTTGTTGTGAGTTGTGAAAGATGTAATGAATTGGAAAATGACTTTTTATTCATATGAAACAGATGCTTTGTGATGTGATTTGCTTATTGACGTTAGCACCGTAACTGCATCATGGCAGTATACCTACTCTAAAACAGCTATACAGCTAAAACTTTCAGTATTTTTAGAAGATTAATATTCTACGATGAAGTGCTAGCGAAACTCAGTCGGCGATAGGTATAAAAAAATAAAAATGGTGTTAACAAAATCATTTTAAAAAAAAAAATATTTTTGTTTTTTCATAGGAATGCGATAAAAGCTTTCTCATAACTTTAATTTCTGTGAAAACTTTTAGAATCAAAAATTTGCTTGAAATAACTTTAACTGCATTTAGTGATCAGATCTGAATAGCTAGATACTTCTCCACCTTATGTTTTCCGTGTCCTTCCCCATTCCCATTACCTTCAGCCTCACAAAGTTACCCAGTTGAGGATGGCATGTTCCTACTGGTTACGGACATTTGGAACTCTTGCGCGGTATTAAAATAAATTATTTTATAAAATTTAATGATTTTTATTCGATATTCATGAAATTATCGATATATTAAGCAGTACGGGCTTTCTCACGATATTCTTGAATTATTGTAGATAGATTAGTTAGTCATGTTGTCCATATCCGTGCTCGGTCCCCGGGGAAAAGTAAGAGTGGAAACATTTCAGAAGCATAATGTTAGTATACAGACAGAAAAACTTTAGAAAATATTTGAAGTGTCCAGAGTTGTCAGCAGCACTGTATACACAGGGTGCATGCTCCAGTTATTTCTCATACAAGGCGTGCTCAGTGAATCACGCGGCGAGACCGGATTGGCCTGACTCGAGCAGGCGGATTATTGCCAAAGGCGAGATTCGCAAACCAACTCCTTTTATTATCTCCAAATGAACATTTTACTCTAGCGAAATTCTCTTTAAAAATTACATGTTCTCTTTTAAGAAGCGCACAAAAAAAACGGAAATTTTTCTAAACATCTTAATTTCATATTTAGGCCTGAAAAACATTTTCTAATGATTTTAATTGATACTTTGTTTATCAAGCTTAATATATGTTTTGGAACATCATTTTCTTTAACTTATTTTGGAGGTTATTCCCATCAATTTAATTTATCATTGAAGAAGAAGGTAATACTAAATAGCAGTTAAACGCCCGCTCCAACCTAACCTCATCATTTTATTATACATATAAGTACATGTCAGATTTGTTGGCTAATTTTACAATCAACGAAGCGTTTGTTGCTTCCGATTGTGTTTCATGTTTTTTTATTGGGTTTGTAGTGCCTAAACTTCCTACAAACAAACGCTTATTATGCGTGAACTTTATTCAAAATTCTTCTGTCAAAATGGTGCGAAATTATTATTTACGTAAATAATATTAAAAATCAATATTTTTAAAAATCGTAAGTGCAAAGAATTGTTGTTTATTGTCGTTAAGTTGAATCAAATGTTTGTTTTCTTTTTGAATGCGTATTTAAACGGTTATTGTACATAAAGAATAAAAGCTGTTTGAATAAATGAAATTGTACGTATTTGATCAGGATTATTTCAAATGAAACACTATAAATATTCAAGCGATTGAAAAAGTCCAGCATAGATTCCTTAGGTACATTAATTTTAAATTAGGTATTCCAAGAGAATCCGTGGACTATAATTTGTTATTAAACTGGACTAATCTCGTAAATTTATCAGATCGCAGAAAAATCTGTGATCTATTAATATGATATAAAATAATTAACTCGGTCCTGGATACCCCTGATTTAATAGAACTAATACGATTTCATTGCCCTGGTCGCGCTAACAATAGACTGACTCTACCGTTCTACTATAATAACACACACACATTATCACATTATTACTCACCAATCAGTCGATTACACATTTTGGGAAATGAACATGCTAAAATCGGCGACATTTATTTTTTAAAATTAACGCAATATAAACATGCACTCAAAAATTATTTTTCCATAATGTGACTTTATTTTGATATTATTTTACTGATATTACTTTTCTACTCAGTTATATGTTTATTTATAAAAGGCAGTATAGCCGTATATGTATTTAAAATAAAAAATAAAATAAAAATAAAAAATTATGCGGCCAGTGGTGCGCTCTGTCGCCAATAGGGAAACTACTCCAGCGGCCGGTAAAGGAGAGATTGACATTTTCAAGGAACCTTAGAATGCGTGATATTTTGGGCGAAAGCTATGCGGAATTTACCCGAAACATAAGATTTGAATTTGACCAATCAGATGACCGAAACCGTCCAGACGCTAGCGTAATAATACTATCAGATTAATCTAAACGAAACATGAAACAAAACAAGATACATGAAGTAAAAAAGATAACGGTCACAACTAGGAATCGAATCAATGATCTCTTGTCTTACAGAGACAGACTTCTTAAAAAGGTAGCTGCCAAAAATTTGGGACATATTAGTTGCACGATGATATTGTTAATTATGAAATTGAAATATGACGTTTAATAAATAGTTCCCAATGGTCGAGTGGTTATGACGCCTGTCTCAGCAAGACAAAAGATCCTGGGTTAAATTCCTAGTTGTGATCATTATTTTTTTTATTTTCTGTGTCTTGCTCTATTTCATGATTATTAGTATTATCTTCTTCTTCAATTAAACTCTCGCATGTATTGAAATATCTGGAGGCAGTGAAAATATGTTATCCGTGAGTTAGTTTGTTGATGTATTTATGGAATGTTGTAGCAAGGAAGACATTTGATGGTTGAAAATACTGATTCAACAACCATATAAGGCAACGGAACTTTTGGGTTATGAAAAGAAGAATTGTATTCTTAAAATTCAGTGTAAAAACATGCCATGATTTAATTCAAATTCCGAGTGTGACTAAAAAACTACAAAAAAATCAACAAGATAGATTTGACGACGCCAGGTTTTGAACCACCTGACTTCTAGTTCTGGAACCATTGTGCTAACAAATCAGCCATGAATGTTGTTTTGCATTATTCAGTGAACCATTTGAAACTTCAACCAGTGCAGTCACTATAGCTGTGTGTAAATGTTACATTGTTTTTTTTATTCTGCATAATTTTGTGCTACGGACAAAAGTTTGAGCCTCCTTGCAGATACTGTAGATGATGGAAAATAAATATATTGTAAAATAATAACATTCACAATAAGTTAATATTCACAGGTTTACAGCGCATAATACTTAAAAATATGAGAACGTAAGAGTTTAATGACATAACATAAAAAAACGTGACATCTGTTAATCTGTTGAGATGGAATAATACCTAAGTAGGAGATATGTTTCCTGGAAGAAAAAAGTTCAGCTTAACATTACGTAATTTCCCAATGGTAATATATAAATAATATTAAGCAATATCAATTCGTTACAAGAAAAAAATTTGCTGAACACGCATAACTTTCTTCAAATAAAACTTATCTTGACTAAAGTTCAAGGCAAGACCATCGGAATTCTTTTGTGTGAAAGTCCTTTGAAATTAAACATGATCAGTTAAAACGAAATATAATAATTCCTGCAGTACGAAGGCCTCAAATCTGACATCTGTCTCTACAGTGATAACGATGATTAATCCCCTTACTAATCGTTCGAACTTTCTAGGTCAAATTGAGCCATTTACTATGATAGATAAACTGGCCATAGTTCTTAGCAATATCCATAAATTAGCTTTAAAAACGCTTTTAACGAAACGAAATTATTTAAAAAAATCCTTGACTTATCTTAACTGCTTTTCAATATTTTGCAATATGCCACATTTTAAAGCTTTCGGTAATTGTTTGGTTTCAGTTTCCTCTATATTGTACATTTAAAGCTTAATTTCTAAACAAAATGTTCATATTTTAACATAACACCTTAGATTGCATAAGCAATAGTATCAAAACAAAGGGAGTTACAGCAAAATAAGAATACTTTTTTTTTTCTAAAAATGCTACTTTTCAGTAATAAATTTATTGATTCCACTTGAGACCATAATTCATAGTACGTGTGCGAAATTTCATTCCCTTCGGCATCATTGAGTCGGAGAAAACGGCTTTCATAGTTCGAACCCAAGTCTGGGTTTTGTGCCCGTGAGAATGATGTTTTTCCAAAAATGCTACTTTTCAGAGATAATTTTATTGATTCCGCTTGAGACCATAATTCGTAGTACGTGTGCAAAATTTCAATCCGTTCGGCACTATAGAGTCCGAGAAAACGGCTCTCAAATTCGAACCCAAAAATCAACTTTTCTGAGATACTTTTATTGATTCCATTTAAAACCATAATTCATAGTACGTCTGCGGAATTTCAGTCCGTTTGGTATCATAAAACCTGAGACAACGGTTTGCAAATTTCGAACCCGATTCTCGCATTTGTGCCCGTAAGTCTGAACATTTTACTTTACTTTGATCTTGTTATTGATTCCACTTCCGTTCCAGTTCGTTCGTCATCATGGAGCCTGAGAAAACGGCTTTCGAATTTCGAACCTAAGTATTGCGTTTGTGATCTTAAGATTCAATTATTTTCCAAAAATTCCACTTTACGGTTGCGAATAGTAACACGATTGACCCCGGCTCAGCATCACTTATTGTATTTGGTTGTGAATTGGTTTAATTTATTACTGTTTAAATGTTGTTACTTAGAAATTTGAATAATTCCAAAAGCAAATAAACTATCTGAAATTAGATAGTAAAATATATTACCCTTAGTAAAAGTTAATTTAATCTATTCTATCAAGCATTTAACAAAACTTTGTAGAATTTTACAATACTTTTATGTACTTAATTTGAAAAATTATAACGTTTATTTAATTATCTTTGTTATTAATTTGAAGATTGAATTATGTTAATTTGTATGTCTAATTACGTTTGTAGTTATTTAATAAGACTTTAAATATTACGTACACGTCGCCTTTCAATCGTTATTTTCTTCTTGGATATACTAACTCCTCCCATAAACACGAGCTCCTGGAGCTCACCTTATGGATAGTAAGATTATTATAGAACTTATGGGGCTGAAGGGCCAGCTATAGGAAGAAATTCTCGTTGCTTATCCTGCTTCAATTTCATTTGGTGTAATACCTCACAAGGGCGCCCCTGTCTGCACAGTGTAAATACAGAGGAACTATACCGCCACCCGGTTGTTGGACAGGCAAGGGAAGGGAATCTTTTTACGAAAAAAACAAATGATTTTCGGTATTATGGTACGTTAATAGTTTTAGGAAAATTCAATATTCGGCAGGCAGGGGGTCTGCGGAAAAAATGATCTACAATTACAATTGAACAATTTTTGGGTTATGTCACTTGATCAATATTACGTAATGAACACTGTTGAAACAATTTTAAGAATGTGACAACTGATTACCAAATTAATATTTTTATTTTTAATATAGCAAAGTGAACTTGATGTGAAAAACACAAAACTGCGCTGTTTAAAATTTAAGTAATAATTTTTTTGTACGTAGTTCAATTAAGTGTGATTTAAAATCATCACAATTTAAACATGTATTTGCATTCTCGCAACCATTACGATTTTCAAATTCTTTCCATTTACAAATTCCAAGAGTCCACGTTCTTCGCGCAATCACAAACAGATATTTTGACACTTAAAAGTCAATGATCGTGTTATGATCCTATATAAGTCCTCGAGCACAGAGCACACACAAGCTCCCACCATACAAAGGCATTGCATTCGCACTCAGTTCATTGAGGAAACTTCACTCTCAACTTGTGAAGCGCGATTTAAAGCGCCCGAAGGCTGAACACCGTAGCAAGGAGGTGGGTAACTTGTGGTTTGCGGGTTAGACTTGACTACCTGATCAAATATTCAACTGAATTATTATATAAACCAATTTAATTGAACGCACAACATTAAACTTTAGTTTTCGACCATTTTTTGTGGGAAACCATGTTGCTTCGAACAAATTACTCCAACAATTATTTATATAAAGACAGTTTTTTGTCTTATGTGTATAAAGTACAGCATAAAAGAGATAAAGAATGAAAGATTACGAAGGCAATTCAAATACATAAAAATCCCGTAAATATTAATAGAGACGGTGGAGCTAAGCTCAGTAGTTCTTGGTATCCGGTAATTGACGGCTACACCAGAACTAAACGTAGAAAACCACTTTAAAATTATACGTTAATGTAAGCTCTTAGAGGGTTGAAGCTGGCAACACGGTATCGCATCTTCATACATAAGCACACATTTCACCACAACCTTAGATTAAACATCTGCTTTGATGACGGACACTGCAATGTTTTGTCCGAATCGTTGGCTAGAGAAGGAGGTAGCGCAACACGGCATAATATCCCAGAAAAAAGAATTTTCGTTGAAATAAAAAAATTCGAATTTTCATGAACACGTATTACTACACCACGATAAATTTATTAAATTACACAAAGTTTATCAGGAAACCTGTTCCATTCCTGCGTAAGGCCTGCAATCCCGTTTTAACCGGAATTACCAATAATTTGATTCTTAATTAATTAACAATAATTATTTTTCTCCTTGTGGAAAACTAAAGGTCGGTTAACTAGGGATCAAATTCCGGCGTGCGCAATTACTTTTTTTATTAATATGTATTATTTCACGATTAAATCATTTAAATAAAACAAGGCAAATTTGTGGCACGTTACTCTCACTATCGCCCTGATGTAAGACCACTATTAGGTATTTCAACGGTGCTTGAAAAATGGCTTTAGCCATATTTGGTAACCGGATCTAAATACCCACGAACTTCTCCATCCCCTACCACTCCCCACTACCTTCAGCCTCACAAAATATCTCAAATAGGGATGCCATAGTCTCACTGGCTCCAGTCGGTTGATAGAAGTTAGGACTCTTGTGCGGTATTCACATAAAAATATGGAAAGAATTGTTGACATCAAAGTTGACATCAATTTACCGATAGATAACCCTCGTGTTGATGTGCTGTTTTCCTGCATTATTGGTAGAAAAACAGAAACCGATGATAATTTTAGGACGGGTTGTTGCAAAAAATATTGACAAATATTTAAATTTTAACTTTGACTATCAAGTTCCGTGAAAGTCTTATTGAAGTTTTGTTATTATATCTTCATAGGCCAGTTGCTTCAAAAAGCAGAAATAATAACAAAACTTTAATATAACTTTCACAAATCTTTAAAAGTAACCTTAAAATTTGATGAATTGTTCAAATTCTCTGAAACAATCCGTACTTCAATTTTTTTAAAGTTTGTCAACCTCTGTCTTCGGTAGAGCACAAAGAAAACCAACTTAAACTGCGGTTCCGAGTGGAGAAATTTGATTTTAGTCTCTTCTCCTCGGGATAAATGTTATGAATAATTACTAATTGCGATTATTTGATCTTCTACGATAATCCCGTCATTTGCATATAATGTCGGCGCAAAATAATATCAGAAATCTGATTATACACGAGTATAAATCGTTTCATTGTCTAACGTAATAATGAAATTCATTTTAGAAGCGCTACCATGAAACCAAGCTTTTAAATGTATTACCAGCACCAATCTACATATTTTATTTGCTTAAATTAATATACGATTAATCGTACATTATCAAAACAATAATTCTTATTTTAAATGTTTTAAAATTCGGGAAGGTAGGTACGAGGGATGTGGCACTTTGCGAGTGTTGCCACTTCTTAAAAGTGTCAGTAGTGATACCAGCAACAAAAATAACGAAGAAATGGCCATCATATCCAAGTTATTTAGAAGTAGAGTCAACGTAAACATAAAAATCAGGAAAAATTGGAACTGTCCCTATTAATATGGCAACCCACTGTACATTCACACCTTTTTCTACGGAATTTGTCTCAAGAGAACAATCAGTCAAAGTCATAACTTTGAATATTGTAACTACAAAAATGTTATAAACTTGATTAAAATATATCTACTGTTTTTTTAAATTTCATTCAATAGCTCCATTCCTCTCGTCTTATGCTGTGCTAGAACGTCTGTTCCTGTGGTATATTAACCCGTCGTGAATGAGGTGAGAAATTTTTTGGATTTATCCGAAATTTTGCTGCCTAATCTCTGATACTTTAATTGTGAATTTAGTATTTTTTACTTTAGATACAAATAATAGTATCAATTATGGGTGAATAAAATACTGCGTTTACGATTAAGAAATAACTAAGTAGTTTCTTTGAAAATGTATTAGTTTTGGTAGTTAAACATTATTGTTTATTTTATTTATTATTTATTTATTTGTACACGCCCAATTAGGACTTTTACATATGATACAATTAAAAATACATTTGATATAGAGTAAAAAAGATATAACAATAAAATATGTACCAAATATAGAAATATTAACTTAAAATAACAAACAGAGTAAACTATAGGATGCACATTCCTATAAATTTAGATACATTGAATATTTATAAACATTACACAGCTATCAAGATAGACTTACAGATTTAATAACAATATTTTTATAGGCTGATAGACATTCAGTAGCGTTGGTGTTCATGTGATATTTATTCCCTGCACTGTGCAGTCGGTTCATTACTGAATTTATTTCTGCTTTGGTACCTGCAATGTTACAATGGTTCTGCTAGGCACATGAAAGTCAATCAGCCTAAGGAGTTCAGGGGAGTCAAACATGTTATTAACAATTTTATAAATTGTTAATAATATGTAATTGTGTATAGTTCTAATAATATTACGACTTCTTTGGTTTATCTACATAACAAAGTATTTTAAAAATTGTTTGTTTAGTCTGGGTTCTACGCTAAATTTATTCGGTACCTCAATTAAGTCCATATGGTGCATAAAAATGAAACTACCTTATCACGTGTTATCTATGAACAGGGTTTTCCAATAAGAGGTGTTATTTTGAATAGCCCGCTATTTCGGTAGATGTTACTTTTGAAGCTGTCATTTTTTGACATTTGACAATTAAAAACTACGCCATTAATAAAAATGGAACGATACACGCTTCAACAACGCATTGAAATTATTAAAATTTACTTGAGTGAATCAAATGCAAATCATCTTGAGTGATGAGGCCCATTTCCACCTCGGTGGCTTCGTCAACAAGCAAAATTGTCGCATCTGGAGCTCGGAAAACCCAAGAATTATTGTTTAAAAGCATCAAAAAAATTATTATTAGGAAACCATCAGATTATCCAACCTCTCAACTTTTTCAAGACTTTCAAGTCCCACCTCTAAAAAATACATATATAAAAAATACGCTGCTTCAAATACACAAAGATTCTAAGAAGTCACACCACGCCATGGTACGCGTAGAGAGCAATAGACATAACACAGTGGGTCGCTTAAGTACGCCATTAATGCATACCAGTTTTGCACAACACTTCTACACATACAATGGAGTGATGTGGTTTAATCAATTGGAAATGGAACTGAGATTGGAACCTGACTATAATAAATTCAAAAATAGACTAAACAATGATATCTTAAATAGTTTGGCTACCTAGAATTGCATTGGCAATTGATTAAGAATATTTAATTGACAGTTTATTTTTTTTTTTAATTTTTTTTTTATTATATGTATATATAAATATTATTATTTTTTTATCTATGCACGTATATATTGTGTTATAATTTATTAACTTTTAATTTTATTTTTAATAAACTTCTCTATGTTCCCGCCTTTACACACGAGTATTTTAACTCTCGTAAAGGTTATATATTGTATACATATATGTGTTTTTACAGTTTTTTAATCAATGTTGCAGGCTTAATTACTCATGATTATGTTACATATGTATGTATACAAAAAACTAATAAAAAAAAAATATAAAAAAATCTCTATCCTCAACGTGTGACTGTTTGGTGCGGTTTATGGTCCGGCGGAGTCATTGGACCTTACTTTTTTGAAAATGAGGCTGGAGCAACATTTACGGTGAATGGATTGCGCTATCGAGAGATGATTAATGATTTTTTATGGCCGAAATTGGATGGTATTGTTCTGGACAACGTTTACTTTCAACAAGACGGCGCTACATGCCACACAAGCAACGAAATCATTGATCTTTTACGATTGAATATCAAAATAACACCTCTTATTGGAAAACCCTGTATAAGAAGGAGATATGAAATGGAAGCGTATCATCGAGCTAAGATCAAACTGGACGGAATAACAAATTGTTGAGCCAATGAAAGTTTGGAGTGTAAAATTCAATGTAAAGGGTATGAAGGTTGGGTAGGAATCTAGGGATCAGTGTGACAGGAGTGACAGACATATGAATATATCCCTTCCAACGCGGCGCATGGCGATGGGGCGAGAGGAGAGTTGAAAGCTGATCTGGCTCCCTTGCTAAATCATAAAACGTAGGGAACCACTTGGCGTAACTTATGGCAGAGCTGTTGTTTATCCAATAAATGGTTCCCAGGGCGGCGGTACCCAAAACCTCCTCAAAATTAAAATTTCTAGAACCATTGTTAGAGTAGCCTTATGCATATTCAAATTTTCTCTTTCAAAATGTAGCAGTATTTTAAATGGAATGTTGGCTTTTATACAATTTTCATACTTTTTGAGTAATGCAAAAAAACATTTGACAATTTTTTTTCAGTGATATTCTGACTACACATCTACTTACAACTGCAAAAAGTGATCAATTATAAGTAAGTATTTTTTTTTAAATTTAAACGATTGCTTACGACCGTTCCCGAAGACCAATGGGCGGAGTTACACCGGATCTGTTCGTGTTTGGGCAGTGTGTTGTGTTTCCGATTTAACTAAATTTAAATAATTATTTTACAAGCAATAATTATTCGCCTGAAACACTCATTCACATTGAAAAATCTCCTGATAAAAGATACATGACGCCAACGGGACTCGAACCCGTGTCCCTTCGATTTCCGGTCGACAGCTCTGACCACTGAGCTATGGCGGCTTATCTCTTATCCGCGAAATGATTCAATATATACTAGTGTTTCATTCAACAATTACTGCTTGTTACATTTTTTCACCTGAAAACAACCAACTTTATTTTATATGAGAAAGACATTGTAAGTGCTAACTCCCTCACTAGATGGCGTCGAGATAAATTGTCTTCATTTTTTGGTGAAATACTTGAACTTGTCAAATATTAATTATTTTTTTTTTTTGGTAAACTAATGTTTAAGACAAGATTTTTTATGCATAGCACAAAGGGTAACAATTATTTTACAAGCAATAATTATTCGCCTGAAACACTCATCTACATTGAAAAATCTCCTGATAAAAGATACATGACGCCAACGGGACTCGAACCCTTGTCTTAAACATTAGTTTACCAAAAAAAAATAATAATAAAATTTAAATAAGTATGATATTTTAGTACGCTTGTTTCAGTAATAATTATTGTTAGCAGTTTAGAAATAACAGTCTTCAGGCAACCAACAAAGCAGCTCTTCCAGTCTTCGAATTCTCAATGTCAGGTAATCATACCTCAAGGTAATCCTAAGAATATGTATAAATACCATCAATGTATATTACCCATGGAAAGACACAAAAGCAAACATACAAGGAAGACTTGTGGTAGCGAAATACGCGACAACCTTTACTCAAAGACACCACAAGCTTACTGCGCCTCACAAACAGCCACTTTTTGTGTAGTCTGACATAGAAATAAGTAATCAATATTTTCCTTTAACGAAAACATCTCTGAATAGCTAATAAGAAATGATTGCAAGGAAATTGCAGACCTCATGGAACAGTAATTGTTATTCTTTATTCATTGCTAATAGTACTAACATATTATGTAAACGGTTGAAATTTATCACATGAGAACGGGTGGCTTCTACAACTCGTTTTTGAGTTGAAGAGCTCGGCTGAGGAACGATTTGCCGACCGCTGTGTTCCTCCCTCCTACCACATGGGTCTCTTGAAGAACCGTGTTCACTCCTTCCTATCTTCAAAAAAAACCCATACACAGCATCCCCATATATGACATCGTCGCTGAGGGAAATTATTTTCTTCAGTGCCTCCTCTGTAGAGTTAATGTTAAAAAAGTCCTGGCTGCATTTTCACGTTATATTATTTTATTTCTGATATAGGTACAGGGTTTTCCATTTTGATATTCAATCGTAAAAGATCAATGGTTTCGTTGTTTGTGTGGCACGTAGCGCCGTCTTGTTGAAAGTAAACGTTGTCCAGATCAATACCATCCAATTTTGGCCATAAAAAATAATTAATCATCTCTCGATAGCGCAATCCAATCACCGTAAATGTTGCTCCAGCCTCATTTTCGAAAAAGTAAGGTCCAATGACTCCGCCGGACCTGCACCAAACAGTCACACGTTGAGGATAAAGAGGCTTTTTAACAATAACTCTTGGGTTTTCCGAGCCCCAGATGCGACAATTTTGCTTGTTGACGAAGCCACCGAGGTGGAAATGGGCCTCATCACTCAAGATGATTTGCATTTGATTCACTCGAGTGAATTTTAATAATTTCAATGCGTTGTTGAAGTGTGTATAGTTCCATTTTTATTAATGGCGTAGTTTCTACTTGTCAAATTTAAAAAAATAACAGCTTCAAAAGTAATATCTACTGAAATAGCGGGCTATTCAAAATAACACCTCTTATTGGAAAACCCTGAACATATTATTATCTTATTACCATATTTTTAACCATTGTATCTACTATCATAGCACGAGAACACCAATGGTAGGCAGGACAACATGTATACAAATAAAATATATATACAAAGGGTACTATCAGCCGTAAATGAAATGTCCTGTGATTTCCATAATCACTGAGCTCAAACATAAAGTCTATTTACAGTGTATCTTAGGGATGCATTTGCCTTTGTCAAAAAGCATCCTTGCAATTATTACACCTCGGGTGGGCCATACGGATGGACTTTTTCTTGTTTACAGCTGAATACAATAAATTTTGGGAGGTTTAAAATAAAACAATATTAATCAAGGGCTTCGGAATGTAGGATGCAAACGAACCGATACTTAAATTTAAAATGAGCATTTATTTATAAAATTTGTGACATGGCTTTAATGTTATGACGGATGAATAATTTACTATAGATATTATTGAAGAATTCAGATAAAAGTAATAGTAAAGGAAACATGAAACAGAACAAGGCAAATAAAAAAAAGGTCCCAACTGGGAATTGAACCCAGGATTTTTCCGAGACAATGTCTTTAACCACTCGATCGTTGGGACCTAATTTTTATACGTGATTTTTATCGTAAAATAATTAGGTTACATGTGTTTATCCGAGACACTATATAGGTTACAAACCAAATCTATAATTTTATATTAATTCAAAAAGATAGCTGCCAAGATTTAGGAAAAATCAGTTGCAATATAACTGTGTTTGAAATATGAGATCGAAAAAATGACATAATAATAATCAGGCCCCAACAGTCGAGTATTTGTTTCGGTTAGACGGAGATCAAGGGTTCGCATCCCACTTGAGACCACTTTTTATATTTTTATTTTCTGTGTTTTGTTCTATTTCATGTTTCGTTTATTTTTTTAGTATTATTTTCTTATTCAGAGAATAATTTATTATTTGGAAATAAAAGAAAACATTAATGACCTAAATTTCTTCTGATAACAGAATACTTGTGTAGGGCTCATCTAGTCAATAGAAAATCAATGTTATAGTCGCTTCTTTGATGTGGATTAGTCGGCAAAGATATAGTTCGTATGAGGTGGTAATTACGTCTATAATACGCCTCCACGAGAACCCGACACACTCACCACAACGATATTTGTTCAAAACGTTTCTGAATCAACAAATAATAATAATCCAGTGTTACGCACTTGGCAATTCCCTGAAGGAGGGGTAGATTGGGATTGCTGCGTTTGCCACTTTGCTATGAACATTCTTTTCATATATCACAAACTTAGTTCAAAGAACAAAACAACTAAACACTTTTACAGCCATTCACGAGCATCACTAGTGGCGTTTTTTTAAAGAGCGCTTTCTACGATGGTTTGCAAGCGATTTTCGGCATTATTTTAGATTACCAGAAGTATTTTTTTTTCAATGCAGTAATTCTGGGACTAACTACCATAATATATACTCCCCATTGTCCAGAATACCAATAGAGAGTAATAATGTAGCTTCTTCAGTGGACATAAAATAAAATTTAAAAAACAGTTTGATAATTGTACATAATTTTATTAGCTTTTCAAAGCTTTTTAAAAGCCTCTAAATGCGGGATTAAAAATAAATAAAAATGGTCACGGAGTGGGACAGCCGAATTTTTACCACAAATGGTCTCGGAGTGGACAGCCGAATCTTCACCATAAATGGTCACGGAGTGGGACAGCCGAATCTTTATCACAAATTTTATTTTAATTTTTTTTTTCAATGTTGGTCGAAAACTGAGAATTTTCCTTAAATATATTATGCAAGCTATTTAAGACACCACAAAAATAATCTTAAATGCCTTCCTAAAATTAAATACGAAAACAGACTTTGTTTAATTGAATGTTGAAGAAAATAATAAATATAATTACATCGTCAAAACATACTTCTTTGTGATCTAAATAATTAATTATAAATATTTAAATTGAATAAAGAAAGTAAATAATAAAATTGCATGTTAAAAATATATAACTTTCCAATATTCTAAAATACGTAACTATGACCAAATCAATTAAAATCGTGGGACATGACAAAAACGCAATGTACAAACTTTGGCAAAAATGCAAATTTACACTAATTTATTTATTTATCTGTCTAACGAAAATTATTGAAATGCTTTTGCTTTAAATCTACTACTAGTATTTTGCAAAGATAAAAAAAAAAACGTGAACGGAATTTATTTTTAATAACTTGATACAAAATTGATAGTGCGTCATCTTGTATATTCCATAAGCTTTTGCTCTTCCATACTTACGTGTGTATGTGTATACGTGTGTATATTACATGTACATGTTTGTACTTTACATGTGCCTACCTACAGCTGTGCATGTGGTAAAATTCTTCCCCATAAGGATTAATGAGTCGACGGAGGCCTCACCAAGAATCTCTTCTCTGGAGCGGTTCAAGAATGCCCCCCTCCCGACCGAAATACCAAAAATTCGTCACGGAGATTGTTGCTGAATTCCGACCTCAGCCCTATTTAAGAGGTTGAAACTTCGCCTAACTTGATACAAAGTACATGGCTTGTAAGAAAACGTATGAATATGTAACGAAAAACTTGCTAAATTAACCCCTTTCGTTCGTTTAGAGCAGGGATGAAATAGATTATTGAGTTGGTTGTTAATTACTGTTTTTATTTTTATTATTTAATATAATAAAACACCCAATTGGCGTAAGTTTGCTAAATACAAACAAGTTTTACTAGAAATTGGTTATATTGTTATGTACGAGTACTATACACTTATTTTTGTACTCCAGAACAACTTACCTATAACAATGTATTTATTTGTATTTGTTTTAAAGAAAGACAAACATTCCCGTGTTACGAATCACCTGAGAATATTTGAAAATCTCCTACTACCATCACAGTAAACAGAAAATGTTGCTTGTGTTGTGATGGAAGGCTCAACCAGTTGAGGAATTGAACACGCGATGTCAATTACGCCCTCAACCTTAACATTTAAAAACCTTCAAAGGGTTAATAAATATATAAATACGATTACATTATTTTCAAACATTATTAAGGCGATGTCATACGTATTAATGCAAAATCATGAGTTTTTGGTTAGAAAATTTGGTCGCCTAGAAATGTTTCAGATGCTGTAATTAAATACTGCGAGTAGAATACAAAGGCCTTTGAAATAATCGAGTATTTTTTAGATAAGTCTTTTTATAAGCTCAGAAAAAAATAATGTATGAGGCCTATGAAAACTGCTTTAAAGTTCAAAATCTCCTACTTACGAACCCATTTTCGATTATGATTTTATTGTATAATGTGGCAAATTAAGTTATTTCTAAAATGATCGAAAAAAAATTAAATATTTATGCCTGAACATCCACAAAATAAAATAAAAGGCACTTTTTGGCCATGTTTTTTTCTTGCATAAATCAAAACAGGCGGATGGTGTTAAGCGGGAATTTAAACCTTATTGCCATCTACGTAAGGGTAGTTATTGATAGCGGCTCAATTTAAAATATTACACGACGCAGTGCATCGCCTTAATTGATAATGAGTGCTGTAAGGTAAGGACACACAGGGTCCATATAAGTTACATATGCATTAATTCGTTCTAAGACTGACGTGCACACTTGTGCAAAGCACGGAACGCAAATGTGAATGTAAGAGACGTGATATTCAATTAATTTTAAGTTATAAAACTCTCTGTAACGTCACAAACAATCTATTAATTGTTAATCTCCCATTTTAACAACAAAACGAGCAATAAATATCAATAACGCCAAACGTCAAAACAAACATCAAACACAAAATCTTCATAATGAATTGGTGTACATTATGAATACTGAAAAATATTCTTTAGAAAAATTGAAGGTTTCCCTATCGTTAAGCTTGAGTAGAATACAAATAAAAATATAAATTACTCAATAAAAAATATAAATGTAAACTACTAAAAAATTTATTTTTTCAATAGAAATGTTTAAACGCGTAAAGGATACCACTTTTAAAAAATACATCATTATAGCTATGATTATCTGTGACAGTTTCACTTGTTTTAATTTTTTGCTTTCTTATAAAATTATTTACAAAATAAATAAAAACCAGTTTTGCGCTTGAAATCGAACGTTTCTAGACTCCCTTTGTCAAGCGATTTTAGTGCCTATTACCTGCAATATAAGGTATACCAAGAATATACACATTTTTGGCTTGTAGCTTCCTCTTAAAGATTGCATATCTGTTAGATTATAAATCTGTAAGATTGTACGTATATATTTTTAATATCCACCAGTTTGTTTTCATCGTTTTTCTTAAAACAGCACTTCTTTAATCCAAAACTCAAAGCTGTACAGATTATTTAGATCGTTTATATCTATGCTTATTAATGACTCAGCCCGCATGCGGAGGGTACAAACTAATAACGCCAAAGTTTAATGTGATGAGTCTAGTTAAGCAGTTTTAATTTACTCCAAATGAGAGAATCGCTTTGACTGTTTGAGATGTCACTTGATGTAATTATTTTTATTACCTTTCGAAAGCCTATATTTAACCAAAGTAATTATTGTATTACATCTCACTAGGAATCCAGAACTGAAGAAACAAACCGATGAAATTGTGGTAAAACATGTGCCTGAATAAGGTAAAGTTCTGGTTCAAATGATGAAAGCATTTTCAAATACCGAAATTTTTTATTCAAATGTAAAAAATACTGGCGTCTCTGGGACCTAAGAGTCAATAGGTTTACGCAAACTGCAAACATCACATCAGATCGTGTTGTGGATGTACTGCGCACCCAAAAAAAGCTTAATTTTCCATTCATATATTTTTAAATTTCTATTTTTCTAGAGTGAAGGATTCTCTCAGTACCGCCTAGGTAAAATACCACAGTTTGAAACTATGCTTGAAATAGTTTTAGCCATGTTCGGTGACCATATCTGAGTAGGCAGGTATTTTCCCAGCTTTCTCTTCCACGTATCCTTCCCCTCGCTTCTAACTTCATAAACTCACATAAAAAAAATCGAAATTCCGCTTGTTTTTTTAAAACAATTTTCAGACAGTGGGGCATTTTCAAAAAACATGACTACCTTTAAAAATGTGTTGAAGATTTTTAGTTCATTTTCCTGATTATGATTATCGTACTAAAAACACCGCACGTTCCGGTTATAACTGGCTATAACGTCATCATAACATAGAAACCGCCAATATCTGTGGATAGTCAAAACTGGTAAAACGGCTGTCACCAACGCCGCCCGACGTGACGTCAACGCCGCCGAATTGATGATTAAAAACGAACATGTAGTTTTGGCGGCAAATCAAAAATGGCACATTTTAAATTGTTATAAAAAATTTATTCGGCAAGAAAAATGCCTTCACTATCTTAATTTTTTTCGACAGTAGAATGTTGCGAAAATCCACTATCGTCTGAAAACCTTCCGGTCAGGAAAAAAAAGTAGAATAAAGTTAAAAATTTCTTTCATAATACTTAAGATGGGATTCCATAATAAAATTATCTAGTGATGAAAAAATAGGCATTTCGAAGTTCTTTCTTGAACAAAAAATGATCAATATCTTTTACATATCTTATTTAAAAAGACGACATTAGTTTTCATTCAAATTAGTAAACATCAAATTCTTTATACTTGAAGGGAGCTCAATTTTACTTTATTCTGGTGAAATTTCTCAAATATATTCAAATACTCAACTTCTTTATTGAACAGATGATAAATTTGTTGGCCTATCAGGTGGTCTAGCACCGTGAAATCGATAACTTTACAATTTTGGATCGATAGGCGAAACTATCAATGATTTCATACCGGTCCATAAAGCCCTATGTCAATACGATATTGATGAAAGTCATCTATGCTCAGTTGGCGATGTTGGCGAGGACGGTCCAAATATGATTCCGACAATCGATAGACAAAAGCCGCTGCTTTTAGCGAGGCCTCCAAGGTGTCGGATAAGCTGTCAATATCAGTCCTGGATTTGTCAATAGGCCTTATAAGCCGCGGCCTAGGGGCAGCAGTGTTCAGGGGGCGGCACTCGCTCGCTTTGGTAAGCCGTGTATGCGATTATAAACAAAAATAGTCCCTGTGGATAGACAGAGTTTTATAACTATTAGACGATAAATATGATTTTTTAAAGACGCTAATTCCTAGTACTTTAGTTAGATAGTTACTTATATTGATGCTACTGCCCGGGCGGCAAGGGTAAAGGGTGGCGGCGGATCGGGGGCGGGTGATGTGATGAACAGTCACCCCCGCTACCCGTCCGTACGAACACATAATATACCGTATCACGTCACACGTTGGTCAGCAAGAGCAGATGCCTGTCAAAGTGTAAGAGATTCCTGGGATGAAGTACTTACGGTTTTAAAAATCATTGAAAATGACGCTACACAGAAACCAATCCCACGAATTGAAGCAAAGGGAATTTGCCTTAAATTGGAAGAACTACAGGTATTTATGATCGTATTTTGGAATGCTATTTTGGACAGATTAAATAAAGTGAGTGGTCAGATTTAGAACTCATCTGTTGATGTACTGACGGTATCTGATCTTTATGGATCTCTTCTCGAATTTACAATAGCAGAGCGAGAAAACTTTGATTTTTTCGAAAAAAGTGCAATTGAAATGAGCGCACTTAAGCAATATCAGGGCGACATTAAGAGTAAGAGGAACCCTAAGAGAAAAAAACTTCATAGACGAAGCATCAAATAAGGAAATTGAAACATCCTCCAGAGACTCTTTCAACACCTTTTTGGTAATTCTGGACTGACTGAGAGCTGAATTAGAGAGAAGACATGGTGCATATATAATCTTTAAAGAAAATTTTCATTTTTAACAAGAATGAGTGAACTTTCAACACAAAGAGTCTCAGAAAAAGCTCAGTCTCTTGTGCAATATTACTGTAATGATTTAGAAGACGATTTAGTTCAGGAATGTGAACATTTTTGTAGTCACATTTCCTCTAATAAGACGACAGAGAAACCTGAATCCACATCATTACTGAATCTTTTTAAGTTTTTGAGGAAACAATCTCTGTGTAATGTTTATCCAAACTTGGATATAGCTCTCCGCATCGCACTTTGCACTTTAACTCTTTGGCTCTTCTGAGCATTGAAGCACTCTTAATGAATATTATAAGCTATGAAGATATTATAGATGATTTTGTCAATAAAAAAACCCGAAAAAAATTGTAATTCTTGTTATTAAATTTTACTAATTAAATTAAATTGTACTAATTCGTTTGTTTATTTTATTTTTGAATACCTACTTCATACATTTGAATATATATTTTGAAAATTGTATGTCACGTAATGGCAGCCTAAAAGTGAGTAATTATGTTGTTTTTTTTTTTTTTTTTTTGAATTTTTTTTTTTTTTTATGATAGATATTATCGGTGGCAATTTCCAGGAAAGGGGTAGGGGGCGGCGCAAACGAAGTGGCCTATACTTGTGAAAAGTACAAATACGGCCCTGGTCAATATGCAAAAGTTTTTGGATAACATCGTTCGTTATGAAAAATAACTGAACTAACTAAGCTCTTAGAGTTGAAAGAAATCGTATACACGATGCATGGACAATCTACACGCGATCATTGATTACGTTCTAACTTGGAGGAACAAAAGTTGTAAGTCATAAATAAAGACCTAATGAACTGATTAACTCTCTCTTTGGTGTGTAAAAGTGCATGCGGACTGCCAATTGATATTTCAATTAGACATTGTCAATTTAGTAGTGTTTTTTACTTTTAAATAACCATCTTACGTCAAGTCTCGTTTGGCACCTGCCATTATTGCCAGCGTATGTTTATTTACATTACCGATATCGGTATGTGTATCAATAGTGCGACCGTGCAACCTAAATAGCTACAAAATCGTCAGTAGTTCCGCCTATCTATCCGGTACTGTATGGCAACACTAGAGGTATTTGACATTCCTGAACATCAAACGTCATTCAATTATGAACAACTATTAATAAATTAGGAATTTTTAACTGAAATATAAACGTAAAAATACATTGGAAGTCCGTATTTACTTGTTGGCACTAAAAAAGGAGTTTATTAGTAAATGAGATCTTTGTTAATAAATTAAAAAGTTAATAAACTTCGTTTTTCGCCCATACAAATGTAGTATCATTTGTCCGAACGGATAAAACTCAACGCGTATACGAATTCTTTCTATTATCAAGAACTCCGTTCATTAATAAACCAGTCGTTTTGCATAAAGACCAAAATTATTAACAAAGTTCCGGATATCAACAGTCAATTGAAAAATGATTCTTACTTCCACTTGGTCTTTTCAGTAATATACTTGAATTAAACGCACTGAAGGACATGTTAACTGTACCGGTTTTCTTAACAGACCAGTTATGCTTACTAAATTGTTGCATTGTCACTCACGTAGGTGTGTGCGTACTCCATACTGTCAGACAGAGACAAGTAATCGGTTAAAGAATTTATAGATAATTTTTGACTTGCCCTCGTTTATAATATATAAGGAGAATTTGCAACTAAGAAGTACGTACTACAGTTGGGATGTTAATGTTAATATTTTTAAGTAACCTTGTAATACTAGTAAATAAGTACAATACCTGGCGAGTTTTGACACTGCATCCTCTTAGTACAGCGATAAAGCTCTTTCTGCTATGCCACGGAGTTCGTCGTAAACCAAATGCACCGTAAAACGTGATGCACGATGTCCACAACTTTCAGAGTGCACAGCAGCTGGTGGATTGCAAATTTACTCTTCGTTTCAGTTTATGTTCAGTTCACTTCGAAATTCCGTATTCTTATATTTGACCAAATATGAAAAAAAAAATCTTTGTATCTACCTACCGATAGAAGTGCGATCTATATCGATTTGAAAGATGTAAGGGAGCAGACATATAATAAAGAAGAAAAGTAGAAATGCTTTCCGTACAAATTTGAATTGAAACACATAAAAAAAAAAAAAAAATAAATAAAAAATAAATAAATAAATAAAAAAAAATAAAAAATATCGCCTGTTAGACTATTTAGCACGTGCTCTATCTCACTTACACTATTTTGAAATTGGTTGTTTTTATAGTTGAAAAAATACAATAAGTAGTAATTGTTGATTGAAGCACTAGAACGTATTGAATTATTTGGCGTGTTGAAAATAAGCCGACGAAGCTCAGTGGTCCAGAGCACCTGACCGGACATCAGAAGGTGCGGGTTCAATTCCCAGCGTTAGCAGCATTTTTTTTTATGTGAAGATATTTTCAATTTGTATTGATATTTCAGGCGACTGATTATTGCTTTTAATAATTTGTTTCGTAATAAAGTAAAACACAGTTTTGGATTCGAAATTTAAGGTCAGATTTTGCATATTTGGATCAGTAAACAAGTGCACAAGGCACTTCTTGTATTTTTATTAATTTTATAGACCCAGACATGCCAATGAAATCGATTTATTATTTTAAAAAAGCCTCTCCGTTAATTTTATTTTAAGCACAAATAACATTTTATGTAACTTAAATATGTTTTTTGTCTAAGATACACACTTATCTTTAAAATAAAATATCCCCATACAAAATCATAATACTCTCTTTTTACTGCCCATGTGCATCTAATATTCATCATCTAAATCCCTTAGTCTCAATTAAGTAATTCAACTAATACTTCTGGTCTATGAGGTAGCTAACTCTCAAAGGCTCATTTTTACACTCATTGACGAGATAAGCTGATAGAAGGGTATTAAGGGCGTATCTGTTGTGCCTGACCGAAGTAAGCTCAATTTTTCCTTACTTTGGGCGAATTTTTTTTCATCAGGGAAGGAAATTACATGGGAAAGAGGAAGAGGGAGAGTTTCTACTACTTTGGAACATGCCGCAAATACTAATAAATAATAGTTGGAAGTATGAACTCAACGGTGTTAAACAGAAAAAAATACCAAACGAAACGTTTAAAATACAAGTCAACCACAGAAAAATTAATATGTACACCAAATCAAAAGTCCCGACTACAATTTGAATAAAAAAATTTAAACATGAAAAGACGTGACAGAAATGATTATAATACATTTGTCTAATAAAATGTGTTTTTTTGTTGTTGTTATCTGTGTTAAGACGAACAAACATAAGGTGAGCCAATTTTGTAATCTATTCATGTTTAATTTAAAATTGTAATATTAAAATATTGTATGTTTATTTCTACTGATATAAATTGAAAGTATAATTCATCACATTTCAAAAACAGTTTTAACAGCCTTTTAGTTTTCGGATACATTCAGAAATATTTATTTTTCTTTTGAATTTTTTGAGAAGTGGAGATATACACAAAATACTCTGATTTTCTTACCGCACTTTAAGAAATAGTTACATAGGGTCAATATGCCAGAAGCCTGAAAGATTGAGCCATAATCTAAAGTGTGTTTGCAGATATAGTATTTGTTATTGAAGTGAAACTTCTTTACGCGCGTCATGCAATTTCGAGGACCGGAGTAAAACCGACTCATGACCGAAACGAAAATGCGGGACCACCGATTAAAGTTCATTTGATCTAGTCAAAGTTTTGAAGTAACATATAAATGCTTCTTAGCTCATCCCGACAACTGGCGTTGGTGGTGTAATGGTCAGCATAGTTGCCTTCCAAGCAGTTGATCCGAGTTCGATTCTCGGCCATCGCACATTATTTTTTTGTTTTTAACGCCTTTTTCATTCAATATCTTATTTTTTAGTAGGTCAGAACATTTTTTAAAAGAAAATAATATTGCAAAATAATAAAAACACTTATCTCACTGTGATAAAACATTACTCCGCTAGAGCGCGCTTTGCGTTATTGTGTTGGATTAAAATTATTATCTAATCCGTATATTATGATAATTGTATTACATTTATTTAATTAATTTATTTATTTTGATAATATGTAATAATTTACAGAAAAAAAAATTAAAACTATCTCCCTCTGATAAAATATCCGTTCGCTAGAGCGCACTACGCGATCTTGTGTGGGATTCTATTTCTGTACATTGTACATTATTTTTAAAAATATATTATATTTTGGGTGTGATGTAGGTAACATTATAAAACATAACAAGCTCTCATATTTTCAGAACCTACATAATATAATCAATTTATGCGGCTTTGCTTACAGTTGGTGCTCAGCGTGGTTGGCTTTCAATCAGTTAAGCGAGGTTCGATTCTCGGCTGTGGCATTTTTGAAGTGAAACCTTGTTGAGGTGGGGGAGCCGCTCACGAACGTTCTCTCTCTTCTCTTCTTTCCTCTCTCTCAGACACCAGCGAACTGCGCCACGCCAAGCATCAGCTGAAACTAGAAGTTTCACTTCTGTCTTGCGTAGGCTTGACACACCCACTTTTTATTTTTTTCTATCATATCGGTAGAGATATCACTACTAGGAATTTTCCATTCGGTGGTCAAACGCGTCCAATATCCGTCCGTTCCGTGTTGAGGATTATACGCTTGGAATAGTACTTTCGGGGCCAATAATAATTATTGTGGATAAGCCAAATCGCCATCATGTCAAACGGCCGTTTTGCCCCGTGATTAATTCAGTGCGTTCCTGACTGAGACACTACCCTCGGCCTGTTCTAATGGACCAAGTAGATATATTGCGAAAATAATAGATTTATGTGGATACAGGTTATAATATAAGGTTAGCGGCGCTGGTCTTTTTTATGTCAACTCCACTCAGAAAACCCTGTTGAAGTAACTTTATGCATCTCCCCTTAACATATTATGTTCCTGGATTCCTACGTTCAATTACCTGTCCCTGTCTGTCAGTGTGAAATACCCACTTCGGTGATATTATAACAATTTATTATACATGACGAGTCTGTTAAGAAAACCTGTGCAGCGAACATGATTCTTCAGTGCGTTTAAGTCTATTACGGAAGCTTGTCAGTTGTAACAAGCAGTGTCCCTCAAGGCCATACTATCGATAGGAAAGACCAAGGATAAGTCAGAATCTCTTTCCAATTCTTGATTACAGTCCACAGTAAATAATATTAAAGTTAATAATAATAATAATTTAATTTCACCAAAGTTTGGTAATTAAACATAACTTAATTGACTGCCGTAATATAGTACCATATTATGAATACTAACGAAAATTCATTTTTAGAAAATGAATTTTATAAAATATATTACTATACTAACAGACTAAACGATTAGTCATAATGGACCCGATATAGTTTTTTACATGATAAAATTAAAAAAAATTACTTCCATCATTGATGTCGCTATTCCAAATTCCTGTAATATTCAAAAATCTGTTTCTGAAAAAATAAGAAAATATACAGATTTAGGAAATGAAATTAAAAGAATTTGGCATTCTCAGACTATAAAAATATTACCATTTGTTATTTAGGCCATTGGCATTATACCTAGCTCTCTCATTCAAAATTTAGGCGTATTAGATCTGTCAAAGAATTTATATATAAAAATGCAAATATCAGTCATTTCAAATACATGTAGGATTACGAAAGATTTTTTAAATATTTATATTGAGGGATCAGTAGGATTTATAGGTCCAGTAAGGAGTTCTACCAAGCCGAACCCTCTGATATGAAAATATCTGGAGTCAGTGAATTATTTTCCCGTTTGATCTCTGGTGAGTTGACGTGTTGTTCTTGAATTGTTTTGTATTTATCGTGCTTATATAATGCAGTTGCATAATTTGGATTGACTAGATGATTTGTGAAAAAGTGTGTGGAAGGGTTTAGTTTTTCCTCTGGGGAAGATTTAACCTGGCAAAAAGTCGGAAAAAAAATTGTTTGTTTATTTCAGCTGAACAGAGCGGTGAGTTCAATACCCAGTCTGATATAAAAAAGCGTAGGTATATATTAATAAAATTCATGAAATCAAAATGAAAATAAAATGGTTAACACATTTAACACTTGTACTTTGGTGGCTTAAGGGAAATTCTCCATCTATTGTGTAGGGACGTGCCCTGCCAATGCGCGACAGCCTGGACAAGAATGTTTTCCGATCTCCGGTAGCGCTGACTCGTCCCGGCTACTCTGTAGCGTATAAAGGCAGCAAACCCATGCACCCTTCCCTTGGCAAACCTCTGTGAGGCGCTGCATCGCCAAGGGAGGACGAACAGCGCCCCGTATGCGTGATTATTCTGTACTCAAAGTGTGTTCATGACGCCTTGTTCACCTTTTCCATAGTTCGCTAGCGTAAAAGATCATGCAGTATGTCTGGAATAGTCGCTTCCCAGAGGACTGCACCGGCTCGCACGCTCAGTACTCTTCTTTGAAGTTCTATATTATTTTTATCATTTAGGTCATGATTTACCACGTACCCCAAATATTTTATTTCGCTGCAGATTTTGTCATTTGCTCCGTCGAAACATATGGGCGGAATGACAGCCGGACCAGTATTTCCTTTAAATAACAGCAGTGACGATTTTTTAGCATTGTACATCAGCCCGTGACTGTGAACGTATAAAAACCAGAAACTAATTGCGACTGACGCATACAATATTTGCAACTCCAGACTCCAAGGAAAACCTATTGGCCTTTATCACCTTTGCAGAATTTTCGAGGGGGCATTTAAGACATTATATTTGGTTCTAGTTTTATTCTCTCTAGGGTCTCGGGGAGAAACAAATCATATATATTGAAGATAAAAAACACAAAAACCGGTAAAACATTCATAAAAATAACTACTTTTGTGTTATTTGCAATTAGTAATTTTCAATAACAAGGTGGATACGACGGTGAAATAATAGATACGAACTAAACATACAGCTTTTGATTGTGACTCCGTCTATAACCCCGTTTCAATTAACTCTAGAACTTGGATCTGATTTGTTGTGTCATTTTATAAAATTGCATAGATTGTGGGAACAATTCAGACAAGCGATAAAGTAGGTAATTAATAATTCTATATTTTAAAGATGTTTTTCTTTCGTATGATTTAAGATTTTATTGGTGGACACTGTAATGCTGTCCGAAACGTTAGCTAAATAAGGAGGAAGCGCAACACGGCATAATACCTCAAAAACAAATCACTATAAAATTATTGCCTTATGTTCAATTTTTTCAAGTTTACTAACAAATCCTGCAATTATAATATGTAACATAAAACAATTAAAAATCTCACAAAAATAAAGATTTACATTACCTTACTCTCAATTAAGTAATTGAACTAATACTATCGGTCGATGAGGTCGCTAACTCTCGCAGACTCATCGTTAAACTCACCGAGAGATAAGCTGATGGAAGGGTATTGTGGGCGTGTCTGCTGTGCCCAACCGCAGTAATCTCGTTTTTTCCTTACTTCAGGTGAAAACGATATTTTTATGTCAATACTGCACAAAACTGTTCCCAACCGTCTGTTGGTATATTGTGATGCAGAAGCTAGTGGTGGGCGGGTATGGGTACCGCCGCCCCATGAACCATTTATTGTGTAACCGAAGCACTGCCATAGGTCATTTCAAGTGGTTCGCTATTTTTGGTGACTTAGCAGGGGTGCCCGGGTTCATGGCGGTAAGGTTTGTCTAAGTCTTGGCGGCGAATGCGTTTGCAAACCATCTGCGTAGCGGGTCGGATCAGGAGAGAAAAGAAGAGGCTGTGGAAGACCTTTTGACTTCTCGCCCATCGTCTTGAGATAGATTCAAACGTCCGTCACTCCTGGCCACATTGACCCCCATATTCCTACCCAACCCTCATACCTCATTCCTTCCCAAAACATTCTCACTTTACCTTCCCTAAAAAACACTCAGATATTTCCCCAGGGCTTTCTGTGTGGAACTAATGTTAAAAAAAGTGGGACGGGGTAAGATATAAGGAAGACTTAGGTTGGGGAGTACCTGACTCTTCAGATCTGGTCACCAAAACCACGGCTACAGCCATTTTGAGTAAAGTTTCAAATTCTAGTGATAGATAACACAGTACATAATAAAAAATTTCTTTCACCTACTAGTACCGACCTATTCAAAATAGACAAATGTGGTTATTTTTACATACATTCAATTATTGGTCCAGCTGCATGGCGTCCCAGATTGGGGGGGGGGCTGTTTTGGGGTGACCCTCTTCAATTAGATACACCTCATACCTTTTCCTTCTCAGAACTTCTTCTCCTTCGTTTTTTTTTTTAATCCCCACACACAGCATTCCCAAAGACGTCACAGGCTCAGAGGGAAATTATTTTCCTTAATGAATGATATGAATTTCGAAAAGGTTGTATATCATTTTTATTTGTACCATCATGTACAATCACTCCCTGGGGTTAACGCACCTTACCCCCGGTTGTATAACACTTTACGAAATGATTACTATAAATGTATAGTGTACCATATATTCTTTTAATATTCATATTAAAATTAAAATATAACTAAATGAAAAAAAATTATAGAAAAATTGTAAGTAATAATAATCATTATAAAAATGAGCAGTGAGTGCAATACTCTGTATGCCAAATATGAATGTAACCGGTAGTCTGCCGGCTATAATGAATGTGTCCTGAGCTTTATTCGAGGTCAATGTTTTTTCATCGTTATCAGCACAAATACATGACAATTTATTTATGCCTCTGTGTCCACAATGGGTAACGTGTATTGAGTGCACAGTTCGTGATATTATCTATTACCGTAAGGAAAGGGTTAAAAATCTGCCCAGGATGCTGCGATCTGCCGACCTATGGGGTGATGAAAGAGATGGGTACCTGGTGTCGCTCACCGTACCACGATGCGCGTTTGTCAGTAGTAACCGGCAGTCTGCCGGCTGTAATGAATGTGTCGTGCGCTTTATTCGAGGTTGATGTTTTTTCATCGTTATCAGCACAAATGCATGACAATTTATTTATGCCTCTGTGTCCACAATGGGTAACGTGTATTGAGTGCACAGTTCGTGATATTTTCTATTACCGTAAGAGAATGGTTAAAAATCTGCCCAGGATGCTGCGATCTGCTGACCTATGGGGTGATGAAAGAGATGGGTACCTGGTGTCGCTCACCGTACCACGATGCGCGTTTGTCAGTAGTAACCGGCAGTCTGCCGGCTGTAATGAATGTGTCGTGCGCTTTATTCGAGGTTGATGTTTTTTCATCGTTATTAGCACAAATGCATGACAATTTATTTATGCCTCTGTGTCCACAATGGGTAACGTGTATTGAGTGCACAGTTCGTGATATTTTCTATTACCGTAAGAGAATGGTTAAAAATCTGCCCAGGATGCTGCGATCTGCTGACCTATGGGGTGATGAAAGAGATGGGTACCTGGTGTCGCTCACCGTACCACGATGCGCGTTTGTCAGTAGTAACCGGCAGTCTGCCGGCTGTAATGAATGTGTCCTGCGCTTTATTCGAGGTTGATGTTTTTTCATCGTTATCAGCACAAATACATGACAATTTATTTATGCCTCTGTGTCCACAATGGGAAACGTGTATCGAGTGCACAGTTCGTGATATTATCTATTACCGTAAGGGAAGGGTTAAAAATCTGCCCAGGATGCTGCGATCTGCCGACCTACAGAACTACCAAACTGCCGACATCATCACGGTTCAATATTTCTGCTGAGTCAGCTAAGAAAATGACAAGATAAGATGGATTTTTCGTCAAAATTCATCTGAAATTTTTATGCGGCAGTAGGCGCTTTAATTTCATTTTAACATGACAGAGTTTTTCATAGGCATAGATTTTGATACAAAAACTGATAGATTTTAATGGAATTTTCTATTAAAACTAATATTTAAGGCTCAAAAAAGGTTCAATCAAAAGATAAGTTTAGAAATACCAGGATTACATAACAAAACCTTTTTCGAAGATTAATGAAATTCTTTATGCCATGTTATATTTTTCATTTACGGGGTAGTTACCGCACAAGAGTTCCATCTTCCCAGAGAACGTGAAGCTATGGTATGTCTATCTTTTGAGAATGTTGTGAGGTTGAAAAATGGAGGAGGTTAGGAGAAAGAAGAAATGAAGTTTGCGACATAAATTATTTACATCTGTCATTAAATATTGATAACATCATTTTAAGAAATCCTTCGATTCTAATTTTAAAAAAAAATGTTATCTTCTTAATTATTTAATAAAAAACGTTCTTTTATAAATGTTCTGTTGCATCCCAAACTGCTAACGAACTACAACATCAGATGAACATGGATGTGGACTTAAAACGAGACGAAATTAATCGGTGTTTGCTCTAATTGGGTAATAGTATGGGTAGGAATGAACAAGGTGTAGAAGGAAGGAAAAAATTAAGACCATTCACTTACCACTGTATCTCTGCTAAGTAGCCCAAAACACAACATATTGAGATCCACCCCGATACCTTGGAGTAATTATTGCCACAAAAAAATGAATGAGTAGTAAAGCACTTTCAAGATTGTCAATTTTCTTCTTTTTATTCTTCAAAGAGATCATGTGCACCTAAAATATCAACAACTTGCTCCCAATAGTTGAATCCCTCTTTTGTTTTATATTTCTCCAAAACAAATGCACTCGAATTTCCACAGTGTTCTTACCATTGTCCCGAATTTGAAAGACTTTTTACGCAATTATGTTAGGAATAGGTAAGAACTGGATAGATGACATTCTGGTAGGAACTAAACATATTCTCAATTTTAAAACTAAACATATTCGATAATGGTATTTTTCAATTTAAAACCAAAAAGGTTTATATAGGCTTAACACGTTCTGTTGTGTATTTTTTATTATGATTGTTTGTTTATTTATAGAGCGGAGATGGTTTACATATAGTTCCCTTGAGCACTTAGGCCAAAGGCCCATTGTGCTATCTCCCATTTTACCTCATTCCCTTTATAGTCACCCAGTCCCTTTTATAAAGTTTACCAGGGTTGTCATTGGATATGTGGCTATGTTTTCTGGTTCCACAATGTGTCTTCCCAGATCTCATCTCTCCCCTCTAATCCCCCTTGGTTCCCTAAAGACCCCACAGGGGAAGAGAGCCTCATCTCTCCCCTCCACTCCCCTGTGGTTCCTTGAAGGTAGTAAAAAGGAAGAGTTCACTGAGGTGGCCTCATCTCTCCTCTCTACTCCTCCTTGGTTCCCTAAAGGTCCCACGAGGGAAGAGTATCTCATCTCTCCTCTCCACTCCTCCTTTGTTCCCCAAAGGCCCCATGGGGGAAAAAGTCCACTCCCCGTTGGTTCTCTGAAGGCCCCACGTTATGATGATATAATAATTAAGTATACCGAGTCAGTGGACTTCTTTTATTTATCACTTTGCAAATACATAAGATTGTTACTGAGGCAGTTTAGTTATATATAATACGACGTATCGATGACCTATCGGACGATGGCGATATCGAACGACAAAGGAGAAGCCTAAGCGTAGTGTCTAATATGATTGCCCGCAGATTTTGCAAATGCAGCAATGCTGAAAAAAAAATACTGTTCAACGCATTCTGTACTGGCCTGTATACGTGTAAGACATGGTGTCACTACCGAACTTGCTCGATGGAACGACTCTCAATTCAATATAATGACGCCTGTAGAATCATATTTGGATACCGAAGATACAGCAGCGCGTCGACAATGTTCACGGAACTAGGACTGAATGGATTTGCCGGCCTGATGAGACACCGGGTCACTGGAGCTAGGATGCGGCTAATGGCCTCCGCCAACACGTTGGTGACCGCAGCCTACCAGCACCAAGCGCCACTCCTGAGTGAGCGCTGGGCCCAAGCGCACTCAAGACCACACCCTGCATAGTTGTCCTTATTTGTTAATTTATTATAACTATTATACAAAAAAAAAAATTTATATCTTTATGGGACGTGTGGGATTGCACTAACCACCCCACATTCTGGAGTAAAATATTACTATTATAATCTGATATTATTAATACTCCAGCGTCTGGACGGTGTAGGCCCTCTGATTGGTCAAATTTAAATTGTCTGTTTCGGTTAAATTCCGCTAACTTGAAAATTAACACGATTTGAAAATTAAAACACGATGCTGATATAATTTTTGGATAATATCGAAGAAAATATGTTTTAGAAAGTTCACAATTCATTGGATTAATTACATTACAGTAAAAATTATCCACAATTACGTATTGAAATTTGACGTTTATCATTATTCACGCGAAAGACACATTGTTCAGTGCTGCCAGCGTATATCGATTTCCAATCAATGCAAAAAGCCTTTATAGCCAGTTAGTGTCAAGCAATGTACAATGTCAGTGTAATTTTTTAAAGTTATATATATATATATATATATATATATATATACAAATATATAATTATAAATATAATATATTATAATAAATCCACCATTAAAAAATAATGGCTGCTAAAATAACCAGTTCCACTCGATACTTAAATACGTAATTAATTATTTTTTGATATTACAACACCGACCCCATGCGCCACCATGCGCTGTCAATGTTTGATATGTGTCATATGTGATAATTATAGAATTATTGACGTGATAACCAAGAAATTTGTTTACAAACTACCTGTGAATCGCTAAAAAGAAATATTTTGTTTTCAGATTATTATTTCAATTTAATTACTATGGCTAAAAGGAATGTGGACAATATTTTACCAGAATTGGTCGAATTTCGGAATGTTCGAATGAGAGGGAAATTTACCAAGCGAAGCGATAGTAGTGTATTCTTGAAGTGTGCTCAATAATCCTAATTATGTGCTTCTAGAACAGAATTATTTCGGCGTCATATCAAAAGAGTGTCATATAAAAATGTAAACTGTTACATTCTTGCTGTCATACTGGAAAAATAATACCACAAATTTTAGCTTATTATCCAGCACCGAATTATTGACAGGAGATTGTAGTCAATCTAAAAACTTTAGGAATTTTATTTGTCAATACAAGAGTGCTAATAGATTTGCCTAATTTGGAGCGCAAATAGCTAATATCCCAGGTAATGGTCCATATTGTTTAAAAATTTCTGGTTAGGTTTATCATCTCACTTCCAGAAGTATACAAGTTGCAGGTGAAATACCTTCCTATGCTCAGCTTTATCTATACGATCCTGATGAGGCTGTTAGAGTGCGTATGAGTCATCCATCTAATGCCGATTGCTATAAAAATATAATGCAAATAATTGATAGTGAAATACGCCAAATAAGCCCTCATCAGTATAAGAAACTAAAAGAATCTGTCGAGGAAGAAGAAATACGCATTGCGGCTGAGGGTGGGCAGGTGAGAGATATACGTCTATTATTTACACGTTCATCAGAGGTAAAATGCTCCAACTAGTTCTCACGATATCGCCATGGTATACGTAGCAGACAGACGGGAGTTTGCCATCGGGTATAGATATCGCTGTTTAACCTAAAAATGTTAAGGACTTCAAAGGATGGCAACTTTATCAAAGCATTTAGATCCTATGGTTTTCCCACTACTATTTCCATCAGGTGAATGTGGTTGGACCCCCGGCTTTAAGCATCATGCTGATTTCTGTACTGCTCAATGTCATACTGTAACTGCTATGTAGTTTTATGCAAGTAAATTAGCAGTGCGAAGAAACATATTTAATCCAGTCCATTATGCGGGTAAACTTTTTCAACAGTATTTAATTCATGCTTACATTATTTATCTATTATCATTATTTATGAATCTGGTCGCCTAGATTACATTAGGAAAAACCAACGACACCTCAGAGTGGAATGCTATCAAGGTTTGCAAAACCATGTAAGAAATTTAGCCACTGATAGAGGAGTATGTGCAGGTAATACAGTCATTCTTCCATCTTCATTTACTGGTGGACCACGCCATATGAATAAACTTTATCAAGTTTCAATGGCTATGGTACGTAAATTTGGTCGTCCTGTAGTCGTCATAACTTTTACATGCAATCCCAAATGGCCAGAAATACCAACCGAATTGGAACATTATCAATCGGCCGCGGACAGGCCTGATATAGTAGCCAAGGTTTTCCATCTAAAAGTCAAGGAATTTATTCATGATATGACTGAGAAACATGTTTTTGGAAAGGTAATTTGTTGGGTGTATACAATTGAACAGCAAAAAAGAGGACTACCTCATCTACATGGTGTGTTTACACTTTGCAGCGAAGATAAGTTGTATACAGCTTCTGATATTGATAATGCCGTATCTGCAAAACTACCCCATCCGAAGAATTCGGCTTTGTACCGTATTATTTAAAAAAATAACATTCATGGACCATGTGGCGTACTTAATCCAAGGTCAGTCTGCATGGTAGACGGTAAGTGCTCTAAAAAATTCCCCAAATCATTTAAAGACGCTACTGATAATAATTCCGCAGGCTACCCAGATTACAGGAGACGTGATAATTTTTCTGAAAATCACGTTATTCGGGATATACGTATCGACAATCGATTTGTTGTTCCATATAATGCATTCCTTAGCAAAAAATATGATGCTCATATTAATGTTAAAATTTGTTCCTCTTTGGATAGTATTTATTTTTCTATACATGATCAATCTCACTCAATTTTACTTCTGGCTTTACATTTACCCGACAGCCAATCTGTTTGTTTTGTCTCTACAAAATAAACCTGCTCCTCCCTCCCCTCTGGGCGGGAGGAACAGGCTCTCAGGGAAGCATCTACAAGGAACACCTCTTTAACAGCGTGGTTTCAATTGAATCTTCAAGATATTGAGGGACGCTCTATTCTCTATCAAGATGTACCAAATAACTATGTCTTTACAGCTGGTAAAAAGTGGACGAGGCGACAGCGGGGATCATTGGATGAATACCTTCAATTTCTCCTAGAAATATAGAACTGTATCATTTACGGCTGATTCTTATAAAGGTGGCTGGAGCTACATCCTTTGAATCTTTGCGAACTGTTGATGGCAATTTACTATGTAGCTACTTTTCATGATGCGGCGCGTGAACTGAAGCTCATTGATGACATACGAGAATGGTCGCAGTATGACGGAGGCTTCATTGTATTTGACGCCTAAAATTCTTAGACATCTATTTGTTTTAATTTTAATACAATGTATCCCTTCTATCTTCGGCTGAAGATTTTTTTCATCATGGTGTTGCTGAAGAAACAGCTATTAATCTTTGTCTTTTAAACATACAGGATATTCTCATGAAGGAGAATTCATCTTGCAGAATGCAGGGCTTACCTGAACCTGATGAAAGTTGCAGTTTTGGACAAGTATCTGATTTTAATGTAATTTCTGAAAACACTTTAGGTGAATTGATGGCTGCCAAACTCAATGACGTACAACTTCAAGCATATAATTCTATTTTGAATAAGTTTTTTTCACATGAAAATGATGACAATAAATTTTTCTTCATTGATGGCCCAGGCGAAACAGGGAAAACATACCTTTACTAAACTTTAATTCACACTCTAAGACGAAAAGGTAAAAGAGTTTTATCAGTCGCTTGGACAGGCATTGCAGCACTCTTGCTTCCAGGTGGGGTAACGTGTCATACTGCTTTTAATTTACCCCTCAATTTACAGGACAATACAACATGTAAGGTCACATCAAAGAATCGGAAAATTATAACGGAAGCAGATATTATAATATGGGATGAAGCACCGATGGCAGGTGTAGCTTTAGAAGTAATTGAGCGTACTATACGTGATATCATGGGAAGTGATTCTGTCTTTGGTAACAAAGTTATTGTTTTGGGCGGAGACTTTCGTCAGATCCTTCCAGTGTGTCGACGTGCTTCACGAGGACAATTAATTGCCGCTTGCATAAAAGCAGCACACTTTGGTACCATTTCAAAACTTTTCAATTAAAAACAAATGTCAGAGCTTTAGAAAGTGAAAATATATTTTCTAAATGGCTTTTGGACTTGGAAGATGGCAAACTTCCTTTTGTAGAAGGAACATTAGAGTCATCTGTGCTTATTCCCAATGTAAATATTTGTCAAGATTCACTATATATACGGTGAGACACATACAACTGCTGATGCCTTAGGGTTGAGTCAACGTACCATATTGTGCCCTAAAAATAGTCATGTTTATGCAATCAATGAAGATGTACTTCAACGGAAAGCGCCCCTGAGGTGATATCTCACAAAAGCGGTGCTATAAAAATTTCAGCTGTAACTTAATTCAAGCCAAAATCATTACAGGGAACAGAAAAGGTACAGTACATTTCATTCCTAGAATTTAAAACACTTTTTCGGATGTTACAATATAATTCAATATGTGCAGAAAACAGTTTCCAGTCAAATTAAATTAAATAAATCTCAAGGACAAACTTTTGAACGGGGTGGACTGTTACTTCCTGAACCAGTATTTTCTTATGGACAGTTTGAGCGCAGTCATCGTTATTTATACAAATTCTGACTGATTGGTATACGGATAATATTGTTTATAAAGAGATTTTTTCCTAATGAAAGTGTATAATATTATGTTGCAGATTGTAAAAAATAAAAGTATAATAAATTGTACTTGCTTAAAAAGTTTTGTTTTTTGTGTCCCTTGAAATGAAAATGACTCAATTTATCCCACCTGTAAGGTTTTCGCGAATTAAGAGAGTTTTGGTGTATTTACTTTGACAATCGTTAGGTAAGAGCGTAATATTATTTCACCCAAATATGTAGATTTTTAGGACTTATCCCAATAAAATAATTCTTAATATATTTAAAAAAAATGTAATTACTTTGACAGTCTTTTGGTAAGAGTATATTATTTTACCAAAGTTATATGTAATATTGTAATATGTTGAAATTTTTTTATTTTCGAATTACATATAAATATTTTGCAATTTAATTTCGATTTAAAAATTAAATCATTTCGGTGGTATGGAAGAGGAAACATTTTTCTCATTGACGAGATTTATGTTGGGGTGAGGGGTGTTTAGTGGTGCAGAATGTCTTTCTATTATATATCTACCCAATGATCTAATATCTACCTATTAAATGTAACTGTTAGTATCACATAAACTGGGCGAAGCCCAACCAAGTGCCGCCCGCAGGGCCTAGCACCAAAAACCCGCGGAGCGGGTTTTTAACTGCTAGTAACATATTATTTTCACTACGTAAAAGGCCGTCAATAAAGTGATAAATATGTAATACCCGCGTATTGATTTTTCAAAAAAAAGTCAAGGTTGCGTCTAAAATTGTAAAAACTTTAATTTTTTAATGGCCTATATTTTTTTAATTTAAAACACAAATAAATAAAGCAATCCATATACGTACTAGATATTTGCTATACCTTTTCTTTCTAATTATTTATTATTATTATTTCTTTTTAATTATTATTTTCTTCAGGGCCTCCTGTGTGGAGTTAATATAAAAAAAAAAATAAATTATTATATATGTATTTTTCTTTCTTTCACTACTAGCATCTCCGCCTAATATCAACTAAACCTTGTTTACGCATGCTGTGAACATTTTTAATTGGGTTGTTAATATCTGTGCACATTCCCACCCAAATAATATAAACTAGCAGTTAAAAACCCGCTCCGCGGGTTTTTTTCTGCTAGGCCCTGCGGGCGGCTTTTAGTTGGGCTTCGCCCATTTTAAGTGATATTAACAACAGTTACATTTAATAGATAGATATTAGGACATTCACAGAAAGAGGGTGAGTATATATATATATATATATATATATATATATATATATATATTGTTAAAACACGGAACAGGAAGGAGTTAATTAATAATAACATGCTAAATTTACGCATAATAAGAATGACAGTTGTTTGAGTAAATGAAATTTTACGTATTTGTGATGGATTATTTCAAATGAAACACTATTATTGACTACATGTCTACAACTGATATTAACTGTTATCGTACCTAATATAATTAGCTCATAGGAGACTTGCAGTGCTAAAATATGTGTTACAACCGTCAATGTCTATAATTTTAATCAATATCGTTTAGTTTGTCACAATTAAAGATAGTTATAACAAAGTTGACTTAAATAATAGATTATTACATATTGATTAATTGTACCCGTATTTATGAATAAAAGGAGGGTAATCATTTTCGGTAATCATTTCGTAATTCTTTACCTACAACTGTTACTGTATCTAATAAAGTTTAAAGTTAGATTATATATACACCTTCATCAGGAGAGTAAAAATCTATATATAAAGGTAGATTATTACAATATAGCGCCCCTGAGGTGATAACTCACAAAAGCGGCGCTATGCAAATTGTCCAATAAATTAATAAATATAATGTTTACATTTTATTGTGTATACACCGAAGTCAAAAATTAAATATAGATTGCAATTGGGAAAGAAGAAGTGGAAGGAGGGGGGAGGGGTAAGAGTAGGCTGGGTTTATAATAATTAGGAATTACAATATCGTTAGACGGGAAAGACCAGTTAAGTGGGAAAATATTTAAAAGAGAGTTTATAAAAAAGTTCTTGTTAATTATATCTGCTTTTATATTAACATGTTTCCTCATTTCTAAAATTTCAAAATTATTTATAGTGAATTATTTTAAGACCTGAAAAAAACAAATAGAATATAACCATAAAACAATATATTTATAAGACAAATAGCAGTTAATAACGGTTATTCTAATAAATTGATGGTTGAAATACTAATTTAAAAAAATTAAACATATTCTCTTCAAACGGTCTTTCTAAAGATAGAAATAAACAATGGCGTAGAATTCTGCTTGTGGATAACGATATTTCTAAAATTATATATAAAAACAATTCTAGTACTATTCAACTGGCGTTTTACACTAATAACACTGAAGAAATATATTCTTAATAATAAAGATAACAAAGTTCAAACAAAAAAATCAGGAGTTTAAAAACTCAATTGGGATGATTGTAATTTCTTTTACAAAGGTAGAACCAATAGAAACTTTGAAGTCATAACTAAAGAATATCGCAGGGATCTAAATGGAAATAGTGAATTTGAGTTTGCAAATCATCTTTTGAATAGTGATCACACTTTCGATAAAAATTCAGGTTTTAAAATACTTCACTCAGGATATAAAGCATCGCAAATAAATAATTTTGAAATTTTACAAATTAGAAAACATGTCAATATAAAATCAGATATAATTAATAAGCAAAAAAAAAAAAATAATTAAAAATGATATTACAAAGTGATAAGCTTCCAGAAGAAATCTTCTTATTAAATGCTTGTTAATCGTAAGTAGTCAAATATTGTGAGCTGCATATTTAAATATTCGCGCCATTCATTTGGTTCGTTTTTAAACCGCCAGAGGTGCGCTCTGTCAGCTATCTATAGCCGTGCGTATCTGCCATATTGAATAAGGAACGCGTGATTTTTTATAAACGTCAAATATAATCACGTAACTGTGGATAATTTTCATTGTAATGTAATTAATCCAATGGATTATGAACTTTCTAAAACATATTTTCTTCGATATTATCCAAAAATTATATGAGCAGAAACAACGCTTTTGAAGAAATCTCGTATTATTATGAGGCGATCCTATTTTAGTATGAAATCGTGTCTTAATTTTCAAGTTAGCTGAATTTACCCGAAACAGACAATTTTAATTCAACCAATCAGAGGGCCTAGATCGTCCAGACGCTGGCGCAATAATACTATCAGATGTTATAATTCTTAACACTCTGTAAATGTTTCAAACAATAAATAAATAAAAAATTTAGATAAAAAAAAAAAATATTGTTCAGTTTGGTCAAGTATTTTGGCCTCAAATCCAAATTTAAGTTTTGTATGAAGAAGGCCGTGCAGCCGTTTCTTTTGAACAAGTTATGCATGTTTATAAGTAAAAACAAAACTAAAAAAAAATACATGAAAAAGTCATTCTTCTTCTTTCGTATGGAAAGGGTTCAGAGGGGAACATCTAGATCGGTGAACCAGTCCAGATCGTAAATTAAAAAAAAAATCATAAATCGATTATTTATTTCTGAAGGATAAACCTGGTGTAATTCATTTCCATTAATTCCTAGTTTAGTAATACGGCTAGAGTAAAGTTAAGCGAACCAATTTGAAGTTAAGGGAGTTTTAGTTATTCGGATAATCGATATCGCCAACGATGCCAAATAGGGATAATTGGGCTTTTCGTGAAAGTTTGCACATTGCGTTTTTGTCATGGCCCACGATTTTGATTGGCTTTTTCATAGTTACGTGTTATGGTATATTAGAAAATTTATGTATTTAACTTTCAAATATATTAATTTACTTTAACATGATAGTTCAAACCAACTGCTGAACATGAATATATTTAATTAATTATTTTGATCAAATTATGTTTTTTTTACAATATCCCATTTTTACATTCAATGAAACAAAGTCTTACTTCGTAAATCATTTTAGGTGTCTCAGATATTTTTTTTGTTATTAAAGATAGACAAACATTACCGGCTTACGAATAATCTAAAAATATTTGAAAATCTCCTACTACCACCACAGTAAGCGGAAAATGTTTCTTGTGTTGTGATGAAGGACAGCAATTGAACACACTACGCCTGGGTGGGACCAAACGCGATGCCAACGCAGCCACAGAATATATAGTTCTTACATAAGTTTCGTCAAACGTTGAAAAAATCACTTCCAACATTTCCGGTACAGAATCCGTTTAGTGACCATTTTAAAAAAAAGTTTTATTTTATTGTTTTGGGTTTTTACATGGGAATACTTTAAAAATATATAAAAAAATATATTTTAATATTGTTCATGTTTGTTTTTCTTTATACATAACTGAACAGCTCCAGTAACTATCTTTTGGAAGTGGTAAATTGAAAATGTTCGTAGAAAAATTCACATTATAAACCTTAATTATGATTCTGGGCAATGAAAAGTAATTTACTAATATAGTTAGTCCCAGAAATTACGCACTTAAATTGCTGCTAGTGATCTGGTATTGGTGGAAACTTAAAAATAAAACGTAAAAGTAGTGGATGGATAACATATGATGACACCGGATGCAGGAGGTGAAGTGGTCCAGGCGGTAGTTGGCGAGGGGCGCACTGAGACCGGACTCGTAGATGTGTCAGGAACTGGTGAAGACCATGGGTCTTCCGGGTGCTCCAACGCTGAAGAAGGTAGCCGAAGATACGATGGACCTGTCGGCGGTTGAACGAGAGATGCAAGCCGGCGAGGATGTCGCGGGCCGATGCGCAGACCAGCAAGGATGCCGCAGGGTCTAGGCGCTTGGATGAAGCACTGGCCAGGGATGCTAATGCCAGGGCGCTGTGATGATCCCGTTGGAGTCCATGGTTGAACCGTGCAGAGCCGGTTGTAAGTATTGGAAATCCGGTGCGCGGGAAGGCGCGCAGGTTGTCACTCGCGAGACTGTAAATTGTTGAACGACTAAACACTGACTGACTGCTCGCTGCGTCGGGCCTATTTATATAGTAAAGCCGACGGCGGCAGTAGCTACGCGAGACCGCTGGTAAACTGCCAATCTCGCTGGATCTAGACGTTTCGATGAGGCTGGAATTAAGCCTAGGAAATTATCTAGAACCTTCTGGCGGATGCGCGTAATGTACCCAGTCAAACTCGCAACTGTATTGACGTCGGTGGTTCCTTCAGCGGCAAGTACTCGTAGGCAGTAGCTAGGAACGTAGGAACGCCGATCGCTTCGCATTGCGTCTGGAGTGTTCTAGATAAATATTGTAGCTCTCGCTCCAGATATTCATCACAATCGTGATCATAATGATTCGTCCATTCTACATAATATGACGTCGTTAACATGAGACCGAGTGATTTGTCCGGCTTATCCTTTTAAAATGTTCTATTAAAAAAAACCACATATCCCTTCCATAAATTTCTTCGCAAGGTCGCCCATTTTAGTGGGAATTTAATTATCTTAAATATACAGTAAGTAGTAATACATAAGAACTTGATCTTATTTTATATGACAAAAACACAATTTTATTGCCCTACGATGTCATTTTCAGGTGGCACGGTTGGCGTTAATTTTACGAAAAACATTTTTTTACGTGTTACTAGAGCTCCTCACAACGCGCAACTCAAGTAACTTTTATTGTTATTATGGTAGCACCTGTTGGATTATTGTTTCTCGTTATTCGAACTCTTTCTAATGACATCCGTTAAAACAAACAGTCGCATATTTTGTTAGACGCTAAGCGCATGCAACTCAAAATGACTCCCGCGCGTTGATTCCTTGATGCCACACTTATTTACATAAACAAAAAACAAAAGTTTTGTCATGTCCTATGCGCGGTAAATCAAAACCGTTTAAGTACTAACAACCGTTACCGTTACTAATGTTACCGACTTATTTTAATATTATAAAGTACCATTAAAAGTGAAATCAATTTATTATTCTTGAATAACTGAAAAAAGTGTTTCAATTTGAAAATTTTGAAATATTAGCGAGAAAGACGAATTACTTCGCGATAATAATGACACGTAGGTACTTTACACGTTCGTTTATTCTGCAAGGTGTACAATGCAAGGTGATTAAAATCCAATACAAGAGAGACACAATGGACATCGTACGTCCTATTTATACTGCCATTCACGCTGTCTCCCTCAGGCACGCGGTCTTTTCCATATCCGCAAACACACGATCACCACACTATTATACTTTTTCCTTCACTTATCTTCAATGTTCTATTTAATCACGGAACTATAATAATTGGATAACCTCTGTAAAAGTAAGCTTTTCAGAACAGCGTTAAAATAAAGCATTAAAACAATTTTCATTCTCAAAGAACAAGGGATCTAAAACGAAAATAATTATTGTTCATTTTGTCGTTATTCCGCTCCGCCGAACTTTGTTCGCTCCTCCGAGTGTGAGAATAATTTTAATTACCTGTCTCGAACATTTAAAGTACGTGAAATTTCTTATAATTCCCTCGCACGAGCGAGGCAATGCCTTTGGAACTGCGATCCCATTACGAATAGTTTGTGCATAGTTTAATTCAACTTCGTCGATTATCCGACACGATAAGTTTGCCGGAGTCATTCGAGACAGGGCTCTTGTCACCGGGATCAGAAGTTGAAGTAGAGCCTGATTTGTCATTGGACGAGAGTATACTCGTATCATAGCTAATAAACATTAGCATGTGTTGTGAGTAAGACTGACATTGATAGGAATATTGATTTGAATCGGAAAACATTATATGTGTGCTATAATAGTGTCTTTGCTCCCAAAATCTACCTTTAACGAGAAATCTTTTTTTAAGTCAATGCTCGGTGTGAAAAGATAATCGCGCCCAAATGGGCTACAGTTTCTGTCGAAGTAATTCCAAATTTCAACTGGCATCTTTTCTCGTTTTACAGAAGAATTATGAAAATTTGTGCCATTACCGCTTCGATATTTATTGCGGCTGGACATCATGAAACTAGTGTACAAATATATGATATTATCACACAGGCTAATTTCCAATTGATCACATTGAAGGGGATTTGATATTTATTTTCTTTATATAGTGTTTATTATACCATAGTGTGTTTGAAAACTCATTTTGAAAAATTGAGATCAAATTTACAAATTCTGTATAAATATTATTTTTCCTAAGTTTCCCGTAGGGTAGGGCTATGATTTTTTTTTTATTTCATCACTCTACGGGATTCCTAAATTTTCGCATATTCAAAAATTATGACATAGAAAACAAACTTTATTGATATTTTATGAAGTTTTTTCACCTGCCCAAAAATATGGCGCAGATGAATTTCCCTCCTGATCCCAAGATAACACAAACAGACACGTACGAGTATGTAGTATATAGCCACGGTTAGCTTCTGATGATGCTGAAGCTGAAGAATATGATGTTCCAAAACATGCGATTTTAGTAGGTTCACCGAAAAAAATTGAGGATTCTTTAATAGTCTATAATAGCCAGGCAACATTTTAAACAGCCGTATGAGGAAAAAATTATGAGGCGCAATGACGCCGTTCTATTTGTATAAAGAACAGCAATTTTAAATTCATTAAATTTAAATGATTTACCACTTCATGGAAAATAAGAATTTAGAAAATTAAAAAACTAGATTCTGGTGAAATTGACCAGTGGTGTGGGTAACAATTTTGCCGGTGGTGTGGAGTGAAATTATTTTTAGTAAAATTATGAATTTTGTAAAAAGTTTAAAATGTTAAATGTTGTGTAAATCACGTCCGTTAAACCAGGAAATCCGTTAAGCGCCCATGACATTTTTTTCAGTCGACTAGTGAGGTAATAATGTTCGACGCAACTTTTGAATACAAAAACGTCGCCCGGTCCTATCCTGTATTCCGTTCATACATATACACTTTATTTAATGTTTACCTTTGTTGTCTGGTTAGCTGATAGGTAGTTACCCACCTAAAGGCTAAGGGTAATTAGACCCTCTTTCTTAATGAATTTTATTAGAGTAAAATGATGAAAAAAAATATCACAGAAAGGGTTTTTCTGCCTTTCGTTGTGTGTTCTCGTACCAAAATAGTAAAAAAATTATGTACAATTATAGTATTATGTACAAAGTTTAAAAAATATATGATCTGATAGTGTTTTGTTTCGAATACATGCGATTAACTTAGAAAATATGCACCTGGTGAAAAAACGCAGAGCCAAAAACATAAGAAATTTTAATTTACATTAAGTAAGAAACAAAGTGTTTAAGTGTATGTTTTCATACAAATTTAAACTGAAACATCAATAAAATTCTTTTGCAAACATTGCGTTTCGGTTATTTTTGAAAAATGTTTTATTCGATTAATCAATTCGTCACGCGGTGACAGGCGACACTTGAAACGTCAACCAAAAGTAACACAACAAATCAATTAGTGCTTCAAAAGGAAATTACACCCCCCTTTTTCACGTACTACATACATTTAAAAAAATATATCTACCAGCCAGTATCAGAATGAAATTACACAGGCGTGAATTTGATGTACAAATATTACGCTGCAGAATTACGTACTGACGGAATTACACAAGGAGAGTGTGTGTAGATTTATTAAATGCAGGAGTTCACAACAATCAAATTTAGAATTCAATAATTTTAATAAAAAGGTTAGGTCGTTTATTTTCTTCTGTTTCCTAATGTCGGAATATTTAAAAGATTTAATAATGACTGGTAATTTATGTGTTCTAAAGGGATGTTAAGTTTAAAATTGACGAAGCGTAGAAATTTTCTTTGAATTCTTTCAACATTATGAATATGTACATTGTAGAAGGGCGACCAAACTATGGAGTTATGTTCTATCAGGCTTCTAATAAGGGATATGTACAATAGTTTTATGATTTGTAAAGATTCAAAGTTTTTAATTGTTCTTAATATAAAACCTAATGTTTTCATACCCTTATTCACAATTTGTTGAATGTGGGCCGTAAAGTCTAGTTTCTCATCCATTATTATGCCAAGATCTCGCATTTCCTTTACTCTTTCTAAATTTGTTTTGTTAAAAAAAAAGTGATGTTTTTTTTCTGGAAAAGTTCAAAATTTTGCATTTTTTTACACTTAAGTATAAATTGATTTATGAACACCAGTTATTTAGCATGTCTATATTAGATTGAAGAACTTGACAGTCGATAAGGAGGTTATTTCTTTATATAATTTAATATCAAAGACATTTTCAAAGAAGTTGACTATGTCATTTATAAAAAAAATAAATAAAATTGGGCCAAGATGACTACCTTGCGGTACGCCACTAGTGGCCAAAAATGGTTTGGAAATTAAAAAAGATTTTATTTTAACGAGTAAAGTTCTACCAGATATGTAGCTACTGAACCAGATTAACATATTTACTCTGATTCCTAAAGCATGAAGTTTTTGGATCAGTACTTTTTGAGACACTTTATCAAAGGCTTTCGAAAAATCAATATATATACAGTCAACTTGTTTATTTTTAGAAAAATACTCCAATATATAGTTTTGAAACAGTAGCAAATTTGTTGTAGTTGATCTACCTCTAATGAAGCCATGTTGTTTTTCATTTATTAACTTTGTTAGTGTGGGATATATTTCTTCCAAAACTAAAGATTCAAAGATTTTGGGTTATACAGATTGTATGCATATTGGTCGATAGTTTGAAATGTCAGTCTCGTCACCTTTTTTAAATATTGGAATAATATAGTTGGATTTCCAGTAGACGGGAAAATATCCAGAGGATAGTAGGTGGTTAAATAAAATGGTTAGCGGTTTAAACAATACGGAGGAGCACTATTTTAGGAAAATTGGCGGTTTGGTGTCCGGGCCTGCAGACTTGTTTATGTCTAAGGAACTTAATTTTTTTTGCAAGATTCTTCGGTGATGTAGCAGTCTGTTAAATGTGTGGTTTTTTTAAATGTGTATGAAGGAATATTTTCTTCTGGTGTTTCATCATCATAAACATTTTTAAATAAATCAGAAAAAAGATCTACAATGTCTTGCGTATTGTTGGCGTATTTATCGTCCATGTGCATTTCTGGAGGATAGTCTGTGCTGTCTTTGTTCATTTTTTTAATAAATTTCCAGAGATTGTTCGAGTTTAAGGCTGTGTTCTCGATAGAATTTATATATGTTTTATAACAGATTTTAGAGAGATCTTTGCATTTTTTCCAACTTTCACTGAAATTTGTATAGTCGATTTTCTTCATAGTTTTTTTGAATTTTTTATGAAGTATTTTTTTTTGTTGTAGTGAGGCTATTAGTTCTGATGAGAAGTAAGTTGGATATGTATGTTTTTTAGGAGTAAATAGTGGTACATATGATTTGATAATGGTGGAGAATATTGAATATAGGTTTTCTAAAGAATCATCAGTATTAACGTCAGACAAACAAGATCAGTCGGTTCTCATCTTTCGCATTCAACATGCGAAAGATGAGAATGTATAGATTCAAAATCTGCTTTTTTGTAGTTGAGAGTTTTTTCAACGGGTTTCGGCTTGACGCCACATATATTTACTTGTTTGTTTTAATATTTTTTCATCCTTGTCCTTTCTTAAATAATAAGATTTTATGTAAGTCCCATTTACTATAAACTGAATGTCACCCTATCTGTCTTTATTATCTACTTTGCTTCTTCTTTTGAATAATGATTAATGATTAGTTATGGTTCAAATATTGTTACAATATACTGTCAAATTACCCATCTGGTAACACATCTAATACTTATTTTTTTTATTTAATTTTGAAATATTTTGTGTTTGTATGTAGAATTAATTTATGTTTGTGATTACTCTTATGTTTGCTTCACTGTAATGTAAATTGTTAACCTCGATACAGGCTCAGTCCTAGTGAGGTTGATTTTTAAGAGAAAAAAAATTGTTTTATGCATAGTGAGATGCAATAAATAAATAAATAAATAAATTTAATTTAATATAAAGATGGGGGTGATGGTTATCAACAGGTAACAGAGGATCATTACATTTCTCAATGAACAATTTAGGATAATTTGATATTGCTAGATCTAGTAAGCGATCATTTGTGTTGTATACAAAGTTATGTTGTAAAAGATTTAAAAAAATTGTCATATCTTAAATCTCACGTGCACGATCATTTTGCCTTTCATTAAAAATGAAACCACTATCACTTGTTTTCCATTTTTGGTTAGGGAGGTTGTAATCCCCGAGAATAATAATTTTAGAGTTGTATTTGTAGAGTAGATTTTCAACGTCTTCGTTGTGGCTTTGATAGTTTCCGGCATCAGATATTGTCTATATGTGATAATTTGAATATATTATTTTTTGTTTTGAGTTTTCTTGAAATCAATTTCTTCTTTATTGCAATTAGTACTCCGCCTCCCCTTGTTTTGGAACTGGATTTAGAGTTTCTATCGCAGCGAAAATTTTTGTAGTTGTTAAGTCCGAGTTCTGTTGATTTTATTTCCGAGTCGAGCTAAGTTTCTGTCAGCACATATACGTCGTAATGGTGTAGCGATATTTTAGAACGTAGTTCATTTAATTTCGTGCGTAGTCCCCGCGCGTTTTGGTAGTATATCTTGAGTTTGCATCGTTTTTTGGCGGTATCTGCACTATTTTAGGGTTTCCGTTTACATATTTTATAGTAATATCATTTTCGCCATTTGACTTTCGTTTTTCCAGATTTTATTTGCATAATTTAATATATATATTTTTATATAAGATATTATAATATATTATATTATAATATACAATGAATAAATGAAACCAACATAGTCGATGCAAACCCTTTATCCATGCATATGCAAAGTATAGTTGTTTGATATGACAATGGAGCATTTTGTATTTCTTTTCTTTTGATCCAGGTATTTGAACTGCCTTGTTTATTAGCTGATAGTGTTACATTTATCTGTCCCTTACTAAAGTTCTTACTAAAGAGATTATTGATTTTCTTACAATTTTAATTTTTTTCTTTTTGTCTTTTCTTGATCCATAAAACATAAGTGGTTATTCTGACAACAAACAGATAGTTACGCTACTTAAGTCACCTGTAATTTTATAATAACGATTATTTATGGGTTTGTGCAGATTGGCTTCAATGGAAAATAATTGATTATATTTCATTAATACGTCATTTAAAAAAAACTTTTTCTTACCTTTTGTTTTTATTTATTTTCTTACACTTTATACTTGTAACTTTATACCTATGTGAATGGCACATGTTGTGCCGTATGCTTTAAAAAAAATAAACATTGCAACAATTTATCATACATCTCCAGTCCGTTAAGAAAACGTGTGCAGTGTACACGTCCCTCGGTCCTTTTAATTGGACTATTACAGTGGCTTATGCAGTAATCACTTTAGCCCCAAAGGTCATAATATCGATCAAAAATACCAAGGGTAAGTCAGCATTCCTTTTCAATTCTATCAATATATGCTATCCTCTCAGCAAAACGAACTGCATGGCATAATTGGGTAAACCAAGTGGGTAACGCCAACCCGTGGGAAATCCACAGCGCTATTGAAAAAACGGGGAAAGGATCTGACCGGTATTTGACTAGTATTATATCGGATAATCCCAATGGGAACTCTGAGAGTACTGATGTGACTACCACTCTTAACACTTTTCTGGGTAAATTAGTTCCGCTAGATTCAGTCACCGGGGAAAACGACCACCATAAACAGATAAGAGCTCTGTCACGGCTCCCACCTAGAATCCTTGCCCAGGAGGATAGCATATTAACTGTAACCAAAGCTGAAATTGATGTTATAATTAAGGGTTTAGGTCCAAAGAAGGCACCAGGGCACGATCGGCTTAATGGAATAATAGCGAAGAATGTCTGGATCCATGCCAAGGAAGAGTTGTTCCAGGTTATGGAGACATGCTTGCGTAGAGAAATTTTCCCCACAGAATGGAAGAGAGGCGTGCTCAAGATAATCCCAAAGGGAAACGACAAACCAAAGACGGATGTAAAGGCTTTTCGTCCAATAACATTGTTACCTGCTTTCAGCAAAATTTTAGAGGCTTTGATTAGAAATAGACTGCAGCAAACTCTATCTCCGGCGTCTGAGCGGCAATTTGGCTTCGTCCCTGGGAAATCTACGGAGCACGCCATCATATATGCGCTTGAGTGGGTGAAGGTCTGTTCCAAGAGGTATGTCATTGGAATCTTTTTAGATATCACTGGTGCCTTCGATCATGCGTGGTGGCCGATGTTGCTCACCAAAGTTAAAAATAGAGGATGTCCAGCTAATCTTTTCAAAATTAACTGTGACTATCTAAATGAAAGGACAATTGAAATCACTTTTGGAGATCAAAAAATAGTCCGCAAGGTGGACAAGGGATGCCCACAAGGCTCCATTTTGGCACCTAAATATTGGAACATTAACTTTGATGATTCCTCCAGGTTGCCTTTGCCTGAAGGATGCACATCGGTGGACTACGCTGATGACAAATTGTATTTGGTCTCGGGGGACAGCAGAAGGGAAGTGGAAGGGAAGGCTGAAGAAGTTTTACGAGTAATACTCAGCTGGGGAGAGAGAAATAAGATGAACTTTGCCCCCCAAAAGACCGTGGGACTCTTAATGAAGGGTTACCTCAGTAGAGCAAGAAACCCATCCATCAAAATGGGAGTCTCCACCATTCGATTTGCTGAATCCGTTAAATATCTTGGTGTAACACTAGATCGATCGTCCAGTTTTTTAACACATGTTAAAGAGGTCTCCAACAAGGCCCAGGCCCTTTTCTTGAAGTTGAGAAGAATCTCAACAGTCGAGTGGGGTTTGCGTTCACCTGCGCTGCGACTACTTTACAAGGGAGATACTCCCTTGGCTCAAGTCTCATATGCTGCCTCTGTGTGGGAGCACCGTCGGGGGAATTCACTCATACTCTCGGCACTCAAGAGGGGTCAGCGAACCCCCTTGTTGGCGCTCTCAGGCGCTTATAGAACCGTAGCTTTGGACGCTTTGCCTGTTTTGGCCGGCATATTGCCAATCGATCTAGAGATCAGGGAGGTTTTAACTAAAAAGATGATGACCAGGGGACTTCCTGCCACCCATCTTGGTGTAATTCTTACGCCGGGTGGAGCCGGGACTCTACCTGGTCTACTTAAACAAATGCGTGAGTTATCACTCAAGGAGTGGCAAACTTGGTGGGATAGATCGAATATGGGAAGATGGACTTTCTCCTTCTTCCCATCAGTTAAGATCAGAATGGAAGGGGCTCACATCAATTTGGATCACCATATGACACAACTACTCTCAGGACACGGAGAGTTCAGAGGGAGATTACATAGACTCTCCTTGTCACCACATCCAAACTGCGCTTGTGGCAATTCTGACCAAACAGCCGAGCACATTCTGTGGCACTGTGAGATAATGACGGATGCAAGAGATGAATTATTGGCTAGTTTAAATGTACCAACGAGACCGGTTTGTAATTCGGATCTCGTTTCGAATAAGGTGAATTTCGAGTGTCTGAGGAAGTACACAAAGATCTGGGTTGAGAGATGGTCTGATCTTAGAGTCGAGAATTAGATTAAACTCAATAGCTTTATAATGCCAGGTGTTGCTCCTGGCCTTAACGGACGACGAGATTACCTCATTTTATATGTCGCTGGCTGTAATTTTTTTTTCTTTCTTTTTCATGTATATAGTTATTTTTTTAATCTTCCTGTATATATTTGCGTAGTATTTTATTGGATGTTGTAAATTTTCTCATGTATATAGTTATTGTTCCTATGCTTTATTGATCCATCTCTCTTCTAGGTCGACATGTACAAAACCGGATTATTATAAATTTCTTTGCAATTTTCTTTCTTTTCTTTTTCTGTTTCTATGTTTCACAGAGTGACGTGCTTGCTGGTAGCAGTACTGAACTGTTTTCTTTTTGTTCTGTCCCGGTTTACCCCAACTCTGGGGTGGCATAAGACCTCGTCCGTGTATACACATCTTGGATGACCAAATCACGATGAGGGACTAGTGTCGTCGTCTGCTCGCTGCGCCTCCCCTGGGGACAGGAACTGGACTGAGGATGGGCTGAACGTCGATTGGTGACCTTCCGCCCTGCTTCCAGGTACTCCGACGCTTTCTCCTCATGGTTTTCGGGATTTTTCCCAACCCCAACTCACACTTTTCGTCGAGGCACAACCGATTTCCTGGCTCAAGGGCGCGGAACCTGGTCCCCGTGAAACCTATCCAATGCCCTGTTCTCTCTCCCTAGGTCTGCCTGTGAGCGGGCGACGACACCCCCCACCACACAAAGAGGCGCACACTTTACCAATGTTGCAGGTGGCTGTGAATTATTATTTGATTTGTTGATACTTTGTACATATGATTTGTTTAAACTAACAAAATAGAATAGATCTTACTAACAAGTTACTAATACGCAGCACTTGCATACTGCGAATAACATTGTATGCATGGACATTTTGGAGGTCTTGTTTTGAAATTTTAAATGTAGACTCGCTATATCAAAAAAAAAATTAGCGTCCTTGCGAGAGCTCTGAAGGGGTACCATCAGTACCTAAAACAGGGCGGGGAAGTGGTGGGCCTCCTCCAGAATATATGCAACCACAGCTATCCCAATAGTTGCACGGAGAAAAATTAGTATGGCTTTTTTATCAAGAGACTGTTAAAAATGTGACTGCATGACCATTTCCTAGTAAAACCCTAGTCATTCAGAATATATCTGAACACGTGTTCATGCAAGTGGCCTTGGCCGTATAAATATAATAGAAGATATGCGACAATATTATTATTTTTAAGAATTCCGACATTCTCATAACATTTCTTGCTTTATTGATAGTTTGTTTTGAACTTTGTCAAATCATTCGTTATGGACCTCGGGTCCTGTTTTTATCAGGAAAACGACTAATTTTACTAGCTTTCTAATAACAATATTTCATATAAGTAAGTTTTCTTAGTGTGGGTCAAAAATTGATTACAATTCGCAATAAAACGACAAACTGATTCGCATACAATATTTGTGACTCCAGTCAACAATGTCTGGAAAAGCTTAGTTTTCTTCTATTTTAGCGATCTGTATCCGCCTTTTTCAGAAAATATTCTGGACTATCTTTAGAATTCAAAAAGCTTTCGAGAATTTTCAAAAAAGCTTTGACACATTTTCACTTTTCAATTTTTGATTAATCTATATTACGTAACATTAGCGATGGTCGCACATAAAAGGTCTGACAAAAGCTTCGAGTAGGTAGCAACTACAATGAAACATCAGAATATCTTTTGATATTCTTATTGAAGATAATATTTTCTTTGTTATTAAACAATTTAATTAGTCCCGTAGCTAATTCTCTCGGTCGGCTAGGGTGATCCCCATTCCGGGCACAATGGCGTCTGCTCCCAGCCGAAGGGAGGACCACGGTTCGTTAGACGTATTGTCACCCTGAATACGGAAATAATAATGTACACACGTTGAATGTTACGGGCAAATGCCGAATTTGGACAGTTTGGGAAATTACAGGTTTGTTAGGTTTGGAGGGGGTGGTTGAAAAAATTATCGACAAATTACCTTTATTTTCATGTTTCCTAAATCGAGTTAAATAATACAAGTCTACAGGTAAATTATGTTATAGATCTTCGCTTGTTTATTGTGTAGTGATGTACTGGATGGTTAAAAAAAACATAACATGACAGTAATTTTGCTTTTGACAGGAAACCAAAAAAATGAAACAAAAAACAATTTGAAAACGTATATTGTCTTATTGAATCACTATCCAAATTAAAACAGAATTAATAATCGTCGTTACGCACCGAGTGATTTTGGGAATTTGCGAGGTAAAAGAGAACTACGGGTAGGTTTTCCAAACTAGTTTGACACTTTTGATCCTATTGGTGTGCATAAAAACTTTCAAACATGTCTCATGTTTTCATGAAAACTACGAATTTATGAAAGTATTTCACTCTCTAATCAATTAAGAACAAATATAATTCAAATAATACAGAGTTTTCCAATAAGAGGTGTTATTTTGATATTTAATCGTAAAAGATCAATGGTTTCGTTACTTGTGTGGCAGGTAGCGCCGTTTTGTTGAAAGTAAACGTTGTCCAGATCAATACCATCCAATTTCGGCCATAAAAAATCATTAATGATCTCTCGATAGCGCAATCCATTCACCGTAACTATTGCTCCAGTAAAAGTAAGGTCCAATGACTCCGCCGGACCATAAACTGCACCAAACAGTCACACGTTGAGAAAAGAGAGGCTTTTTAACAATAACTCTTGGGTTTTCCGAGCCCTAAATGCGACAATTTTGCTTGTTGACGAAGCCACCGAGGTGGAAATGGGCCTCATCACTCAAGATGATTTGCATTTGATTCACTAAAGTGATTTAAAATAATTTCAATGCGTTGTTGAAGAGTGTACCGTTCCATTTTTATTAATGACGTAGTTTTTACTTATGAAATGTCAAAAAATGACAGCTTGAAACGTAACATCTACCGAAATAGCGGGCTATTCAAAATAACACCTCTTATTGGAAAACCCTACACTTACAGGATTAAAAAAAATCTACTAAATCATTCGCATCGGTAGAATTGATCGTTTAAAGTTGCAAATTACAACTTTTACACCCCAATTCTTTTTATCGGTACATTTTTCTATGTAGGGTCAATGTAAAAAAATACCTCCGCTATAAGTTGTTTATACCAACCAACTACTGCAAGGGACGGTACCACGATCTGGTTTGCATACCATATGGTAGAACAGACTATTGGTTTTGCTTAGCATGAAACTTTGCGTGGTGCTGCTAAATCAGATATCTCTTTTAAAATCTTCAAAATAACATTTGAAGGTTTCAAGCGCAATAGAAATAATCTCTCTAAATTCATGTCACATTTTTATGACTTGGGTTTAAAAACGTAACACGAATGTTAATTTTGGTGTTGAAATTGACACCTAAAAACACATTAATCAGCCAATCCACAACGCATCTGGAACGCTGCATTGCCTTTAACATTTAACCCTTAACCTCTGCATTGCTCTTGATAATGCTATCATGACGATCATCATTGTCAAGCTGGTCTCATTCACAAAGGTTATCTCACAACAGGCCGTTGCATTTCACTGTTTTCAATCAGCCAGATAAAAATTTGGTTCTATTACTTGGGCTAACTGAGTGGAAGATCTTTTCAGCCAATGAAGAGAAAAACCGGTAGATGTGAACTTGTTAAGAGCATTAGGAAATATAATTATATATTTAAGTGACGGGTCAATAATGACCCAGTGTTTGAAAAATAGATGTATATTTTCTTTAGTTTTATCTATTTATCAAATATTTCTCTCCCAGTGCCTCTGGAGTAGAAGTCCTAAATGACGCCCAATCTCATCTGATGGCACTACAAGACGTCCTGGCAGAAAAAAGCTCAAAGGTATCAAAGGACCAGCAACTTCGAGTTTCAAGAAGCGTATCCGAAGTTCTCCGAGCCGTATCCCAATTGCTTCTGGAGCGCGAGGCTATGCGCGCTGATATGGCAACAGTTACTGCACAGCTTCACATCGCGAGAGAAGAAACAAGGAGCGAGCGAGTAGAAAATAAGCACCTACAAGAAAAAATCCTTCAGCTGGAGTTAGACCTTGGTCCTGTCATGCATAGAGTCGCTATGGCAACGGAAGCCAGCCTTTCATTTGCAGACATTGCCCGGAATAGTTTTGTGGACGCTGTTCGGAATCGTTCTGAAAAAGCATCCAATCCCCAATCACACGCAAGAGGATTAAAGTGGGAAGCCCAAAGCCTTCGGTGTGCATTTTTCCCAAATTAAAGGCCAAAGATAGTGAACAAACAAAGCAGCTTGTGAAGGACACTTTCCGACCATCAGATTTAGGTGTACGCGTGACGGGGATTCGGAAAATAAAAAAATAATGGTGTGTGACTCCAGACGGCGACAAAAGAAGACTGTAAAACAATTTTAAATGCCCCAGCTCTTGTCAATTCTTCAATCCCGAGTGCCCGACTGCCGACCAAAAGACTACCGAGAGTCATATTTTTTAATGTTCCCCGTGAGCTGACTGATGATGATTTCCTGCAGAGCGCTCTTACCGGCATCTCTGGGATAACTGACGTTGGGAGCACCATAGCGAGCTGCAGGCTCAGTCACCTAGCTGGTGCTCGCACAGGATCAACTTTCCACCGGATCTACGAGGTGCCTGCTAACCTGCGACACATCCTAGTGGAACAGGGAAAGGTCTTTGTGGACTGGACAGTGTGCCGCGTACGTGATTTTATTGGCCTCACAGTATGTTCCAAGTGCCAAATGATCGGACACTCTTTCAAGTTCTGTAAAGATCAAACAAGATGTGGTCACTGTGGCCAGGATGGTCACGCCCGCGAAAGTTGCCCAAATACTGCTGCGAAGGCAGTTTGCGCCACCTGCATCAGATTTGGAAAGCCCGCCACTCATCCTACCGGAGACAGGGAGAACTGCCCAGCATACCTAGCAGCGCTTTCGAGGGATTTCTCCACGATCAGCTATGGCGTCTAACTACATAGATGAAGACTATGATGTTGACTTTAAGAGAACTAATAGGTTAGACCAATGGACGGAAGAAATGGTAGAAAAAAACAGTGAAGTGGGAAGTTTTATGTGTGCAAGTTAATATACGATCAATCTCTAAATATTGGGATGTTTTACATGCTAACCTCCAAAATTGTTGGAAAAATATAGATTTATTAATGTTATGTGAAACATCTATAAAAAGTGAACAAACTTGTCTTTTCGAAATTCCAGGTTATAATAGCATTAGTTACTGTCGCATATCCAAATCGGGAGGGGGTATAAGCTTATATATCCGGGATACTTCAATTTTTACACAAAATACATATGAAACAATGTTTTTCGAAAATATCTCATGCCTAATAACATTACCTAATAATACAACACTTAATGTTCTTGCTATTTATAGACCACCAAATCTTAGTAAACAATCTTTTATAAATGAGCTTTCTTCATTACTAACCAAACATTCGAACCGTAATGAAAATATGTTAATATTTGGTGATATAAATATTGATTTGCTAAATTATATTGACGCTATAACGATCAACTATGAAAACACTCTTTCAAATAATTATTTTACTAAATGTATCAGTGATGTTACGAGGGAAGCCATAGCTAAAGGTAAAGTGACACGTACGTGCCTGGATCATATATTTGTTAGGTATATTAATAAGCACAAAGACACGGACATGCTACGTGCTTGTGTATGTGACTTCATTATTGCTGATCACTTTACAACAGGTGTGAGCATTCCATATTATAAAATGAATAAACGTATTGTAAATGAAGTACAGCAGGTCTCAATTTTATCCCAAAAACGTATAGATTGCTCTATTAGAAATTATAACTGGAGTGCTTTACTACAGACAAACGATTGCACTAATTTATATAATCAAATAAAATCCAATTTTAACGAATTATATGAAAATAGTAGATTAATTATAGATGTCAAACCTAAAGCTCGACCTTGGATAATAAAAGAATCGATGACCGAAGATATTTTATCACATATTAAAAAAAAAGATTTTTTATTTAAACGATGGAAAAATTCACCAACAAATACAATTTATGAAAAACAATATAAATCCTTTCGTAATTATGTCACCAAATTAATAATCAAAAATAAAACGGCATTTTATAATGATAGATTTAAGCATCATTTTACAGACAGCAAAAAAACCTGGGATGAAATAAATAAAATTCTAGGACGTAACACAAAGAGTAACTGTGATGATGTAATATCTAGATATATGCTAAAAGATCAATCCGTGGAAATTGTGACAAACCAATTTGTAAACTATTTTTCAGACAGCATTTCTTCAATGGTACACAAATGTGATTTTAGGGTATCAAATATCGTCCCGCTAGAATTGCAACATAGCTTATATATACCACGAGCGTCACTCGCAGACATAGTGAGCATAGTGAAGCTCCTCAAAAATTCAAAGTCTCCTGGCATAGACAACATACGAATGTTTGACATAAAAAGATACATAGATATCCTAGGCCCTATCTTAACACATCTGATTAACACAATTTTAACTCAGGCTGTAATACCGGATGAACTGAAGTGTAGTATTGTCAGACCTATTTACAAAAGTGGAAAACATACCGATATAGGAAACTATAGACCGATTAGTATACTACCAGCTATAGAAAAGATTCTCGAAAAATACTTATCTTTAAAACTAACTAAATACTTGGACTGCTTTTCTATAATAGATCCCAATCAATATGGTTTCCAAAAAAAAAAAGTACCGAAATGTTACTACAGGATTTTTCTAATTTTATAAATAATGAATTGAATAACAAATAACATGTTTTGGTACTGTTCATAGACAATTCTAAGGCATTTGATACTATAGATACGACGAAATTGTTAAATATTTTGGAGGCAATAGGGGTAAGAGGAAATACACTCAAACTATTCAAAAACTTTTTAACCAACCGCCAAATCAAGGTAAAAATATCAGATAAATTTAGTGAAATAAAAACTATCAAAACTGGAGTTCCACAGGGGTCAATTTTTTATCTTTGTATCTCTTATGACAAAATTTTTTTCGTTTGTTAAATATTATGTATACGCTGATGATACTGCACTTGTCATATCCCATGAAAATTTATCTATTGCAATGAAATTGTTGCAGCAAGACTTTATTTCTTTATTAAGGTGGTCACATGATTATGGTTTACTAATTAATTCTAAAAAAAAAAACTGATGCATATAAGATCACCACATGCCAAGTATAGCGAGGCACCTCTAATCATATCTCACTCTTTTGACTGCATTCACAACAATATCACACAGCCCTGTGCGTGTACAAATATCGAACTGGTTAACCACTATGTCTATCTAGGAGTTACAGTAGATTGTAACATGAAGTGGGATGTACACATTTCAAAACTGTGTAAGCGCCTTCGGTCTATTGTAGGAAGACTGTATAAAATAAAATATTATGTGCCTTTAAAAACTATGAAATTGATTTATCTGTCTCTTGCAGAATCTACCGTAAGATATGGGATAACTTCATGGGGTCAATCGTGCAAAACCAACATAAAACATGTACAAATGATTCAAAATGCCATGGTAAAGTTGTTAGTAAGCAAAACCGTTTATAACCAGAGGAGAGACATTAGTATTATGTATAAATCAATAAATGTATTACCGATTCGTGCCCTTATGTGGCAAAAAATTGTATTACAGCATATATCTGACAGTCCGTATAAAACAATGGTGGATCATGTACACAATACACGTTTCATACAAAATAAAGGAATGAAAGTACCTGTGTTTCAAAACAAATATGGTCAAAGAACTCTTGAATACACAATACCTTTAATTTTTAACAAATTGCCATATGAATTAAAAGAAAATTGCTCCATTAGTAAATTCTCTTTAATATTAAAATCATGGCTACTAAGGAGTAACCTCATGTATTAAGACTGTTTTTCCCCACAACACTGTTTCTGTATTTTCAAATTTAAGGTATTACACAATTTTATATTTATTTTTTTGGTTTTTTTTGTAGAAATGTATGTATTACTACGCTAAAGCGTTGATGATTATTTTAATTTTATGTACTATACTATTATTATAGGTGCAACTAATCTCCTGCTGACAAGCTACTTGCAGTAGCTTAGCGGGTATAAATAATATTGTATGTAATCTTTATACTAATAAAATCATTTTTGAATTTATTTTATTCAACAACATTGCCTTCCTCACTGGCACGACCATTTGTAACGGTTTTAAAACAGTAAATCCCAACTTTACTAATATCGATTCGAAGATCTAACACAACACAACTAGGTAGACAGCTGCGCTTGGCTCCCTACTCACTGATCGGTTCAAATCCTGCAGAGCGGCTGGGAGCACGTCATAGACACGAAGATACCAAGGCGAATCATGGCGACGCAACGTATTTCTACTTGTAAAGAAGTAATCATATTATTTAGTTTTATTTCTTATACTTTTTGGTTTATCATGTAGCATATTTAAATGATTACTTGTTTGTTATGTTTTAACATACTAGAACATGGATTTTATTTTATTATAGTTTGTTATTACGATGACCATTAATGGAGGACTGAACGCAGTTGGCGCTAACAAAAAAATGTCCAAAGAAGCGAAGTTAGCAGTCCACAATGGAGTGTAGGTACCTACTCTGATGTATGGAAGTGAGGCATAGAACTGGCAAACGATGAAAGAAGATTGCTGAAGAATGCTGTTGAAATGAAATCCCTGAGACGTATGTGTGGTAAAACCATGCATGATCGTGTGAGGAATGTGGAGATCCGCAAAGAGTGCAAGGCGGATGTAAGCGTAATAAGTAAGATTAAGAAAGGGACCCTTAGATGGTTTGGGCATATAGAGCAAATGAGCAAAGAAAGGAGCGTAAGGAGGATATATGATGCAAATTCGAATGGTAGCGGAAGTTGAGGACGCCCGAGGAAGACATGGCACAATCAAGTGAGTCGGGCCATGTCAAGAGTCAGAATAATAGAAGAGTATGTATTAGACGATGTATGAATGTTAATGAGGTAAGGAGCGTGTGCCAAGACCGAGTTGTTTGGCGGTCCGTCCTTTCTGCGGAAAAACGGTGTGATGGTTATTTAGTTAGTTAGTTAATAATTCATGCTCATTTTCTGCCTTAATTATTAACCATTACAATTTTAAACTATTACATTTGGCTATTACTACTGTAGTTATGTTCGGTATTCTTTTTATTAAAAATAACTATGAAATATGGCTGAAGCGGTTTTTAATGATACATCCCAAAACAATAAATAAACGTAGAAAATACAACAAAATGATTTACGAAAGGAATGTTCGATAATGTTTCGAAGCGCATCACGTAGGCAAAATAATTCGATCTCCATGTCGCGGTTGCTGGTACTGTACTGATCATTTCGTTTACGTTGTCGCTTATCTAGGTGGAAAATAAAACATTCTCGAACATTCCAGATGCTACAGAAACAAATATAAAAAAAAATCCAAGAAGCTTGTTTGGAAACTTCTAGAATAATGTTCGAGTCAAGTAGTGGCGTACCACTACACTACTATTACATATTTTTAAATATATTACACATTAGTCTTGCAGATTGAAAGATAAAATAGAAAAGTTATTCTGTCGGTGATGGAGATAACTACTAGAAAATTAGAAAAGAACGCTCTCCATAATATACGAGTTTTCAAACCATCCAGGAACCAGTTAGAAGAAGCGTGTAACAACATGGACACCTCTGTTGATCTATAGATCTGTAGAGCGCACCTAATGATAGAGCCACGGGTGGTAGTAGCCATATCGCCTAAGGTATGGAAATTGCAGAAATTTCTTCTGAACTTTCTCCACAACGAGAGAATACTTTAACTAGCATTGACTCCAACTTACTGACCCACTTTCATGTCTACTCCTTACCAAGGAATTGAAAAAATTATGAGAATGCGGGTATCTCTAAAATCTTTAGCAGTGGTAAAATAAGCCCAACATCCTCACTGAAATGCTACAAACCTACTCAATATAATATATGATATGTTTGTCTCCATCCATTATATACCAGTAATACCAGGTATGACAAGCCCTGGAGAGTGACAATATTAAACATTTAGATATTTGAAACTAATTCAATTCCTTTTACACCAGTCATTAAATCTGTCTATATCTAACTGGATTCGATTGCAGCCTTCTAAAATTTGCGATTCTAAGAATAATCTTTGGTCATCAGCGAAGTTAGTGCTACATGACTTCTGAAATATCGTTAATATGGAAAATAGGAGTGTGCCTAAATTAGAACCTTGGGCATATATTGTCCTTCCCGTAAGTAGGTAAGGTAATATCATATACCTAATGAAAATAAAAAAGATTTTTTATTATTTCGATGGCTTCCGGTAAAACGCGTACCTTTCTGCTCTTGGTACAAATATAGCTTGCTAATGTAAAATGATATTTTATTTTTTCACGAAATTAATCAAGCAATTCGATGCAGGCGGTACGAAAAAAGATAGTGATTTAAATTAAATTCACGAATTAAATAAGTTTTGTTATTTTTATTGCAAAAATTATGTGTGAGTACCTACGGCAAAAGAGTCCTAACAGCTCCCAACCATCTAGCTCTAGAGCCAGTGAGACCATGACTTTGAATAAAGAAGACCACTTGAAATACCTATATTTATGATATTTCAAACGACTTTCTGCCAAAGAAATTTCCAATATTTATTTATAAAACTATTTAATATCCTCCATCTTGCAATAAAAACAATACAAAAATAACCGACTTTAAAAGAAGTATTAATATATGGATTATTGACACGGGAAGGTTTTTCTATTATATATTTTTCTTGTATAGTGTTATGTTTTTCTTCTATTATTTCGCTTTACAATTTATCTCTTGTTATATTTTGACACGCTTAGAAAAATCGCTTAAATATAAATTAAAATACTAAGAAAACTTGACCAACTTTATAATTCAAACAAATAACCATGTACAATGAGACCTTATAAAGGGGTACACCAATAAAATCATATTATTTTCAACAGTTGTAAATTTTATTTATTTTTTTAATTTAATGATGGAAAAGAGAAATGTGAGGAAATACCTGTTTTTTCAGATCTGGTCACTAACACAGCAATGCCATTTTACGCAACAAATTTAAACAAGTCTCTCACTAGGGTACTGAGATTCAAGAGTGCCTGTCACTCTGTTTTTCTGGGACTACGTTGGTATTCTAAATATATGCGTAGGCCATTACGCAGGTTTTCTATGAATTCTACTTCTAATTTAAATAGTTTGAAGTTAAAAGTCACTTTAAGCAAATGATCCGTTATATTTTTCACTTCATAAAACAATAACGTGAAAGAAGCAAGCTGTGAGACTTTCTCTTACATCTGAGCATTGAGGAAAATGGTGAACTTGGCAACTTGAATAATGAAATAATTACAGAGGGTGTTCCCGGTCGTTCTCGAATTGCTAGGCTACTATCACAAATTCTTCTAAGAAAAAATGTTAAGTCAAATATGTTGAAAATAATTTTTAAATTTGTTGATGACCTGGTTTTTATTATGGCTTTTGGTTGATTTGTAATATGAAGATTATTATGGATGAGATGAAGGAGAGCAGTTTTGGCGTAAAGTTGTCTTATTGACATGACGTCTAGAGTTTTGAAGATTTTGTTTGAGTCTGTGTAGAATGGTACTTGCAGTATGAGTTTTATTATTGCCCTTTGAACATTTTGAATTGGGTCAATTGTTGTGTTTGTAGCGCTTCCCCAAACTAATATTCCATAAGTGACAATGGACTGACACAGTGCAAAATATATTGATCTGAGTATTGTTAGTGGAAAAATGTTTTTGATGGATTTTATTAGGTGCAAGACTCGTTTTAGTTTATTAGTGATAAAATTAATGTGTTCAGTCCATTGTAAGTGTGTATCAATAAGAACTCCTAAGTATTTAATTTGTTTTACCCTTTCGATGTGTTCGCATTGGCAATAGGATGATGTTTGTTTACAGTCATGCAAAAACAAGTTCAAGTTAGAAGGAGGTTGACCTCTTTGTGTAATACTATGTGTGATGTATTTTGTTTTGATGTTCTCGAATTGCTAGGCTACTATCACAAATTCTTCTAAGAAAAAATGTTAAGTCAAATATGTTGAAAATAATTTTGAAAGTGACACTGAAAATGCGATGAAAACACTGAAAAAAAATCAAAATTTTGACGGCCTCTGGGGTCGAGGGGTAAGGCTCTTGACTAGCAAGGTGGAGATTTTGTATCCTCGGCATGTGAGATGATTAAAATAGTTGAACACATGCTTACATATACAGAATAATATTATTGTAATGAATAATGATATAATAAAAATAACATTGGTCCAAGAATTGTGCCTTGTGGTTTACCAAAATTCGATGTATCTTGCATGCGATTAATCAAATAGTTTCGGATTATATGTATTAGACGAAAACTGATTTTTTTTTAAATTTTACACAACTGTTAAACAATCACTACACAGATATTGGTGGTTGTTTATCATTGAAAACACCGTAATCGGAAAGGCCTATAAAATAATTAAATATTTTAAGAGTGAAAAGGTAATGCAATCAGGTAAATACAATAACACTTGCGGCATGTTCCAAATTGACCACCAATCAGAATTGAAACGATGCTTGAAAGGGCTTTTGCCGTGTTTGGAGACCAGATGTGAATAGCCAGGTACTTTCGCACCTTCCCTACCTCATCTCCTTCCCCTGTCCACTACCTTCAGAAACTCAGCCTCACAACATACCCTGTTGGGGATGTCATAGTCTCACTGACTTTGGACGATTGGGAGCAGTTGAGACTCTCTCATATTTTTTTTAAATCATGATTAATCCATGAAACTGAAACTCAAAATCTCTAATAAAATTATGAAATCACTGATAAAAAACATGAAATCACTTAGAAATTAGCGGTAAGCAACAGATTTTACTTTTCTACGATGAATTAGTAACTTACTGAGAGAACCTTGAGATTATAGAAATACGTTCATCAAAAATAATTAAAATAAACACCACGGAAAGATCTATTTTCTAGGCCTGCTAGAGCAAAGTCGACTGTTGGTCCGTCCATAACGCTGGGCTGCGCGCTTAATATTGTATTTAGACCACTTCATCACTTACGACTTTAAGAATCCCACTTTATTTTAGAGATTTATTATGGCAAATTCAACCGTAACTGTCCAATACACAAGCCATATTTCAACCGCATATTTTTGTGCATTGCTTCTTCACTTACGTTGTTAAGATTCTGAATTTATTTCGTCTTCGAACGAAATTTGTGGTTGCTCTGATAATAAATCAAACGGTTTCATTTCTATTTTACAAAATATGAAAGAGTGTCAAGAAAAATTTTAGAGAAACTCTGTCTTCAATGTTTTTTTATAGACTATTTTATGACAACTTGTATAGTACCTGCTTACATCGTTCACACTCATTATTTATTTTTATATTGTACTCCTATCAACAAGTTAAAACCTCCGAGGCGAGAATAAAAAAAAACATATTTCAGGATGATAAAAATGACAGCATATTGTGGTTTGACCTCAATGTAAAAAAATGACCTGCGGATTTTTTTTTATATTTATGCAGCCATGTTTATAGAATAAAAAATGAATCGAAATTCTTTGTTTTCAAAATGTTCTTTAATATTATTTGCATGCAACATTTCGTAAAAGAAATGAATTTTTAATTTTAAATTCACTCTTCGTCCTTCACAGCATTATGATTCAGGGCAAATAGTATCTCTAAGAAGCAGGAGTACCTAATGAATGTTGATGTTAGTTGTTAATTGCTTTAACACGGAACCGGCTATTAAAGAACACTGTCTTCCCTTATACTTTTGATGACTTGGAATAATTATTTTAATTACACTTTACGCGAGCGATGTTTCATAACATTATATGATAATTAACACAATGAAGAGATTGCTTGTGTGGAAATTAATAACTAACCAACAACAACGAAGTAAATTATTATTATTATTTATTTATGTCTATACTTATATACACATTTTACAAATGAATACAGTGGTTTATATTGTAGTACAGAGAAAAAAGTACAGAAAAAAGGTATAAAAAATATAAAAAATAAAGAACATAGGTTGATATTTGTAAAACTGTGTGTGGGTGATATTGTATGTTACGTGAACACCTCACTAGGAGAACCTGTGCTGAGGTGTTTGTGATTAAGTGTGACAGGTATTTATGTGTTGTAGTAGAAAGTTTTTTTTTTTTTTTTCACAGACATATATTGAAACATGAAAACACACATTTATATGTGCGTGTATTTATTTTTGGATAATTCTTGAAGAACGTGTATAATATTTAAATTTACTTATCATATTTTGGTTATGTTTGGTTTGGAATTATAAGCTTTTGAATAAAGTGAATATCTTGATTTTTTATCCAGGCTACGATATGTTTTTTGAGAAAGTTTGTAGGTGTATTTGTAGTCATTAGTTGTTTCAAAGTAATGGGCATACTGTTAAAAAGTTTGGTTGCGTAGTATTGAAAGTGTCTTTGTCCGTGTGTGGTGTGTGTTATCGGAATGTTCAGTGTTTTATTTGTTGATGACCTGGTTTTTATTATGGCTTTTGGTTGATTTGTAATATGAAGATTATTATGGATGAGATGAAGGAGAGCAGTTTTGGCGTAAAGTTGTCTTATTGACATGACGTCTAGAGTTTTGAAGATTTTGTTTGAGTCTGTGTAGAATGGTACTTGCAGTATGAGTTTTATTATTGCCCTTTGAACATTTTGAATTGGGTCAATTGTTGTGTTTGTAGCGCTTCCCCAAACTAATATTCCATAAGTGACAATGGACTGACACAGTGCAAAATATATTGATCTGAGTATTGTTAGTGGAAAAATGTTTTTGATGGATTTTATTAGGTGCAAGACTCGTTTTAGTTTATTAGTGATAAAATTAATGTGTTCAGTCCATTGTAAGTGTGTATCAATAAGAACTCCTAAGTATTTAATTTGTTTTACCCTTTCGATGTGTTCGCATTGGCAATAGGATGATGTTTGTTTACAGTCATGCAAAAACAAGTTCAAGTTAGAAGGAGGTTGACCTCTTTGTGTAATACTATGTGTGATGTATTTTGTTTTGACCGTGTTAACGGTAAGAGTATTTCTGTTTAGCCATTTTATGACAATTGACAAACTATTTTCAGCTGTTGTGAATAAATCTTTCCATGTGGCTGCTTGACACAGAAGAACTGTATCGTCAGCGAAGGTCACGATTTTACCATCAATTTCATTGTCACATAATTCGTTTATGTATATGAGGAATATAAGTGGGCCAAGTACACTCCCCTGTGGGACTCCGTATGTGATTAAAAGTGGTTCACTTGTCTTGTTGTCAATTTTAACTTGTTGTGTTCTGTCAGACATGAAACTTTTCATTAATTCCAATTCTACTCCATTAATGCCAATGTTTTTTAGCTTCTTGAAAAATTGTTTGTGCGAAATTGTATCGAAGGCTTTAGATAAGTCCAAATAGATTGAAATTACTTTTTTTTGGCATCTAAATTATGTGTAATAAACTCGGTTACAGTGGCAATTGCGTTTTCTGTATTCCTATTTTTTCTAAAGCCGTGTTGGTTAACTGAGAGTATTTGCATGTTTTCCAGATAATGTTGCAGCTGTTCTTTTATTGCTTTTTCAAGAATTTTTGACAATGTGTTTAATAGTGTAATGGGTCTGAAGTTGTTTACATTATTTTTAGGTCCTGATTTATGAATAGGAATAACCAGACCCTTTTTTAGGATGCTCGGAAAAATTCCTTCTTTCAGGCTAAGATTAATAACGTATGTTAGTGGAGTAAGTAGTTGTTGGCTTAGTGTTATTATTGTTTTAGAGTCTATTCCGTCAGGACCTGATGTTGTGTTATTCTTTAGGGAATGTATTAATTTTTTGGTGTCTTCCAGAGTTACTCTATGTAATTTGAATAGACTGTCACTGTTTTTGTGTGTGCACTGAGTCGGAATTTTTAGAGGTTCTTGATTATCGTTACTAGACGACTTTTGTTTTATATTTTCCTCTAGACTTGCTCCGATATTTGTGTAATGTCTGTTTATGTAATTAAGGATAAGTGTAGGATTTTTGTAGAAGTCGACTTCTTCGTCGTTGATAAGTAATTTTTTTATTTCATCATCTTTGTTTTTTTTGTGTATTTGTACTTTCCCTCAGAATAAACCAAACGCTTTTCGGGTCAAAGTTAGCAGTTATCAGTTTGTTTCTGTAATATAATTCTTTGGCTTTTCGTTTAATTAGAGAACAAGTATTTCTGTACCTTTTATAAAAAGAGTTCAGAAAAGTATCATTTGGGTTGCGTGTGACTTTTTTGTGCAGTTTATCCCGTTTTTTAATGCAATTTATTATACTTTGAGTAATCCATTTTTTTAGTCTTATTTTGCGGTGCGTGAATAATTTGAATGTTTTTGTGGTGTTTTGAGTGATGAGCGTTTGTAGGTATGTTATAAAGTAATTCCAGGCTTCTTCAGTGTTGTTAATTTTTTTAAGGTGTTCCCACGTTTGTTTTTCTAGGCAATTTTTTAAGGTTCACGTAGTCAGTTTCAAATTTTGTGATATTGTTTTGAATTGTTGGGTTCAATGCCTGTGTGGTCAGCCCTATCATTGTTGTGTAGTGGTCTGTGATTGTGGATTCGAATACTACGCTACAGAATTTGTTTTTGGATTTGATCATTATGTGGTCTAAACATCATGATTCCGAGTCTCTGGTAACTCTGGTTGGAGTGTTGATGGCGCTTATTATGCCATATTCCAAGAGCATCAGTTGGTATTCGATATTCTGGGGATGGCCTTGTGGAAGTATATTTATGTTGAGGTCTCCAGTTACGATGATGTTTTTGAAGTGGGTAATTTTTTTTATATGAGTGTCGAGAGCTGTTAGAAAGGGCGTAATGTTGTGTGATGAAGGTGATCTGTAAATAGCGAGTATGTACGTATCTGGGTCAGCGATTATTTGTAAACAATTTGACTTTTCTAGGGTGAATTCTGAGACAGAGACGTTAAGATTATCTTTTATGTAAACGACAACTCCATCATTTTGGTTTTGGTATTTTGTTGTGAAATATGAGGAGTAGTTTTTTTTGTGTTTTACAGTAAAAGAGGTTGGGATCCAGCATTCTGTTAGTATAATAATATTGAAGTCTATTTTAAAGGAGGACAAGAGTATGTCTAGTTCGTCGTAGTTTTTGTTAAGGGATCTTATGTTTTGGTTTAATAGAGTAAGGGTGCCTGGGGTGCTAAATATTGAATCGCATAGTTTTGAATTATTTGTTGAATAATGTGAGTGAGTGCTAGTTGAGTGGATAGTATTTAGTAATTCGGCCATATTAAATTATTAGCTATGTATTTAATTTACTTTAGGTGGATTAGTCGTCTAAGTTTGTTTTCCCATTTTTTTAGGTCATTTTCGTGTTTTATTTGGACGATTTTATCTCCAGTTGCTTTGCGGACAAGCAATTTATTTGATTTAAACCACACGTATTGGTAGTGGGTTTCTTTAGCCGTCTGCTTAGTTTTCCACAGAAGTACCTTAAAGTACGGTGACAGCACCTCGCTGATGAAAATGGGAGAATTTGAGTCTATGGTTTTGGCCGCATTTTTTTTTGTGATCATAGATTCCCTTGTATTTTGATTATGGAAGGTGATGTGGAGTTTGTCCGGGGTGTTTTGTCTTCGATCTTGAGTCCTGGTCACCATGCGTATATCTTGTGGTTGCAAGGGCAGTCCCAGTGAGTTAGCTACTCGAAGTACTGCTTCCGAGGCTTGTTCTCCCGGCCGCAATTCCACGCCCGCCATTTCCAAGCTGTCGGAGAGCTTCACTTGCTCTAGATCTGCAAGACGGCTTTCCAGGGATGAGATTCTTGTGTTTTTTTTTTCATTTTCTTTTTTTAATAATTTTATACCTTTGAGGCCCTCCTCCAAATCTTTAAAGCGTGTGATCAGGTCATCATACTGGTTGCAAATAAAGTTAGTGCTTTTCTTAAGATCGCTGATTTCTACCTCAAACAGTTTTTTTCATTTCACTTATTTTGTTGTCAAAATGTTTAGTGAGGCGATCAAATAATATATCGGCTTCTGAACCTAATGTTGAGGCCGACGGAGCAGGTGAGCTCGGCCGGCTTTTACATTTTGGGCATTTCCATGTTTGTTTATTTTTAGATGCCATTTTTTTAAAGTTGGTATCAGAGATATTTAGGCAGTTATTATGAAAGGCAATGTTGCAGATGGCGCACGTAAGTGCATGATCATTTTTGGAGATAATGTTCAAGCAGGCTTCACAATTCATTGTAGTTCGATTTATTATGTCTTGCGAGTAATGGTATCCCGTTTTCTTTCTTGTTATTAATTTCAGTTGTGCACAAGGAAAAAGAAATAAAAATAAAAATCTTTGGCGGCAGTTGGGATCGTTCCGGGGTCCTTCGGATGTCTACGCGAATGCAATATAGACTGACTGCTAGCTATCGGAGCGTTTTTACCACTAGACCACGAACCGGTTGTAACTACACGACAACTAAGAGTAATATTAACTCGCTCACTCTTGTATATTATTATTTAGTGAATCCGATAATGATGATTTTTTGTTTTAGGCAACAACGCTTCTGTCACAACACAAAATATTAAAACACTTAGAATGAGAGTAAAACCGAATTTTTATAGTTCACTAAAGTAGAAAATTCACTTTACTGGTTTTTAGGAACACGTTTACCGGTGAATTGCTTGGTTAACTGTGTATTGTAAAGTTTAATTAAGGTGATTTCTGAAGAGCGAAATTTGACGTGCGGTCTGTTTGTGATCCAATTACTTTCTGGTTCATTCTATAGTTTTTATCGCCATAATCTATATATTTGTTACAGTCATAGTGACTGGTCATTAGGTATATATAATAACAATATTGTTTAGTCAATGTGATAAATTAATCACTTTATCCGGATATTATTCATAATATCGGGTCAAAGTTAGCCAAAGTAATAATTGCGGTCCAACTGACTTGTTACCACTATCCTTACCTAACCTATAATAACCCAACCTAACCTAACCTAACATAACCCAACCTAACCTAACCTATCCTAACCTAACCTAACCTAACCCAACCTAACCTAATCTAACCTATAATAACCCAACCTAACGTAAACTAAAATAACCCAACCTAACCTAACCTAAATTAAAATAACCCAACCCATCCTAACCCAACCCAACCTAATCTAACCTGACCTTACCCAACCTAACCTAACCTAACCAATAAAAAACCATTAAAACCCAACCCAACCTAACCTAACCTATAATAACCCAACCCATACTAACCCAACCCAACCTAACCTAACCTATAATAACCCAACCTTAAAAATTAAAGGCAAATTGTAATTTAATTTTTAATAATCTTTACCTATTCCTACTTATTTTATTACTTTATCTAAGTCTTCGAAGATATTATATAAAATGGCAAGTTAATGTAATTAATTCTGTGTCAATTATCACTTTGTCTAAATTGGGTAGACATTATAATATCCGGATTTATTACTTTGACTCTGCCATATATATATATATATATATATATATATATATATATATATATATATATATATATATATATATATATATATATATATATATATATATATATAAGAAAGTAAATGTTCGTCTGTTAAAAATCTTAAATCTCCGAATGTTCTACACAGATTAATTTGAAATTTTGACCCAGAGTTGTATTCGCATGATTTTTGTATATACTTTTATTATATAGATGTTTCATGTGAGAGATAAAAATGGAAAAAGATGTGTGTTTTTTAAACAGCTACATCTATTGGACGTAAAAGCAACTCGCGCTATTGTTTCTCTATCTGCACATTCATATTGCGCCACAGCAACGCGTGGCGGGGTATAGCTAGTTTTATATAATATTATTGTTCTGTTAAATTTAAAAAAGGGTGTTTTAGATAAGGTGGGAAAATAGTGAATTTCTATTTTTTATAGCTATGCGTATGGAATTTATTGTTTCTTATTTAAATGCGTTTATTTAAATTTTACTAGCAAATATTGGAAGTGGAAATTAACCCACTCTACAATATCCGATTGAACTGAAACTCGGCAGATGACTTGATGGCAATGCATTTCTTTGAAATAGAATGACATTACAGCAGTTACATGTCACTCCAGTCCCCGAGGATGAGTGTTCAATCATCAATCAAACCAAAAGAAAAATAATAATAAACTTAAAATTATATAGTAAATTACATTAAATTTTTTAAAATATTCCAAATAACTTAATTTCCTTTCACGTAAAGGTATGTAGACAAATGGGGTTGAAATTGTATTTAAGATCCTCGGCAAGAGAAGTATAAAATAAAAAAAGGTCCTTAACAATATTGGTACATAATATTATCATATTCAAGTCAATATTCGCTGTAAATATATTCAAACGGAGAACGTTTTGATTGCTTGCACTTGTTTCTGAGAACTGAACAGGATATAAGAAAACCTCTAGAATACAGATGCAATTGACTACAATTCTCCGTTTCTATACTCTGTTCGGTGAGAATAAATCATAATCATATATATTTTTTAAAGTGAGAGTACGAAAATAGTGTGCAATATAGTTATGAATGATAAATACTTGGAGAGGGAAATGAGTTTGTATATTTGAGAAGTATGTTTACGAGAGATGGGATGGGCGATACGGATATTATTAATTTATTAACGCCCTTTTTAGGGACTTTTACATATGAATAGTAAAAATTATACATTAATACAGTATATCTTTAATAAACATAATTAAACTGTCTCAGTAACAATATTTTGTATTTGTTAAGTGATACACTAAATATGTCCACTGACTCAGTATAATTGCTTCCCTCCATAAGTATTCTGGGAAATGAGGAATGCATATGGTAGTTAGTATTGAAAGATGAAAATGCAGGGAAATCAAATAATTGAGCACTGAACGCGGATGGCGCTAAAAAATATATCCAAAGTAGCGAAACTGGCAGTCCATAATAGAGTCCTGGTACCTAATCTGATGTATCTATAGCAGTCAGGCATGGAACTGGCCGAAGAAGGATGAAAGTACACTGAATGCTATAGAAATGAAGATTTTGAGGCGTATATGTATATATAAGTCCGCGTATGATCATATGACCTAAGCGTAATGAGTAAGATAGAAAAATGGACGCTTAAATGATAAAATACATTATCATTGACAACGAGTCTATGTACCGAGTGTCAGCTCGATCGGATGTCAGGAAATGGGTTGATTTTCGGTTTCAAGATTTACATTCGTTCATTACTAAAAATTAATGTGAAATTCTAATAGATATATTTAAAAATATAACTTACTTTGTTAAATAAATATTTCTTCTCGGTGAACGGACTTTAAAATGTGTAAGACTTTTATTTGCTTGCATTTACTTTTCATCGATGCAGTAGGTACCCACAGCGTTGCATTTTCTAGGCTACCTTTAAATACAAAGATAAATAATACTGAAGGAATTGCTTGCAACTAGTTTGTATGAATTTAAATCTCGCCTGCTTATAGGTTCCCTGAGACGGCAATGGAGATTTTATCTACTTATCGATGGATAATGGCAGAAATATGTAAGTTAAATGTGAAATATCAGGAGAGTTAAAATGTTTTTTGATAAACTTCGTTTTACTGCAGGGTACGTCAAATTAAATGCTTATTTATAATTTATTTATGTACAGCGCCCTTAAGGTGATTTTTTCATGAAAACGGCGCTATATAAATTATCCAAATATTATTATTATGATTAATAATAATCTGTAGTATTTTTTTAGATGTTACACCTCACTAGGGTAGAGGAACTATATCGCCCCCGATTGGGTAGCGTCTTGAGGCGAGTTTCGAACGATTTTCGGCATGTTATGGAAAGTTTGCAAAAACATCTTGCCATAACTCTAATTTATAGAACCTAAAAATATAGGATAAATTGTGATATCTACGTGGATTCATTGAATTTAAACCACAGTAAGCAATGTTCATAATATTTTTTTTTATATTTATGTTTTGAGGAATGTACTTAAATAGTTTTAATTGTTTATTTATAATGCCCGAGTGGTTAAGATAGGAGCTGTATCTATAGGAAGTGATTTGATAATGCGGGTCTTGGAAAAGCTCGGATCTCGGATTATATGAAAAAGGAAAAAGAGAAGACGAGTGGCAAATTTTATAAACACTTATATTCATATGACTAAGTGCAAAGCATGAAATATATGTTGAATTATATGCTAAGCTAGGTTGAAATGTATTTTTAGTTTGTGGTTATAAATTTTATGAAATATTTGTAAGTACCTACCTATAACTCATACACTGATGATATTTGACTATACATACGTATGATTTATTTTTCAACATTTTACTAACTATCATGCATGCAAAAAATACTATGAAACATTAATAATTTACTCACTTTCAATTCACAGAAATATTTTTTTTATTTTAAAACATGACTAAATAGGTTTATTTCATTTCCTAAGTTCCGCTAAAAGAGTACCTACCTAATATGCATATACTATAGGGTAATAACGTCTCTTCCTCGTCTAGTATCAATGTAATACCAATGTTATATAATATAATAGTGAAAAAACATACGTCATTCCCTTTGAAATAAATACCAACAGTATACCTCCAAATCTTCAAATAAACCTACATGATCATTCTCTCACACAAAACTACGCTAACCTCTGTTGACAAACATGCTCATTTCTGAAAACAGCAGACAAAATTACATATCTAGGAATAATCATTGATAAAAACCTAAAATGGAAAGATCACATCTGCCATACAATAAAGAAAATTAGGAAATTAATTTATATATTCTTACGAATCAGAAATTTCTTATCAATGAAAAATCTATACTCAATATATTATGCATTATTACAGTTCTGCAATATAACATTATCAGTTGGGGAGCAGCTTACAAAACTAGCCTGACCCCCATAGAAATTGTTCAAAAAGTCATAATAAAAATAATACAAAAAAAAACCCACGCGAATTCGAAGAATTTAAAGTTCCTACATTTAACCACTTATTTATGAAAAATTCAATTATTCAAATTAAAAAAGAAAAATATAAATACTCATTCATAGCTGAAAATCGAACCAGACTTAAATATATATTCGCATGCCCTAAACTAAACACTTCTTTTGTCAAGCACCATTATACTCACCAAGAAAAACATTTCTTTAATAAATTACCAGAAGAAATTAGAAGCATTAATGATAAAAAACAAATATTGAACCATATAAAAAAATATTTTAGGGAAATCGTTAACAAAAAAACTGATTCCCCTAGTTTCACTTGAAAATTTCACAAATTATCCTACTATACTCTATTTATCTTCCATAATATTTTTTTCTTCTTTCCAAATACAATAATTTGTATGGATTTTAATTTTGTATTTTTTTTTTACTTCGTAACCTAGTTATATTATTTTTTTCTCAAATGTACACTCCTCTTCAGTCCACAAGCAAATGCTTTTAATGGAACTGCAGTATAAAATAATAAAAAAACAGTATGACTTGTAAACATTGTATATTTATTGTAAAAAACACAAATAATAAACAAATATATATAAAAATGCCATAGACAGAAATTATTGTAAATGGCTGTCATTCCATACAACGAAAGCGAATTTTCATTTTACATAAGTGAAAATTTTAATGTTAAATAAAAATATTCTCAAATGCAAAAAGTAGCCTCTTATAGTAATTAAGGTAAATCAAATGCTTAAATAAAATGTTTTAACCGTGGCCAGCAATCCCGAAAGTTTACCGAAATTAAAAAAAAAAAAGATTTAACTTTCTCTATTAATCACTTTAGCTTTTTATCAACGAGTACTCCTTTACTAGGCATACGCACCAGCATACAATGGGAAATAATATATATTGCTAACAAATTATTACTCAACGTCGATAAATATAAGACACCAACGTTTTGTCGAATCAAGACACCGTTATAATTTATCTACGCCATGAAAAAAAATATCTTGGATTTCCAAGTTCAACGAAATTAGAAATTATTTTTTGTAATCACATACAAAAAATAACTTAAGTTATACAAATCGTATCTTTGTCGTTAGTGCTCAGCAGAATACAATTCAATAGTGTGGCCCCCATACTATCAATTGCATATAAGAAATTATGAACATCTGCATCACAAATTTTACGATTTTTTCACTTCAAACAAAATATACCTACTCAATTCATAAACTACATATTTTTACTAAAGACTCTTAAAATACGTTCTCTAGAAAATTGAAGAAAAATTAAAATAAAGTTATTAAGAAGTAGACGGTTGAGAATCGAATTTAAATCGAGAAACCAGGCAGAATAAATTCTTCTGCAACAATAATTCTGGGACAAATTACGACACACATGCACCATACTTCTCGCCTCGCCTCAAATATCTAAATATTTAATATAAGCTTACCTGCATTTGAGATACATGAATGATATTTTGTATGTATTATTATTATTTAGGAGCATCACATAGGACTATTCTCACCACTTGAGCGATTGGTATGACATATAATAATAATAATATTTGGATGATTTGTAAAGCGCCATATTTGTGCAAAATCACCTCAAGGGCGCTGTACAAATATATATAAATTTCTAAAATGATCCATGTTATTACCAAACTATATATTGAGATAATATACAGTACCATACTTACCTGGTAGGTCACTCAAGATTAACACTTAATTAACATTAACTAATTGTTTATTAGCGAAATTTAGATACAGGATTTAGAACATAATTGGAAAATTGGATATAATTGGACTTTCTCTCAGGAATGTTATATTTAATTTAAAGGTATGACAGCTTAAAGAGATAAGTTTTTAATTTAGATTTAATTTAGTTTTTAATAGTATATATATTATATACATTTACCATATTGTTAATTAACAGCACTCCTCAAAATATTATTCTGGAGACACATTAAATTGCTTAGTGCGATTTAAAGCTAATGGATTCACCCAGATTTCACCATTTATACCATAGTTTTAGTTCTAGAATCCATGTTATCCTTGAAGAATATTTTGATTATAAAATACCAGGTTGTTAAATTATTTTATTTAGTATTTTATATTGAAGATGTGGGAAAAAAAACATATTTTGTAATAATGTTAAAAATGGTGGGAATATGAATCTTTTGTCTAAATTATTTACAATGGGTATTGTCGTATTTTTTCTGGAATGAACAGGGAAGAAAACAAAACGTTACTTATATTACTATTTACTTGACCCTCTAGCAAAAGCACAAAAATCACTTCTAAGGGTTATTCTTAAGAAACCATTTAGGTATCCCAGTGATCTATTATTTAAAGAGGTACGAGTTCTTGATGTGTGGCAACTGTACATAAGAAAAATTATTTTACATACACAAAAACATCGCCACCACTGTTCATTAGTGTTCATCCATTGATCATCTCCACAACACCCGTCATGTAAGGAGGAATCCAGTAGCTCCACCCATTACAAACACATCACATGAACAAAGACAATACTCCTACTTAGGGCCTAAAGTGTTCAACCTCATTCCCGATGCATGGAAATTGAAAAGTGCTAGCGCGTTGCGAAAATTGGTTAGCAATTGGCTTCTGGACATGGGGAAAATCTAGAGCGAACTCATGCTAACACAAACTCACATATCTAATATGAACTAATAAGTGTTTAATTAAAACAAAAACAAAAAAATTTAGTACTTATTTAAGTACCTACTTAGTTAGAAAAAATATATAATAGCGTTGATAATATTATGTTAAAACATATTTTTTTATCTTCCAAAATGCTATTTTATACTTCACTGTTGTTATAATTTATATTTAAATTTTCGAATCTTTTGCGCGGTTTTATTTCGATTACTGTATAAAATAATCACTAGCCATTTAATAAATAGAGATTCGAAAATTTAAAATTGTAAATTTATATGTCATACGGCATATATTCTGGTCTAGTAATGTGTAATTTCTATCACCTAAGAAATTTTAAAAATATAGTACTATAGGATTCATATGTCTTATTCTGATTTATAAATGTGGAAATTCTAACTATACAATTGTAAATGTTCTCCAAAATGCCCTGGAAAGAATCTCAGACTTGTGATGTCCCGAAAGAAACCATTCATCTGTTCTGAATGCAATTACTAATGTTATCCAAATTGACCCTGGTAATAAATTACTTCTTTGCGATTCTTTCAAGGATAAAGAAACCATCCTGTCACTTCGAATGCAATCAACAATGTTCTCAAAATTTGTTTTGACAGCATCGCCATTGCATTGTAAGAATATTATGTACTAAATACACAATTTGGCTGTTCTGAAACAGGAATCCTTCCCAGTTGGACAGACAAAGGTTCATTTTTTTGTATTGTTTGTTATTTATACATGTATAAAATAAATAAAATCAAAAATAATATCGTGCGAAATCAGATTATTGATGAAATAATCTGTATAAATAATGAATTGTTTAGGAGACAGAAACGAAAATGGCGTAAGCAGGTTTCTGGACCCTGATCCCTGCACGAAAAAAACCATATTGTTAAAAAAGTGATCACATGCCATTTTACTGAAAAATTATATGTCATTCAGAATATATCTAGAATACCAATTATTTTCTTTATAAATTCATGACATTGCCTTTTAACTGATATTTTATTAGGAACGCTATTAATTCATCCGTTAAAGGCCTGCAGTCCCGTTTTTAATAGAAATTAAACCTTTAATTAACAGGAATATTAATCGATAGATTTTTAATAAATAAACAGCATTTTATTTAATAAGTTTTCGGCGTGTTTATCTTCACAAAAATTCCACTATTGAGAGTTAGTAAAAAGCTTATACTACACATGCAGTTGTATTTTTATAATGCACGATTAACTAGTGGCTTATTATCAAACTGAATAGAATAAAGAATAACACTAGAAGTTCTTCCTATGCAAATTTGAATGGAAACAATTGTTTTATTTTACTTAACAGCCGAGCGCTCAGTCACACGTACACTCGATTGACATCGTAAATTACCATTTCAAATTAATTTCTTTAACACAGTTTGTATTGGAAATTTAAAGCTCGATTAGGCAAATATTTTGATTACCAAACACGCCCACAAGACAACTCTTGTGTTAGTCTTTATTCTATGCCTAACGGCGAGCTTACAGTTTGTTCACATTTCTTCTAGTATATAATCGAATATCCTGTATAAATAATTGCCTTAGTAAAACCACACATATGAGTATATAATACTTTACTTGTAGTTAACAATATATTGGTAGTTAATATAGTAGTAGTTAATAAACAAGTAGTTAATATACTAGTAGTTAATATACTAGTAGTTAATATACTAGTAGTTAATATACTAGTAGTTAATATACTAGTAGTTAGTAAAACCATGTATGATCGTGTGATAAATGTGGAGATTTGCAAAGATTGCAAGACGGATGTAAGCGTAGTGAGTAAAATTAAGAAAGGGATGTTTTGATGGTTTGGGCATGTAGATCGAATGAACGAAAAAAGGAGTATATGGAGATTATATAATGCTAATGAAAAAAACTACATGAAACGATTATGTTAACCAGATTCTTGAGTTGGGTCATGTCAAGAGTCAGTATAACAGAAGAGATGATGCATGAATGTGAATGAGATAAGGAAATGGCGTGATGGTTAGTTAGTTAGTTTAGTAGTTCTATGACTAGTGGATTCGCGTAATGTTGATTACTCCGACTGTTGCAACGCTCATGTTGCACTCTAGCGAAATAAAACATAACACACACACAATTTACAGACAGACGAAATGCAAAAGTCTAAACAGAACTTTTCTACGATCAGTCAATTATTATTCTGGCACCCCTTATTGCCACACAATGCACAAATATTTAGATACATTAAAACATCAATGACATGCACAGCTGTCTCAAAATAAGTTTTGTTACCATCATTTCCAGCCAGAAAATTTTTATAAGATTAGAATAAAATTATGATATTTCGTTAAAACTGTAAAAAGCGACCATATCATCCGAAATTGGGTACTCAAACGTTAAACGACACGTCTTAAAGTAGAAAACCTTAAGGTAAGGTTTTTACGTCCACATTTTAAGTGCATCATAATAATATTTACGTTGGCACTTTCGACCACGTGAAGACAAAGGTGTCTGTTGTGGAGAAAGAGACAAGGAGACATAGCCCGTTATGCCCACACTATTATTAGCCCTGTCCCTAAAAGAATAATAAAACAAGCGGTAAAGCAAGATGGGCTTGCATGTTCGCAGGGCTTTAATATTTTGATCACGTGGCAGCAAATGGTTGAAATTTTTCAGGTGAGCAGATAAAATAATCTTACACCTGTTATCTCGGCGTGTTACTCCTGGAGCTGTAGGGGCCGGACTACGGAGAATTACTAGCGTTTTTGCCGTTTTAAAGTTTTAATGAAGCCTGATCAATTAACCATTGTTTTGCTTTTAACTGATTATATTGCGTCCTAAATACAGGGTTACCCAATAAGAGGTGTTATTTTGAATAGCCCGCTATTTCGGTAGATGTTACTTTTGAAGCTGTCATTTTTTCCCATTTGAACGATACACGCTTCAACAACGCATTGAAATTATTAAAATTCACTTGAGTGAATCAAATAAAAATCATCTCGAGTGATGAGGCCCATTTCCACCTCGGTGGCTTTGTCAACAAGCAAAATTGTCGCATCTGGGGCTCGGAAAACCCAAGAGTTATTGTTGAAAAGCCTCTTTGTTTTCAACATGTGACTGTTTGGTGCGGTTTATCATCCGGCGGAGTCATTGGACCTTACTTTTTCGAAAATGAGGCTGGAGCAACAGTTACGGTGAATGGATTGCGCTATCGAGAGATGATTAATAATTTTTTTTGGCCAAAATTGGATGGTATTGATCTGGACAACGTTTGCTTTCAACAAGATGGCGCTACGTGCCACACAAGCAACGAAACCATTGATCTTTTACGATTGAATATCAAAATAACACCTCTTATTGGAAAACCCTGTGGTTGTTTTCCGTTAATACGAGACAATACCCTAAAATAAACACAGAATCCTAACGACGTAAGTGAAGCAGCCGTGCACAAAAATATGCCATGCGTGGCCTTGTGTAATGGACAGATCCGCGGTTGAATTTGGCCCATCAAATCTCTAAAATAAAGTGAGAATCTTAACGACGTAAGTTATGAACTCGTGTAAAAACAATAATCAACGTGCGACCCGGCGTAATGGATAGACCTACGGTCGACTTTGCCCAAGCAGACATAGAAAATCGACCTTTCCGTTGGATATATTTTAATTATTTCTGATAAACGAATTACTAAATTTTCAAATGTTTCTAGAGGGAAGTTACTAATTTATCGTGAAAAAAAATTAAATTTGGTTGAATAACGTTTTATAAAAAGTTTAACATAAAATATTTTAATGTGAAGGTCCTGTTTTTATGAATATTAAATAAAAATAACTTGCGTTCGTAGGAATCCCTCTAGAAACTTTTGAGATTTTAGTAATACGTTCATCAGAAATAATAAAAACGTGAGCGTCGAGAAAACCCCCGTTATTATAGTCTTATGTCGCCTGTTTGAAGAAAGAAAAAGATTGCTAACAACCTGACAACATTTATTTTTATTTTCATGAGACATCTTACAAAACGGCCCCTCTCTGTAAAGTGTAAAGGGCAGAGTAACTATTTTTTTTAAATATGAGTATATTTGGGAATCATACAGTTATTCTAGTGAATTAATTTTGAATGATATTGATTATAAAAAAAACAGTAAGGTTCCATTTAAAATCTTTTTTATGGTTTTGAAGTTTTCAGTAAACAAAGATTAGACGAACAACAAAAAATAATTGTTTTGGTTTATGTACAATAAGGTCAATTTGATTTTTAAAATGTTAAGGATACAGTGGAAAATATCAATATCTCTTAGGGAATTGTTAGTTTTGCAGATACGTCCGAGTAAAGAGTTTTTGGCGTATTATGTTTTGAATTATTGTATATAAAATATCGTATTTTATCTGGTATTGTGTTCAGAACAATGAAATGCAATCTTTTTAAATACAGAGTTGGTGACTCAATAGGGTATTTCAGGGTCTTATATATAGAAACAGTACGTCAAAATTGTTCTTCGTTTGTAAAGAGTAATAGAGTTACATTGATGATTTTCAAAGCGATAACAGGTGTTTCAATTTTTTTTTTAAATATTTTTAATTCAATTAATAAATTACTATGTCGACACTCGCTTAACTATGTTGCCACGTAGCTGTACATCGTTGTGAGCCGGGTTAAGGTAGGGCCTGTAGGAAGGGATTTATTATCGCGGGTTTTGACGAGGCCTGGATTTTATAAAGAAGGAAAAACAGATGCCGGTTGCTCGCTCCACATACGAGACGACTTAAAGAAAAACGAGTCGAAAAAACGACCCGTTCTCATAAAGCCAACATCATATGTGAACGGATATTTCGCTCGTGTTGTAACCGTGACAATTGGGCTAATAATAATTAAGACACCATTGGTCGCCAGTGTAATGCAATAATCTCACGTACAAATTCAACCACTCTAGGGCCATTGTAACATGATTAGTAAAAGACAATGAGGATTGCTTTGTTATTGAATAAAAGAGGTAGGTAAGATGATTAATATTATATTTATTCAAACAAAAAATAGGGCTAGAGACTCTCAAATTACAAGATTAGCATGATCTCAAGGGGTGTGCGACAATTCGAAGAATTGATCGCACGGAAGGAATTTTAAAGTAGCAATAATAGTTAAAAGTGTGACATTGTGTAAAACATAAAATATCTGACCTGATTCATCGAAATGGGCGCCATACAACTATTAGGAAAGAATTGTAAATAAGTGAGAGATTGACATGATGACCAGCGATTAAATATATCTAGCTATGTCCGCCATCAGCGTCTCCCGTGAAATATGTCGACTGGAGCAGTTGCTCGTATCACATCAGTTGGCGCGACCTCTCCGCAAGGTTGTCTGATTGGTACTTGCTTTCGGAAATTATCTCTTCTGCTTCCTTCTAGGAAAGCCCATAGAGCACGAGTCCCATAGACGAAGGCGGTCTTGTATGGAGTTTGATAAAGTTTGTTTAAGTTTGTCTTAAGACGGTAGCGGGACAAAAGTGAACTGCTACATTGCCCGTCGAGTTTCACTTAAATGCACCCGGATAGTTACTGTTAGTCCCTTAGAGCAGGGACCATTAAAATTTCTGTAGAATAGACTTAGCATACTCATATTACGTCTGTGTATTTGAGGTGGCAATTGGTCTGTTAAAAACGAAATGGCAATCAGACGGACCGGCCTCTTTTGCAAATAATCAAGTAGATTTATCAAGTATTGTAGGGCTCCAACCCGGAGGTGGCTCTTAAATTCACTTAGTGGTAGAAACTAGTCACAATGAGGACTGAACCCGCAATGCCGGGGTGGGAACCCAGCGCCCAGACGCAAGGATATGCCGTAATTGCTTTAGTAATCATCAATTTAATTCCATTACTCTAAACGTAGAAAAATCTCTGATAAGTTATAAAAACATAAATGTATTGTGAACTGTCTGTTGAAAAGGATTACAATTCGTTGCCATGGATATCACACTAGAAAGAACGAGTCGTATGAACACGAAAAACATCAAATTTAACTATTATTTATGGTATAATTACATTACTAATGACGCAAACATCTAAAACGATGCGTTTATTACTGCCGGCAGACCACCATCTACTGGCGCGGCGGGGTTGGGCGTGGGCCATCGTAGTACAGCCAGCACCATATCGCTAACTACCACATCACTCCACAATTTTCAACGCATGCACACATACTAAATTATAATATGTTGATAAAATTTGCATGTTTTTTCGATAAAACTATTTAATCCATTAAATAAATGTATTTTGGAGAAATGCCTACAAAGAACCCCGTATTCATTTTTAATTTACAGAGATATTTATCTAATAAATTAGAGACAGTGTCAACTTAGTTAACAGCACCGGAAAGGAAAGGCGCCAAAGCTAATATTTTTTTATGTCCAAGAGCATTGATGTATTATTCAGATGAGACATTAGCTGAAAAAATAGGTTCTACTTTTTTAACTCCAATTGACCTCCAGCGTTCCAACTAAAATTACCAAAACTTCTCTACGAGCACTGCTTATGGTGTTCTAATAGTGTTTCGACGTGATATTAGTACCTACGTAAAAGCGCCTCTTATTTTATAACCCCATGTCCAAGAGCGGTCATCCAGACGTTTGTTAGAATACCAAACGTAATATAACTCAACGTAACAATGCATAAGGCAATGTAAAATTGGTGTAAAAAGACGAATTTCTTTGCCACTTGGCAACGTAATATTGGTGTAACACGACACAATCCCAAGCTATGATATCCATGTAAAATAAAGAAAAATACAAAAACAAATTTTTAGATTGATTACACTATCTAAAAATAATTTATATATCAGATAACGTGATAATAATGTAAAGTATTTTTACAGTTGCTTACTTCGTAACTGAGCAGATAAATAAATTCAAATTTAAAAAAGTATACTGTACAAGTATAGAGAAAGTACAAAGGGTATAGCTTATAAGTTAATAATATTTCTTTCAGCTAACCCAATTCAAAAGAAGTGGAGTAAGTACAAATTATATCATTACAGTGTTTAAAAATACAAATAGAAATGAAGGTATTGAATTCATGGAAAGTACCTATTCGTTTAAGGTGTAGTGATATTGGTTTAAACATTGAGGTATATACATAGATAGAGCGTATATTTCTTGCAAAATCAGTGTAAAATGTTGTTCCCGTATGGGAAGAAAGTTTGGGGGGAGGGGTGGCAGCTGTCGATGTCGCCTGAATTCTTCTGACCGCGAACGAACTCAAGGAACGAGTCACTGCCCCCGAACATTTGGGTTATCGGCGCGCAAACCTCAAGTGCTCCTTGAGTTTTTTTAACATTAAAAAGCCAATTTACACGACTACTGATTACGACTATTATTTACCGATATAAGGTTGCTAAATTACTAAAAGCAATTCCGTATCTTTTTCAGTTCGACTTGTAAAATATCTCAGCGTGCTTGTTGGCATTTTAAGTTATCACAGGAGAGTCGCCCGGTGAGGGCTTGTAATCGACAAAAACCCGTGGTACAAAACTCACAGGGGACAATGAACCGATGTAAGTGGCCCATACTTTGAACGAAAATTTTGGTTCTATCTATTTACCTCAATGGGTTTAACAGAATGTTTTAGTGGTGATTTAACTTGGAGTATATCGTATATTTGTTTAATGTTACGTGGAAGGTTGTTACATACTTTAAAAGCCATGTCATTCTAGTAAGGTTCTTTTGAAATGTTTTTTTTTGCGTAAGTTTTCTGTATATCTTGTCGCGTATTTATATTTTAAACGTTTTAGTGGGAACTTGTTTGGAAAATTTTCAAATAAATCTATTAGAATTTAACGGTAATTTTTGGAATAGAATGAATGCGAATTTTGGAAGCGAAAATTAACCCACTTCCCGATATCCGATCGAGTTGAAACATGGCAAATAGATTCATTATCGATGACAATGCATTCCATTGTCATGTGGCAATCACGTACATCTTGTGACAATCGGTTAATATACGAAATAAATGTCAGCACTTTTTTTTTAATGTTAAAAGACATTTTAAAATAGAAGTGTTAAACAAAAAAATACTTTTTATCATGGGTTTATTTTTTTGTTTTTATATTTGGTGCAATATTTTTTACATTTTAAGTTTTCCAGTAATGTAGGCCTCACTGGGTGGCTTGTCCGTGCTGAGGCCTTCATTTTATAATATGAAAATAAAATCAACATAATAAATTTAAAGAGAAAATAATACATTTAAAATTAAAAATACATAATACATAATAATATATTTAAAATTAAAAAATAATACATTGAAAATAATCTTGTGTGTTTGTGAGTGATGTGTGTTTATATTGGTTTTGTGTGTTACGTGTAGGTTTTTTTTTTTATTTTATGCTATGACATTTTGGTTATATTGTCTTTTTTGTTCTTTAATCCATTTTGTAATTTTGTGTGTGAATTTATTTTTATTTTCCTCAATTTTAATTTCAAACTTTACACTGTTGAAAGCTTTTATAGCATGGTATTGGTAGTGTCTTTGTCCAAAGCTTGAATTTATTGTCGGAGTTTTTATGTTTTCTTTGTACCTTGTCTAACTGGTTTGTTAGTGTTATTTTGTGAATGTTGAAATTGAGTACTGTTTACTGACTTTCATTAATGTTTCAAGGACTATGTTTTCCGTATTTTTACTAGTTCATCCCTGACTAGGAATACCAGAGTGTTAAGAAGCAAGAACTTCACGGGTTATTTTCTAAAGCCGTAAAAAGCATTCGTTACGTTTCCGCCTTAAATGCAGATTCCGCTTTAACAGATCTTGTTTCCATGTGATTCATTGTTGCTGGTGAAATCCCCGTGGAATGATTAAACTACCGTATTAATATTACTTTATAAAATGTGTGTACTTGTACTTGATGTAATGTTGTCAGAGAAAACAATTTTAAAACTGATCTCTTCTTTGGATGGACGGGGCAATTTGAAGATTATTGGTTCAGTAAGGTGATAATTTGCTACTTAAAAATATACAGATGGTGTTAAGGGACGTACTTGTATTACGTTAATCAGTGATTCCTGACATTATTTCGAGTAAAAAATATGAATGAAACTATGTTTTCCAGCGACATTAAGTCAGTAGCAATTGGATAGTTATTGGGTCAATGCGAGGAATAAGGTAATTAAAGGCTACGGAAACTAAAGTGTCATTTTTTACTCCAATGTCAGGAATCGCTAGTTTAAGTAAGTCAAGTGCGTCTCTTAACACCCTGTATTGATATTGTTCTAGTTCTAGGGGTTTCTGATGAAAATGAGCCTAGGGTAGTAAACGTCAACCGATTTCAATTTTTCGAAGTGAAACATCTTTTGGGATTATTAACATAATAATTGCTCTCCCCCATACAAGGATAAAAATGATGCGACAGCATGCTACCTTCCTGATAAAATATAAGTCGTTCAGAATATATTGGTAACAATTGTTCTTTTTGTAATAGACAACATGACGGAATGCAACAATATCAGTATGTCAATATCAATATCAGTATTTGTATGAACAAGTGTTCCGCCGTCCTCATAAAACTTTTGCTTTTGACTGATACTTTTTTTTATTTATTTACAGTTTACATGAGTTTTGTTAACACCTCACTATGAGAACCTATTATTTATTTATTCATTTTCGGGAAAAAGACAGTTTACATTTAATCATTTTGTACATAAGTATTGTATAGCTAAAATAAAACCAATTATGGATTTCCTCCTTGTGACTTTCCTCTATTGAGACAGCATAATATGGAATAAGTAAATTAAATTTGTGAGAAAGTAATATGAATAAAACAAAATTATACAAAACAAAAGATTATATAAAACGAAAAATTTACAAAACAATACATATATTAAATAGTTGTGACACCATAATTTTAATGGAATTCTTTTAATTCATTCAGACCTGCATTCCCATTTTTAACAGGAAGACGAAATATTTTACTACGAGTACCCTTCATACTCACGTTACAGTTTTATTAAAATCATCTACATTGGTAATAATACAAAATATTGATTTTGTGCTTTGCAACGTTTTGAACATATGACTTTTATATAACCTATGAGTTAGATCTTCTCTGCCACAGCACTTATCAAGATTAAACCTAATTTATGAAAAACATTACCCCTACCTCCCATACAACAAGCGACCTACAATCAGCGGCACGTCTCGGATAGTCGAAGCAAACTGTTGCGCAGTGATTGCTTCCTGCTTTATCTGCATCGTGAACACTTCCCGGGAAACTCGATAAGGAAGCGATACTAAGAGCGGAAGGGGGAAGGAAGCAAGGAAGTATCAACGTAAGGAAATCAGGAAGTAAGAAAGCAAGGATGCTCTATTCCCGGGTGCCTGGGCCAATCAAACGTAGAACCTTATCTGTAAATTACCCCCGAGGTGACAGCCAGGTATGTTATGTATCATTTCAGGAAATTGTACCTGCTATTATGAGGAGGTTGACTTGAATTGTGTCGTCAATTTTGATTGAGAATGATGCAGAACTATATTAATTGTTTATTACTACATTTATCGAAATGCTGGAAATATAGAAGTTAAAGTTAAACATTGAACGTTTGTGTCAATAGTTCTCGGCAACCTTAGAGCCTAATAAATTAAGATGTTAGGGCTTATAGCGAATTCGATTTAGAAATTAAAATGTGGAAAGTGATAATGTTTTTTTTACTTTTATGATGGCTAAGCTGAAATTTTGATTTTGTGCGATTTTTAGCTTAGATCTCTGACTGAACCCTAGAAAAAATTAGTCTTTGTCAAGAATTTGGTTCTGTTCTTTATGGATCTTATTATTTTTTCCTTCATTTATTAACTATACCGATCAAACCAATTAATCTCAACGTGCCTAACAATTGATATAAATAGTGTAAATGTGCGTGTATGTATGTGAGTGTGAAAACTATTAACTTCAATAACCGCTCAATCTAGTCGGACCTATTTTTATTTTATTTTTTTAAAAAGAAATACAAACATTAACGGGTTACGAATAACCTGACAATATTTGAAAATTTCCTACTACCACCACAGTAAGCGGAAAATGTTGCTTGTGTTGTGATGGAGGACGGGTGGGTTCCAAACGCGATGTCAACTCAGCCACCGACCGGTTATTATTAATTTTAGACACTGGCACTATCTTGTCAATCGCAACACAGGGAAACATGCGCGTTCCAGCGAAAAAGCCAGTGCATTTTGAAAGTTCTCAAAGGAACTTTATTCTGTCTTGAGCGTCTTGAAGTACAAAACGTAATTCCCTCATAACAATCTCAAGCGTGTTCCCAAGCCTTTTGATATATCACTATATTAATTTTGTGTGTTGAATAAAGTTAATCTTTAGAAAAATATAATCGCTTCGTTTATAATGCATCCTTAGCAGTAAGCACTATTCTCCTAAAAACGTCTGCGATAATCTGTTGTTTTTTGCATATATTTTGTCCTGTGAGAAACTCTTTTCATTGATTTAAGTTTAATTACTTATCAATCTTCGGATACTACATATAAAATTATTGTATGCAATAAATTCACTGCAGTTTTTAGCCACTATGGAGTCCCAATTTTAAATAATCTGTTTTTCAACGTAACATACGTAACGTACATAATCAGAGATGATAAAGCAAACGATATTGACATCAAGCCATTATCAACATATTGTATGTTCAACTAGCGTATTTAAGGACACAATTGTCTGGATATTGAATTACCTTTATTTTGATGTGATTAAAAGATATAAAAAATAACCTTAATTCTAAATGATAATCCTTCGGTAAAGAATTTCGTAAAGAAGACTAATAATTATTCTATTTAAGGCGATGCCATACGTAGTAATGCAAAATCATATGTTTTTGGTTTGAAAATTTGGTGGCCTAAAAATGTTTCAGATGCTTCAATTAAATACTGCAAGTAGAATACATCTTGACCTTTGAAATAATTGAGTATTTTTTTTTATAAGTATTTTTATAAGCCCAGAAAAAAATAATGAATAAGGCCTATGAAAACTCCTTTTAAGTTCAAAATATACTACTTACAAACCCATTTTCGGTTATAATTTTATTGTATATTGTGGAAAATTAAGTTATTTATAAAATGATTGGAAAAAAATTTAATATTTATGCCTGAACATCCTCAAAATAAAATCAAAGGCACTTTTTGGCCATGTTTTTTTCTTGCATAAATCAAAACAGGCGGATGGTGTTAAGTGGGAATTTAAACCTTATCGCCATCTACGTAAGGGTTGTTATTGATAGCGGCTCAATTTAAAATATTACACGACGTAGTGCACCGCCTTAATTCAAATTTAAATTTTTGGATTTAATTCGTATTTTAGTCACTTGATTAAATTTTTAATTATTTATTATGTATATATGCTGGATGTGTTTTGGATGATATATCTTATAGGAACGCCACCAAGTTACTTACAGGTATATTAACAATCAATTTACGAACATAAATTAATATTGATATTGAAACGAGAAGGTGGTGAGCGAACACGGAAGCACCTCGCGGGGATTTACTTCGGCAGTCAGGAAAAGCATGAATCATTTCGGGCTAGGTCGGCCCGTCGCGTCGCGGTGCTGGAGACTGGTGTCAATGATAACGTCCGCCATTGGTAAATGAGTAGCCAATAGAATCTACTCTAGTGTGAAATTGCTGATGTGTTCGCTTCCTACATCAGCCCCCTTCAAGAAAACTGCTCTCTCACAAATAACAACTCTCAGTCACAATCTTGCTCAGTTCATTCAACTTTGGGACCTGGTGATAAGAAAAAAAATACAAATTAGCAATAGGTGTATAATTACTTACGACAATAATTGTCTAATTGCTAAAAGGAATCATAATAAAGGTGTTTAATGCTTTACAGAGGCACTTACTGCATTATTTAAATATCTATTTAAACAAAAATTATGGAAATTTGGATTGTTCTTACACGAAGAAAAACAAGTATAACTGATTAATTAAAATTCGGTTATAGATAGGATTTATTTATATATATATATCAACGCCTAAAAAGGCTTGAACATAGAAGTGATACATTATGCAGTGTACATAGGAGAATATCTATATTATACAGGAGATACTGACAGTAAATAGATGTAATCCATTGTAAAGGAGGTACAAAATACACAATTGTAAAATTGTAATTACAAGTATAATGAGAAAATATTAAGAAATAATTTAAAAAAAAAAACTGAATATGAAGTAATATTAGTAAAACGTAAGAGTAACATAAAGTAAAAAAGGAATTACAACAACACTACATATAAGACAAATCATTAAAACTAATTTACCATCGGCACATGGAGTTTAATAGTGGCAAGGATGGCAGGACTATCAATTAAGTTGTTAATGACTCTGTGTAACACAACAAGGTCTGAAATAATTCTCCTGTCAGACAGTGTTATTAGATTCAATTGATTCATCAAACTGACATAATTAATGATATCAATAGGAATTCTGAGCTTAAAATTTACGCACTTAAGAAATTTGTGCTGAACTCTTTCTATATTATTGGAGTGAACTTTATATAAAGGGGACCAAATAGGTGAATTATACTCCAATTGACTTCTGACTAATGAAATATAGAGGGTTCTCATACAATCTATGAACTTAAAATCAGTTAAAGTTCTGCAAAGCAAGCCAAGCATCTTTAAAGCCTTATTAGTTATATAGTTGATGTGTGCACAGGTTTTCATTGAATATTACACCCAAGTCACGAATTTGTGACACTGGTATAAATTTAATATTATTTAATGTATATTCATGTAAGATATTATAACGGGTTTTGGAAAATCGTGTTACTTGACATTTCTGAATGTTTAAAAATAAAGCATTTTCTTCACACCATTGATGAAGCTGTTCTAAGTTAGTTTGTAAAATTCGACAATCGTATTATTTTATATGTTTTTAACGTCAGTAAAGAGCAGAACTTTTACATCATTAAATTGGTCAACAATGACAATGATGAATAATAAGAAAAATATTGGGCCGAGGTGGGACCCTTGAGGAACCCCACTTGTGGCCTCGAATGTATAAGATTGTACAGAATTAATCTTTACACTAAGCACTCTATAGCTAAGATAACTAAAAATCCAACTCAATAATTAACTTATCCTATTATTATCGAAGAAAGCGAACACTTTGTGGCTTGACATTATACAAAATGAAACAAACACTTAGTTTAAAACCACTTTATTTTGAGGTATATTCGTCGACCGGTTTCGATTGGACTCAATCTTCTTCAGAACAATAAGTAGTAATAATAATAGTATTATATTTTATTGTCCTGAAGAAGATTGAGTCCAATCGAAACCGGTCGACGAATATACCTCAAAATAAAGTGGTTTAAAACTAAGTGTTTGTTTCATTTTGTCAATAATCATCCTTTGATGCCCAACAATCGAAGTTTATATATAAGTATGTGATGTCGAACCTTATCAAAAGCTTTACTAAAGTCAGTGTATACTGTATACTGTTATTTGAGACCCAGAGATTCAGATATGTAATTTTCATAAATCATTAAATTACTTAAGGTAGAGCGACCTGTGATGAAGCCATGTTGGTTAGGAACAATAATGTTGTTCTTAGGTTTTACAATGATATCTAGGACTAATTTCTCAAAAAATCGGTAAAGCAGACATTATACAAATTGGTCTAAAGTTTGATATATCGCTTTTATGGCCTTTTTTATGAATACTGGTTAAATAACTCTTTTTCAACTGAGCTGGAAAAGACCCAGAACTTAAAGAATTGTTAAAGCGTTTATTAAGAGGATATATCAGACTACTAACACAGGTTTTGAAAAATATTGGAGGAATACCATCCGGTCCAGCAGATTTATTGCTATCTAATTCTTTTATGACTTTTTCTAAAGATTCTTTTTTGATGAAACATTGGCTTAGATTTAATAACTCTTCCACTGAAATATCAGGAATCGTATTGACACGAATATCGGTGACGTAAACACTTTTAAATGAATCAGCAAAGAGATTAACTATACCTTCGATTCTGTCGGCACATTTTTATTTTAAGTACATGTTATTGGGAAATCCACAATCATTTTTTTGTTGACTTTTAGAAAAACTCCATAATTTTTTAACATTTCGATGTACCTCTTTTTCTATTAGGCTTACATAATCGCTATAGCATTTTATTGATAATTATTTATACTGCTTTCGTAATTTAGTAAAAGTTATGTAATCATTAGGATTTCTGGTATGTTTATATATTCTATGGATATGTTTTTTATAATTAATATATTTTTTAATTCCCTCGTAAACCATTTGGGATAGTTAGATGGTGTGAAATTGACCCTAGGAACAAAGCGCTCCATAGAGGTTAAAATTGATTAAAATTGTTCTAATTGATTGTTTAAATTATTTTCGTCGTCTAAAAATGACCAATCTACCGAGGTAAGGAACTCAATAATATTATGGTATTCGGATTTGGAGAAATTATACGATGTGGTAGTTAGGTTTGGAGATCTTCCATACTTATTTGTTATGATAATATCTAATGGTGGATGGTGTTTATCTAGAGGCAATAATAATTCGTCAGATTTCTCAACCACTATTTTTGAATCACTTAAAAACACTAAATCTAACATTCGATTATTAGAATCAGACACATTGTTTGATTGAGTTAGTCCTAGAAATATGGACATATCACTGGATTTAGCGCACTGTAATTCGCATTGGATTGCAGGCCGTTTTCTGTTAAACTTTTACTACATAACCAATATATTGGAACACGTGTTTACGCACCAGCATTTGTTCTGATAATACACTGAAATGCGAAAATATTAGAATTTTTGTGAACGCTTGTTCCGACATTTCGATAAAATAATCGTGTTTTGCTAAAAGTTTATTAGGAAACCTATCGATTCATTCGTTAAAGGTCTGAAATCGTGTACTTAACCGGATAATGAATTTAAGCGTAATTTAAAACTTGTATTCTTTGACTGAGTTCTATTTGAACTTTATTAGCAAAAATTTAATTTAAAATTTTGTGTTCTTTGAAATAGTTCTATTTGAACTTTATTAGAAAAAATAATTTAAAAACAAATACAGAAAATAAAAATAAAATGAAACCGGGGACGCCTAAGGAAAACATGACAGGATCAAGTTAATTATGTATTGAGAATTTTAATTAGATGTCAAAATGTATTGTACTGCATAATATGAACCCCACAGTGAGTTTCTTGGCAGCTCTTGACAATATGCATACATGTGTAATGCTCAAATTAATCAAATTCTCGAGTCGGACCATGTCAAGAGTCGGAAAAACTGAAGATTATGTATTCTCCACAAATGTGAATGAAGCAATGAATTTCTCCTAAAAGAGATTTTGTTGCGGTCTATCCTTTCTGCCTATCTAAATGGCGTGATGCTTTATGTTAAAACATAAATAAAAATAAACAGACAATAAATTAAAAAGGGTTCGCGATATTCCAAACTCCAAAGGCAAACCACGTTTGTTCATAAAATGCCATCAAATTTGCTCGTAAATACGCAATAATTTTCGGTAACGATATTTTATATGGTAAACCCAGCTATTTATGGAATTCCTACGTGATGTTTTTTTTTGTTTGTTTAGGTACACATGATATTATTGTTAGAGACCGTACATTCTTTAATAACATTCTTACATAATTTAATTGCCCAACGGATAACTGTTTGCAGCTTCCTGTATCTCTGGATAATTTCTAGATATTTGGGTTATCTTAGAGAAAAAAGCTATCCTTCAACGATACTAATTCAATCTGGGAGGCGGGTAAGGGCAACGCCGACCGGAAACTATTCATAGGATAACCAACACTTCTTCGTTAGGTTATCCTAATGGTTCACTGCGTTCGGTGACTTATCAGGTGTAACGTGTTCTATTACACGTCAACTAAATTAAAATCAACTCCACAATAAAACGACAATGTAAAGCTCATTCAATTGGCTTTGAAAAATCACGGAAAAAGTGAAATGAAGGAACAGCCTACCTTGAATTCCAAAGAATCCCGGCAATAGGGCTCTCGACGAACTTGCACTCTTCACGGGGTGAAATTTCCTCCAAAATGAGATAATCTTTAACATGATTTTAATATTTGCAAACAGAGCAAAAAGCATTTGAATAATACGACGAGGACACAACGATTGCACCTTCTTGCTACACGACACGAATTCGAATGTTGTACTTGCGACAATTTACAATGCAACAAATCATCTTCTTCTTTCCAAGTGTGGGTAAGGCTGTTTTTAAGGAAGTGGAAGGGTGAATATTGTCTAGGTCTTGGCGGCAGATGCCACACCTGCTGGCGGGCCAAATTTTGAGACTGGTAGAGGGAGATCTTTTTACCTCTCCAGCAGGACTCTCTCAATTCATCGCCTTCCACCGCAGTGGGAGGGATGAATTCAAACGTCCGTCACACTGGACTACAGATACCTACCCATCTCTCTACCTTTTTCCTTCCCAGATCATCCTCTCCTTAATATTTAGCTGATTTTTAGAGCGTCATTTTCGTAAAAATCACCTCAGGGGCGCTGTCTTCTTTCCTTAAAAAACCCTCTACACGGGATATCCAAAGCACAGGCCCTGAGAAAAATAATTTCCTGTGCAGAGCTAAAGTAAAAATAATTAAAAAAAATTATCATTTTTTGGCTAATGTGCTTGACCACTTGACCACAATCTAGACATATGACCTGATTATGAAAACTGTAACGCTATCCGTACCGTTGGTTTAAGAAGGAAAAAGCGCCACACGGCATAGTGCACCAAAAATCAGTAACTGACTTTTATTTGCATAGATTACGAGAATATATTATTTAGTGGCATCGCTCTCTTTTTACCGAAAAATGACACCTTTTAGGATGCTGTGCCAAGAGTCCTATCCAGGAAAGAAGATTTTAATCCTGGTTTTGAATATACCCCTGTTATAAGATGGAAGAAACACAGGGGCTGCAAAAATATTACAAAACAGAGTTTTCAAATTCAAGAATGATACATGATATGGGGTGAATGTCAATCGTGTATAAATGTTGGACACGCGTTAGAGATGCTTCCCGGCTGTGCACCGGTGCCGAAGGGATCAATGATATTAGATCCTCGGAGCATCTTCCATTGAAAAACTTGAAGAATAAAGACAGCATTCCCACCTGATTTACTTGTTCCAAAGAAGATTTCCTTGGTCCAACAACTGCAATAAGGTTGTTTCATCCAAGGAAATCAAGATAATTTATTATATATAAAGAGCCGATAGCGAAAGTAAAATTAGTTTTGCGATATCTCCAAAAACGGGGAAGTTATTAGCTTTCGAAGCGAACATTGATAAATATGCAACGTTGTATCTTGCCGTCAAACTTAGAACTATTCGAATGCCAGTACTGCAGTACCGTGTGTGATGTCACATGATTTTCTTCCGGCAGCAAATAGACGGCTTATATCTTCGGTGCTATTCTGGATTTCCCAAAATTTTTAAAAGTTATGTCCTTAGCAAGCTAAAATTAGTTTTCTCCAAAATTACGATTTCCAAAAGGATATCAGAACACTTTCGAGCATGTAAACTCAGCCATTCTGACAAATCAGCAATTGCCAAGCATTTAATTGAAGCCGGCTATTACATTGAGTTTGTTCCCAAAGTCCTAAGAATACCCAAAACTCATTGAGCACGCCCAATTAAGGAGGCAATTGAAATTCATAAAAATCCCATTAATTGGATTTGAACATAAAGTCCTTAGAATACACAAAACGCATAGAGCACGCCTAATTATGAAGGCAATTGACATTCATCAAAATCGCATTAATATTAAGCTCAATAGTTCTTGGTATTCAGTAATTGACAGCTATACAAAAACTAAACGCCGAAAATCACATTAAATTACACGGTAACGTCAGTTCTTAGAGGATCGGAACTGCCAACATGGTATCGCATCTACATATATAATCTCACCACAATCTTTGATTACACATCTGCCCTGATGATGAACACTGTAATGCTGTCCGAAACGTTGGCTAAAGAAGTAGGTAGCGCAACATGGCATATTACCTTAAAAATAATCGCTTTATTACTTTTGGCCATCAAAGAATAACTCATTTGTATAAACGCGAAATATCATTGTACGAGACAATCTAATTCGTGTGTATATGATGATAATTTTTTGAAATAACTAACACATGGTAATCTTTCAAACAGACCACCCCTTTCGAAATCTAGAACGTTTATGAATGCTTTGTGCATTACATAGATAAGTAAGTTATTCACGTTTCGTATTTATGCTCATTGTCATTGCAGAAGTTACACTGCTTTTAATTAAAATTTGTTTTCAGTGTTGTTGACGGTTTTATCTACCATTCTACTTTCGCATACTTGAAGTTTTTGTCCCCCAACTTCCCGACTGCTGTAGCTATTCCAAACTACGGGAGTGAGACAAACCCCAGGAACTTAGAAGTTAAGGGAGGTACGAGGTCCATACATTATTTAGGGAATATTTTGCAAGAGGGGTACACGCGGTACCTGACGGTACGTCAACCGACGAATCTACACACAGCACCGATGTTCCCAAATTCCTGAGAGCTACGCCGAGTTACCTGCGGGAAATGTGTGTCTCTGGGACTGGCTGAAGTATGCCCAGCATTCAGCTATCCAGCCGCGTGTTTCAACCCTCCAAGCTCTGAGGGATGAACAAACTGTTTACGAAATTACCTGCTTTAGGGGGTACTACACAACCTCTTAGAAATGGTTGAGTTGCTAACTAATCGTCAAAAACTTTTATCAAAGGATTTATTCGACGAATAGCGTTACTCGGCCGGTAATTAAACAGATAATATTTAATTGAATATGTATAAATATATGTATTTTTACATTTACTTCACACAGGAGGACATGCAGAATATAATATGCCTCAAGGACTATGTCATCTTTTGGAATGCTGTAAAGTAGGTTTTTTTAAGGGATGGAAGGAGAGGAAGTTCTTGGAAGGAAAAACGCATGAGAAATAGAAGGGAATCTGGGGGTCAGTATGATCAGGAGTGACGTATAAATCCATTTCTCCCAATGCGATGTAAGGCATTGGGATCGAGAGTCCAGCTGCCATGCAGCTTGTGGGCAGACGGATTCGCCACTAAGACATGGATAAACCTCCCCTCACGAACCACTAATAAGTATTTTTTATTAATTTATTTATTTAACACCCAGAGGGCTTTTACATGGTTGGTAGTATAATTTTAATTTGACAGATACTTTGATACATAAAAAATAAGAATAAAATTACTTAAAAGCTATGCAACAAGTCATACAAACACAAGAAACAAAAACAGTAAATTACAGCTACTTGTAGGTTTACATGATGGGTTTAGGAGTATTGTTGAAATAAATGTTTTAAATGATCCACAAAACTTGCCAAGTTAGTATTGAATATGTCAACATCACACAAGTAATGATTTCCCATGGTGTGAAGTCGTTGTATCGGAGAGTGGGCAATGTAGTTACGCTTATGTGTGCTGCTGTAGAATATTATTGTAACCAAAAGTAGCGATACACTTCCGGTGACCTATGGCAGAGGTGTCGGTTATCCAATGAATGGTTTCCGGGGCGGCGGTACTCACACCCGCCTCCCAAATTGAATATAAGCAAATAAACGAGTAGTGAACTCAGAACTCAGAAAGTGGTGACATCCCTCCAAAACACTACACAAACTTTAATACTTATAATTACTAGGAATCTAAAAATCGTATCGGAGATTTAATGTTTGTTTCGGACCTTGTTTAATACAATTATTGGCATTATCTTTACTTAATTATTGATAGATCTTCTTATATGGAAAGAAATACGAAACAAAATGTCATAAATTTTAGGAAAATAATGAGATTAAAAAGGGGCTCGAAATCCAATGTAAGTTAGCGAAATGTAGTTAAAAAATATATAATGTAATTTTGCTTTAAATAAAGGCGGTGTAAGGACACGCAACATGTGATATTGCGGGCGTAGAATATGTTTGTAATCAAAATATCCTTGTTCTCTACTCACACAACAATATGTATGAAAAAAATTTAAGGCGATGACATACGTAGTAATGCAAAATCATTTGTTTTTGGTTTGAAAATTAGGTCGCCTAAAAATGTTTCAGATGCTTTGATTAAATACTACAAGTAGAATACATATTGGCCTTTGAAAAAATCGAGTTTTTTCTAGATAAATCTTTTTATAAGCCCAGAAAAAAATAATGTATAAGGCCTATGAAAACTGTTTTAAAGTTCAAAATCTCCTACTTACGAACCCATTTTTGGTTATGATTTTTTTGTATAATGTGGCAAATTAAGTCATTTATAAAATGATCCAAATAAAAATAAATGTATATGCCTGAACATCCACAAAATAAAATAAAAGACTCTTTTTGGCCATGTTTTTTTCTTGCATAAATCAAAACAGGCGGATGGTGTTAAGCGGGAACCTTATCGTCATCTACGTAAGGATTGTTATTGATAGCAGCTTAATTTAAAATATTACACGACGTAGTGCATCGCCTTAATAACACTCTTTTTTAGTTCTATTGAAGTTTAACTCTTGACAGGCCAAGACGCCAAACAAAACTTTTGTAACCAATTGTGTCTTCTGACGACCCCATGTATTGTTCTCCCTTATGGGCTTTTTGGGTCTTCTGACGACCCCATGTATTATTCTCCCTTATGGGCTTTTTGGGTCTTCTGACGACCCCATGTATTTATTTATTTATTGTTTGAAACATTTACAGAGTGTTAACAATCATTACATTTATATTATTTCGGTGGGAATGTGCACAGATATTAACACCCCAATTAAAAATGTTCACAGCATGCGTAAACAAGGTTTAGTCGATATTAGGCGGAGATGCTCGTAGTGAAAGAAAAAAAAACAAATATAATAATAATTAAAAAGAAATATAAAACATGAATATTAAGTATGAAATATAAAATACAGTAAATGTACAGAGAAAGGATAAGGAAGAAAAGTAAAGAAAATAATAAAGCAATTATATCTTTCCATAACATATCATGGTAGAAGATGGTTGATTTGTTTTTTAAAATATGCGAGACTGTTTGCGAATATATCTATAAGGTCGCATTCAACTGTATTGTACAGACGACACATTCTAGATAGTAGATTGAAATATGCAATATTGTTATTAAATATATCAATATGGAATATATTTTGGCTCCTTAAATTATGTCTATTAGGGACCTTAATATGAATATTGCTCAGACAATTAGTGGTAAGAAGTTTATCATGAATAATTTTATATAAACATATTAAGTCCGCAAATTGTCTTCTTTTTTCTAATGTCGTAAATTTGAAGTTTAGTAGACGGTCTTCATAAGATTTGAGTGAGGCATTTAATCCAAGTTTATATGATAACAGTCTTAGGAATTTTTGTTGCACAGATTCAATATTTTTAGAATATTTTATATAATGTGGGTTCCAGATAACACTCCCATATTCCAAATTGCTTCTGACCAACGAGTTGTATAATGTTATAATGGATTAGGGGTATTTAAATGGTTTCGATATTCTATGAATGAATCCAATCATTTTCATTGATTTACTTATAAAATCATTTATGTGTACATCAAACATAAACTTTGAATCAAGAGTGATTCCTAGATCTCTTATAGTGGTGACTGCATTTAATCGTACATTATTAATGGAATATGCAAAATCCTTTCGTTTTCTGTTACGAGTAAAAGTAATAATGCAACATTTTTCAATATTTAAAAACATATCTTTTTGAATGCACCAGCTATTTAGTGTGTAAAGGTCTTCTTGAAGCTTAACATGATCACAATCAGTGGAAATTTTGCGGTAAATCTTGAGATCATCGGCAAATAGAACAAAATCACAGCGTAACATGGGGCCAAGGTCGTTAATAAAGATTAAGAAAAGCAGTGGGCCAAGATTGGACCCCTGGGGTACGCCTGATGTTACAATTATGGGAGGTGAGTCGTACCCATTAATAAGTACTAATTGTGTTCTATTTTCTAAGTAAGACTTAAGCCATCTAAAAAGATCACCGTGAATACCTATTCGATCAAGCTTCTGTAGTAGAATAGAATGGTTAACTTTATCAAATGCCTTTTGAAAATCTGTGTAAATGGCATCTACTTGAGTTCTTTCATTGAAAGCATTACAAGCATTACAAGCATTACATTATTGTTCTCCCTTATGGGCTTTTTGGGTCTTCTGACGACCCCATGTATTGTTCTCCCTAATGGGCTTTTAAACTATAGAAATCCCAATTATTCAGTCAAATATTAAGGGAACTTATGTATTTGCGCAGGAATACGTTAAATACTAAATTGATGTGTCAAGTATTTAAGATAATATAGTGAGGATAGTAATTTTGGGTACAATCTACCCCTCCACTTAGCTGCGGGATAGTTACACACATGTTCACAAAATTTCCTGTAATAAATACAATTTTAAACCAATTTTGTTAACAATCAGACGAATTTCACGCGTTTGTGAATTGAATGATTTTTTAAAATAAGACCATCAAACTTAAGATAAATTACGAAATACAGGTAAATTTATTTGCTTTTAACGACAGTTAACAGTTTATCTGATTTTGCGTCAATATTTGGAGGTACGATTTTTTTTATGATTTCTAAACTAAACGTTTTATTGTCAATATGTTGGCACTCTCGTGGCAAAATTATGTTTATTTTCTTTATCACGCACGATTTACATTTAATACATTTACGGAAATACAAAATTAAAAAAACAAAATCGTACGGTCAATGCCACGAGCTGTCCACTCGCGGCCGTGAGGTTGATCGAATGTTGCCAGCGTTGATAAAATAATGTGGCCGGAAAATGAAATAATTTACGTAAAAATGATAAGTTCGGAATTACTTTAAAATGAGTCCTTTTTAAATACAATTATTTGAATTTCACTTTTGTTTTGGGTAATGGATATGCACATCTTGGAAAATAAAAATTAACGCTTTCCTGATTTATTTTGAGCACACAATATTCACGGTGGATAAATTGTTTTTTTTTTATTTGGGAACAAAGAAGAAATATTCTTTTAAATTTGTTTGAAATGAGAAAAATGAAGATAATATTAAGTCAACGTTCGAATAAAACTTTTTTTGTGTATTTTATTGATATATTATAAGCAAAGTTAAGTCGATAAGTTTCTCAGAGTTTTTAATGTCTTAAAACTAATAGAACAACGGAGAATGATATCTATCCATAATGTCTTAAAACTAACAGAACAACGGAGAGTGATACCTATCCATAGTGTCTTAAAACTTATAGAACAACGGAGAATTATACCTATCAATAATGTCTTAAAACTAATAGAACAACGGAGAATTATACCTATCCATATTTATTATTAGAGCATTGATTGAAGAAAAGTGTTTTTATATTTTTCTTACCAACGGTAAAGCTTATAAATACTAAGTTGTTTTTTTTTCATTTGAAATATTTTTAAATAATGCAAAATATTCCCACCGTTCAATGTTTCTGCATAAAGAGCTTGAAAGGGTTACGAGAGGTAGGAATTTAGTATTGTTTTGTAGAAGGTTTTGTTGCAACTAAGGCGGGCGGGAGTAATCATGTTGGAAATTTTGAATACGTTAAAATAATTGTCGGAGTAAATTGAGCAATTCCGCCACAAAGGGTATCATAAAACCACGTCGGAGAATATTATGCATTTGCTTTAAATACTCGTGTAGCTGAAAATAAGTCACCGTAAAATATCTCTTAATAATAGGGGTTGATATTTTAAGTGAACAAATTACGTGATTTTATGAATTAAAAGCAGAGAAAAGATGCAAGTGAGTTTAAAAAAATCAACCAGTAAAACTACGAAGAATTTTTTTGCTGTAATGGGTGGAGAAGCAGTAGACTTAAAATTAGTTTGAAATAAAATTTTCAAATTAAAAATTAAAAATAGTGGACAGAAGAGACATCTCTGGTCAGTTTTGTATAGATTTTGCTCTGCAGGTGAGTGATAATGAATTACAGTCATCTTTGCATTAATCAGCTAGATTCATCCGAATTATATTATTTGACAAAAGAGGGCACCACTATTCCTGTTTGGTCGATTTAAGACTAAGGGATTAAAAATATTTTTGTCACAATAATGTGGCAGTACTTTTGGAATTACAATGTGCTAATTCAAGATTATTCTAAATTCTACTCTCTTGAGAGCTGGTCGTGGCAGATTATAATTTCATAGTGCGAATGCAAGTATTATTGTGCCGATTGCCGTCCGCTGCCGAATTTGAAGATTAAGGAGCTAAACTCAATGCGAGTGATATTTTTGGTGAGTCTTCTTCTTTTATGTATTTGATGGCTGGATTATAATTTGTTACCTTTCCTGCAGAGTGAATTTTGTAATCAATCCATTTTTTTTCATAGGGAATTAATTATTCCCTGATGGTCTGTGTGACTTACAAGCCAGATCATCACCAATGGATGTTAATATTTTTTTGTTTGATTGAGGATTGAACCTTCCTCCCCAGGGACTGGAGTCAACCGCGCTTACAACTGAGCCAAATCCAGATTGGGTAGAACCAACTTTTATTTTTTGTGTTAACTTCTGTAATGTCATCTGAATTTAGAGAAATGTAAAAATATCCGCGTACGTATGCATGATTGCCACCAAAAGTTGATAGAATGCGTTGTCATCGACAATGAGTCTATAGGCCGAGTTTCAGCTTGATCGGATTTCGGAGGGTTTATTTCCATTTAATAGATTCCACCTTATTCATACGTTTATTATCTAAAACAGAAAAGAAATTTAAATTAATTATGTTTAAAAAATCAACCCGCATAAAAAGTTTTTTTATCATACGTCTATTTAAAATGTGTTTTAAAACCTCACCTGTTTTATTTGACTAGAAACAGGTGTATTTAAAAAACATAAATCCATTATTATTTCAACCTTCATTTCAACCGTTGGTTTGGAAGCATTAGAGAATTTGTATACTTTGTAAGCACCGTTTTTAGAAAATATCGCCTTTAGGGCACTTAACAAGATTTTACGCTTGTGTGAATACCTCCCCACTATCTGCAGCCAGTGGGATAATGGTATCTCTTACTTCGGAATTTTGTAAAGATAAAGGAAGTAGGGAAGGGAAGAAAATGGTCAAGACGGTGGCTATTCCGATCTGGTTACCAAACACGGCTAAAACCATTTTAGTTTCCTTTCTGAATGCTGGTTTCACCACGACAATACTAAGAGCGTTTAAACAAATCGCATTCGAATCTGTAAATCAAATCGACTAAGACCTCTCTAAGGACTGATTGTTTCAGATAATTTGAACAATTCTTCAAATTATAAGTTAATTTTGAAGTTCTGTGATTTTTTTTTCAAATTCTGTTATTATTTCAGTTTTGTCAAGCAACTAGCCTATAATAATATAATAACAGAACTTTAATATGACTTTCTCAGAACCCGTAAATGAACGTTGAAATTTGATTAATTGTTCAAATTCTGTGAAACAACGTTCATTTACTTATCCTAAGTAAAGTACATTTTGGAAATGTAAAGAACCTAATTCGAAAATAAACTATATTTTTTCAACTGAATTTGAACAAATCTTTCTATTTATATAAAGAACCGTTTTTACATAAAATTTCGAAAACTCACACGCACTTTATGTTCACACTCCTCAAAGCTGAATTTTGTTACTCATTGATGAAATTTTGCACTCTTGACATTCAAAATAAAAGTAAAATTACTGTGTTCATCTGATTTCGAACTCAACATCAGCTAGTTCTCTATAAAGTTCTGCCACTATTACTTCTAATAGGCATAGTTAAAATTCCACTTTTGTCTCCCTTATTTTCTTAATAACATTTAATCGATAAAGAATGAAGCAATTTTTCCAAGAAGTTCAACAATCGTGGTACTATTAAATCAATTAGATTAATTAATTGTATCCCTAACTCAACACCTTAATAAATAAAACAATAGAAAATTTTGTCCAAGTTCATAGAATCAAGTCTGGAACAATGATCAGGGTTCCACTTCACAGAATCTCTCTCAACCTTGGGTATATTTACAATTTATTTCTGCCTTCCCGGAACCGGAAGTCGTGTCTTAGTGAATTGGAGGCGGAAGAGTTTAGGAAATGAAACTGACACTCGAATAGGGGTAAGAGGAAATGAAGCTGAACTGCCGGTTCTTTACCCGCTGTTTGAGCTATTCACATGTGTTGACTGTACTTGTTCAATTCTGGGAGAGGTAATCAAGAGATACGTACAAGTCCATGAAGTTCTCAAACAGGTAGAAAATAATACTAGTAGTTCTGTGATCAGTTAAGAAGTTTTAAATTGAAAACTTAAATTTGGATTTGAGGCAAAAATGCTTAACCAAACTGAAAAATAATTTTTTTATTCAAAATGTATAGCAAATATCGAATACGGGTTTGTGCTAATTTATTTAATTTAGTTTTAAATAATGATATATGGCCCATTAAAGAATTATATTTTTCACGATTTTAGAAGCATCTTTGGCATTTTTTGTAAGTTGATTAATAAAAAAATTATGTCGCCCTACCTATTTGGTTAATATAAAGATTACTTTAATTTTTTTTTAAATGAATTTTAATTCTTCGCTAGTTCCATACAATGCTATTATGTTTTTTAACTCTGAAATGTGTGCTATTTTTTATATTTATTTTGAAATGTGTGCGATTTTATCTATTAATTTTTAAATGTGTGCTATTTTGTCTATTTATTTTTAAATGTTTGCTATTTAGTTTATTTATTTTGGAAAGTGTGCTATTTTGTCTATTTCTTTTGAAATGTGTGCAATATTCTATATTTATTTATTTATTTTTTTTATTTTTTATTTAAGTACATAAAACAGGCATGGTGCCCAAGAATTTACATACATGGATGTTTAAATACATAATAACAACTTTAAATTTACATACATGGATGTTTAAATACATAATAACAACAAAAATAGTAACAAAATGAATAAGCTAAATATGCAGAAGTAAATAACAAATAAGAATGGGTAAAAGGTAAATACAAATATGTTCATAAACGATTTGTTATTGTCACACCTGTACTGGTGAGACAATGATTAGGTAGGTACAATGTTGCTTCTCATTAAATAAAGGGTTTCAACACAATATCAGCTTAATATGATTAAAGGTAATACATTTTTTTTGAAATGTTTAAATTGGTTATTAAAAATGTCTATTACATTATTAGAGCCATGTATAATGTTATAATTTCTTAATGTTCGCGGTACAGGGGAAAAATATCCTGTATTTGTGTGGTAGGCTTTAATATAGAAAATGTCGTTCATCCTCCTTGTTGATTTTCTTGATGGAATATTGATGTTAATTTGGGATAAAATGTTTGGTGTATCAACTGATGCATGTATAATTTTGTGTAGGAGCAGTACGTCAGAAAGTTTACGTCTGACCGTCAGTGAGTGTAGTTTGTAGTGCAAAATTCGGTCATTATAAGTTCCAAATTGATCAGATAAACCTTCACGATAAGCAATTACACGGGTTAGTTTCCTTTGTATGGATTCAATCCTATAATTATGAATCTCATAATTGGGAGACCAAATTGTTGATGCATATTCGAGAATACTTCGCACAATTGATTTATATAATGTCAAAGTTAATTCTGTACTTTTAAAACAATTTGTAATTCTTAGCGTTAATCCTAATACTTGTGATGCACTTTTTGAAATTGTATCTACATGTTTATTGAAGCTAAGTGACAATTCAAATGTCACGCCTAAGTCTTTGATTGAAGTTGTGTTTAGTAAAGGGATATTGTTAATGTGATATGTGTTTGAGAATTTATTAATGTTCTTTGTGAATGAAATTACGGCACATTTGTTTTCATTAAAATATAAATCATTTAGTGTACACCATTCATGAAGTGATGATAAGTCTTTTTGCAAATCGGTGCAATCTTCTAATGAAGTAATTTTTTTGTACAACTTAAGGTCATCGGCAAACAGGAGATATTTTGATGTTTTTATTCTTAAAATTATAAAGATTAAAAATAGCAAAGGTCCAAGATGCGAGCCCTGTGGAATTCCCGACGTTGCAGTAAAAAGATCCGCGGAGTACCCTCCTACAACCACTTGCAGTTTTCTTTCTGTAATGTAACTTTCGAACCATTTCAAAGTATTTCCATTTATGCCAAACTTTTCCAGCTTCTTGATGAGTAATGATTGATTTAACTGGTCAAATGCTTTGCAAAAATCCGTGTAGATGGCATCTACTTGTAAACGTTTTTCGATGCTATCGCGGATGTACTGGGAGTATTCGAGAAGGTTAGTTGTTGTGGAACGCCGAGGGAAAAACCCGTGTTGCTCAATGATAATATATTTACTTACATGAGCTAATAGACAGTCATATATTATTGACTCAAACAACTTTCCTATGCAGTCAAGTTTAGAGATAGGTCTATAATTTTTTATATCGCTCTTACAACCTTTCTTAAATATAGGTGTTAAGAAAGCCGTTTTCCATTTGACTAGAAAAACACCTTCTTGTAATGATTTGTTATAAAGAAGGCTAAGTGGTCTGGCAAGAACATCTCTGCACATTTTCAAAAATATTGGCGGGATACCATCAGGACCTGATCCCTTATTGGTTCTCAAATTCTTACACTTGACTAATATCGTTAAGGGCGAAATAGTGATCATACCAAGGCTTTCGTTACAGAAATCTTCAGATATTTGTGGTGAATAGTTTGCATTGTGAGGTTTTTAAACAGATTGAAAGTGCTTAGAAAAAAGCCCGCAGATAACTTGACCTTGGGTAGTTTTTATGTCGTTTAGGTGCATCTCTTTTGGAAAATCGGTTGTGTTTTTATATTTGCTTTTTGCAAATTTCCAGAAATCATTCGGGTTAGCTTTTAAATTTTGTTTGATTAAGTCTAAATGCTTATGATAACAAACTCTAATCAGATTTTTTGTTCTGGTTCTAATCAAGCTGAATGATAAATGATCTAGTTCATTACCATATTTCTTATATTTTTTATGAAATTTGTTTTTTTTCTTTATCAAACGAATGAGATCTTTTGAGTACCACTTAGGAAAGTGATTTTTGTTCGTTTTGAGGGGAACATGAGAAGAGATAATCTGGTAGAGTATACTGTAAAACTGATCTACAGATTGATCAATATTTCCCTGATTAATGAATTCCCAATCAATCTCACGAAGAACGGTATTAATTGAATCATAGTCGGCTTTATAAAAGTTTGGTCTTGGGGCGTTACGGGTTTCAAGATGTGGTATAAAATTAAAAAGAACATTTATTTCTAGAGCAGGGTGGTATGGATCTTCTTTGCTTAGTGGAGATGAAGAACGTATTACTGATATGTCTTCTTTATCTGATAAAATGAGATCCAATATTTTGGATTGGTGATTCACTATTCCGTTAAATTGTTTAAGATTACAGAATGATAGTGTATCGATGATGTCAGAGGTGATTGTATTTGTGTTTGTGGTGAAAGGTAATAAATTGCTTGTTTCATCGGTAATTCATTGAATGTTAGACTTATTGAAATCGCCAAATATTAAGATGTGTTGGTTTGGTGTTGTTAGGTACACATTCCTAAGATTGTTTAAAAATGAGCTTACAATAGATTCTTCTTCAGTTGGTGGTAGATATACGGTGCAAACATTCAGTTTGATACTCCTGTTATTATGGTTTATATTGAGTTGGATCCACAAGTCCTCCGCTTGACATTCCCAATGCGCCATCCTCTTCGCTTCTAGTTTTCTCGATACAGCAACCCTGACTCCTCCTCCATGTTTTTTTGATTTGTGAACTCTATCCCTCCGAAATACTTCATACCGGTTATCTACTAATTCTTGGTCACAGATAGATTCCTTTAACCATGTTTCCGTTAGGCTTAATAGGTCATAGTCGTTGATAAGGACGTTTTGGTATATTTCATCAATTTTTGTCCTCATTCCCCTGATATTCATATACATGCAGTTAATCAGTTCTTTTCTTTTGAAGTCATTTAGTTTTGTTTTTAGTCACATGTTTTGCTGATCATGTGTGATTATATTTTGAAGGTCTCCCTCACGGCGGATGGTGAAAACCCGAGAGAGATCGTTCCTCTTCGCCAGAATACTGCCGTTCCGTACCCAAATGTATTTAAAGCCGTTAGCTTTTCCGGCGGCTCGTGTTTTGGCAAATAGGATTTTATTTTTCAATGTAAGGTGCTCGTTTATATAAAAATTGGTGGTGGGAGCACCAAATCCTAATTGTTCCGTGGTAAGGTCGCGGCGAGTCCTTGCTGCAGCGATGACATCATCACGGAGTCGCTTTGTGGAGAGCTGGACCACTATATTGCGTGGACGGTTGGAGGGCGAGGAGTGGCCGCGAGCGACGCGATGCGCAGAAACCACACAGCTACTTGGAAGCGGGACGTTAATATTGGATCCTATTTTCTCTATTAATGTCATCAAATTTTCGCCCTTTGCTTCTTCCCATGGATTTCTACATTGCATATTCTGCTGCGTTGCTCCATCTCATCTTGTGCATCTCGTAGTGACTGGACTTCTTGCCGGAGGTTTGAGTTTTCTTCTTGGAGAACGCTCACACATCCCAGAATTTTTGTGTATTGCTCCTTCCACTCGTTAGACAGCTCATTTAATTTTAACTGAACAGTGTCAATAGCTTTCTTGTTTTCAGTGCGCATGATTTCAAGTTTCGACTCAAAAAAATTGATTAATGAGTCAGTGTCAATGTTAATCATTGACTGATGCGCCGACGGTGAATCAATAGGGCCAGACGTGATTGCTAAAGGTGAAGATGTATCTTTCTTTGCACTGCAAACCTTGCGAGTTTTAGACATTTTGGTTGATTTATTTCTTAGTTTGTAGGTAGGTTTCTTAGAGTTGTTCAGAAATACCCCTTATTGAGTTAAAAATAATTTAACTTATTTGTCTATGACAAAAATAAAAACCTCTTCACAAATTCAAAAAGATTTCAAAAATGCAAAAACATAAATTGTCTGTGGTTGTAGCTTACAATGACAGTGAATTCGATATGCGTAATTTTTCAAGGCAATATGTAAAGTTGTTTCGCACTGTCACCACGAAATACACTATTATTTCGAATAATTTTTCACTAGTTTATATGTTTCAACTTTGATTACTTGCTAAAATTGCTTAAATTTCACTACTTTTGTCATTAAATATGGATCTGTCAGAATCAGCTGTTGTTTTCACTTGTCCATAGATTAAGTTGATTTTATTTTAAAATGTTTGTGATTTCGTCTAGTTATTTTGAAATGTGTTCTATATCGTCTATTAATTTTGAAATGTGTGCTTTTTTGTCTATTTATTTTTAAATGTGTGCCATTTAGTTTATTTATTTTAGAAAATTTGCCATTTCGTCTATTTATTTTGAAATGTGTGCGATTTTGAATGCTTTATTTAGTATGTACTGTTTTTATAATAGCTATTGTATGTACCGAGTAAACTGTGTCTTCTCATGTTTTACACCTTATATATTGTTACAGGGCAAAGTTAGTATTAGCCAACTCTCTGTTTTCTCACATTCATTCCTTCCCTACTTGATTCAGTCCCATACCATTCTCCAAATTGTAGATAGTACATAATTGTTGTGAGGTCATCAAAACCGAATTGAAAATATTATGCTTTGACAAAATATAAATTTTGCTAAGCCAAAGCCAAAAGATTAAAGTGATCGACGTAACGACTAAGTACTGCAGAATTTATGTAATATTTACTACCGTTCTATTAGGCTTTTAGAATGCATTTGACATTTGGTTAGGGTTCGTAAGAAAATCAGGATAAATATAGTTGTACATATAGCTTAACAACTTAAAAACTGATACAAGTACGAATACCAACGATGATTAATAGTGAATTTATATAATACGACCTAAAATACTAAATTAAACAAAGTATAAAATCAAGTATTTACATATATGCGTACAATCATTATGTTTGATACAAACCAATAAACCAAAACTTAGAATGTGATTTACTCGTAAGGATAAAATAATATTAAAGAGGTAAGTTAAAAAAATGTATAAATTTTAGATAGTTCTCGAAAAACTAATACGAAATAGCAATATACTAATACTATGAATTTGAAAAATGGGACCTGAAATAATAAATAAAACAAAGTGTAATATATATATTATAAAGTAAGTTTGTACATATGCATACAGTCATAAATACTATTCACGTAGGCATGATAATATTATCATTTTACTACATCTAAACTATTGACTCCAGATATCTTATAATATGTATTATTTTATTAAAAAAATATTAGCGATTTCTAAACGAAAATCTGAAACTGAAAAATCAGAAAAGGATACTGCCACATCTAGGACTCGAACCCAGGACCCTTGCCTTGCCGGGCACCGCTTTAAGTGAAAAAATGAAGACATTATTGGTAGTTCTTATTCGAAGTGACCGAAGCGGATAGGGTCCCATTAGCTCAGTGGTAGAGAGGTGCCCCGGCAAGGCAAGGGTCCTGGTTTCGAGTCCTAGATGTGACCGTATCCTTTTCTGATTTTTCTGTTTCAGATTTTCGTTTAGAAATCGCTTATATTGTCTTCAATAGTTAAATATTTAAGTTATTACTCAATAAAGTTAATCCAAAAAATAAATAAAAAAATATTATTTCTTTTTCAAAGGATCATAAATCGCTGACAGCCCTGAATTATTAAAGCTAAATTGCGATACTTGCCCAGCTATTCCAAGTAGAATTAATTTTGAAGGTAACAATAAACTTATCTACTACTAATTACTATATTATAATATTTTGATAGATTATAAATGTTAAAAGTCACTTTTTTATACATATTAATATTCTGTTCAAATAAAATACTCTCTTTTATTATAAAACTCCATACCTTAATAGAATTTTGTGTATATTAATTACTATCCATTATCATAAACACCTCATACTTCGATATATGTCAGGTCTTATACAAACCTAGTATTCATTCAACTATTACTACACTAGTAGATATTTATTTTGATTATGTATTATCTCACTGCACTTCTATTAACAACTAAATCAATTGCAATAGTATTTTTGGGTACACATTACTTGTTCTGTGATTTATTATAAATATTCTCTTTTGTACCAATGTATGGTTATAATCCAGTGTATCACTCTATTGTAGAAGCCATTTCATGTCGTTTAAATAAATAAATAAATGAAAACAAAAAAAGTATATGATGTGCTCATACCACTGCCATCTTTAATTTTCAAGCCATTCTGTAGACTAGCCGGGAACAAAAAATTCGAAGTAAAGAGACCTATTTAGTCAAGAAGGCAAAGAAGTAAAAACAATATTCTAGACTTGATTTTAAAGATTTCAATGTCATTTTTTATAAATAATTTAACTGTGAAGATAAATAAATTATATTTAATTTGCGACGAAACTCCACAACATCCTTCTCCCTGATAGCAAGCGAATAGAAAATTTGAATAATTACAAATCAAGAAAAAAAATCTGGCTGAAAGAGATTAATGAAAAAAACATTGAATACGACATAGAAAACTAATAAAACAGAAGTGAATAACTTTAGTCCGCTTCAGCATAAGTCACCTTAGTGAGGAGGACTAAGAAAAACAATTTACTATAGGTACATATATTTAATATCATATTTTATTTATTTATTTATTTAACGCCCAGAGGGCTTTTACATGGTTGGTAGTATAATTTTAATTTGACAGATATTTTGAAATATAAAAAATAAGAATAAAATTACATTTGATAAAAGCTATGCAACAAGTCATACAAACACAAGAAACTAAAACAGAAAATTACAGCTATTTGTAGGTTTACATGATGTGTTTAGGAGTATTGTTGAAATAAATGTTTTAAATGATCCACAAAACTTGCCAAGTTGGTATTGAATATGTCAACATCACCCAAGTAATGATTTCCCATGGTGTGAAGTCGTTGTATCGGAGAGTGGGCAATGTAGTTACGCTTATGTGTGCTGCTGTAGAATATTGTATTTTGTCGTGTTGTTACTGTGGGTGTATGTATGTTTATAAGTTGCAGGAGTTCACAACAGTCGAATTTAGAGTTAAGTATTTTGAATAAAAACGTTAAATCGTTTATTTTACGTCTATCTTCTAATGTATGTATTTTTAGAGTATTTAATAAGAAATTGTATTTTAAGTCTTCGACAGGGATATTTAATTTTGTATGTACAATGTTTAAATATTCGCTATAATAAAAAAAATAGATATTTTAGTGACAGATAAGGTATGAGATTAGTTAAATTTTGAAACTCAGAAAATTGTTAACACCAAATATATCAACAAGTTCACAGTATTTATTTGCAAGACGATGAATTCTAGCAATTGGGGAAAAAACAGAGTAAATTAAAGAACATTAAACATTAAAACTGAGTATTCTGTATATATTCTAGTATGAAAGCATTCACTCAAATCACGCTTGTGTGTGATCATTTTACTTTTTTCCATGAATCTCAAAATTAATAAGATAAATTTGAATATGTTCCTAATGCAGGCTTCTACCGAAAAAAAATCTAGCCAGATCAAATAATAATAAACAAGGGTCATGAAAACAATAATGCCTAAATTGATTTGGGAGGACGCCGACGCAATTTATCGTCCGGTTTTTTCAATGAGCGTTGGGACAGTTTTCATTTGAAATTCCTCCCCGTCGCTAATAGGAAACGCTGATAAAAAAAAATGGCGGTGCAAAAACAAATAGGTACATTTCAACTCACAAGCGGTTGGTCGCGAGCATATTTGTGTAATTAATTTATTGTTTCGGGCAATATATAACTAGAATCCGTTGACATAGGCTAAACTAGGGAGACTTATTTGAAACTCAATTAACGTGAGTCTAGTGTTTGAATAGGCTCGTGACTTCAGCATGCATTATGGTATTGGATTGGCAAACCTTCCGTTAAATCCAATTACCCATCCCTTTTGTAATATTATGTACCTAATTGTTAAGGCCCCCTAGTAAGAGTTCAAAGATGGTTTGAAAGGAGTGTTAGAAGGAGCTAATATAAAAAAAAACACGATAATAAATAAGCGAAAATATTGAATAAAACACGACTCGTTTGAAATAGAGGAATAATATCTTGACAAATGGTTGAGTTGCATTTAAAGATTAACTGTGTATTTTTTCATGCCTATAACATATTAAATGACAAAACAAAACGAGTTTTACAAAATTTTAGGAGCTTACTTTTCAATTTTTTTTCTATCGAGGGAATTTCATATAATTTTTCCTTTTTATGCTGTCCACGTTCGACGCATTGAATCTGTTCAACATCGGTTCTTAAGAGGGATTGCTAGGAGGCTAGGATTAGAAAAAGGCATATACTCATACGATGAAATTGAACTAACTCTAAACCTCTCTCCTTTGGAAGTCCGTCGGGAAAGAAATCAAGAAATCAACTCAAGTCAAAACCTTAACTTTTTTGGGATACGTCTGAATGATTTTTGGCAGTCGCTAAACAAGTGACGGAATATTATAAGTGTCCTGTGGTCCTGACCCACGGCGTAGTCTTGACTTGATTCGACTTGTCACTTTATTTTCTTATATTATATCTGCCTTATGTCTTTGCTTTCATGTACCTTTGTCTACTCCTGTATTTTTCATTTTGCTATATTCGTGTTATTATTTTGTAATTTGGACGATGTCCGTTAATAAATAAATAAATCATAATTAACGTTTTGGCAAAACAAAATTATAGATATTGTCTTCAAAAATATTTTTTTTTGGAACTTAAAAACTTTAAGTTAACGAGAAGCTTGTTATAAATCGGTAGAAATTGGGGATGCGGGGGCTTAAAATTGGAGGGCGACTGTTAGTCTAGTTTTCACATCAAAGGCGCTGTACAAAGATAGAAATACTACTAATAATTTACAGATTAAAATAAATATCAAAATTTCACTTTTTTTAGAAAATTGCCTTTACGTATTACATACTAAAAAAATTCGGGCTGGAGATGAGTGGTTGGGTTTGGACTAAAGTTACTACGACTGTGGAATAATGTATAGCGCCGGTCGATTGTTTTTAATGATTAAAAGTATGTAAAATTATTTGAAAAATACCTAATTGTGTACTTTTTATTATTGCAAACCGATTCTCACTGATAAAATTTCAAATAGGAGAGCAGGAGAGAAATTGATGATGTAATTTAAGGATTATATAATAGTTTTATCTTTTCATATTTCAATAAGATAGCAAAGGTAACTTGAGCGGGGCTGGCCGTGGACGTGTCCCTTTCAGTGATTTGCAAATAAATGAATTCGACGATCTACAGGCTACCATCCATTTAAATCTTCAAACTTGAAATCTGCACACGAACAAGACGTCATTTTCATGGAGGGTTAACACGTTTGAATGCACAAAAAACCATAATAAGGTCGTCAGGCCAAATATGTTGTCAGGTGTTTTGTATCCGGCCATCAAAATGATACGCAGATTTTGAGAGTCAGTAAACAAGACCTTGTAAAAATCAGCCAAAGAATCATGGGCTGCTAAGAGCAAGCTTGGGTTACGTCACAATAACCGAAATCAGCCAGTCTTCTTCTGCTGCCTTCTCCTATCGGAGGTTAGTTATCATTTTAATAATTTGACATGGAGGCTGTAGCTCAGAATAACTAGTAGCAATCAATTTTAAAGCCTATAACACACGAACACCTTCCATTGTTTGTTGTCCATGATGTTTCTTCTGATCATCATTTGGTCCTTTTTACGGAAAGATATTATTTCATACAAACAAAATTACTGATAACAATAATAATTATAATTATTAACATTTTTCTGCCTCTTCTTTCGAATGGTGGGGGGTCAAAGGGGAACATCCATGCCAGTTAGACAGTCTAGGATCTCAGGCGTCGCCCTGTGAACCTCATCAATCCCGCCGGGGAATGAATCCAGCGGGCATTCTTTGACCACATGTTCGGTGTTCTGCACCACACCGCATTCACAAATTGCATTAATAACATGAAATTATTAGAATAAAAAAATATAATAAGATAATTATTTAGCAAGGAAAATGGTAATTGAATGTATGTAAATAAGAAAACATCATCGATTTAGATTTTCTTGATTGAAGATTATTGGGGCCAAAATCTTTCTCCGATTTTCTTCAATACTCGAACCAGAAATCTCACAGGATTCCATGATGTGGACATTTGTGGAGTTATTGATCCTTTCCCCCATTCCTGCAACCCTTGTTCCATTAAGGCTGCAACTCGTCCTTCCGCGAACATAGAGGAGTCACATCAGTGCCTTGGAAATCCAAATAACATACGGAATGCATTATTATATTGCGCCCGAAGCCTTTCCATGGTTGTTTTTGTTGGCTCAGACCTCGCATGTGTAAATGTTAGCAGAGAAGGCTGCGAATAGCGCCCTTTTCACATGTGAGCAACAGAGCCGAAAAATTCTGCTAAATATATTTAATTAAACTAATGCCTCATCTAGTATTATAATCAACAATGCTGGGTATTGCAAGGGGTAGTTACTTGTAACCCCAACGAGGGTTGTAGTTTGAGGTAAGTAGAGCCTGAAGAGAGCAGTGAGAAAAGGTACTAAACTGTTCACATCATTCAACCTCATTTAACTCACCTTTTAGGTGCGGTAATGGCGTCACGCATTCTTGTTAACTTAGGTTAGGTTTTGCTAGTATTTACGGACTTTCAAACGCAAGAATATTTACCTCAAGACATTAAACGATTAATAACGTTTGACTATATACACAGAAAGAAAAAAGAAGAAAAAGATAAACAGAATCGTGGTTCATATTTCAATTTGAATTATGAATGTATTCAAATTAATAAATGTATGTATTTGTTTTCCATTTTCTACCGTCGCTTTATTTAATATTACTGTCCTGTAAATAATAAAAATATACAATAACTGCTTTCTTTTCCAATCACATATTGATTCATTCAATGATTGGTGTAAAATTAATAGCTTGAAGCTAAATGTCGATAAATTCAAAATTATGTCCTTTTTACAAAGCTACAAACCGATTGTTTTCGAATACAAACTAAATCACATTTGCTTAACAACTGTCACATCTATATTGAGAAAAAATGATTGTGTTAAAAAGTGATAGCATGCCACTTTCCCGATAAAATATTAGTCATTCAGAATATATCGAGAACACATGTTCTTTTCCTAGTAAATTTCATGACGGAATGCGACAGTATCAGTAAGTCAATATCATTACCAGTATTTGTATTAAGAGGAAGATACAAGCCAAAAATGTGTATATTCTTGGTATACCTTATATCGTAGGTAATAGGAATTGAAATCGCTTGACAAACGGAGTCTAGAAAAGTTGGATTTCAAGCAAATAACTGGGTTTTATTTATTTTGTAAACAATTTTATAAGAAAGCAAAAAAGTTTATCAAGTGAAACTGTCACAGATAATCTTAGCTAAAATACTGTATTTTTAAAAGATTGTTTATTTTATGCGTTCATACATATCCATTGAAATTATTATTTTTTTTGTTTAGCCTGCATTTATATTTTTTTATTGAGTAATTTATATATTTATTTGTATTCTACTCAAGCGAAGCGATAGGAAAACCTTCAATTTATCTAAAGCATATTTTTTTGTATTCATAATGTACACCAATTCGCTATAAAGATGAATCAAAATAGTGATTTGGCACTAAGCTTCCGCTTAACACGTATTCCGCCGTTCTTATAAAATATTCGCTTTTAACTGATATTTTATTACGAACTCTGTCAATTCATTCTTTAAAGGCCTGCAGTCCCGTTTTTAGCAGAAAAATTTTATATCAGTAAGTTATCTCGGTGTATTAAAGAACTTGGAGTATCTAGATAGCATGATTTCTGTTGGGGAACACAAAGGTTGTTTATAAATCTCTCAAATTACTCTGTTGTCATCATCACCTCTGATTTCAAAAACATGAATAACCTAAAATGTTTTCACTGCTCCTTCGTTCCCTCCAAATATCTCAAATATGCTTGTGTTCTTCGTTTTCCTTTTTATGCTGTCCACATTCGTCATACGGCATCCGTTCAACGTCGGTTTTTAAGAAGGATTGCTAGGAGATTAGGATTTGAAACAGACAAAACCTTTCTCCTTTAGAAGACCGTAAAAAAATGATATCATTCGTTTCTCCAAATTATTTATTGTATTATCGATTCGCGTTCTTTACTATGTACAACTCATACCGAGGCATTATCTACCGTTCAATTGTGATAATTCCAACACAGAATCTCAATTCTATACCCCCGTTCGCCGTATACAAAATTTGGATAACGACTATAAAGATGTTATGGATATATTCAACACATCATTCACCAAATATAAACAAGTAATTACCCAATTTATTTCAGAAAGAAGAATATCACATATAATATAATTTAACTATAGAAACTACGTAGCTCTGTTTATCTTACCATAGTTTTGCAATCTTCCTAGCATTATATTTTTCCATCTTGCATGGCGGAGTGACTAGTTTCTACTTTATTTCGTTTTGACATTGTTTTTGTTTAAAAGGTTGTGTTTTATTATGTCTCCTATTTTCTTTCTGATTTTGTTTTTTGATTTTACTTTGATTTTGGTTTTTTATTATTTTTTGTGTTTATTTAGATGTTCTTTGCAATAATAACAAAAAATAGCATGTAAAAGCCCAGCCGGGCGTGAATTTAGAAATAAATAAATACCTTTCAATATCCTCTCCCGAAGACTCAAATAATGAGTTGGTTTTCCTCCATCACCACCGATGGTCAACTCAACTCAAAATCTTGATTTTTTTGGTTGAAGGGTAAATGTTTTTGTCAATTACTAAGAAAGTAAGGAAATATTACAAATATTATAACTTCAAACGAGCTCTTGGCTTGACTTGTCACTTTAATTTTCTTATTTTTATCTCTGCCTTCTATATTTGCTTTCATATACCATATTTTACTCTAATTAACATCACTTTCCGTACCACTCTTATCTTACTGCTCCCGACTTATGTCGATTCCTTACCGATCCGTGAGGGCGCGTGCTTATAAAAATAAGAAAAATATTTTTTATTCCAGGATGTGTGAAGATTATTGCAATCTCACAAGTCCCATATAGATTTATATCCAAATATGTTTATACATTGTACAATAGATATGTGCATTTAACAATTATTTTTTTTCAAAACACAAATCTGAAAATTCATAAAAATAAACAGTAATAATGTAAATAAAGCTATTTTTAAGACATTCATGAGATCCTTATGTTTGTGGAAAAATATTATATTCCTTATGTATGTCAATTTACAATTTTTTAAGGCATTGGTAATGTCCCTTTATTTTTCATAAATCTGTCTTCCTTGAAAACGTATGAAGGGATGGCCAATGTATTATATTTTCCTATATTGAAGGGCGACACAGATAAGAGGCATTTTTTTCTTTTTAATTTCTCAGCAGTAAAAGCGACGAATTGCAATAACGTCACATGATTGCTGAATAAATATCATATCTTCAAAAGATAAAAACCAGTTATGAAAGTACGTAAATTCACTTCTTTTTAACAATGGTTTAGTCATTTTTATAACCGAAAAATACACATCACATAATACATGAACTCTTCGTAAGAAATTTAAATTCATTATTTTAAGTTGAGCCACTTAAAGCATTTGTTAAATTTATTTGAATAATTTGACAGTGAATTCAAATAAAAATTATTTATATATAATATATATCTACGATGAAGCTGAAATGATTATTACTCTCTTTATTACGCTGATATGAATGATACTATCTTTATTACGCTAATACGAATGATACTCTTTTTCATTTAATATATAATATCACATCACAAAGTGTTTGCTTCCTTCGATAAAATTATATCGGCTAGTACTGCCAATAAAGCAAAATATTATAAAAACTATTCCATTAGATACTCTTTTTATTACGCTGATACAAAAGATACTCTCTTTATGACGCTGATACGAATATACTGTATTTATTAAGAAGATACGAATGATACTCTTTTTATTACGCTGTGAAAGATCAGCATTTAGAATCGAAATATGCTTGAAATAGCTTATGTTATGTTTGGTGACCATACCTGAATGATCAAATACCATAGCCCTATCGGCTACAGACAGCTTGGAGCAGTTGAAATACTAATTTTGTGTAGTATTTACATGAAAAGCTTCGTTATGACGTGTAAGAATAAGTTTTAAAATCAGAAGTGTGCGTGTCAAATTACAATATGTTGGTATACACATATATCAACGGTTTTCTTTGAAATGTGAATTCGTACAAAAATATTTTTCATTGTAAGGAATACGCGTTTTCGGATAGCTTGTCAACAGGAGCATTATATCTTGTTTTCCTATTTTCTTAAAAGGGAGACATTCATTCCCGGGTAACAAATAATCGGACAAATTTCAATTCCTCCTTCATCCATTCTTGATAAATTATCAGTTTCATTCAGTCAATTCTTATGGTGGAACAGCTAGATGAAAATGACAACTAAAATAAAAAAAAATAAAACTGAATAAAAAATTAGCAGAAGAAAAGTAATTTCGGAATAACAATTATTCCAAGAAAAAGTCGGTTTTATTATATTATATAAATATGCAGACAACCGTGATTTGAAAATACGTTTAAAAAAAACAGTTCAAACATCATTTCTGTGAACGTTTATTTATTTAATATCAACGGTATAAATATACCATTCACCAAATAACATGTCACAGAATTAAAATTAACTGTGGAATTGATCATAAAATGACGACAGAAAGTATAAAATTAATAAAGGAATTAGATAAAAGTACATACAAAATATTATCTACAACTATGGGTAGACTTACGTTATATTAGTAATGATTTAGACGATATTATAGCCTTCTTGTACCTAGCTTCTGTGCAGTTGAACAGATCCGCTATATCTGCGTACCTATTACTAACTTCATATAATCTAGGCACAAGCGAGTGTTTGAAATGCTCAGTCTTTGAATTGTTACAATTAAACAGGGTTTTAAAACGAGTATGTTATTTATCAGTGGTTTAGAAATACAATAGTCTTCAATGGTAAACTTAATTTAAATGGTAAACTGATTTTTTTTTAATTTTTCTTTAGAACACATTGTGACTTGACATTTTAAATAAATGTAATGAAAAAACTTGGTTTTAGGTCGCTTTATTGATAAATTTTATTGTCCACCGGTTTCAGTACCTCCGTACCATCATCAGAACAGTTAGAAAAATAATGCTATTAAATACAGAAGTACATAGATACATAAATTATTAAAAAAGAAACAGACAGTAAACTAGAGTGGGACAGAGCGTCAGTTGTGGGAGAGAAGTGGGGGAGGGGAACTTGGGATAAGTGAAATAATGGGGAACATACTAAGAATTCGGCTGACAGTTAAATTCAATTGGTTATTAATAATTTTAGCTTTTGAATTTACTGATTTTTTTTATTTCCAAAGCTTCTAAATTATTAAGTCTTAAACCTATTTCATTTTTATGTAGGACTTTGATACCTGTATCGCGGTCAAAAGTATTTTTTTAATACTTATTTATACATAAAAGATTTTTTAAATACTTCATTTATAAATTTTTTACTGAAAATTTACGCATACATTTCTTAAGGTTATGGTGTCACGAAATTGCTACTCCAATCTATAAGTTGGTTTTTTGAGGGCGGTGCTGGGAAAAGCCCATTCCAACACACTCGAAGGACCTGTTTCAAAACTGTCAAATGCCTGTCTCCTCAATATATTAAATCACAGCTTTTGAAACATAAGATTAGCCCAAATTGGAATATAAGAGAAAATGACTCCTTTCAAAATTCATCCGTTCTTCATATCCAAAGCATCTCATCGTTACTTTCAAAATATTATCCATTACACTTTCATCATCTTCGTATTCATCTGTTTTATCTCATTATTTTATTTTATCACTATTAATTTCTCGAAAGCTGTAAAATAAATACAAAAACATTTTTTTTCATTTTTCCATTATTATTAATGTGACCATTATGAAAGGTGTTTTGTTCTGAATTCGCCTTACTCGTAGTAACTAGAAACGACAATTTGTTGTAAAGAAATTAATGGCCCATCTTCGCAATTTAACAAGAAAAAAATGTAAAACGTAGCAAAGTGGAAAATAAGATTCCGGCTACATTACCCGTTCGTCAATGTCGTAATATTAAACCTCGTTAACTTGGTTAGTAATAATTTCTCGCCTAACAAATTATTACGTCCGAGTAATTTTCAAGCGAACGCACAGAGGTCCGACTAACAAAATTAGATGGCCAAAATTTCAAAAGGTTTTTTTAGAAGAGTGACAATTTTTTGCGGTTATAAATAAACGAATCATTTACTACTTAATTTTCATACATTAGGATGTACACTTTGGTAATTCCGACTCTTGATATTAACCTTCCGTCATGTCTTCCTGGGGTGTCCCCGACTCGTTTTCCCATTTATTTTCGCGTTATATACTGACACTGCTTTCTCCGCCATCCACTCTTCTAACTCTTAAAGTATTTTATATTTTGTTCACAACGCTATCGTCAGCCTTACCCTATATCCAGTTGTTAAAATTTGTAATTCGATCATACATGGTTTTACTGCTCGTACGCCTCAGGGATCTCATTTCCACAGCATTTGACTAGATCTAGATACCTGATCAGGGTCAAGGAATTAAGGACTCTGCCCAAAAATACACGCACATTGGAAACCGATTCTGTGATGAATCTCAGACTTTCAAGGTATACTTTTAAGGAAAATTGTGTTGTTTCGTATTTCGAGTAGTTCAATCTATATCAAATTTCAGTGTTTTGTAGAGAAAAAAAATTATTTCATCATAATATATTTTATAATCACGACTTCAAAAAGTGTTCATCGAGTTTCAGTAATAAAAAAATTATAATAATATTGATTTTCGTACGATGAAAATGAATGTTTTTCATGTTTATATAAAAGCAGCTCGATCGCAGATTTTTATTCACAATTATCGTGATTTATTTTTGGGGTACTATGCCACGTATACTTTCTTCCCCTCCGACTTTTCGCGAACTTGAAGCTAAAATGTCTTTACCGAAATGTCAATTTCACGAAAACGTTGTGTTATTACCGCCTCACAATCAAAGCTCTATAAATGAAACATTACTGAACGGAGCCGAATAGTAAAAACTGTTTTAGAAAGGTTACAAAATAGGCTTTCAAATTGTTGTATCATAAATAAATATTAACATTTGTAAATATTTAAATTTAGAATGGAAACATGAAAAAATTGTAAAAATGACTCACCTGTAATGTTTTATGTAAAAACGATACTAAAATCACGGATAATGTAAAAAAAAACACTTATTTCATCGTACAAATGTACAATAAACAATTCTGTCACTTCACTTTTTGACCATTTCATACAAAATATATTTTTAAAAAAATAATTAAAACTGGGAGGCGGGTCGGCACGTCAAACGGCTTTCTTGGCGTCGTTTTACGATTTGGCGGGTAAAATTTGCTTCCACTGAGTAGGTCTTTCTACGGATTTGAATAACTTTGAATAGAGATGTGAAGCTTCATTCAATACGAATATTCTACTTTTTGTTTTAGGGATATCACTAGAAGAATAACGGAGTTATGACGATTTTTGTGGAAACACACGCGTTGACGTGTAAACACGCTTATTGTACTTGACTGCTATCGTTATTTTATCGTGTATATCTGCTTACGTTGCTGACCGGTTAAGCCAACGTTTCAAACAGCTTTACTGTGTCTATCATCGTGCAGATGTGTGATGCATTACACATATGTCCTGATGATGGACTATTATTATTTGAATATTATTGCAATAAACGCCGGGGTGGCCGGCAATTAAAAAAAAAAAAAAAACAAGTAAGAAGTAGGAAGGGCAACACGGCATAATACCCCAAAAATAAATGATGCTCATACTTTTGGCCGTTAAAATATCAAATCAAATTATAAAAATATCATACAGGATTTTCCAATAAGAGGTGTTATTTTGAATAGCCCGCTATTTCGGCAAATGTTACTTTTCAAGCTGTCATTTTTTGACATTTGACAAGTAGAAACTACGTCATTAATAAAAATGGAACGATACACGCTTCAACAACGCATTGAAATTATTAAAATTCACTTGAGTGAGTCAAATGCAAATCATCTTGAGTGATGAGGCCCATTTTCACCTCGGTGGCTTCGTCAACAAGCAAAATTGTCGCATCTGGGGTTCGGAAAACCCAAGATTTATTGTTGAAAAGCCTCTATATCCTCAACATGTGACTGTTTGGTGCGGTATATGGTTCGGCGGAGTCATTGGACCTTACTTTTTCTAAAATGAGGCTGGAGCAACAGTTACGGTGAATGGATTGCGCTATCGAGAGGTGATTAATGATTTTTTTATGGCTGGAATTGGATGGAATTATATAGACAACGTTTACTTTCAACAAGACGGCGCTACGTATCACACAAGCAACGAAACCATTGATCTTTTACGATTGAATATCAAACACCTCTTATTGGAAAGCCCCGTATTATCTTATTTGCAATGGGGAATTTTCACAAATTATGAATACCGTAAAAAATAGGTGGAAGATTAAAGATTATTTTTCTGATTGTGATTTTCTTACTAAAAGTGTGTAAATTAAATATTTTCGTGATTTGTGATTATTGATTTCAAAATCGATCTAAAACCGAGCATTCCGAAATGGTTCGAACTGGCTACGACGTTATATAAAACGCCGATGTCTGGTTTGACGGATGTCACCAACGTTCACAATAAAATTAAAATACATTCATTATCGTAATTTTTTTCTTCAGTTTTTTCGAGGACAAAAACAAAGTGAAAACACCCGACCTTTTTTTTCTTTCAATTAACCCTTTTTTCACTCGAATTTTTGACCAGCTAAAGTGACGATTCGGATGTTCATATAGCGGTGAGTTTTAGCATTGGTTGTTGATTACCCCCGTCCAAATCTCTAAAAACACCCCTCAAGCCATGAAAGCACTTTTTAATCCGATTTCTGATTAACAAAATTATAATTATGTGATTTTCATAAATCCTTTAGAGAAATAAATTTCTTTCGCGTTATGGCATCTGTGGCATCATCATTCTATGGCATCCCCATTGGGGATTATGAGGCTGAAGGTAATAGGGAGGGGAAGGAGATGGATAAGATAAAGGTTAGAAAGTACCTGGATATTCAGATCTGGTCTCCAAACACGGTCAAGCCTATTTAAAGCAACGTTTCGATTCTTAATTCATTAGAGCAATTCTGAAAAGCGCCTTCAGAGTCAACCTCAATAACGGAGGCCGTCCGGTTTTCCTAGTTCAGTTTTCTTTTCTTTGAGTCCTGATACTGTTTTAATAATACTTTTCCTAACTTATACAAGCCAGATTTCTTCAAGATATGTTTAAGTCAAGTGATTAATATAAACTTTAAACTAAACCCCCACAGCAGCATCCCAAATAAAACACAGATTGCTGATGTGCACTGGTAGCAGTCAAAAAAACCATCATTTACTTCCAATTTTCATTATAATAAGTAAAATATGGTTTAGCTGCCTGTTACCAGTGCACATCAGCAATCTGTGTTTTCTTTGGGATGGAGCTATGGGGGTTTAATTGTTTTAAGTGGACGTTAGTCCCTTAACAAATAAGAAACAATGTGCTGTAATCCCTGTACTGGTTTGCCTCCTATAATATAAAATAAACTAAAATAATGGCCTTGTCTATGGAACAAAAAAAAAGTTTTTCTAGTACCTACCATGCTACCAATGGACGTGGAAACAACCCTACCTTTCCACTACCCTTCCTCTAACCCATTCCGCTACCCCTATCATAACCAGCGGGGATATTAATATCAACAGGTTCTGGCGACGGCCACCAGGGAGCGCTTTTCAATTTCAGAACTGTCAATGTGACAAACAATGAAAAATGTATCGCGCCCCCCTTTACCTCCTCGGTGGAAGCAAAACAAACATGTGTTGCTGTTTAGTTTTTAGCACGTACGCAACTACCGCATAAACATACCGGAAAATTGGGACTAAAAATTTAATCAAATTAATTAATTCATGGTACGTTTTGGTCAAATTGAATTTTATAGCATTTTTTTGAACATCCTTATTTTGAGACAGCGTTACAATGCCCCAAAATAACCTTGACGAAATTCAAAAATTAACTTAAGTTATACCGGGTTCAGACGTTTCAATTTAAGTTGATCAACTTTTATTGAACGACAGGACTTCAAACTATAATCTTGAACAACTTTTTCGAAAGAAGATTCACACTTGCTTTGTATGCAGCACACGCGATAAACCAAAATCGAAACGTCTGAACCCAAACAACTCAGGAAAAAAATAGTTTTTTTAATTTTTTATCAATTTACTTTATTTTTACAAAAAAATAATTGTAAATGATACATTTTTGTGTTATTTCACCCGCCATGACAGGGGATAATCTTTTAAAAATATGTCCCCGGTGGTGTACGGGCTCCACGAAATTATTTTAAGATTTTTATCAGATGTAGACAGTAATTTTCCTCTTATTTTTAACGTCAAGGGTGCCAAATTTCAATAAGAAGTAACAAGTAATTTTTCTTTAAGGGATCGAAAATGGGATTGGACTGGTTTTTAGAAATCTCAGTAACCAGCGACTTTACTCTTGTTTTGAAAGTCAAGTGAGAAAATTATCATTAATCTCGGAAAAAACTGTAGATTTAACACCACAGACACACATCATTATACAGATAAATAGAAAATGTAGAGATGGAATATTTCCCCCTAAATTATTTGCCAACCACTCTTCACTACTTTAACGTGATTGGGAAGATAGGTGTCGATAAAAAAAAAACTTCTGAGATTATAAAGTAATTTTCATTCAATGGCACTATTTCTCTTGTCATCACAACTTATAAATTACCAATATCTACAACACAACAACAACACGGCATAATACCCCAAAAATAGCTTTGATGGTTGTACCCATCAATGTAATATATCATTGAAGAAGAAGATAATTCTAATAAATTTAATTGAAACATGTAACAGAACATGACACATAAAAATAAAATTCGATAAATTGAACAGAGACACTATCTAGGTTATAAATCAATTATTTAGAACTTCGTAATTATTTAAATAGATGGCTGCCAAAAATATGGGATAAATTAAGTGCAAGATAATATTGTTAAGATAATATTTGTAATCAAGTATAATCTATTTTTACCAATATATTAGTGGGTAAGTTACCTTCTTCTAAATTCCTACCTCGGCTTTGTGCGTATGTGTATATCCCTGTCTTTTATCATTTTTTTCTTCTACTTAACATCATTTTTTCTATTTGTGTAATGTTTTGCTTGTGAAACTTATAATTATGATATTTTTGTACCTTTAAACTCCCATCTTCGTCTTGTAATTTCCTCTCGTCCTACAATGAGTTTTGTAACTCATCGGGATTTATCTAGCAAGAAATAAAAATTATTAATTCTGAAACTTAAAAATTAAATCGACAAAAATTACGCATAATAATGAGATCCCAATGGCTGATTGGATAGAGGCGTTGTCCTGGTAAAACAGAAATCCTCGGTTCGATTCCTAGTTGAGATCGTTACCTTTTTTATTTTTTGTGTCTTGTTCTGTTTAATGTTTCGTTTAGATGTATTAGCATTATATTCTTCTTCAATGAAAATAATTGAACATTTTCCACACATTGTTTTTGTCATCACCAGAACCCTAATCAAACCTAAATAATTCCTGCCACATATTGAATATAATAGTAATTTAATATATTACCACACAACACAATAAAGCATTATCAGTCCATTATATAAAAGTTTGCCACAAGGTAGGTCCATCTATTGAGCTTTGCAAAGCAAATTCCTGTCTGTTTGATGTGAATGCGTCAGGGGTAATTAATCGACCCTCAGGTCTCGTTTGCTTTTTAAGAGGCTATTGTCCGGCGGATGGCATTTGTCATAAAGGGTCTGAATTGTTCGTACTTTGCCCATGTCCGTTTGGGAGAGTTTCATATACGGAGTCTGTACCGGATGGAGAAAATACAATAATTATGATAACATTTAAAAATACACGCCTAGAAAAGGCAATCAGTTGCTTGTTAAATTTTTTATGGTTCACCGAGCTATAAATCAAAAACGTAATGTATAATTTAAATGTGGGTATCTAACCCATTTTTTTAGTCGTACTTTACTGGACTTAAATCACTCTTGTATTAAATCGGGACTGTTTTAAATTAACCCAAGCAAAATGTAACTTTTAAGTTTAAAAAAAGAAAATTAAAAAAAGTTTTTTTTTCTATAATACATAGTGTTATGAAAAGAACTTTCTCAAAATCAAAACATTCAACCCCGCAATATTTTTTTGAAATCAAGTACTTTGTATACTTAAATATTTTCATATGGTAACCCCATGGGGGTGTTAAATTTTATTGGAGGAGGTGGGCCGAGGCCTCCAGCCCCGAGAAGTGCGGAAGAGAAGAGCTCTCTTGGTTCCTAGCTTTCGTCAGCACAGGTTGTTTCGCTTTTCCGCTTGAGATTCAAAGTTTGCTTCCCAAAATATTGTTTTGAAAGTGTTTGCCTCCAAAAAATTAAGTTTTAGTATATTTCAGTCAGTATTTGCCGCTGCTGCCACGCAAAATCACCGCTCTGCGGTATCGTTCCAGTTTTATTCTGTTTATTTCTGTCTCTGCTGTCTTCCAATAAATTTAACATCAATTTACATTATTTTAACCGTCCACAAAGAGATTTAAGCTTCTCCTACACGTAGATTCAAGTGCTGTTATAGGTCTTCTTGAAAGCATGTTGTAGAACCATAATTAGATTGTTTTATTTCCAACAAATTCCTTGTTCTATCAACCTATAGGAGGAGGCTGTTCTCTCTCCATACAAACGAACTGGGGACACGAAACCTGCTTGAGCTAGCCCGGTAGTCGTGATTATTGTATATTTGATTTCCCTACGCGGTTCGAGTCCGTGGAAACCAATTATCTAACAATCTATTTTTAATTGACTAAGGATTTATTTTTTCTCCCCAAGAACTGGAATCAACCGCGCTGATAACTGAGCCAAATCCCATTTGATTGGGACCGAAATTTATTTCCATAACCATATATTTATGGTATGTATTTCATAATATGTGTGATCATTCACAACTACCATAAATTTCAGCTCGAAAGGATGTCTGGAACAAGCTCAGCCTAATTAATATCTACAACTTTAATTATCCTGATAAAGAAGCCATTGGCTTTGAAATATTTAGACTATTGTTGATTAAAAATGGTGTAAAGTGTTACATAGTAAAAATGACAACACAAAGTAACTATTCAACTGCATATGATTTATGGTAAAAAGTTGGACAAAGACACGTTATTATGCCGTAGCCATGGTCTTGGTCATCATATAATCTTAGTCATTATATAATCTTAGTCATTATATGATCTTAGTCAATATATAATCTTAGTCATTATATAATCTTAGTCATTATATAATCTTAGTCATAATATAGTCATAGTCACTATATAATCTAAGTCATTATATAATCATTGTCATTATATAATCTTATTCATTATATAATCTTAGTCACATTATAATCTTAGTCATTATATAACCTAGTCATTATATAATGTTAGTCAGTATGTAATCTTAGTCACATTAAAATCTAAATCACATTATAATATAAGTCACATTTTAATCTTAGTCGTTTTATAATCTTAGTCATTATATAATCTTAGTCATTATTTAATCTTAGTCATTATATATAATATAAGTCAATATATAATCTTAGTCACATTATAATCTTAGTCACATTATAATATTAGTCACCTTATAATCTTAGGCACATTATAAACTTAGTCATATTATAATCTTAGTCACAACATAATCTGAATCATTTTATAATCTTAGTCACATTATAATCTTAGTCACATTATAATCTTAGACATATTATAATCTAAGTCATTATATAAACTTATTCATTATATAAATTAGTCATTATAAAATCTTAGTCTCATTATAATCTTAGTCATATTATAATCTAAGTCACATTATAATCTTAGTCATTATATAAACTTATTCATTATATAAATAAGTCATTATATTATCTTAGTCGCATTATAATCATAGTCACATTATAATCTTAGTCACATTATAATCTTAGTCAATTATAATCTTAGTCACATTATAATCTTAGTCACAATACAATCTGAGTCATTCTAGAATCTTAGTCACATTATAATCTTAGTCACATTATAATCTTAGTCACAATATAATCTGAGTCATTTTATACATAATAATATTAGTAACATTATAATCTTAGTCACAATATAATCTGAGTCATATTATAATCTTAGTCACATTAAAATCTAAGTAAAATTATAATCTTAGTCATATTACAATCTTAGTCACATTATAATCTTAGTCACATTATAATCTTAGTCACTTTAAAATCTTGGTCACATTATGATCTTAGTCACATTATAATCTTAGTCATATTATAAACTTAGTCACTTTATAATCTTAGTCACATTAAAATCTGAGTCATTATATAAATTAGTCATTATATTATCTTAGTCACATTATTACCTTAGTCACATTATTACCTTAGTCACATTATAATCTTAGTCACATTATAATCATAGTCATATTAACTTGACTTGACTCTGTGCAGAAACGGGCGGTCCGTTTGATAGATTCCCCAATCTTAACAAACGGACTGCAATCTTTAGAGCACAGGCGTCAGGTAGGTATGCTGTCCTTGTTCTATCGGTATTACAATGGAAGATGCTCTGAGGAACTAGCGTCATTGATCCCTTCGGCACCGGTGCGTAGTTGGGATACACGCCAAACGCGTGCCCAACATTTGTACACAGTTGACACTTGTCACATGAGAACGGGTCGCTTCTACGATTCGTTCTTAAGTTCAACAGCTCGGCTGTGGAACGAACTGCCGGCCTCTGTGTTTCCTCCCTCCTACAACATGAGACTCTTCAAGACCCATGTTCACTCCTTCCTCTCCACAAAAAGACCCTCCACACAGCATCCCCAAAGATGACATAGGCCCTGAGGGAAATTATTTTCTTCAGGGCCTCCTGTGTGGAGTAAATATATAAAAAAAGTCACATTATAATCTTAGTCACATTATAATCTTAGTCATATTATAATCTAAGTCATATTATAATCTAAGTCACATTGTAATCTTAGTCACATTATAATCTTAGTCACAATATAATCTGAGTCATTTTATAATCTTAGTCATTTTATAATCTTGGCCACATTATAATCTTAGTCATATTATAATCTTAGTCATATTATAATCTTAGTCATTATAAAAACTTAGTCACTATATAATCTAAGTCACATTATAATCTTAGTCATATTATAAACTTAGTCACTTTATAATCTTAGTCACATTAAAATCTGAGTCATTATATCAATTAGTCATTATATTATCTTAGTCACATTATAATCTTAGTCATTATATTATCTTAGTCACATTATAATCTTAGACACATTATAATCTTAGTCACAATATAATCTGAGTCATATTATAATCTTTGTCACATTATAATCTTAGTCAAATTATAATCTTAGTCACATTATAATCTTAGTCACAATATAATCTGAGTCATTTTATTATCTTAGTCACATTATAATCTTAGTCACAATGTAATCTGAGTCATTTTTTAATCTTAGTCACATTATAATCTTAGTCACATTATAATCTTAGTCACATTAAAATCTTAGTCACATTAATCTTAGTCACATTATAATCTTAGTCACATTATAATCTAAGACACATTATAATCTTAGTCACAATATAATCTGAGTCATATTATAATCTTAGTCACATTATAATCTTAGTCAAATTATAATCTTAGTCACAATAAAATCTTAGTCACAATATAATCTGAGTCATCATTATAATCTTAGTCACAATATAATCTTAGACACATTATAATTTTAGTCACAATATAATCTGAGTCATTTTATAATCTTAGTCACATTATAATCTTAGTCACAATATAATCTGAGTCATTTTATACATTATAATATAAGTCACATTATAATCTTAGTGACATTATAATCTTAGTCATTATATTATCTTAGTCACATTATAATCTTAGACACAGTATAATCTTAGACACAATATAATCTGAGTCATATTATAATCTTTGTCACATTATAATCTTAGTCACAATATAATCTGAATCATTTTATAATCTTAGTCACAATATAATCTTAGTCACATTATAATCTTAGTCACAATATAATCTGAGTCATTTTATAATCTTAGTCACATTATAATCTCAAGCACTTTTTAATCTCTGTCACATTATAATCTGAGTATATAAATATTATAATAATATTATAATCATTATTATAATCTTAGTCACATTATAATCTTAGTCACAATATAATCTGAGTCATCATTATAATCTTAGACACAATATAATCTTAGTCACATTATAATATTAGTCACCTTATAATCTTAGGCACATTATAAACTTAGTCATATTATAATCTTAGTCACAATATAATCTTAGTCACAACATAATCTGAATCATTTTATAATCTTAGTCACATTATAATCTTAGACACATTATAATCTTAGTCACATTATAATCTTAGTCACAATATAATCTGAGTCATTTTATAATCTTAGTCACATTATAATCTTAGTCACAATGTAATCTGAGTCATTTTTTAATCTTAGTCACATTATAATCTTAGTCACATTATAATCTTAGTCACATTAAAATCTTAGTCACATTAATCTTAGTCACATTATAATCTTAGTCACATTATAATCTAAGACACATTATAATCTTAGTCACAATATAATCTGAGTCATATTATAATCTTAGTCACATTATAATCTTAGTCAAATTATAATCTTAGTCACAATAAAATCTTAGTCACAATATAATCTGAGTCATCATTATAATCTTAGTCACAATATAATCTTAGACACATTATAATTTTAGTCACAATATAATCTGAGTCATTTTATAATCTTAGTCACATTATAATCTTAGTCACAATATAATCTGAGTCATTTTATACATTATAATATAAGTCACATTATAATCTTAGTGACATTATAATCTTAGTCATTATATTATCTTAGTCACATTATAATCTTAGACACAGTATAATCTTAGTCACAATATAATCTGAGTCATATTATAATCTTTGTCACATTATAATCTTAGTCACAACATAATCTGAATCATTTTATAATCTTAGTCACATTATAATCTTAGTCACAATATAATCTTAGTCACATTATAATCTTAGTCACAATATAATCTGAGTCATTTTATAATCTTAGTCACATTATAATCTCAAGCACTTTTTAATCTCTGTCACATTATAATCTGAGTATATAAATATTATAATAATATTATAATCATTATTATAATCTTAGTCACATTATAATCTTAGTCACAATATAATCTGAGTCATCATTATAATCTTAGACACAATATAATCTTAGTCACATTATAATCTTAGTCACAATATAATCTTAGTCACATTATAATCTTAGTCACAATATAATCTGAGTCATTTTATACATTATAATATAAGTCACATTATAATCTTAGTGACATTATAATCTTAGTCATTATATTATCTTAGTCACATTATAATCTTAGACACAGTATAATCTTAGACACAATATAATCTGAGTCATATTATAATCTTTGTCACATTATAATCTTAGTCACAACATAATCTGAATCATTTTATAATCTTAGTCACATTATAATCTTAGTCACAATATAATCTTAGTCACATTATAATCTTAGTCACAATATAATCTGAGTCATTTTATAATCTTAGTCACATTATAATCTCAAGCACTTTTTAATCTCTGTCACATTATAATCTGAGTATATAAATATTATAATAATATTATAATCATTATTATAATCTTAGTCACATTATAATCTTAGTCACAATATAATCTGAGTCATCATTATAATCTTAGACACAATATAATCTTAGTCACATTATAATATTAGTCACCTTATAATCTTAGGCACATTATAAACTTAGTCATATTATAATCTTAGTCAAATTATAATCTTAGTCACAATAAAATCTTAGTCACAATATAATCTGAGTCATCATTATAATCTTAGTCACAATATAATCTTAGACACATTATAATTTTAGTCACAATATAATCTTAGTCATTTTATAATCTTAGTCACATTCTAATCTTAGTCACAATATAATCTGAGTCATTGTATACATTATAATATAAGTCACATTATAATCTTAGTAACATTATAATCTTAGTCATTATATTATCTTAGTCACATTATAATCTTAGACACATTATAATCTTAGTCACAATATAATCTGAGTCATATTATAATCTTTGTCACATTATAATCTTAGTCAAATTATAATCTAAGTCATTTTATAATCTTAGTCACATTATAATCTCAAGCACTTTTGAATCTCTGTCACATTATAATCTGAGTCATTATATAAACATTATAATAATATAATAATCATTATAATAATCTAAGTCACACTATAATCTTAGTCACATTATAATCTTAGTCACATTAATCTTAGTCACATTATAATCTTAGTCAAATTATAATCTTAGTAACATTATAATCTTACTAACATTATAATCTTAGTCACATTATAATCTAAGACACATTATAATCTTAGTCACAATATAATCTTAGTCACAATATAATCACAGTCATATTATAATTTTAGTCACAATATAATCTTAGACACATTATAATCTTAGTCACAATATAATCTGAGTCATCATTATAATCTTAGTCACAATATAATCTGAGTCACATTAAAATCTTAGTCACAATATAATCTGAGTCATTTTATAATCTTAGTCACATTATAATCTCAAGCACTTTTTAATCTCTGTCACATTATAATCTGAGTCATTATGTAATCTGAGTCATTTTTTAATCTTAGTCACATTATAATCTTAGTCACATTATAATCTTAGTCACATTAATCTTAGTCACATTATAATCTTAGTCATTATATTATCTTAGTCAAATTAAAATCTTAGTCACAATAAAATCTTAGTCACAATATAATCTGAGTCATCATTATAATCTTAGTCACAATATAATCTTAGACACATTATAATCTTAGTCACAATATAATCTGAGTCATCATTATAATCTTAGTCACAATATAATCTTAGTCACATTAAAATCTTAGTCACATTATAATCTGAGTCATTATATAATCTTAATCCCATTATAATCTTAGTCATATTAAAATCTTAGTCACATTATAATCTTAGTAACATTATAATCTTAGTAACATTATAATCTTAGTCACATTATAATCTAAGACACATTATAATCTTAGTCACAATATAATCTGAGTCATATTATAATCTTAGTCGCAATATAATCTTAGTCAAATTATAATCTTAGTCACAATATAATCTTAGTCACAATATAATCTGACTCATCATTATAATCTTAGTCAAAATATAATCTTAGACACATTATAATCTTAGTAACAATATAATCTGAGTCATTTTATAATCTTAGTCACATTATAATCTAAGTCATTTTATAATCTTAGTCACATTATAATCTCAAGCACTTTTTAATCTCTGTCACATTATAATCTGAGTCATTATATAAACATTATAATAATATAATAATCATTATAATAATCTAAGTCACACTATAATCTTAGTCACATTATAATCTTAGTCACATTAATCTTAGTCACATTATAATCTTAGTCACATTATAATCTTAGTAACATTATAATCTTACTAACATTATAATCTTAGTCACATTATAATCTAAGACACATTATAATCTGAGTCATTTTATACATTATAATATAAGTCACATTATAATCTTAGTCACATTATAATCTTAGTCATTATATTATCTTAGTCAAATTATAATCTTAGTCACAATAAAATCTTAGTCACAATATAATCTGAGTCATCATTATAATCTTAGTCACAATATAATCTTAGACACATTATAATCTTAGTCACAATATAATCTGAGTCATCATTATAATCTTAGTCACAATATAATCTTAGTCACATTAAAATCTTAGTCACATTATAATCTGAGTCATTATATAATCTTAATCCCATTATAATCTTAGTCATATTAAAATCTTAGTCACATTATAATCTTAGTAACATTATAATCTTAGTAACATTATAATCTTAGTCACATTATAATCTAAGACACATTATAATCTTAGTCACTATATAATCTGAGTCATATTATAATCTTAGTCGCAATATAATCTTAGTCAAATTATAATCTTAGTCACAATATAATCTTAGTCACAATATAATCTGACTCATCATTATAATCTTAGTCAAAATATAATCTTAGACACATTATAATCTTAGTAACAATATAATCTGAGTCATTTTATAATCTTAGTCAATTTATAATCTAAGTCATTTTATAATCTTAGTCACATTATAATCTCAAGCACTTTTTAATCTCTGTCACATTATAATCTGAGTCATTATATAAACATTATAATAATATAATAATCATTATAATAATCTAAGTCACACTATAATCTTAGTCACATTATAATCTTAGTCACATTAATCTTAGTCACATTATAATCTTAGTCACATTATAATCTTAGTAACATTATAATCTTACTAACATTATAATCTTAGTCACATTATAATCTAAGACACATTATAATCTGAGTCATTTTATACATTATAATATAAGTCACATTATAATCTTAGTCACATTATAATCTTAGTCATTATATTATCTTAGTCAAATTATAATCTTAGTCACAATAAAATCTTAGTCACAATATAATCTGAGTCATCATTATAATCTTAGTCACAATATAATCTTAGACACATTATAATCTTGGTCACAATATAATCTGAGTCATCATTATAATCTTAGTCACAATATAATCTTAGTCACATTAAAATCTTAGTCACAATATAATCTGAGTCATTTTATAATCTTAGTCACATTATAATCTCAAGCACTTTTTAATCTCTGTCACATTATAATCTAAGTCATTATGTAAACATTATAATAATATAATAATCATTATTACAATCTAAGTCACACTATAATCTTAGTCACATTATAATCTTAGTCACATTATAATCTTAGTAACATTATAATCTTAGTAACATTATAATCTTAGTCACATTATAATCTAAGACACATTATAATCTTAGTCACAATATAATCTGAGTCATATTATAATCTTAGTCACAATATAATCTTAGTCAAATTATAATCTTAGTCACAATATAATCTTAGTCACAATATAATCTGAGTCATCATTATAATCTTAGTCACAATATAATCTTAGTCACTTTATAATCTTAGTCACAATATAATCTGAGTCATTTTATAATCTTAGTCACATTATAATCTGAGTCATTATACTCTTAGTCACATTATAATCTTAGTCACATTATAATCTTAAACACAATATAATCTGAGTCATTTTATAATCTTAGTCACATTATAATCTTAGTCACATTATAATCTGAGTCATTATACTCTTAGTCACATTATAATCTTAGTCACATTAAAATCTTAAACACAATATAATCTGAGTCATTTTATAATCTTAGTCACATTATACTCTTAGTCACATTATAATCTTAGTCACAATATAATCTGAGTCATTTTATAATCTTAGTCACATTATAATCTAAGTCAGATTAAAATCTTAGTCATTATATAAACTTATTCATTTTATTAATTAGTCATTATATTATCTAAGTCACATTATTTTCTCAAGAACTATTTAGTCTATTCACATTATAATCTGAGTCAATATACTCTTAGTCACATTATAATCTTAGTCACAATATAATCTGAGTCATTTTATAATCTTAGTCACATTATAATCTTAGTCACATTATAATCTTAGTCACAATATAATCTGAGTCATTTTATACATTATAATATAAGTCACATTATAATCTTAGCCACATTAAAATCTTAGTCATATTACAATCTTAGTCTCATTCTAATCTTAGTCACGTTATAATCTTAGTCACATTATAATCTTAGTCACATTATAATCTTAGTCACATTATAATCTTAGTCATATTATAATCTTAGTCATTTTATAATCTTAGTCATATTAAAATCTTAGTCACATTATTATATTAGTCACATTAAAATCTTAGTCATATTACAATCTTAGTCTCATTCTAATCTTAGTCACGTTATAATCTTAGTCACATTATAATCTTAGTCACATTATAATCTTAGTCACATTATAATCTTAGTCACATTATAATCTTAGTCATATTATAATCTTAGTCATTTTATAATCTTAGTCACATTATAATCTTAGTCAAATTATAATCTTAGTCACAATAAAATCTTAGTCACAATATAATCTGACTCATCATTATAATCTTAGTCAAAATATAATCTTAGACACATTATAATCTTAGTAACAATATAATCTGAGTCATTTTATAATCTTAGTCACATTATAATCTGAGTCATTATATAATCTTAATCCCATTATAATCTTAGTCATATTATAATCTCAGTCACATTATAATCTCAAGCACTTTTTAATCTCTGTCACATTATAATCTGAGTCATTATATAAACATTATAATAATATTATAATCATTATTATAATCTTAGTCACACTATAATCTTAGTCACATTATAATCTTAGTCACATTAATCTTAGTCATTATATTATCTTAGTCACATTATAATCTTAGACACATTATAATCTTAGTCACATTATAATCTGAGTCATATTATAATCTTTGTCACATTATAATCTTAGTCAATTTATAATCTTAGTCACAATATAATCTAAGTCACAATATAATCACAGTCATATTATAATCACAGTCATATTATAATCTTAGTCACATTATAATCTTAGTCACATTATAATCTTAAACACAATATAATCTGAGTCATTTTATAATCTTAGTCACATTATAATCTTAGTCACATTATAATCTGAGACATTATACTCTTAGTCACATTATAATCTTAGTCACATTAAAATCTTAAACACAATATAATCTGAGTCATTTTATAATCTTAGTCACATTATACTCTTAGTCACATTATAATCTTAGTCACAATATAATCTGAGTCATTTTATAATCTTAGTCACATTATAATCTAAGTCAGATTAAAATCTTAGTCATTATATAAACTTATTCATTTTATTAATTAGTCATTATATTATCTAAGTCACATTATTTTCTCAAGAACTATTTAGTCTATTCACATTATAATCTGAGTCAATATACTCTTAGTCACATTATAATCTTAGTCACAATATAATCTGAGTCATTTTATAATCTTAGTCACATTATAATCTTAGTCACAATATAATCTGAGTCATTTTATACATTATAATATAAGTCACATTATAATCTTAGTCACATTATAATCTTAGTCACATTAAAATCTTAGTCATATTACAATCTTAGTCTCATTCTTATCTTAGTCACGTTATAATCTTAGTCACATTATAATCTTAGTCACATTATAATCTTAGTCACATTATAATCTTAGTCATATTATAATCTTAGTCATTTTATAATCTTAGTCATATTAAAATCTTAGTCACATTATAATCTTAGTCATATTATAATCTTAGTCACTTTATAATCTTAGTCACATTAAAATCTGAGTAATTATATAAATTAGTCATTATATTATCTTAGTCACATTATAATCTAAATCACATTATAATATAAGTCACATTTTAATCTTAGTCGTTTTATAATCTTAGTCATTATATAATCTTAGTCATTATTTAATCTTAGTCATTATATATAATATAAGTCAATATATAATCTTAGTCACATTATAATCATAGTCACATTATAATATTAGTCACCTTATAATCTTAGGCACATTATAATCTTAGACATATTATAATCTAAGTCATTATATAAACTTATTCATTATATAAATTAGTCATTATAAAATCTTAGTCTCATTATAATCTTAGTCATATTATAATCTAAGTCACATTATAATCTTAGTCATTATATAAACTTATTCATTATATAAATAAGTCATTATATTATCTTAGTCGCATTATAATCATAGTCACATTATAATCTTAGTCACATTATAATCTTAGTCAATTATAATCTTAGTCACATTATAATCTTAGTCACAATACAATCTGAGTCATTCTAGAATCTTAGTCACATTATAATCTTAGTCACATTATAATCTTAGTCACAATATAATCTGAGTCATTTTATACATAATAATATTAGTAACATTATAATCTTAGTCACAATATAATCTGAGTCATATTATAATCTTAGTCACATTAAAATCTAAGTAAAATTATAATCTTAGTCATATTACAATCTTAGTCACATTATAATCTTAGTCACATTATAATCTTAGTCACTTTAAAATCTTGGTCACATTATGATCTTAGTCACATTATAATCTTAGTCATATTATAAACTTAGTCACTTTATAATCTTAGTCACATTAAAATCTGAGTCATTATATAAATTAGTCATTATATTATCTTAGTCACATTATTACCTTAGTCACATTATTACCTTAGTCACATTATAATCTTAGTCACATTATAATCATAGTCATATTAACTTGACTTGACTCTGTGCAGAAACGGGCGGTCCGTTTGATAGATTCCCCAATCTTAACAAACGGACTGCAATCTTTAGAGCACAGGCGTCAGGTAGGTATGCTGTCCTTGTTCTATCGGTATTACAATGGAAGATGCTCTGAGGAACTAGCGTCATTGATCCCTTCGGCACCGGTGCGTAGTTGGGATACACGCCAAACGCGTGCCCAACATTTGTACACAGTTGACACTTGTCACATGAGAACGGGTCGCTTCTACGATTCGTTCTTAAGTTCAACAGCTCGGCTGTGGAACGAACTGCCGGCCTCTGTGTTTCCTCCCTCCTACAACATGAGACTCTTCAAGACCCATGTTCACTCCTTCCTCTCCACAAAAAGACCCTCCACACAGCATCCCCAAAGATGACATAGGCCCTGAGGGAAATTATTTTCTTCAGGGCCTCCTGTGTGGAGTAAATATATAAAAAAAGTCACATTATAATCTTAGTCACATTATAATCTTAGTCATATTATAATCTAAGTCATATTATAATCTAAGTCACATTATAATCTTAGTCACATTATAATCTTAGTCACAATATAATCTGAGTCATTTTATAATCTTAGTCATTTTATAATCTTGGCCACATTATAATCTTAGTCATATTATAATCTTAGTCATATTATAATCTTAGTCATTATAAAAACTTAGTCACTATATAATCTAAGTCACATTATAATCTTAGTCATATTATAAACTTAGTCACTTTATAATCTTAGTCACATTAAAATCTGAGTCATTATATCAATTAGTCATTATATTATCTTAGTCACATTATAATCTTAGTCATTATATTATCTTAGTCACATTATAATCTTAGACACATTATAATCTTAGTCACAATATAATCTGAGTCATATTATAATCTTTGTCACATTATAATCTTAGTCAAATTATAATCTTAGTCACATTATAATCTTAGTCACAATATAATCTGAGTCATTTTATAATCTTAGTCACATTATAATCTTAGTCACAATATAATCTGAGTCATTTTATACATTATAATATAAGTCACATTATAATCTTAGCCACATTAAAATCTTAGTCATATTACAATCTTAGTCTCATTCTAATCTTAGTCACGTTATAATCTTAGTCACATTATAATCTTAGGCACATTATAAACTTAGTCATATTATAATCTAAGTCACATTATAATCTTAGTCATTATATAAACTTATTCATTATATAAATAAGTCATTATATTATCTTAGTCGCATTATAATCATAGTCACATTATAATCTTAGTCACATTATAATCTTAGTCAATTATAATCTTAGTCACATTATAATCTTAGTCACAATACAATCTGAGTCATTCTAGAATCTAAGTCACATTATAATCTTAGTCACATTATAATCTTAGTCACAATATAATCTGAGTCATTTTATACATAATAATATTAGTAACATTATAATCTTAGTCACAATATAATCTGAGTCATATTATAATCTTAGTCACATTAAAATCTAAGTAAAATTATAATCTTAGTCATATTACAATCTTAGTCACATTATAATCTTAGTCACATTATAATCTTAGTCACTTTAAAATCTTGGTCACATTATGATCTTAGTCACATTATAATCTTAGTCATATTATAAACTTAGTCACTTTATAATCTTAGTCACATTAAAATCTGAGTCATTATATAAATTAGTCATTATATTATCTTAGTCACATTATTACCTTAGTCACATTATTACCTTAGTCACATTATAATCTTAGTCACATTATAATCATAGTCATATTAACTTGACTTGACTCTGTGCAGAAACGGGCGGTCCGTTTGATAGATTCCCCAATCTTAACAAACGGACTGCAATCTTTAGAGCACAGGCGTCAGGTAGGTATGCTGTCCTTGTTCTATCGGTATTACAATGGAAGATGCTCTGAGGAACTAGCGTCATTGATCCCTTCGGCACCGGTGCGTAGTTGGGATACACGCCAAACGCGTGCCCAACATTTGTACACAGTTGACACTTGTCACATGAGAACGGGTCGCTTCTACGATTCGTTCTTAAGTTCAACAGCTCGGCTGTGGAACGAACTGCCGGCCTCTGTGTTTCCTCCCTCCTACAACATGAGACTCTTCAAGACCCATGTTCACTCCTTCCTCTCCACAAAAAGACCCTCCACACAGCATCCCCAAAGATGACATAGGCCCTGAGGGAAATTATTTTCTTCAGGGCCTCCTGTGTGGAGTAAATATATAAAAAAAGTCACATTATAATCTTAGTCACATTATAATCTTAGTCACAATATAATCTGAGTCATTTTATAATCTTAGTCATTTTATAATCTTGGCCACATTATAATCTTAGTCATATTATAATCTTAGTCATATTATAATCTTAGTCATTATATAAACTTAGTCACTATATAATCTAAGTCACATTATAATCTTAGTCATATTATAAACTTAGTCACTTTATAATCTTAGTCACATTAAAATCTGAGTCATTATATCAATTAGTCATTATATTATCTTAGTCACATTATAATCTTAGTCATTATATTATCTTAGTCACATTATAATCTTAGACACATTATAATCTTAGTCACAATATAATCTGAGTCATATTATAATCTTTGTCACATTATAATCTTAGTCAAATTATAATCTTAGTCACATTATAATCTTAGTCACAATATAATCTGAGTCATTTTATAATCTTAGTCACATTATAATCTTAGTCAAATTATAATCTTAGTCACAATAAAATCTTAGTCACAATATAATCTGAGTCATCATTATAATCTTAGTCACAATATAATCTTAGACACATTATAATTTTAGTCACAATATAATCTTAGTCATTTTATAATCTTAGTCACATTCTAATCTTAGTCACAATATAATCTGAGTCATTGTATACATTATATTATAAGTCACATTATAATCTTAGTAACATTATAATCTTAGTCATTATATTATCTTAGTCACATTATAATCTTAGACACATTATAATCTTAGTCACAATATAATCTGAGTCATATTATAATCTTTGTCACATTATAATCTTAGTCAAATTATAATCTTAGTCGCAATATAATCTTAGTCGCAATATAATCACAGTCATATTATAATCACAGTCATATTATAATCTTAGTCACATTATAATCTTAGTCACCATATAATCTGAGTCATTTTATAATCTTAGTCACATTATAATCTTAGTCACATTATAATCTTAGTCACAATATAATCTGAGTCATTTTATAATCTTAGTCACATTATAATCTTAGTCACAATGTAATCTGAGTCATTTTTTAATCTTAGTCACATTATAATCTTAGTCACATTATAATCTTAGTCACATTAATCTTAGTCACATTATAATCTTAGTCACATTATAATCTAAGACACATTATAATCTTAGTCACAATATAATCTGAGTCATATTATAATCTTAGTCACATTATAATCTAAGACACATTATAATCTTAGTCACTATATAATCTGAGTCATATTATAATCTTAGTCGCAATATAATCTTAGTCAAATTATAATCTTAGTCACAATATAATCTTAGTCACAATATAATCTGACTCATCATTATAATCTTAGTCAAAATATAATCTTAGACACATTATAATCTTAGTAACAATATAATCTGAGTCATTTTATAATCTTAGTCACATTATAATCTAAGTCATTTTATAATCTTAGTCACATTATAATCTCAAGCACTTTTTAATCTCTGTCACATTATAATCTGAGTCATTATATAAACATTATAATAATATAATAATCATTATAATAATCTAAGTCACACTATAATCTTAGTCACATTATAATCTTAGTCACATTAATCTTAGTCACATTATAATCTTAGTCAAATTATAATCTTAGTAACATTATAATCTTACTAACATTATAATCTTAGTCACATTATAATCTAAGACACATTATAATCTTAGTCACAATATAATCTTAGTCACAATATAATCACAGTCATATTATAATTTTAGTCACAATATAATCTTAGACACATTATAATCTTAGTCACAATATAATCTGAGTCATCATTATAATCTTAGTCACAATATAATCTGAGTCACATTAAAATCTTAGTCACAATATAATCTGAGTCATTTTATAATCTTAGTCACATTATAATCTCAAGCACTTTTTAATCTCTGTCACATTATAATCTGAGTCATTATGTAATCTGAGTCATTTTTTAATCTTAGTCACATTATAATCTTAGTCACATTATAATCTTAGTCACATTAATCTTAGTCACATTATAATCTTAGTCATTATATTATCTTAGTCAAATTAAAATCTTAGTCACAATAAAATCTTAGTCACAATATAATCTGAGTCATCATTATAATCTTAGTCACAATATAATCTTAGACACATTATAATCTTAGTCACAATATAATCTGAGTCATCATTATAATCTTAGTCACAATATAATCTTAGTCACATTAAAATCTTAGTCACATTATAATCTGAGTCATTATATAATCTTAATCCCATTATAATCTTAGTCATATTAAAATCTTAGTCACATTATAATCTTAGTAACATTATAATCTTAGTAACATTATAATCTTAGTCACATTATAATCTAAGACACATTATAATCTTAGTCACAATATAATCTGAGTCATATTATAATCTTAGTCGCAATATAATCTTAGTCAAATTATAATCTTAGTCACAATATAATCTTAGTCACAATATAATCTGACTCATCATTATAATCTTAGTCAAAATATAATCTTAGACACATTATAATCTTAGTAACAATATAATCTGAGTCATTTTATAATCTTAGTCACATTATAATCTAAGTCATTTTATAATCTTAGTCACATTATAATCTCAAGCACTTTTTAATCTCTGTCACATTATAATCTGAGTCATTATATAAACATTATAATAATATAATAATCATTATAATAATCTAAGTCACACTATAATCTTAGTCACATTATAATCTTAGTCACATTAATCTTAGTCACATTATAATCTTAGTCACATTATAATCTTAGTAACATTATAATCTTACTAACATTATAATCTTAGTCACATTATAATCTAAGACACATTATAATCTGAGTCATTTTATACATTATAATATAAGTCACATTATAATCTTAGTCACATTATAATCTTAGTCATTATATTATCTTAGTCAAATTATAATCTTAGTCACAATAAAATCTTAGTCACAATATAATCTGAGTCATCATTATAATCTTAGTCACAATATAATCTTAGACACATTATAATCTTAGTCACAATATAATCTGAGTCATCATTATAATCTTAGTCACAATATAATCTTAGTCACATTAAAATCTTAGTCACATTATAATCTGAGTCATTATATAATCTTAATCCCATTATAATCTTAGTCATATTAAAATCTTAGTCACATTATAATCTTAGTAACATTATAATCTTAGTAACATTATAATCTTAGTCACATTATAATCTAAGACACATTATAATCTTAGTCACTATATAATCTGAGTCATATTATAATCTTAGTCGCAATATAATCTTAGTCAAATTATAATCTTAGTCACAATATAATCTTAGTCACAATATAATCTGACTCATCATTATAATCTTAGTCAAAATATAATCTTAGACACATTATAATCTTAGTAACAATATAATCTGAGTCATTTTATAATCTTAGTCACTTTATAATCTAAGTCATTTTATAATCTTAGTCACATTATAATCTCAAGCACTTTTTAATCTCTGTCACATTATAATCTGAGTCATTATATAAACATTATAATAATATAATAATCATTATAATAATCTAAGTCACACTATAATCTTAGTCACATTATAATCTTAGTCACATTAATCTTAGTCACATTATAATCTTAGTCACATTATAATCTTAGTAACATTATAATCTTACTAACATTATAATCTTAGTCACATTATAATCTAAGACACATTATAATCTGAGTCATTTTATACATTATAATATAAGTCACATTATAATCTTAGTCACATTATAATCTTAGTCATTATATTATCTTAGTCAAATTATAATCTTAGTCACAATAAAATCTTAGTCACAATATAATCTGAGTCATCATTATAATCTTAGTCACAATATAATCTTAGACACATTATAATCTTAGTCACAATATAATCTGAGTCATCATTATAATCTTAGTCACAATATAATCTTAGTCACATTAAAATCTTAGTCACATTATAATCTGAGTCATTATATAATCTTAATCCCATTATAATCTTAGTCATATTAAAATCTTAGTCACATTATAATCTTAGTAACATTATAATCTTAGTAACATTATAATCTTAGTCACATTATAATCTAAGACACATTATAATCTTAGTCACTATATAATCTGAGTCATATTATAATCTTAGTCGCAATATAATCTTAGTCAAATTATAATCTTAGTCACAATATAATCTTAGTCACAATATAATCTGACTCATCATTATAATCTTAGTCAAAATATAATCTTAGACACATTATAATCTTAGTAACAATATAATCTGAGTCATTTTATAATCTTAGTCACTTTATAATCTAAGTCATTTTATAATCTTAGTCACATTATAATCTCAAGCACTTTTTAATCTCTGTCACATTATAATCTGAGTCATTATATAAACATTATAATAATATAATAATCATTATAATAATCTAAGTCACACTATAATCTTAGTCACATTATAATCTTAGTCACATTAATCTTAGTCACATTATAATCTTAGTCACATTATAATCTTAGTAACATTATAATCTTACTAACATTATAATCTTAGTCACATTATAATCTAAGACACATTATAATCTGAGTCATTTTATACATTATAATATAAGTCACATTATAATCTTAGTCACATTATAATCTTAGTCATTATATTATCTTAGTCAAATTATAATCTTAGTCACAATAAAATCTTAGTCACAATATAATCTGAGTCATCATTATAATCTTAGTCACAATATAATCTTAGACACATTATAATCTTAGTCACAATATAATCTGAGTCATCATTATAATCTTAGTCACAATATAATCTTAGTCACATTAAAATCTTAGTCACATTATAATCTGAGTCATTATATAATCTTAATCCCATTATAATCTTAGTCATATTAAAATCTTAGTCACATTATAATCTTAGTAACATTATAATCTTAGTAACATTATAATCTTAGTCACATTATAATCTAAGACACATTATAATCTTAGTCACTATATAATCTGAGTCATATTATAATCTTAGTCGCAATATAATCTTAGTCAAATTATAATCTTAGTCACAATATAATCTTAGTCACAATATAATCTGACTCATCATTATAATCTTAGTCAAAATATAATCTTAGACACATTATAATCTTAGTAACAATATAATCTGAGTCATTTTATAATCTTAGTCAATTTATAATCTAAGTCATTTTATAATCTTAGTCACATTATAATCTCAAGCACTTTTTAATCTCTGTCACATTATAATCTGAGTCATTATATAAACATTATAATAATATAATAATCATTATAATAATCTAAGTCACACTATAATCTTAGTCACATTATAATCTTAGTCACATTAATCTTAGTCACATTATAATCTTAGTCACATTATAATCTTAGTAACATTATAATCTTACTAACATTATAATCTTAGTCACATTATAATCTAAGACACATTATAATCTGAGTCATTTTATACATTATAATATAAGTCACATTATAATCTTAGTCACATTATAATCTTAGTCATTATATTATCTTAGTCAAATTATAATCTTAGTCACAATAAAATCTTAGTCACAATATAATCTGAGTCATCATTATAATCTTAGTCACAATATAATCTTAGACACATTATAATCTTGGTCACAATATAATCTGAGTCATCATTATAATCTTAGTCACAATATAATCTTAGTCACATTAAAATCTTAGTCACAATATAATCTGAGTCATTTTATAATCTTAGTCACATTATAATCTCAAGCACTTTTTAATCTCTGTCACATTATAATCTAAGTCATTATGTAAACATTATAATAATATAATAATCATTATTACAATCTAAGTCACACTATAATCTTAGTCACATTATAATCTTAGTCACATTATAATCTTAGTAACATTATAATCTTAGTAACATTATAATCTTAGTCACATTATAATCTAAGACACATTATAATCTTAGTCACAATATAATCTGAGTCATATTATAATCTTAGTCACAATATAATCTTAGTCAAATTATAATCTTAGTCACAATATAATCTTAGTCACAATATAATCTGAGTCATCATTATAATCTTAGTCACAATATAATCTTAGTCACTTTATAATCTTAGTCACAATATAATCTGAGTCATTTTATAATCTTAGTCACATTATAATCTGAGTCATTATACTCTTAGTCACATTATAATCTTAGTCACATTATAATCTTAAACACAATATAATCTGAGTCATTTTATAATCTTAGTCACATTATAATCTTAGTCACATTATAATCTGAGTCATTATACTCTTAGTCACATTATAATCTTAGTCACATTAAAATCTTAAACACAATATAATCTGAGTCATTTTATAATCTTAGTCACATTATACTCTTAGTCACATTATAATCTTAGTCACAATATAATCTGAGTCATTTTATAATCTTAGTCACATTATAATCTAAGTCAGATTAAAATCTTAGTCATTATATAAACTTATTCATTTTATTAATTAGTCATTATATTATCTAAGTCACATTATTTTCTCAAGAACTATTTAGTCTATTCACATTATAATCTGAGTCAATATACTCTTAGTCACATTATAATCTTAGTCACAATATAATCTGAGTCATTTTATAATCTTAGTCACATTATAATCTTAGTCACAATATAATCTGAGTCATTTTATACATTATAATATAAGTCACATTATAATCTTAGCCACATTAAAATCTTAGTCATATTACAATCTTAGTCTCATTCTAATCTTAGTCACGTTATAATCTTAGTCACATTATAATCTTAGTCACATTATAATCTTAGTCACATTATAATCTTAGTCATATTATAATCTTAGTCATTTTATAATCTTAGTCATATTAAAATCTTAGTCACATTATTATATTAGTCACATTAAAATCTTAGTCATATTACAATCTTAGTCTCATTCTAATCTTAGTCACGTTATAATCTTAGTCACATTATAATCTTAGTCACATTATAATCTTAGTCACATTATAATCTTAGTCATATTATAATCTTAGTCATTTTATAATCTTAGTCACATTATAATCTTAGTCAAATTATAATCTTAGTCACAATAAAATCTTAGTCACAATATAATCTGACTCATCATTATAATCTTAGTCAAAATATAATCTTAGACACATTATAATCTTAGTAACAATATAATCTGAGTCATTTTATAATCTTAGTCACATTATAATCTGAGTCATTATATAATCTTAATCCCATTATAATCTTAGTCATATTATAATCTCAGTCACATTATAATCTCAAGCACTTTTTAATCTCTGTCACATTATAATCTGAGTCATTATATAAACATTATAATAATATTATAATCATTATTATAATCTTAGTCACACTATAATCTTAGTCACATTATAATCTTAGTCACATTAATCTTAGTCATTATATTATCTTAGTCACATTATAATCTTAGACACATTATAATCTTAGTCACAATATAATCTGAGTCATATTATAATCTTTGTCACATTATAATCTTAGTCAATTTATAATCTTAGTCACAATATAATCTTAGTCACAATATAATCACAGTCATATTATAATCACAGTCATATTATAATCTTAGTCACATTATAATCTTAGTCACATTATAATCTTAGTCATTATATAAACTTATTCATTATATAAATTAGTCATTATATTATCTAAGTCACATTATTTTCTCAAGAACTATTTAGTCTTAGTCACATTATAATCTGAGTCACTATATAAACTTATTCATTATATAAATTAGTTATTATATTATCTTAGTCACATTATAATCTGAGTCACTATATAATCTTAGTCACATTATAATCTTAGTCATATTATAATCTTAGTCACTTTATAATCTTAGTCACATTAAAATCTGAGTAATTATATAAATTAGTCATTATATTATCTTAGTCACATTATAATCTTAGTCATTATATAAATTAGTCATTATATTATCTTAGTCACATTATAATCTTAGTCATATTATAATCTTAGTCACATTATAATCTTATTCATTATATTATTTTAGTCACATTATAATCTTAGTCACATTTTAATCATAGTCCCATTATAATCTTAGTCACAATAAAATCTGATTCATTTTATAATCATAATCACATTATAATCTTAGTCACAATATAATCTGAGTCATTATACTCTTAGTCACATTATAATCTTAGTCACATTAAAATCTTAAACACAATATAATCTGAGTCATTTTATAATCTTAGTCACATTATACTCTTAGTCACATTATAATCTTAGTCACAATATAATCTGAGTCATTTTATAATCTTAGTCACATTATAATCTAAGTCAGATTAAAATCTTAGTCATTATATAAACTTATTCATTTTATTAATTAGTCATTATATTATCTAAGTCACATTATTTTCTCAAGAACTATTTAGTCTATTCACATTATAATCTGAGTCAATATACTCTTAGTCACATTATAATCTTAGTCACAATATAATCTGAGTCATTTTATAATCTTAGTCACATTATAATCTTAGTCACAATATAATCTGAGTCATTTTATACATAATAATATTAGTAACATTATAATCTTAGTCACAATATAATCTGAGTCATATTATAATCTTAGTCACATTAAAATCTAAGTAAAATTATAATCTTAGTCATATTACAATCTTAGTCACATTATAATCTTAGTCACATTATAATCTTAGTCACTTTAAAATCTTGGTCACATTATGATCTTAGTCACATTATAATCTTAGTCATATTATAAACTTAGTCACTTTATAATCTTAGTCACATTAAAATCTGAGTCATTATATAAATTAGTCATTATATTATCTTAGTCACATTATTACCTTAGTCACATTATTACCTTAGTCACATTATAATCTTAGTCACATTATAATCATAGTCATATTAACTTGACTTGACTCTGTGCAGAAACGGGCGGTCCGTTTGATAGATTCCCCAATCTTAACAAACGGACTGCAATCTTTAGAGCACAGGCGTCAGGTAGGTATGCTGTCCTTGTTCTATCGGTATTACAATGGAAGATGCTCTGAGGAACTAGCGTCATTGATCCCTTCGGCACCGGTGCGTAGTTGGGATACACGCCAAACGCGTGCCCAACATTTGTACACAGTTGACACTTGTCACATGAGAACGGGTCGCTTCTACGATTCGTTCTTAAGTTCAACAGCTCGGCTGTGGAACGAACTGCCGGCCTCTGTGTTTCCTCCCTCCTACAACATGAGACTCTTCAAGACCCATGTTCACTCCTTCCTCTCCACAAAAAGACCCTCCACACAGCATCCCCAAAGATGACATAGGCCCTGAGGGAAATTATTTTCTTCAGGGCCTCCTGTGTGGAGTAAATATATAAAAAAAGTCACATTATAATCTTAGTCACATTATAATCTTAGTCATATTATAATCTAAGTCATATTATAATCTAAGTCACATTATAATCTTAGTCACATTATAATCTTAGTCACAATATAATCTGAGTCATTTTATAATCTTAGTCATTTTATAATCTTGGCCACATTATAATCTTAGTCACATTATAATCTTAGTCACAATATAATCTGAGTCATTTTATAATCTTAGTCACATTATAATCTGAGTCATTATACTCTTAGTCACATTATAATCTTAGTCACATTATAATCTTAAACAAAATATAATCTGAGTCATTTTATAATCTTAGTCACATTATAATCTCAGTCACAATATAATCTGAGTCATTTTATAATCTTAGTCAAATTATAATCTCAAGCACTTTTTAATCTCTGTCACATTATAATCTGAGTCATTATATAAACATTATAATAATACAATAATCATTATTATAATCTTAGTCACACTATAATCTTAGTCACATTATAATCTTAGTCACATTATAATCTTAGTAACATTAATCTTAGTCACATTAAAATCTTAGTCACATTATAATTTTAGTAACATTATAATCTTAGTTACATTATAATCTTAGTCACATTATAATCTAAGACACATTATAATCTTAGTCACAATATAATCTGAGTCATATTATAATTTTAGTCACATTATAATCTTAGTCAAATTATAATCTTAGTCACAATATAATCTTAGTCACAATATAATCTTAGTCACAATATAATCTGAGTCATCATTATAATCTTAGTCACAATATAATCTTAGTCACATTATAATCTTAGTCATTATATAAATAAGTCATTATATTATCTAAGTCACATTATAATCTTAGTCATTATTAAAACTTATTCATTATATAAATAAGTCATTATTTTATCTTAGTCGCATTATAATCTTAGTCACATTATAATCTTAGTCACATTATAATATTAATCAATTTTAATATTAGTAACATTATAATCTTAGTCACAATATAATCTGAGTCATATTATAATCTTAGTCACATTATAATCTTAGTCAAATTATAATCTTAGTCACAATAAAATCTTAGTCACAATATAATCTGAGTCATCATTATAATCTTAGTCACAATATAATCTTAGACACATTATAATTTTAGTCACAATATAATCTTAGTCATTTTATAATCTTAGTCACATTCTAATCTTAGTCACAATATAATCTGAGTCATTGTATACATTATAATATAAGTCACATTATAATCTTAGTGACATTATAATCTTAGTCATTATATTATCTTAGTCACATTATAATCTTAGACACAGTATAATCTTAGTCACAATATAATCTGAGTCATATTATAATCTTTGTCACATTATAATCTTAGTCACATTATAATCTTAGTAACATTATAATCTTACTAACATTATAATCTTAGTCACATTATAATCTAAGACACATTATAATCTTAGTCACAATATAATCTTAGTCACAATATAATCTTAGTCACAATATAATCTGAGTCATTTTATAATCTTAGTCACATTATAATCTTAGTCACAATATAATCTGAGTCATTTTATAATCTTAGTCACATTATAATCTTAGTCACATTATAATCTGAGTCATTTTATAATCTTAGTCACATTATAATCTTAGTCACATTATAATCTTAGTCACATTATAATCTTTGTCATATTATAATCTTAGTCATTATATAAACTTAGTCACATTATAAACTTAGTAACATTATAATCTTAGTAACATTATTATCTTAGTCCCATTATAATCTAAGACACATTATAATCTTAGTCACAATATAATCTGAGTCATATTATAATCTTAGTCACATTATAATTTTAGTAAAATTAAAATCTTAATCAAATTATAATCTTAGTCACAATATAATCTTAGTCACAATATAATCTGAGTCATAATTATAATCTTAGTCACAATATAATCTTAGTCACAATATAATCTTAGTCACATTATAATCTTAGTCACAATATAATCTGAGTCATTTTATAATCTTAGTCACATTATAATCTGAGTCATTATACTCTTAGTCACATTATAATCTTAGTCACATTATAATCTTAAACAAAATATAATCTGAGTCATTTTATAATCTTAGTCACATTATAATCTTAGTCACAATATAATCTGAGTCATTTTATAATCTTAGTCAAATTATAATCTCAAGCACTTTTTAATCTCTGTCACATTATAATCTGAGTCATTATATAAACATTATAATAATATAATAATCATTATTATAATCTTAGTCACACTATAATCTTAGTCACATTAAAATCTTAGTCACATTATAATTTTAGTAACATTATAATCTTAGTTACATTATAATCTTAGTCACATTATAATCTTAGACACATTATAATCTTAGTCACAATATAATCTGAGTCATATTATAATATTAGTCACATTATAATCTTAGTCAAATTATAATCTAAGTCACAATATAATCTTAGTCACAATATAATCTTAGTCACAATATAATCTGAGTCATCATTATAATCTTAGTCACAATATAATCTTAGTCACATTATAATCTTAGTCATTATATAAATAAGTCATTATATTATCTAAGTCACATTATAATCTTAGTCATTATTAAAACTTATTCATTATATAAATAAGTCATTATTTTATCTTAGTCGCATTATAATCTTAGTCACATTATAATCTTAGTCACATTATAATATTAATCATATTTAATATTAGTAACATTATAATCTTAGTCACAATATAATCTGAGTCATATTATAATCTTAGTCACATTATAATCTTAGTCAAATTATAATCTTAGTCACAATAAAATCTTAGTCACAATATAATCTGAGTCATCATTATAATCTTAGTCACAATATAATCTTAGACACATTATAATTTTAGTCACAATATAATCTTAGTCATTTTATAATCTTAGTCACATTCTAATCTTAGTCACAATATAATCTGAGTCATTGTATACATTATAATATAAGTCACATTATAATCTTAGTAACATTATAATCTTAGTCATTATATTATCTTAGTCACATTATAATCTTAGACACATTATAATCTTAGTCACAATATAATCTGAGTCATATTATAATCTTTGTCACATTATAATCTTAGTCAAATTATAATCTTAGTCGCAATATAATCTTAGTCGCAATATAATCACAGTCATATTATAATCACAGTCATATTATAATCTTAGTCACATTATAATCTTAGTCACCATATAATCTGAGTCATTTTATAATCTTAGTCACATTATAATCTTAGTCACATTATAATCTTAGTCACAATATAATCTGAGTCATTTTATAATCTTAGTCACATTATAATCTTAGTCACAATGTAATCTGAGTCATTTTTTAATCTTAGTCACATTATAATCTTAGTCACATTATAATCTTAGTCACATTAATCTTAGTCACATTATAATCTTAGTCACATTATAATCTAAGACACATTATAATCTTAGTCACAATATAATCTGAGTCATATTATAATCTTAGTCACATTATAATCTAAGACACATTATAATCTTAGTCACTATATAATCTGAGTCATATTATAATCTTAGTCGCAATATAATCTTAGTCAAATTATAATCTTAGTCACAATATAATCTTAGTCACAATATAATCTGACTCATCATTATAATCTTAGTCAAAATATAATCTTAGACACATTATAATCTTAGTAACAATATAATCTGAGTCATTTTATAATCTTAGTCACATTATAATCTAAGTCATTTTATAATCTTAGTCACATTATAATCTCAAGCACTTTTTAATCTCTGTCACATTATAATCTGAGTCATTATATAAACATTATAATAATATAATAATCATTATAATAATCTAAGTCACACTATAATCTTAGTCACATTATAATCTTAGTCACATTAATCTTAGTCACATTATAATCTTAGTCAAATTATAATCTTAGTAACATTATAATCTTACTAACATTATAATCTTAGTCACATTATAATCTAAGACACATTATAATCTTAGTCACAATATAATCTGAGTCATATTATAATCTTAGTCACATTATAATCTAAGACACATTATAATCTTAGTCACTATATAATCTGAGTCATATTATAATCTTAGTCGCAATATAATCTTAGTCAAATTATAATCTTAGTCACAATATAATCTTAGTCACAATATAATCTGACTCATCATTATAATCTTAGTCAAAATATAATCTTAGACACATTATAATCTTAGTAACAATATAATCTGAGTCATTTTATAATCTTAGTCACATTATAATCTAAGTCATTTTATAATCTTAGTCACATTATAATCTCAAGCACTTTTTAATCTCTGTCACATTATAATCTGAGTCATTATATAAACATTATAATAATATAATAATCATTATAATAATCTAAGTCACACTATAATCTTAGTCACATTATAATCTTAGTCACATTAATCTTAGTCACATTATAATCTTAGTCAAATTATAATCTTAGTAACATTATAATCTTACTAACATTATAATCTTAGTCACATTATAATCTAAGACACATTATAATCTTAGTCACAATATAATCTTAGTCACAATATAATCACAGTCATATTATAATTTTAGTCACAATATAATCTTAGACACATTATAATCTTAGTCACAATATAATCTGAGTCATCATTATAATCTTAGTCACAATATAATCTGAGTCACATTAAAATCTTAGTCACAATATAATCTGAGTCGTTTTATAATCTTAGTCACATTATAATCTCAAGCACTTTTTAATCTCTGTCACATTATAATCTGAGTCATTATGTAATCTGAGTCATTTTTTAATCTTAGTCACATTATAATCTTAGTCACATTATAATCTTAGTCACATTAATCTTAGTCACATTATAATCTTAGTCATTATATTATCTTAGTCAAATTAAAATCTTAGTCACAATAAAATCTTAGTCACAATATAATCTGAGTCATCATTATAATCTTAGTCACAATATAATCTTAGACACATTATAATCTTAGTCACAATATAATCTGAGTCATCATTATAATCTTAGTCACAATATAATCTTAGTCACATTAAAATCTTAGTCACATTATAATCTGAGTCATTATATAATCTTAATCCCATTATAATCTTAGTCATATTAAAATCTTAGTCACATTATAATCTTAGTAACATTATAATCTTAGTAACATTATAATCTTAGTCACATTATAATCTAAGACACATTATAATCTTAGTCACAATATAATCTGAGTCATATTATAATCTTAGTCGCAATATAATCTTAGTCAAATTATAATCTTAGTCACAATATAATCTTAGTCACAATATAATCTGACTCATCATTATAATCTTAGTCAAAATATAATCTTAGACACATTATAATCTTAGTAACAATATAATCTGAGTCATTTTATAATCTTAGTCACATTATAATCTAAGTCATTTTATAATCTTAGTCACATTATAATCTCAAGCACTTTTTAATCTCTGTCACATTATAATCTGAGTCATTATATAAACATTATAATAATATAATAATCATTATAATAATCTAAGTCACACTATAATCTTAGTCACATTATAATCTTAGTCACATTAATCTTAGTCACATTATAATCTTAGTCACATTATAATCTTAGTAACATTATAATCTTACTAACATTATAATCTTAGTCACATTATAATCTAAGACACATTATAATCTGAGTCATTTTATACATTATAATATAAGTCACATTATAATCTTAGTCACATTATAATCTTAGTCATTATATTATCTTAGTCAAATTATAATCTTAGTCACAATAAAATCTTAGTCACAATATAATCTGAGTCATCATTATAATCTTAGTCACAATATAATCTTAGACACATTATAATCTTAGTCACAATATAATCTGAGTCATCATTATAATCTTAGTCACAATATAATCTTAGTCACATTAAAATCTTAGTCACATTATAATCTGAGTCATTATATAATCTTAATCCCATTATAATCTTAGTCATATTAAAATCTTAGTCACATTATAATCTTAGTAACATTATAATCTTAGTAACATTATAATCTTAGTCACATTATAATCTAAGACACATTATAATCTTAGTCACTATATAATCTGAGTCATATTATAATCTTAGTCGCAATATAATCTTAGTCAAATTATAATCTTAGTCACAATATAATCTTAGTCACAATATAATCTGACTCATCATTATAATCTTAGTCAAAATATAATCTTAGACACATTATAATCTTAGTAACAATATAATCTGAGTCATTTTATAATCTTAGTCACTTTATAATCTAAGTCATTTTATAATCTTAGTCACATTATAATCTCAAGCACTTTTTAATCTCTGTCACATTATAATCTGAGTCATTATATAAACATTATAATAATATAATAATCATTATAATAATCTAAGTCACACTATAATCTTAGTCACATTATAATCTTAGTCACATTAATCTTAGTCACATTATAATCTTAGTCACATTATAATCTTAGTAACATTATAATCTTACTAACATTATAATCTTAGTCACATTATAATCTAAGACACATTATAATCTGAGTCATTTTATACATTATAATATAAGTCACATTATAATCTTAGTCACATTATAATCTTAGTCATTATATTATCTTAGTCAAATTATAATCTTAGTCACAATAAAATCTTAGTCACAATATAATCTGAGTCATCATTATAATCTTAGTCACAATATAATCTTAGACACATTATAATCTTAGTCACAATATAATCTGAGTCATCATTATAATCTTAGTCACAATATAATCTTAGTCACATTAAAATCTTAGTCACATTATAATCTGAGTCATTATATAATCTTAATCCCATTATAATCTTAGTCATATTAAAATCTTAGTCACATTATAATCTTAGTAACATTATAATCTTAGTAACATTATAATCTTAGTCACATTATAATCTAAGACACATTATAATCTTAGTCACTATATAATCTGAGTCATATTATAATCTTAGTCGCAATATAATCTTAGTCAAATTATAATCTTAGTCACAATATAATCTTAGTCACAATATAATCTGACTCATCATTATAATCTTAGTCAAAATATAATCTTAGACACATTATAATCTTAGTAACAATATAATCTGAGTCATTTTATAATCTTAGTCACTTTATAATCTAAGTCATTTTATAATCTTAGTCACATTATAATCTCAAGCACTTTTTAATCTCTGTCACATTATAATCTGAGTCATTATATAAACATTATAATAATATAATAATCATTATAATAATCTAAGTCACACTATAATCTTAGTCACATTATAATCTTAGTCACATTAATCTTAGTCACATTATAATCTTAGTCACATTATAATCTTAGTAACATTATAATCTTACTAACATTATAATCTTAGTCACATTATAATCTAAGACACATTATAATCTGAGTCATTTTATACATTATAATATAAGTCACATTATAATCTTAGTCACATTATAATCTTAGTCATTATATTATCTTAGTCAAATTATAATCTTAGTCACAATAAAATCTTAGTCACAATATAATCTGAGTCATCATTATAATCTTAGTCACAATATAATCTGAGTCATCATTATAATCTTAGTCACAATATAATCTTAGTCACATTAAAATCTTAGTCACATTATAATCTGAGTCATTATATAATCTTAATCCCATTATAATCTTAGTCATATTAAAATCTTAGTCACATTATAATCTTAGTAACATTATAATCTTAGTAACATTATAATCTTAGTCACATTATAATCTAAGACACATTATAATCTTAGTCACTATATAATCTGAGTCATATTATAATCTTAGTCGCAATATAATCTTAGTCAAATTATAATCTTAGTCACAATATAATCTTAGTCACAATATAATCTGACTCATCATTATAATCTTAGTCAAAATATAATCTTAGACACATTATAATCTTAGTAACAATATAATCTGAGTCATTTTATAATCTTAGTCACTTTATAATCTAAGTCATTTTATAATCTTAGTCACATTATAATCTCAAGCACTTTTTAATCTCTGTCACATTATAATCTGAGTCATTATATAAACATTATAATAATATAATAATCATTATAATAATCTAAGTCACACTATAATCTTAGTCACATTATAATCTTAGTCACATTAATCTTAGTCACATTATAATCTTAGTCACATTATAATCTTAGTAACATTATAATCTTACTAACATTATAATCTTAGTCACATTATAATCTAAGACACATTATAATCTGAGTCATTTTATACATTATAATATAAGTCACATTATAATCTTAGTCACATTATAATCTTAGTCATTATATTATCTTAGTCAAATTATAATCTTAGTCACAATAAAATCTTAGTCACAATATAATCTGAGTCATCATTATAATCTTAGTCACAATATAATCTTAGACACATTATAATCTTGGTCACAATATAATCTGAGTCATCATTATAATCTTAGTCACAATATAATCTTAGTCACATTAAAATCTTAGTCACAATATAATCTGAGTCATTTTATAATCTTAGTCACATTATAATCTCAAGCACTTTTTAATCTCTGTCACATTATAATCTAAGTCATTATGTAAACATTATAATAATATAATAATCATTATTACAATCTAAGTCACACTATAATCTTAGTCACATTATAATCTTAGTCACATTATAATCTTAGTAACATTATAATCTTAGTAACATTATAATCTTAGTCACATTATAATCTAAGACACATTATAATCTTAGTCACAATATAATCTGAGTCATATTATAATCTTAGTCACAATATAATCTTAGTCAAATTATAATCTTAGTCACAATATAATCTTAGTCACAATATAATCTGAGTCATCATTATAATCTTAGTCACAATATAATCTTAGTCACTTTATAATCTTAGTCACAATATAATCTGAGTCATTTTATAATCTTAGTCACATTATAATCTGAGTCATTATACTCTTAGTCACATTATAATCTTAGTCACATTATAATCTTAAACACAATATAATCTGAGTCATTTTATAATCTTAGTCACATTATAATCTTAGTCACATTATAATCTGAGTCATTATACTCTTAGTCACATTATAATCTTAGTCACATTAAAATCTTAAACACAATATAATCTGAGTCATTTTATAATCTTAGTCACATTATACTCTTAGTCACATTATAATCTTAGTCACAATATAATCTGAGTCATTTTATAATCTTAGTCACATTATAATCTAAGTCAGATTAAAATCTTAGTCATTATATAAACTTATTCATTTTATTAATTAGTCATTATATTATCTAAGTCACATTATTTTCTCAAGAACTATTTAGTCTATTCACATTATAATCTGAGTCAATATACTCTTAGTCACATTATAATCTTAGTCACAATATAATCTGAGTCATTTTATAATCTTAGTCACATTATAATCTTAGTCACAATATAATCTGAGTCATTTTATACATTATAATATAAGTCACATTATAATCTTAGTCACATTAAAATCTTAGTCATATTACAATCTTAGTCTCATTCTAATCTTAGTCACGTTATAATCTTAGTCACATTATAATCTTAGTCACATTATAATCTTAGTCACATTATAATCTTAGTCATATTATAATCTTAGTCATTTTATAATCTTAGTCATATTAAAATCTTAGTCACATTATTATATTAGTCACATTAAAATCTTAGTCATATTACAATCTTAGTCTCATTCTAATCTTAGTCACGTTATAATCTTAGTCACATTATAATCTTAGTCACATTATAATCTTAGTCACATTATAATCTTAGTCATATTATAATCTTAGTCATTTTATAATCTTAGTCACATTATAATCTTAGTCAAATTATAATCTTAGTCACAATAAAATCTTAGTCACAATATAATCTGACTCATCATTATAATCTTAGTCAAAATATAATCTTAGACACATTATAATCTTAGTAACAATATAATCTGAGTCATTTTATAATCTTAGTCACATTATAATCTGAGTCATTATATAATCTTAATCCCATTATAATCTTAGTCATATTATAATCTCAGTCACATTATAATCTCAAGCACTTTTTAATCTCTGTCACATTATAATCTGAGTCATTATATAAACATTATAATAATATTATAATCATTATTATAATCTTAGTCACACTATAATCTTAGTCACATTATAATCTTAGTCACATTAATCTTAGTCATTATATTATCTTAGTCACATTATAATCTTAGACACATTATAATCTTAGTCACATTATAATCTGAGTCATATTATAATCTTTGTCACATTATAATCTTAGTCAATTTATAATCTTAGTCACAATATAATCTAAGTCACAATATAATCACAGTCATATTATAATCACAGTCATATTATAATCTTAGTCACATTATAATCTTAGTCACATTATAATCTTAAACACAATATAATCTGAGTCATTTTATAATCTTAGTCACATTATAATCTTAGTCACATTATAATCTGAGACATTATACTCTTAGTCACATTATAATCTTAGTCACATTAAAATCTTAAACACAATATAATCTGAGTCATTTTATAATCTTAGTCACATTATACTCTTAGTCACATTATAATCTTAGTCACAATATAATCTGAGTCATTTTATAATCTTAGTCACATTATAATCTAAGTCAGATTAAAATCTTAGTCATTATATAAACTTATTCATTTTATTAATTAGTCATTATATTATCTAAGTCACATTATTTTCTCAAGAACTATTTAGTCTATTCACATTATAATCTGAGTCAATATACTCTTAGTCACATTATAATCTTAGTCACAATATAATCTGAGTCATTTTATAATCTTAGTCACATTATAATCTTAGTCACAATATAATCTGAGTCATTTTATACATTATAATATAAGTCACATTATAATCTTAGTCACATTATAATCTTAGTCATATTACAATCTTAGTCTCATTCTTATCTTAGTCACGTTATAATCTTAGTCACATTATAATCTTAGTCACATTATAATCTTAGTCACATTATAATCTTAGTCATATTATAATCTTAGTCATTTTATAATCTTAGTCATATTAAAATCTTAGTCACATTATAATCTTAGTCATATTATAATCTTAGTCACTTTATAATCTTAGTCACATTAAAATCTGAGTAATTATATAAATTAGTCATTATATTATCTTAGTCACATTATAATCTTAGTCACATTATAATCTTAGTCACATTATAATCTTAGTCATTATATAAATTAGTCATTATATTATCTTAGTCACATTATAATCTTAGTCATATTATAATCTTAGTCACATTATAATCTTATTCATTATATTATTTTAGTCACATTATAATCTTAGTCACATTTTAATCATAGTCACATTATAATCTTAGTCACAATAAAATCTGAGTCATTTTATAATCATAATCACATTATAATCTTAGTCACAATATAATCTGAGTCATTTTATAATCTTAGTCACATTATAATCTTAGTCACATTATAATCTTAATATTTTTACACATGGATAATTCCGTATGCATATTTTCTAGAAATACTGGAATACCACACTATCACTAAATTAATAAAGGAAGTATTGAACGTGTGCAGCACAAATTTTTACAATTTATTAATTTCAAACTTAACATATCTATTCAACACATAAACTTTACATTCTTACTAAATACGCTTAAAATGCATACCCCAGAAAAAATAAGAAAAATTAATGAAATTTTTTTTGTTAATTAATCATACCAAACTAGACCGTTGTGAACACCAGAATCTCATCGACTTTAAAGTACCGAATCGAGCAACCAGTCAAAATATATTATGCTACAAAAATTATTCCGTGTCTAACTACCACACACACGCACCTTTTTCTCGCCTTCATACATTTGATTTAATATAAATTTACCATTATACTTGGTTATCTTCTGAGAGGTGTTATTTTGAATGATACTAGTACTTTTAGATGTTACTTTTGAAGCTGTCATTTTTTAAAATTTGACAAGTAGATACTACGCCATTAATAAAAATGGAACGATACATGCCTCAACAACTCATTGAAATTATTAAAATTCACTTGAGTGAATCAAATGCAAATCATCTTGAGTGATGAGGCCCATTTCCACCTTGGTGGCTTCGTCAACAAGCAAAATTTTCGCATCTGGGACTCGGAAACCCCAAGAGTTATTGTTGAAAAGCCTCTGTTTGGTGCGGTTTACGGTCCGGCGGAGTCATTGTACCTTATTTTTTCGAAAATGAGGCTGGAGCAGCAGTTACGGTGAATGGATTGCACTATCGAGAGATGATTAATGAATTTTTATGGCCGGAATTGGATGGTATTGATCTGGAAAACGTTTACTTTCAACAAGACGGCGCTACGTGCCACACAAGCAACCAAACCATTGATCTTTTACGGGAAAAATATAAAAATAACACCTCTTATTGGAAAACCCTGTATAAGACGTATCTGAATGATATTTTTGTGTGGCATTATATTATTATTTATAAGCATTGCGGAGAAGCGATTACATTTTTTTCACAAACTTCTTATTGTTAATTACGTATTATCAACCTCTTGTACTATTTTTTATATTATTTTTTTGTCATCTGCACTTTTAAAACTGGTTTATTTATTTTCTATCTTTTCTTATATCTGTAACTCAGAAGTAAAAAGTCGGTTGTAACATTTTTTAAATGGTTCAGAAGAGAGGAAATAGTAAAATTTTTCCTTTGAATTTTGTAGGGATACCAGGTCTTTTAAGTTGACCTAATTTAGTTTCACATTGTCGTAGGAAAACAGTCTTTATACCTGTGTGTAGATACTGAAAAAACTAAAAAAGTCTCGTACATAACTCATTTTCACAAAAATTGTACAACTGACCTTTGACTTCTGAGGTACAGATATTATGTACATTCAAATGGAAAATTATATGTACCATGTATTATGTTCATTTTTTTGCTATTGGTATTTAAACATTAAAATGCTTCTGTGATCACTGTATTATGCAGTTAAGTTAACTAACAGAGATATACTCATAAGCACAAAGTCAATGTAAGAATTTACGAAAAGGTTCTTGTCAACTTTTCACTAGTAAAAAATATATAATGCTCGATTACAAAGATAAAAGATTACAAATATAAGAAAATTGCGTTTTTGAATGTAATTACTTAAAAAATATTATTTTAAAGTGTTATTTTGAAAGTTTCGTAATGCTGTCTATTTTTATACAAATCCAGAAGCGAGTTATAGAGTGTGTAGGCAATATAGTTTCCAGATATTACCCCATATTTTGAAACGTGTATTCATTATTTTACCTATTTATTTAACGCCCAGAGGGCTTTTACATGTAGGTGGTACAATTTTAATGACAGTTTTGAAACATAAGAAAGAAATAATAAAAATAAAATTACATAAAAAAATAATATATGCAAGAAACAAAATTAAAAATAACAAGAACATAGCTTAAAACATACAGCGATTTGAGTGGTTTACAAAAATATAACTTCCATTTAGGATTAGTGTTGAAATAAGTCTTTTACGTAATCCACAAAATTTGCAAAGTTAATATGCTGACAAACTTCTTTGGCAGTTTAGCGGGTATAAATAATTTAAAAAATGTAGAATAATGTTCTCGGTTTACCCGCGTAAAGTAGTCCTTAAAAGGACTTTTTAATTTCTGACGTTTCGGACAGATCTCACTGTCCATCTTCAGAGGCCTTATGTCCTGAATTTCGTCTCAAACTGAACGCTTTCGCGTGTCTGTTCGGTCCGGAAGTCAAGATACAAGTGGGTGCTTATCAATTCTTATGTCTAGGACGAAGTATGCGTGTTGATAGTGATTTGACGGTAGAGGGGGTGGGGGCGGGGTTGGCAATATCAAGCAGTATGTGTGTAACGACCTGATTGGGTTGCTTTGAACTTGTTGGAAGTGCTTCTGAGAATTTTGGAAATGCCGGTTTTGGGTTATTTTGGTCAATTATAAGCGGGTAAACCGAGAACATTATTCTACATCTTACACCCGTGAAAACCTTAACCATAACAATTTAAAAAATATATATATATATCGACATAACCTAAGTATTGGTTTCCCATAGTGTGAAACCGTTGTATTGGGGAGTTCGCAATTTAATTGCGCTCATGTATGTTGCAGTGGAATAGTGTATTTTGTCGTGTTGTTATTGTAGGTACTCGTAAGTTTATGAGTTGCAGAAGTTCGCAACAGTCGAATTTAGAGTTTAGAATCTGGAATAAAAAAGTTAAGTCGTTTATTTTACGCCTGTCTTCCAATGTGTGTATTTTTAGAGTATAATAAGAAATGATATTGTAAGTCTTCTGGTGGGATATTTAATTTAAAATTTATAAAACTTAGAATTTTTTTTTGTTTTCGCTCAATGTTATTATGTGAATTTTGTAAGAGGGAGACCAAACTACTGAGTTGTATTCAATTATGCTTCTAACTAGAGATATGTATAACAGTTTAATGGCTTGTATGGAGTTAAAGTTTTTAGTTGTTCTTAATACGAAGCCTAGTGTTTTCATGCCTTTGTTTACAATTTGGTGGATATGATTGGCGAAACTTAGTTTTTCATCCAAAATAATTCCGAGATCTCTCATTTCATTGACTCTTTCTAAAGCTGTATTGTTAATGGAATATTAAAAAAAAGGATTTTTATTTCTGCAGAAAGTCAGGGTTTTGCATTTATCTACCATTTGCATTGTTTTTACGAGTATTAAGTTGTGGATATCTTGATTGTGGTTTGATGGTGCTCATGACTACATTTTTGGGAAGGATTTTGTTAGGAAGGATACCGGAAATTGAATAGAAGTTGTTGACATATGTGTCCCATAGAAGACAAAAAACATTTCTGAGAGCTCAGTTTTGGATCATCTGCATGTCAGTTATCAGTTTCTTTGAGGCAAAACCCCTGATAGAGCAGAGATAGGAGAGGTCTGAATGTACCACGGCATAATACACCGAAGTTAGTAAAGGAATAGGTAGTAATCCTTAAAGCCTGATTGTACACGAGATATGGATGTAATTTTCAACATATTTTTTTTTAGTTAGTAGCTATGCTCAATTTAGCCCCCTGTTATATAACTGTTAAAGCCATATAATATAATACAGGTGAGTTACACAATTAGCCATCGCCGCACAAGTCAGGCAGCAGAGCTTGATACTCCAATCTTTCAGGGTGTGGATTATAGTCAGTCTCCCAATAAAACATGTGGCTGTGATACGATATGTTTATTGTACAAGTAAAACAGGTTATCAAACAGATCTACATAAGGTACATAGCTTTTTAAGGCCTAACTGTTAATATTGGCGATCTACTGAATCTATAGGCTCAGAAGGACACAAGTACATTATTAGCTCACGTGTAATTTGCGGCGGATGCGGTGAACGATGGTGCTGATGACATAGGCGGGATGCCTAGGCTAATGCAGGGCGGGAATACGACGCCTACAGGGCGGCGCAGAAGCAGCGTGGGCGGAAACCGGGCGACGGGCGGCGGCTTTCGCTCACGGCGAGGGCGGCACAGAGGCGGCCTGGGGCGGCCTGAGGCGGCCTGGGGCATTGTTGGAAACACGTGGGCGGCTCACGGCGAAAGGCGGCCGTGGGAGCACGGGCCACGGCCCATGGATATGACACAATCATATCCATGTCGGTGTGGTTGGCTGAAGATTGTCCTGACGAACTGAGTCTCGAGACGCGGCACATTATAACTTAGGCCCGCCGATCCATATTATGGGCGCATTTGGCGGTAAAAGGCCAACTACGAACTCGTCTAGCATGTTGCTTGCTACGCGTCTGTCGGGGAACTGAAGCGTGGGTCTGCTCGCGGGGGGAAGCTTGTCCCTTCCACATCTATTTTTGGCGCCTGGTCCGATGCCCTTATAAGGACACGTTTTCGGTTTAGCCATATGATTGGTTGTAGGTACTTGTAAGCCCGCGTGACCGGTATCAGGCGGCGATGTCGCGAGCTCCTGCGTATGTATTAGTGTCTTGACATGCTCTGGGTGCATGATCGATTTCCGGCAACGCGTGGATATGCATAACTGTGCAGTTAGCTTGATTTTATGGGCGATCCATAACACCCCTCAATCAAACTGTGTTCAAAATAGCTTTGCTCAATAAATTTATCTCTGCTCAATTTTACTGTGCTTAGTTTACAAAAGCGTTATTTATCTGAACCCATTTTAGCTGCTCTCATTTTAGCATACTCTTACCTCTGTTCAACGTAGCGGTGGTAACTTTAATTATCGTCAACGGAACTCTGCTTAGATTAGCTTTGCTCAATTTAGCTATGATCGATTTAGCTATGCTCAATTTAGCTGTGCTTAATAATTTAGCTACGCTTTATAGTAGTTCAATATTTAGTATCTTCCATAACATTCCATCATTTTTTTTATTTCCTTAATGGCGCTAATCTTCTTCGAGTTTCACAGATTCTAGATCTCGGTATCTTACTCCTCGAAAGTCTACAGTTTAACTTACACATCGATTAAACTACTAGCGATGCAATGAGAATGCTCGGTTTTATTTTAAGAGTGGGGGCAAAGTTTAAAAATGTGTTAACTTTAAAACATTTATACTGCCCATTAGTAGGAAGTAAATTAGAATATAATTCAACAGTATGGTCGCCGTTCTACAAAGTCCATTCTCAAGCCTTAGAAAAGGTACAAAATAAATTTCTTCGGTACATCAATTTTAAAATGAATGTTTCCATCGAATTTATAAATTATAATAACTTTCGTACCGAAACCAGACTTCTCAAACTATCGGATAGAAGAGTTCTAACTGATATATTATTTTTATTCAAAATTATCAAATCTCTCATTGACAGCCCTGAATTATTGGAATTAATTTATGTGAATGTACCTGCTAGACAAACTCGAAGCATAGACACTTTTAAATGTAACAATAACCTCAATACTAACTACTCTATGTATTCACCAATTCCAAGAATTCATCACCTTGCAAACAAATATTGTAAACTTATCGATATATTTGGTGTTAATAACTTTGTGAGTTTCAAAAGGCAACTAATTTTAGACCTATTTGCTAGTTATTAACTTGTATTATTTATTAGCTTTAAAAAAAGATCTTGCCTTCATACTTTTATTTACTTTACCATATTAATTTCTAATTACCTTATGAGTAAATCATATTTAGCTATTCTGTCCATGTACATGTTACACTTACGTAAATATACTGTCAACTTACTATGTAAAAGCCCGATAGGACGTTAATAAATAATAAATAAATAAAAAATAAAATTACCTTTCCTTCCCTCCTGCAACATTAATTATTCAATTGAGTTTTTCATAGTCTCACTCGCTCAGATCTATTTAACTCTTAAATGGTGTATGATAATACATCTAGTTTTAAATGTCTTTTAAATATAAATGTGTTTTGCGTATATTAAAATTGAAATCGAGATGCGTATAATATATCACTATCAACATAATGCGTTATCATCGACAACGAGTCAATCTGCCGAGTTTCAGCTCTATTGGAAGTCGGGAAATTGTTTTTTTCCACTTTCAAGATTTGTATTCATTCATTACCGAAAACAAAAGTGAAGTTCAAATGGATGTATATATTTTTTTAAAGCTGAGACTTAATTTTGTTCACCACCTTTCATTATTTTAGCCCAAAGGAAATTTCACACGATAGCACCAATAATATATCACGACGGAATATCTTTATCATCGTAACGTCCCGACTTCAAAAGCAGTTGGCGTAAGTTACGATGGAAGTTCATTTACTTCCTTGGCCTAAAGTTTGGCTTGAAGAATAATGCAACAATAACTTACGAGTATAATGAAAGTTTCCTTTGTATGCGGCGTGTCACGTAATAAGCCAGTTGATAAATGATCAATATTGAAAAAATACTCTTCAACAACTTAACTTAACTAGCGAGACGAAAACTTGAACTATGTTGTTAGTAAGCATGGCGCTTCACTAAGAGGCGCTACTGCGTACTAATATTACAACGCGATAAGCGGTGCGCGTAGTTTTGATTAGAGCGTACGGAGAGTTTGAGGCCAGTTGGAGGTAAAAAAGCGGAACCTTTTATTTCGCTTCATGTCTCATCTAAATATAACATATCGATATTAGTATTTAGTGGAGGTTTGTGGCCTACCTCATTAGGAGTTTAATCAGAGATTAGGAATGGGGGAAAAAAATCCTCATCTATAATTCCTTTGTTGGTCATTTCCATAATTAGGTAAACATCACGTATTTTTCCTGAGATATAATGGAATTTCATATTTTCTATAAATCGACCATGCATATTCAAGGATATTAATGGATATCAATGGACGATATGCATGTATGTTTATGGATGATTATGGATATTTAAAGATTCTTCCAACATAACCGGAGAATATTATGATAGTGCTATGAACGTATCAGGCACGAAAAGAAACACGACTCGTTTTGGTTGGTGACGGAACGCTCTAGTGGGCGTTGTTTCATATTTATGGAGTATGCCCCCATAACCGGAACATACCATGACCGTGCTATGAACGTACCTGGCACGAAAAGAAACACGACACGCACTACTAGGTCTACTTCAACGGATTGACAGAGTTCTATGCCCATATCTATATATGCACGGAGCGTATCGCCACCGGAAATTTTTTCTTTCCGTGAATTTGTAGCCGGTCCGGTCATGGCACGCTACGGTATTGGTCGGTGACGGAACGGTCTAGTGGGCGTTGTTTCATATTCATTCATATTTTTTATTGAAAGATTTTTTTTTCATGTGTCCATACGATCACAGTAATGGTATAATTCGTTGTAGTGAGCAGAGTCCTTTATGGGTATTAATTGATATTTATGAATATTTCTGGATATTAAATGTTATTTACGGTTATTTTTGGATATCTGATAGTATTAATACTCCAGCGTCTGGACGATGTAGGCCCTGTGATTGGTCAAATTCAAATTGTGTTTAAATAAGACTTTAAAGATTAAGACACGATTTCATACTGAAATAGAATCGCCACATGTAATACGATATTTCTTCAAAAATATCGTTTCTGCTCATACAATTTTTGGATAATATCGAAGAAAATATGTTTTAGAAAGTTCACGATTCATTGGATTAATTACATTACAGTGAAAATTATCTACAATTACGTGATTACGTTTGACGTTTGACGAAAAAAGCACGCGTTCATTCAACATGGCCGATACGCACCGCGTCAATAAATAGCCAACAGAGCGCTCCTCTGGCGGTGAAAGAATGAACCAAGGGGCTGCCGCGAATATTTAAATATGCAAAATAAAAAGATTTCTTCTGGAAGTTTATTTAAACTTTGCAATGGCATCTATAATATTATTATGCGATCATCTGGACAGTCTGGGCCCTCTGATTGGTCGAATTCAAATAATTTGTTTTGGTTAAATTCCGCTAACTTGAAAATTAAGACCCAATTTCATACTAAAATAGGATCACCAGATTTCTTCAAAAACATCGTTTCTGCTCATATAATTTTTGGATAATATCGAAGAAAATATGTTTTAGAAAGTTCACAATCCATTGGATTAATTACGTCACAGTAAAAATTATCCACATTTACATTTTATATATTTGAAGAATCAAACATTCCAAGGTTCCTTAAAAGTGTCAATCCCTCCTTTACCGGCCGCTGGGGTAGTTTCTCTATTGGCCGACAGAGCGCATAAGAGCGATATACAAATACGTACAACTTCATTTATTCAAACAACGGTAATTATTTACGTGAAACTACCGTTTTAATACGCATTTACAAATAAAACAAACATTTGATTCAACTTAATGACAATAAACAACAACTCTTTGCATGTACGATTTTGAAAAATATTGATATTTAATATTATTTACGTAAATAATAATTTCGCATTATTTTGACAGAACACCGATATAATATACGCGAAAGTATAGGCACTGCCAACCCAATAAAATAACATGAAAGACAATCGGAAGATAGAAACGCTTCGTTGATTGTAAAATTAGCCAACAAATCTCTAATCTGACATGTACTTATATGTATAATAAAACAATCATTTTGCCAGGTATAAATATTTATATAATATATATTAAGGTATTATTCGGAAACGCTGGACAAGGATAATACGAAATATTTTTAAGTAAAACCTTCGGATTTACCTTAATTAATATAGAAGGAATCTGAATGCATTCGGGAATTTTTGAATTTTAGCATTTTAATTTTTAATTACGTAAAATTAAAATTTGCTTTCGTTGTATTGGATGACAGCCGGAATAATTTCTATTGATATTTTCTTTTTTTGGTATTCCTGATATGAGTGTCTAGAATTTTTACCATAATTTACTCTATGCAAATATTATTTTGGTATTTTGGTTTCTTTTACAAGTAAGGAAATATTTTAAAAAAGGTTATTATGGGTTAGGATAGGTTAGGTTGGGTTATGCTAGGTTAGGTTAGATTAGGTTGGATTAGTATAGATCAAGTTAGTTTATAGGTAAGGTTAGATTAAGTTGGATGATAAGTCAGGTTATGTTAGGTTAGGTAACGTTAGTTTGGGTTATTATGGGTTAGGTTAGGTTGGGTTATTATAGGTTAGGTTGGATTTGCATAGGTTAGGTTAGGTTAGGATAGGTTAGGTTAGGATTGGTTCGGTTAGGTTAGGTTGGGTTAGGCTAGATTGGATTATTATAGGTTAGGTTAGGATATAGGTTAGGTTAGGTTGGATTATTATAGGTGAGGTAAGCTTAGGTCAGGTTAGATTATTATAGGTTAGGATAGGATATAGGTTAGGTTGGATTATTTTAGGTTAGGTTAGGACATAGGTTAGGTTGGATTATTATAGGTTAGGCTGGATTATTATAGGTTAGGTTAGGTTATTATAGGTGAGGTTAAATAAAATAATAGTCAAATAAATCAGTTGTGCTAAGTAGGCCCTATTTTGCCGGAATATTGTATTACATTATATTTTTTTAATTTACGTTTTTCAATTGTCTCTAGCCGCTCATTTCAGGAATACCGACAAAAGAAAATGTTATCAACAGAAATTATTCAGGCTGTCATCCCATACAGCGAAAGCGAATTTTCATTTTACGTAATTAAAAATTAAAAAGCTAAAATTAAAATTTTCCCAAATGCTGTTCGATTCCTTTTATAGTAATTAAGGTAAATCAGAAGGTATTATTTAAAAATATTTCTTATTTTCCGTGTCCAGCGATTCCGAATATTTACCTATATCAATTTACCCTTAGCCATTTAGGCAATTATTCGGGAAAGGTAAAGTTTTACCCGAACAACTGTCATTCTTCTTTCCGTGTTTTAACAATATATAATCACCCTCTCTCTGTGAATTACCTAATATCTACCTATTAAATGTAACTGTTGTTAGTATCACTTAAACTGGGCGAAGCCCAACTAAGTGCCGCCCGCAGGGCCTAGCAGAAAAAAACCCGCGGAGCGGGTTTTTAACTGCTAGTTTATGATTATTATGAAAGACTAAAATGTCCTACAGTGGATTCATTTCAGACACACTTTTCTTACATGGGGTTTTACTGTGCCTTTTTCTTACTATGAATACCCTGTGTCGAGACAGGCTTTTATTTACCGACGAGAAATTTGAAAGTAGTTAGGTATGTCTATTTAAACCACACCAATCAACTACATTTTTAATTTCTAGACCATTAAAAAATAACATAAACAGCAATACCTTTTTAATTACACAACTTTTGCGCATTTTCTAATATAAACCAATTTTTTGCTTATTTTGTAACTGATAATTTTTCCACAAGTACAAATATTTAGCAAACCCACTTCATAGAATTGAACGAAAAAAACTTGTTTCCGAAAGTAATGCCCAATAGTGAAGCATTCAATCTTGTGGCTTATTATCTTTATATAAACTGTATTTCCTCAGATTTAGAGAACAAGATTTGTGACTTGCAACACTGCATATATTATTTTGACAAATGAGAAGGTTATCACTGTGGTTCCCACTGTGAGTATCGAGCTCGATCCCTCCGATTTCTAGACTACCGATTTAAAAAAAATCTAATTAAAATTAAAAATACGTAATATTTGTGTTATGTTATAATATTTAGTATTATAATACAATATATTATAATATCAAGATCGTTCGTTACATTAATAGAACGTTCAGATGTGGAAATAATATTCTTATATGTAGTCTTCATCTTGTATCTTCGTCGAATGTCACAGCGGTGCTGCCGAGGTCCGGTATATGTGAGAGGATATTGTGTCAGCTCTTTATTAGCAGCAGACACATACCTGGACGGATGACGAACCTCGTGCTGGCACTGTTGGTGGACACGGTGGACTCTTTCGCAGCAGCAGCTTGTCCAGTTTCTTCACCACCTAGGATTCTTACTGCAGAGTCTCCATCTTCTATCTTCGTTTCACCTGTCCCTGTACTTCATTTTACTTTACTTAACCTCACTTTATTTTTGTAATATTTATGTTTTTTGTAATACCTGCATCAACTGTAAAGCGCTACTGAGGTGATATCTCACAAAAGCGGCGCTATACAAATTGTCCAATAAATAAATAAATAATTAACATAATATTCTTAAATAAAATTATATTATAATATTAAGATCGTTCGTTACATTAGAAAATACTGTAGCTAATGACATTTTTTATTCAAAGCTAAACTCTGACAACCTGGGACACCTGTTTTTTTATTAGCAAATAATAAATCACTTGAAAGTTAAATGCAATGTTTAGCATTTAAATCAAAGAACCTACAGCTATACCCTTTTGGGAAAATGCTTGGTATGTATTCCCACTTCTTTGCATAAGATCGGAGATCGACTCACAAAAATAAAACTCAATCGACGACTCAAAGCGCCTTTAGAACGGAGAATCTGAATAGCAATGCGATTGCAGTGGGACTAACCATCGATCTGAACCTGCAATCGTTATAGATAACAGATTCGAAAAGGCTGCAGATTTTTGTGGGGTATTCGAAGCGTGAACGTTTAACAAGTGAGTATATCAATAGTTTTATGGAACTTTTCCTATTTTAATTTGCGTTTTCTGACTGATGATTAACATTCAAGGCAATATGTGATCTTTGAATGTGCAAGTAATAACTGACTTTTCGCCTTTGGTCGATTCACCATATAAAAATGGCCATCTGTATAAAACTAACATATTGAGATTCAACGTTTGAAGACCTATCTGATTATTTCAATTATTGATGGTGAAGAGAAAGCCAAATATAAAATATATTTTAAAAGCCTCATTATATTTTTTAAATATTTCTGTCTCGATGTACGAAAAATTCATGGTTTTGAAGAGAGAAGAATTTAATAAAGACGGAGACAATTTAGTGAAAATATTGATTGTTACGTATTTTTTAGTACATCTATTTCATTTTCGTTTTTGGTGTTGAATGAATTCAAATCTGGAAGCGGAAATTAACCCAATTCCTGACATCTGAAATTTTCGTTTCTTTATCCATATTTCATAATTCATTATATGAAGAAAAAATAAAATAAAATGTTGTAATATGGTTTATAATTAACTAACTGGGTATTTAGGTATCATTTTACAAATATTATAACGTTTTTGTTTTTTAGAAACATACTTTTTTGGACGAGAGGCCTAGGTACTCTTTTTGGACGCCAAGCTTTGGTACTCTTTTTGGACACGAGGCCTAGGTACTCTTTTTGGAAGCGATGCCTAGATACTCTTTTTGGAAACGAGGCCTAGGTACTCTTTTTGGAAGCGAGGCGTAGGTACTCTTTTTTGGCGCGAGGCCTAGGTACTCTTTTTGGACATGAAGCGTAGGTACTCTTTTTTGGCGCGAGGCCTAGGTGCTCTTTTTGAACGAGAAGCCTAGGTACTCTTCACAGAACTACTAGTTATTTTTATAAACATCTAAAGAGTTTTTTCTTCACGCTAAATTCTATGCCTGTATTTTTTCACTTTAATAAGTGCTTTGCACCGACTGCCGTTATTTGGAATTCATCTGCAATTCCCAGGCCTTCTCACCCTGTTCCTGCCTTTCTCTGCACTCACTACAGCAGGATCTTTCCGCTAGGGTACCCAAAGTGTAATGATATTCAGTGTCCCATCGTATGGCAATCTTTCAGCGATGCGATGCTGCAAAGAACACCCTTTGGGACCTACACAATTTTAAGGTTTGCAGTATTATTTCAGAATTTTTCGTTTATTTTTGATCTGAAATTGAATTTTTGTTAGAAGAGGTCAACAAACATGAAAAATTTTACTCCACAATCCCTTACAAATAATAGGAACCAAGTCAACAATCATTAAATTTGTATGGTAAACAAAACATAAACACCAATAAATGTAGTCAAAAATCTCATATGATAACATACTTTATTAAATGCATGCACTTGTTATATAAGTTGAATCTTTTATTTTTTTTTTAAATGTGAGATGAAAGCACAAACATCTCACTAGGGTCTTGTGTCGAGACAAGCACTTCAATTTATTATAAATTATTATAGTAAATTGAAAATATAAAACTAAAGAAAACCATTATTTTACAAAGTTAAATACGAATTGGCCAAGTAAATTTTATGTGATCAGATAATTTTATGTATCACAAATTACTAATTTATCTCTCTCACGTTCCAGAGTGAGATATGCTATCAGTAACGCCCTGGTATAAGTGTAAGACCGCCATTCAAAATTTAAATGTTGCTTGTAATGGCTTAAGCCATGGTTGGTGAGATCCTAATAGCCTGGTACTTCCGCACCTTCCTCTTCCCTATCTCTTTCCCTTTCCCATTACCTTCAGCTTCATAATATATCCCAATTGTGGATGCCATAGTCTCACTGGCTCTCATCTCGGAGACTCACAGCTCCAAAACAGAAGGTATTCATATTAAAAATTACACTTACTTGTTCTTTCATGTTATTGACAATATAATTTTTTATTGTTTCAATAAATTTAAGAACTTTGTCCATTTCGTTTTGCATTAGAATTTCATTGTAGAGTTGAACGGTCTATATTAATGCCAAAATACCGCTGCAAATTATGTAAATTGTCACTGTTTACAGATGTCCCCAACCCTTTGACCATCAATAAGTCAATGTCGGTAGAACGAGCTCTTGTCACACTTCTTGTGCATATTAAAACACTTGTTTGAATTTAAAATACGCTTCGGACACAAATGATTACTCGTCTGAATCATTCAGGCGTCCAGGTGATCCGAGCCAGCGCCCTTTCCACAGACGCTGACGCCTAACACCGACGCCGTTCGCGAAATCAATTCCAACGAAATGATTCATGCAGTCTCTGCTGAAAGGGTAAAGTCCTGAATTATTGATCCGCCTCACTCCCGGAACGGCCAGCCAATATTTCAAATAGCTGACCCGAGGATCGAATCGGTTTTAAATTGTAAACACAACGTATTTGTTGGTAATTTATGGAATTTTCATGGTTTTTCAGAATCGTTACCATTACGGCAACGGGGCGCTGCGATGGGTTGCTAACGCAGTGCGTAAAATCTGATATAGGCTTATTTACGATCGCACGTTTTTTAAGGTCTTAATAAATAATATTTTGAAAAAGGTGATATTATTTTGCCTACTTTTATTTAGCTGATAGTGGATTGTTTGGTCGTAAATACAGAGCTTGATAAAATTCTTATAGTCATAACAGTTAATAATAAAACCATAGAGTTGAAAATCTTTCAGAGCTAGAACGAGGCGCCATTTTTTTTGACTTACCTACTAATTTATTTTTGCTCTTTTGTGCATATTCAAAGCGCACAAAAATTTATTTCATTATGCCTATTTTATTTTTGTGACGAATTGACTTTTTAAAGCACCTCTTTGACAAGATAATTACGAAAAAAAGTTTACCTGTAATTGAACTTTTATTTAAAAATATTTTTCGGCCAGAATAGCCTATGCATGAGAAGAGGCATGAATTTGAATGAAGCAAGCTTGGAAATAGAAAGTAGTGTGGCGGTCTATACTGCCAAACAATAAGGAATTCTGGTAGTCAAAAAATGTATAAATGAAAGTTCACATTCAACTAAAATACCAGAATTTTTTTATGAATAAAATTAATTCTATCGTGTTAATGTTTTCAAGGCATGCATTTTTCAAAGCCCGCCAACGATCGAAATCTGACGATGTACGCATGACGTTATAATCGTTGGTATAAAATCAACAAATTATTTCCAGCTTAAGTATTTAATCAGATTTCAATTAAAAGTGAATTCTACTACTAATGCACGCTTCTGACCGACCCGTGAGTTAGCTGTATACGTTTTTTCAGAACCAGCCGACCAATCACAGGGAGTTTAAACTCTTTACCACTCGAGTTATTTTCGGCATATCATGCCGAGTTTGCAAAACGTCTTGAGTGATCGCACGCCATAATATGCCATTTTTGACTCGCACATTTTTGATTTAAATTTTTTTTTTATAAATCCTAAAAATATAGGATAAACGGTAAAATATTGGTCAATTTATTAGCTATACAGCACTTTGATCAGTCTATATGTCTCCGTGTTGAAATTCACAAGTAAATATATTTTTTTAAATGAGGGCGAAAAATATACGATTCGAACGCCAATCACTCAAATCATATTTCAGTTACTGACATGAGCACTTGAGTGGTTAAATACGTTATGAAACTGACATTTTTATAATCAGCGATTTTTGATCTAGATTCTAGATGAATACATGCTTTTTAAACCATAGTATTTTTCACTCGAGTTCCGTATTTATTTGTTTGAAATAGTCAAGAATAAATATTATAAATTCATTTTGATTAAAGTATAATACCAACGACTTATTTTACAACGGGCAAACGATCACACGAATTATATTCTTGAACCGCAACACATCATAATAAATATTTTTATCTGCATATCATAGTTAATGTTCTTTAGAAAACAATCTAAGGTATTTTGGAAGATGTAAATATATGTGTATAGGCACTAAGCTGTTATGTCAGGAATTGCTGAAGTAGTACCTACCATAATAGTGCTTACGTAATAAGAGTTATTACAATTGAGATTAGTTCTAACGAGCTGAGTTAAAGGGATTACAAAAAAATGTTTGGAAATCAATTCCTTCCAACGAAAAAAATACTTTCGGGTGTGACATTATATATTAAATGAAAAAATATACTGTGTAATACACCACTTTTATTGAATTAATATTAGAGCCAAGCAGGTTTCGCTTATCTCAAGCTTCATCAGTATTTATTATATTAACTAATCATAATTACATAATTAATCCTTCTGGATGGAAGGAAAGCGACTCTTCCCATTACCTCGATAGATGTAAACTTGAGTGACAATCGACCAACGTGAGAAATGGCCATCTCACGCATGACACACTGAGATTCTCACTGCTTCGTAAACTCTGATCCGCCATCAACAGGATAAGGTCGTCCCAGAGCCGCTGTGCCCACATGGTGCATCGGTGGGGCCTTAAAGAATGCGGTGCGGTGGATACCATTGAATATGTGGTTAAAAAATGCCCGCTGTATTCATTCCCCAGCGGGATTGATGAAGTCCACAGGGCAATACCTGAGGCCCTAGACTGGCTCACTGACCCAGATGTTCCCCTTGGTGACCCCCCACCATATGAAAGAAGAAGAATTACACACAAACATATACAAATACCAAAATAATATAGACATATACAAATAATAAAATAATACAATGAGAGAATGAGATACTATAGGAGGGGTAGATAAGGGGAAGAAGAAAAATTTTCAGCGGGGGTTGACGGAATATTTTTTTTAAAAAACTAATAGGCAAATTTATTTGATTTTTTAACTATCCTGGTGTTATTTACTGACGAACTTATTAATTTCGATGGTTTTAAGCAATAATTATCAGCCTGAAATATCTACATAAATTGAAAAGATCTTCCGAGAAAAAATACATATCGCCGACGGACATTGAACTCGCAGATTGCCAGTCAGGTGCTCTACCAATTTGTGCAGAATAACAATTATTGTTTAAAAAATAATAAATGGTTTAAGCTAATTTTGCTAATTTATTAAAAATCTAGTGAAATTATTCGTATTTCTTTTAAAAATGGGACGTTAACGAATGAATTTACAGATTTCTTAACAAATTATCAGTAAAACACGAATATGTAATAGGGTGTCAGAACACGCGTTCATAAAACTTCTAATATTGTCGCATGTCAACATTATGTTTATCAGGAAAAACGCAGCCCGTATTTCCTATATATTCTGAATTTACTAACATTTAATTATGAAATGGCTTGCAATCACGTTTTTAACCAGATTTTAATAAATCAGCCGAACTCATTTTTCTGAGTGTAACATTTACTTCTAGAATTTTTTTCTAAGGAGTAATAAATTTCCATTGAATGGTTCGCTGATTGTGAAAATGCACTCCTACGAGTATTTAAACATCGTAAATGTTTTTTTAACTCTTATATCAAAGATGCGCGCCGTTTTTTCAAATATAAAAAGTGGAGCAATCAAAGCAATAATTTGTCCCCCACTATTCTAGTTGTATCGCTTTCTGTCAACAATAAGGTATATTCTTATTTTAAATTTGCATCTCTTTCTCTCATTATATTTTTTTCAACCATCGAATTTTCAACCACTTGTCAAAAATTCATTTAAAAATATTTACTATGATTTTTTTATATTATTCCGTGGGACAAAGCTCAGTTTTAATGTCCAATCAGATTCAAGCGCGTTTAATACATAATTGGTTAAATTCCACCAAACACAGGTTTGATGTGAAAATTGTCGATAAATTTTCAAAAACAATACACAATACATCAAACAGCATTCGGTTAAACCACAATGAGGTAAAACACAAATAATATTATTTATTCGATGCATTTTAAAACAATTGCTAAACAAACAATTAAAACGATAACGCAAATTTAAATTCACAAATGAATTTTTTAGGCCCTTCGTACACAGAGACTGTGATGCAACTACAAGTCGCCTACTGATATAAAAAAAATTAAGTTTATTTCCGTACACGGCGCTACTCGAATTATACTGAACTTGATCATTTTTTCACTTGCAGCCGTCGCATTAATACGATATCATATGACTGAAGGCATGAAGACAGTATTGTTCTTCACTATCTTTATCATATAAACATAAAAAACGATCCCAAAGATGATTTTCGGTTCACCCATGCAACTAAATGAATGTTAATTGTAGGTCGTTCGTCGCCGTCGAGGAACTACTTGAAAATTACTTGGTTTCAAACTTCAATCCACACCTTCTCTGCTAAATCCTTTCTAAAGTATTCCAGTAAATTAAAGTTAGGTAAACATAAATATTTTCCCACCTTCAGAATAAATTTAACATTCAAATTATGCTCGAATACAATTTCTGTCAAACGAATAGTTGATGTGAATGCAACTAGCGTAACATGTTTGGGTCCCACCCAGGCGTAGTGTGTGCAATTCCTCGGCTGGCTAAGTTCTCCATCACAAAACAAGCAACATTATCCGTTTTGTGTGGTAGTAGTAGGAGATTTTCAAATATTGTCAGGTTATCCGTAACCCGGGAATGTTTGTCTTTCTTAAAAATAAATAATAAATGCTACAAGCACTATCAGTAGAGTGCAACTGACATCAAACCCGTTGTCGACGCGTCGCGTTCCATACGTACACTAGCAAAATAGTATGTTGGATTCTAACGAGCGACGCATATGCTACGCGCACAAAACTCTTGTCGCTTCTGAGTATCTCCGTGTGCGAATCGCCTTACCTTCCAGAATAGGTATAAATACGTAGCGTAATTTCAACAAACCCTTATAATTATAACAATGTAATATACCGAATTATTCAACCATGTTCATTGGATCAATTTAATAAAATATTTGTTTAGACAAACAAAATATATTTGATTCATAACGTTCATCTGTTTATTAATATGTTTGTACGTTGTGTTTCCGTTTCCAGATGGTGGCCGTTTGAATGACTCAATTCAATGATTCTTTTTTCAAATGTGAAATAGTGGTGTTTTTTTGGACTTTCTTACCTACCTGAAGAAAGTTTGAAAAAATCGTCTTTGAAATCGTGACATTTATTTGTATAAATTGCCTCATTTTTGTTGTTTGTTTTTGGGGTGTTCTGCCGTGTTACCGCTTTCAATCGGTTTTCTAATTCTAGAATTCGCCACAAGATGTCGCCACTTCCGTTGGCATTTTGCACTTGGACGGGCCCCAGGCTAACGTAAATAGTGTGCTTTCACTTAAATTGCAGTTCCCTTGTACTGTAATACCTACATGCTCGTAGTGGATTGAAGCTGGCGGCACGGTATCGCTTCCAAGTAAATAAGCACAATAAACAACCAACAATTATGTTGGTTGTCAACCAAATAATGTTTTATTTTTACCAATCAAAACTGAGTAAGGTAAGTTTTTCTCACATCTTCGGATCTGCCCTGATGATGGACACTGCAACGATGTCCGAAACGTCGGCTAAAGAAGGAGTTAGCGCAACACGGCATAACACCCCAAAAACAAACAACAAAAATGCTTTTGGCCGTGAAAATCTAAAAACTTACCAAATTGCCTCGTTACTTGAATAAACATGTACTTTTCTCTACTTTCTATAAATATAATATGGATTTTTTATTTATATAGACCTAAACATCTCTAAATAATGGTGAAGACCCTATCAAAATCTCTTGCGTAGTTTAGAAAATTAAAGCGCACATACAGACAGACGCAGAAAGCGACTTTGTTTCATACTATTTAGAGAAGATAAAATAAGAAACATATTTTTCTAGACGCGTTACCTACGAACTGTTCAGAAAACTACTAGTTGCAAATATATTCAAATTAACATACATAACAGGTAAAGAAATAGACAGTACTACCCAATCTTTGTCTTCCTTGTCGTCCCTTCCCATCTTCTTTCAGCCTCACAAAATATCCCAATCGGGAATGCCATAGTCCTACCGGCTCCCGAAAATTACTGTTACGCGGTATAAACATAAAATAATGTTAATCTACCTTTCAAAAGCTTCAAGGTTAAGTCAGAAGGTCGGAGTATTTCCGCATTGAAATAAAATTCAAATAATGGTATATTTCTGAACGTATCCAAAAAATTAAAACTTTTTTTGAAAGTTAATGAAATACGCTTTTAAAATTATTTATTTGAAAAAAAACGTATATTTTTTTAAACATAAAAATTTTAAATGCAAACAAAACAAAAACTAAATAGCTAACTTTACGTTTTTTGAAACTAAAATTACTGATAAAGAAAAAAATATGTAAGCACACTTATTTTATTAGACAAATGTATTACAAATGTTAAATAAGAAATATAAAATATAAACGTTTCATTTAAGAAATAATTAATAAAAAAATATAATTCTACTGTGGTCAACTTCTATATTTGAATATAAAGCACCACGCTTTTTTTGTTTTCTTTTTCCAACATCGTTTGGATCATATTTCTCAAAAAAAAAATTAAGAAAATAATATACCAGTATATGTTGTAAGATATATTTACCATAACCAAACCCGACTAAATATACTAAATTAGTAAATAACGTCTTTTAATCTGAAATATTTGTTGAAGGATTTCCTAAAATGCGAAGAAACATATTTTTTATAAAATGCATTTCGTATTTTGATGGGACTTGAAGAGTATTTTTTCCAAAATATTCCTGGCATGACACACTTCCCAAGAACCCGTCCCACAAGGGAAGAATATTTCATAAATTTCCTGACAGCGGCATACGCGAGATCTGTAACACGGAACTATTTATCCGTAGGTATGACAATGGCGGAAAAATCACAGAGGATGAGATAAATATCTCATCCTTAAACACACCTCTCCCTTAGGTCGCTCCAAGTGGTTCACTACGTTTGGTGACTTAGCATCGGTGCCTGGTTTAAATGGTTGAGGGAGACCTTTTGACACCTCCAGCAGGATTCTCTCCGAACATCGCCTTGCACAGCAGTGGACGGGATGGATTCACACGTCCATCATTTCTGGACACACTGACCCACAGAATGACAACACCTTGTGTCTTTTCCTTCCCCGCACTTTCTTACCTTCCTTTCCCAAAAAGATCTACTGAACAACATCCTCAAAGATGACATAGGCCCTGAAGGGAATTATTTACCTCAGGGCTTCATATGTGGAGTTTAAAAACAAACATTTTAATTCAAATTAATTTGCATTTATCTCTCCCTCTGATACCTTATCACCGTTTTATCGCTATATCTTTATGTCTATTTTTTGTAATATAGCTTCAAGTAAACCCTGAAAAAGGTAGCATTGCTTATAAAACATGTCGTTTCAAATTATGAAGTGTTAAAAATAAATTTATATCCTGTAAACTATAACGGATATATCAAAAAAGATATTCCAACGTAGTTCTCACCGGCAGAACAATATTCAACCTATATCTTTCATTGCCTGTGCTGAATCCCATCTGGTTAAACACTCCTTGCCCCATGGCTACCGGTACATGGTATCGTGTAGTGTGCGGAATGCACGGATAACGTTGCAAAACTTTTACTTCAGTACGTTTCACAAGAAACAAGCCCTAACTACCGGCGAATTCGAACGTATAGTCGCCTTCGTGTACGTGACTTTCAGGTCACCGCATCGATACATGTTTTATCAAATGGTAGATGGAATAATTTCTCCGGATTTTTTGATATTTTCGTTTATAACTAAGTTAAAATTATTTAAATTTTTTTTACGCTTGTTACTGGTAGGTACCAATCTGAATATGGCCGCAATAGGCTCAAATCTATGTAAAAAATAGAAGAAGTGAAAAAAATTGTATGCCACTACGAATTATCAGTATCAAAAATGGAAATATTATTTTTATTGTGTAATGTAGCCTGTAGAGTTAGTCGTTAGAGTGCGAACATTTAAGTTATTGGTATTTTGTTTATGTAGTTTTAAAACATCTCCATAAGTGGCTTTAGTAACCCCACATGACAGAGACAACATGTCGGCCATACCCGAATGCTTACGAGTACAGCCGATGCTAGCCAATATTCAGGCGAGCATTTCAGTGCGAGTTCACTCAAGCAATATAATAACTCCTCTAAAATGGACGTTAGTCCAGTTAGATATTCTTTGAAAATAAATCACGATACTAAACTTATGCGTAATCTCAGATGAACCGAAGTGATCTCCCCACCATCTCAAATGTATTGCTAATTGGAAGAGAATTACCATTATACTACATAGTCAAAATATGATATTTATTGTATTTGGTTGTGAAGCTGATGAGTAAAAGAAGAAAGTGTAGAATTGGTCGGAGAGTATTTGATTAATCAGATAATAATGCACTGCATAAATAGTGACTTATATATTATATATATATATATATTCTCACGGATTTACGGAAGTTTTTTAAATATTTTTAATTTCTTATTTTCGAAGTTTATGTGATTTTAAACGTATAGCGTTTTAGAAACAAGTCAAAATTTTCTTTCAGACACTTTTATTTGAAATAAATATTGATACTTCTAAATAATACAATTTCAATACCAAACATAAAAAACAAAAAAAAAGAAAACATTTTGATAAGAAATATAATTTTGGATAAAATCAGTGTTCAGAAAAACACATTCTTTTTATGTAGAGAATTAGTTAGAAAACCGTCCGTTCACTTTTTATGCCGTTTATACAATAACAAAAATATAACTGTCAGAGAAAAAATCCCACCAATTTGTAATCATCCACTTTGACGATTTAGATTTAATCCACTGAAATAAGTATACATAAATATTTGAGACAAGCTTTTGTAAATTGTCTTATAAAGTGTTTATATATTTAATACAATTTGTTTACATATAATATAAATACTTTCCAAGAATAGCTACTTATGTTCAAATAATTGATTTTTTTCTCTCTCATGTTCTAAAACAACATTTAAAAGAAATACGCAATTTTTCCTAAGAACGTTGAAGAACGATACAGTAGCATCTATGTTATTTATTTTTATTTTTATTTTGGCACAATATTTTACATTTCTTATTATAATTTAGTAATGTTGGCCTCACTGGGTGGCATACCAGTGCTGAGGCCTCCATTTTATGACACAAAATATATTCATAATACATTTATAGAAAAATATATAATTTTCATGAAGAAAAAAAAACATAAGATTAAGATAAATTTAAAATAAGAATATAGATTTAAAATTAAAGTAAAAGAAAATTTAAATTAAATAAAATTTAAATAAAGTAAAAAATCTACATATATTTATATTATATGTTGTGTTTTTGTGAGTGATGTGTGTTTTAAATTGGTTTTGTGTGTTACGTGTGGGTTTTATTATTTTATGTTATGAAATTTTGGTAATATTGTCTTTTTTGTTCTATTAATCAATTTTGTTTCTGAATTTATTTTTGTTTTCCTCAATTTTATTTTCAAGTGTTAGACTGTTGAAAGCTTTTGTAGCATGGTATTGATAGTGAATTTGTCCAAAGCTTGTATTTACCGTCGGAGTTTTTTATTTTTTATTTGTACGCTTGTCTTACTGGTCTGTTAGTGATATTTTGTGTATATTGAAATTTGTTTTTTTGGTAAAAAATGTAGTTTAGTAGTCATCATCTGGCGTAAATCTAGTACGTCACAACTGTTGAATATTTGGTCTGTATCAGTCAGTCTATGTTTTTTAGTATTACCTTTAAGATCGTTTTCTGTGCTATTTCTAATGAATTTCTAATGAAATGAATAGCCGAGATTGTTGTTCCTCCCCAAGCAATAATTCCTTATTCTATAATTGATTGACAAAGTGCAAAATATATCCTTTTCAATTGTTTGATTATAGTATTATTAGTTTTAATTATTATTTTTAAATGACTGTTCTTTACGAAATAAAAATCAAGAACTGATTTATAATTTTGTTTTCAATCGAATACGTTTTTGTAAGCTAGGAGTATTTTCTCTTCGACAAAAAGTTGCACGTATTTGAAATCTTCGCCAAAATTTACATCTGTTATTTTTTACTTTTTTGCAAAAAATTTTAATTAATTTTCTGTACATGAGAGCGGAATGATTTCCCAACTCCAAAATTTCACCCCTCTGATAACATCGATTTCTTAAAAGACTCCTCTTTCCCTTATAAATCCCCTCAGCACAGCACCCACAAAATATGACTTGGGCGGACTCTTGTCCAGAGGTTTTCTATAATAATTTTAAACACAAAATGTATTTATCAATTATGAAAAAATTGCATTCTTGGTTAGGTTTAGAAATCAGAAACGTTCGAGAAAGACATGTTACTACCAAGACAATCAAACGGCCATGAGTCAGAAGTACAGATTCATTTACATACAATGTATGAATGTAAATGAAGCAAGTAATTCTAATAATGTATTTGTAAAACATCGAAATTCGTGAACTATCTTTTTTATGTAAATTTAATTAATGTAATGAACTTTTCAAACTGAAATAAATTATGTTTTCATTTTTTACAAAAATCGCAAATGTTTTTTTTAAACTTAACTTCATCTTAAAATCGTCTGATCCCGTTTTTTATTGCGCAAATAAAGAACCGTACGTCAGGGCTTAGGAAAAATAAAACGCCTCCGAACACAAGCGCCTTTCTGGAAGTCGAGCATTTATCATTTTTCATCTTCAACTTTCTGAATTTCACTACACAAGGGTGAGACGTGTGGAGAAATAGCACCCCGTTGAAAAATTATTGTCTTCATTCTACCCTTAAAGTGAGGGGTGTAGGACTTTATTTATTGTATACCAATTCCGCTTTTGCTGGATGTTAACTTAATATTTCAACGAGATACAAAAAATTTCAGCCGAAAGCATTTTTTCTTGTACCAATTACTTTTTATTGATTGTAACATTTTAGTCAACGTTTTATATGTTATAAATCAAATATTTTAAGGATTGTGTAAACATCAAGGCATTTGAGACACGACGAATTTAAGAAATTTTTTCAAATTTTGAAATTTCCTTTTTTTTTTGCATTTGACTGATGAGAGACTGCCTGTTAAAAAATAAAAGCTATTTATAAAAGCTACTAACTCGTTTGTATGAAGTGAAATTTTTAAATATCAATATAGCATAAATAGAGTTATTGAGCTAGAAAATTTAATCCGAAAAATAAATACAATTTCAGTCTTACTTATAAAGATTCTCTAATTCGCCACTGCAGCGCTAGTATAGCTATCCACTAAAGAGAACCGTATACTGCTGGGATTAAAATATTTACTCATAATAATATCCATGCAAGATTTTTTAGACTAGCACCACTTTGTTCCAATCCTCAAAAACACGGTAATTTTTTATTTCGCGTTTAGTTGCTAACTTCACGTTTCTTTACATGACACTCGATGTCATTGATCCGGTCTGTTTTGAATTGCTTCGAAATTTGTCCAATTTGATTATGCGATCCGTATTTGGATCTAATAAAATATTCCTCTGATAATGCTGGCAAAGGGTATTTCTGCTTTTTTATATTTTCTTTGCGCAACCGATCGATATTAGTCCAATCAACCAGTTTGTTAACAAAGTCGGAGATCTCGGTAGGTACGATAATAATACGTCCCTAATGCCAGGGTTGGGCGGTTTAAAAAATCTGTTGGCCACTACTACACTACGATATTACGGCCGGTGTACGCAGTACGGTTGCGCGTGATTATGGGTAAAGTTTTCTACTAACCTATTCTTATCTATTATGAGTAACACGGTTAGTGTTTGTTTTACCCACGCAATTCCTACATAGTATAACATTCAGAGTTTCTACAAAACATTTTATTTATAATATAGATGAAAATAATTCATTTAATTTTTAATGAAACAGCTTTTTTATCTTTTGAAGGTAATGTCCATATAGTGAGATCGATACATATGACGTAAACTGATTGAGTCCCAATGTTAGAGTGGTTAAAGATGTTGTCCCGATAAGACACAGATCCTGGGTTCGATTCCATGTTGAATCCGTTATATATATTTATTTTATGTGCCTTGTTTTGTTTCGTGTTTCGTTTAGATTTTTTAGTATTATCTTCTTATTACATTGATAAGGAGTATTTTTTTAATATATTCGTATTATTAGTTCGTTATTATTAGTAATTTCGTCAGGTCAGGATACGAAGTTAAGGTACTGAAAATGAAGACATAATAACAAAGGAATCATTTAAGGTTAATTAGTTGTTCATTATTTACATAGTTCATTGTTGAGTGGTGATTTAAAATTGATTTATTTATATGTCCTGATTTGTTAGGTATTTTATTGCAAAATTTAGGCGCAAAGTTTATGAAATTTATTGGTCAAATTGTTGTTATTGTTTTGAGCTTTCGAATGAATTTCGTGGAGTTATGTCACATTTCAAATATATAATTAATTATTCTATAGAAAAAAATATTAGGTTGGTATATTATAATATGTACCTTGGTGCTTTAAGTACTAAATATATTTTTGGGGATCAGGTAGCGGAGACACAATGAAAGAGGTTGTCGAAGGGTACAGTGTTTTTATTGAGTCAGGATGCAACATGGGAGATGACTTCGGGACCGATGGCGATGACACCGGATGCAGGAGGTAAAGGCGGTAGTTGGCGACGGCGCGTTGGGACCAGACTCGTAGATTTGTCAAGAATTGGTGAAGACCATGGGTCTTCCGGGTGCTCCAGTGCTGAACAAGGTAGCCGAAGATACGAAGGCGAGGCTGGCCAGGGATGCTGAAGCTAGGGCGCTGTGATGATCCCGTAGGAGTCCATGGATGAACCATGCAGAGCCGGGTGTAGATGGTCCTGTGCGCAGCGGAGGTGCGCAGGTTGGTCACTCGCGAAACTGGTAAATTGTTGGCTGACTAATGACTGACTGACTAATGATAACCAAGCTGATGGCGGCAGTAGCTTCACGAGACGCTGGTAAACTGCCAGCTACTTGCTGAATCTCGATGTTTGATGGCGCTGAAATTATGCCTAGAACCTTCTGGCGGATGCGCGTAATGTACTTAGTCAAACTCGCATTTTTATTGACGTGGGTAGTTTGTTCGGCGGCAAGTAGATGCTCGTAAGCAGTAGGTAGCTGGTACATATTTACATAACGCAATTAATTATGCTTCGCAAAATGTCTCGTACGATCGTGGCCCATTCATTAAATACTGGCAGACGTTCTGGAAAATTCTAGGAGCGTCGATTGCTACACATTTGTACAAAAAAATCTAGTAAAAGAATATTATAAAGTAGGTATTTTTATGGATTTTGTGTTTGGGGGGCGGTGACTGGAACATTACAGTAAGACTTAAACGGTTGCACTAGATATTTCCAAGCCTTTTGATCTGGTTCGGTACAGAAGACTTCAACAAACTGCCTTCTTATGGACTTCCTGCAGCCTTGTGTACGTGGATCGTCGACTTTTTGAGGTAAAGGTCGATTCAGACCATTGCCAATGGTATCACCTCTTCCTTACACTTAATAAGTGTTGACGTCCCACTGGGATCGGTTTTGTCTCCGACTTTGTTTTTATTGAGCTCTTGTCTTGTGCACCAATTCATTGTTACGCGGATGACAGTAAAGTCCATGATAGCTTTTTGTTTGACAAGCCCCCAAAGGATACACAAACTGCAACAGCTCGGAAGGTTTTGAAGCAGAGAATGTACGGTTACCTCGAGAATCTTTCCTCTTGTTGTAAAAATAACCTAGGCCCTGAGGAAAATGATTTTCCTCAAGGCCTCCTGTGTGGAGTAAATGTTACATAAAAGTTAGAATTTTTGACAATGGCAGTTAAATTCAAAGCAAATCCTAGTTCCAGAGTTCATTAAAACAGAGTTACAAACAGACTCACGACCGAAATGAGTAATTTAACTTATTTCTCTCTTTTGAGCATCTTTATACTATCAAGGATGATGGAGGTGAAAACCCCTGGAAATAAAGCTAAGCGCGTTCTAGAGCGGGCACGCTCTTCAACGGGTAACCCGACACACTCCACCAAGGTGAATATTACAAGGATTCCCAAATTAGGTTGGAGAGGTCTAAGTGGCGGTGAAGGACTCATTGAATGGTCTCCTGTCTCCAAACGGAACTCTAGACCGCCATTGTATATTGAAAATAGTAAATTGGGTCGGTGTATTATTAACGCCATTATTCTATTATATTCTATATATTCTACTCCATAAGTTACCCATATGGTGACATACTCGTAGAAATGCTCTGAAAGAGTACGCGAGTCCCCTCAGGAAATTTTTCGTAGCGCTGCAGTATCAAAGGGGCCAAAAAATTTGCCTCAGTTCACGTATCTTAAATATGATCTGTTATTATTTTGAACGACTCGTTCTTGAGTCCAACAGCTTGTCTATGGAACGATTTGCCAGCTTCTGTGTTTCCTGTCTCCCACAACATGCACCTTCACCTCCTCAAAAAGATTTCCCACACAGCTTTATCAAAGATGGCATAAGCCCTGAGGGAAATTTTGTTTGGAGTTAAACGGAGTCTTTTGAAATGTCAAAAAAGGTAATGAATGGTCGTTTGATGACAATGTTACATATGAATTTTCGCGAAACATCTGGACCTTGTAATTATCATGGCAGTACAGCTAGATCCGATCTTTTACCATAAAAATACCCATTTCGGTTTTCAGTGTAGAACTGCAGAATTGAGATTCCATAAACTCAAATTTGCTTTGAAAATAAGTGTCATATTTAAAATTGGAACTGATTGTTCTGCGTAAGTATAATTTAATAAATTTTATTTTTTATTTAATAATTAATCAATTTACAGAGTATAATCATTTATGTTAAAATAATTCATAAACTACCTTTTATTTTTTTTTAATGTTTGTGTTCTATGGAAGCTCGCGCTTGTGTTTAAAAGAGTGGTGAGCATCAAGATGAAGAATATGTAGTGTTTGTAATTATGATTTAAGGAAATATGAATATTAAAAAAATATGTAAATTAAGAAGATAATTTCATCATTTTGGTATTTTTACATTTAACTTCTTTTTCTCGCTCTTAGTAGGTGTTTATCGTTTTCGATTGTTCTGATATTTTCGGATAGGGTGTTAAGTATTTTTTCCCTATATATATGTAATGATGTTGAGCGAAAGTGGTGTTACATTTTTGTGTTGGAAATATATGTTTTTGACGAGTACGACTTTAAGTTAAATTTATTTTACAGTTAAATTTTATTAGTTATTTGAATTGAAGATGGGAAGGCTGATAGAGATAATGAAAGCACGGTTAATGCATATAATGCGCTGAACGCGGTTGGCTATAACAAAAAACTGTATAAAAAGCGAAGCTAACAGTCCGCAATGGAGTGTTGGTACCTACCCTGATAAATGGCAGTGAGGCATGGAACTGGCAGATGAAGGATAAAAGTAGACTGAATGCTGTTGAAATTAGATCCCTGAGGCGTATGTGTGGTAAAACCATGTATGATCGTGGAGATCCACAAAGAGTGCAAAGATGATGGAAGCGTAATGAGTAAGATTAAGAAGGGATGATTAGATGGTTTGGGCATGAAGAGCTAATGAGCAAAGAAAGGAGTGTAATGATAATATATGATGCGAGTGCGAATAGTAGCAGAAGTCGGGGATGGCCGAGAAAGAGATGACACGATCAAGTCAATCAGATACTCAAGTCGGGCCATGTCAAGAGATAGAATAATACAAGAGTATGTGGATGTGAGGCGTGTATGTGGTAAAACCATGTAAGATCGTGTGAAAAATGTGGAGATACGAAAATAATCCAGGAATAAGTAAGATTAAGAAAAGGATGCTCAGATGGTTGGCAAGTAGATCGAATGGACGTAGAAAAGATTTTAAGGAGAATATGACACTAATGTGAATGGTAGAAGAAATCAGGGACGCCGGAGTAAGTCGTGACACGAACAAGTGAATTAGATTCTTGAGTCAGGCCATGTCAAGAGTCAAATAAAAGAAGAGTGTTTTTAGGCGATGTATGAATGTGAATGAGGCAAGGAGTGCCAAGACTGATTTTTTGGCGGTCTGACCTCTCTCGCTTATCTCCCCATCGTTAATTAATTAATATTTTAAGGGCGGTTATGCAAAAGTTAATGAAATCCCGGATTACATGTCACTCAGGCACTTGTTTTAATTTTCGCTGTATGATGTGTAAGACTAAGAGAGGTCTCACTACCCGAAAACCGGTCTCGCGCGATTCAGGCTATTTGTTATCCACGGATTAGGGTTGAAACACCCCCAGTCCTTTGTCCAGCCGCGCTTCTGTTTGTTGGCGCGCGCGGTCAGGGAAAACCGTCTGAGGGTGAAGAACCCAATTAATGCAGACAATAAAAAGAAGACCCGCAGTTAAGGCGGCTGGCCCATTTACGAGCCGAATAAACGACCGGGAAACAATTTAAAGTACTAGCTACGTATACCTGAACGAAATTGAAAATAAGTAATACTAAGCGTTAAACACACATTGTAATACACCACTTTTATTGAACGAAATTGAAAATAATAATTATTAAGTGAAAAACACACATTGTAATACACCACTTTTATTGAAGCAATAAATGACAGGCAACCAGGTTTCGCTTATCTCAAGCTTATCATCAGAGATTTTATTAACTTATCATAATTACATACGGACACATTTACATAAGAAAATTATTCAATTAGAGAAAGCGACAAATGGAAAATAAGACAACTTATTGGTGACAGAAAGAGATACAAACACAAAAGAGAGAAAAAATTATTATATGAGGGGTAGGTAACGGGAGGAAAGCATAGTTTCAGCAGAGGTTGACGGAACAAATTATGTAACGAACTATGAGTACAATTTATTTGATTATTAATTTTGTTGAGAATAATAATTTTTTTGTAACTTTTTGAACTTAACCACGCATTCATCAAAATTTAATTTTTTTATCGTCTTTCATATTTTTTATTCATGTAAAGAAGAGTGTCTGTCAAGGGCGGACTGCGTGGATTTTTCTATTTATGCGAAGAAAAGTGTCTGTGAAGGGCGGGCTGCGTGGATTATTCTATTCATATGGAGAAGAGTGTCTGTGAAGGGCCGGCTGCGTGGATTTGATTTTTATAAACATTTTCTTTATATTCCCAGATGGATGAAATTATGCGCATTTGAACTTCAAAACGAGAGAAAGTTCACTATCTTTCTTAGATTTTTTAACTCTGCGCGAAGTCCGAGCAACGCCGAGAACATCAGAATCCAGATCAAATATGGCTATATGTTTATTTATCTAAGAAATTATGATAGGTACCACTGGAATCACTGACCTTTTCAATCTATCTATATATTCATCTATATATATATATATATTTAGATCCTAAATCTATTTGTACAGAGAAAAATGTCTGTGGAAGGCTGGCGGCGCGGATTTATTTTTTTATGCAAATCTATAGTTTTATTGAGAGATTGATGAAATTGACCTTCAAAACGGGAAGCGGGTCAATATCTATAGAGGATATTAAAAAACCACTCCCATGCCCTTTTCCCAACCCTTAAAACAAAATTTTGATACTTCTTGATGAAATTTCACACACTTAATGTTCAAAACAAGATCAAAATAATCGCCGTAATAATTCAGCTAGTATATTGTCTTTGTACCAAAACATATTAGCAGTAGCACCATTCTGTTCGTATCCGATGATGGATATATTTATGAAATAAATGACAACACACTGTCCTTTTCTAAACAAATATACTCTCTTCTATCAAGCCTTATCTAAAATTGCCTCCCCTCCATTCAACATCTCATCTCTTCTAAGTAAAAATTCACCTTCATTTTTCCGTATGATTTTTAAATTTGCCAATGTAAACAAAATTAACATATAAGTTCACCTTCTCTCTATCAATAATTTTAAATGATGGCCCAAAACATCCTTGAAGGGTAAAAGCCAGAAAAATTACAACACTACAAAATAAAGCAGTTAGAAATTAAAATGAAGAAATACGGCGCTATATAAATTAGCCAAATACCATATCATTATCATCAATAATTAAACAAATTGTTTATTTCAATAATTTATTTTTAATGCACAAAATAATTAATGCCCAATTAATTAATCAATTGAATTTCTAAAAAAAACCTGGAACAAAAACATACATTTGATACGAGGCAAAGAAATAAAAATTCCCATTAGAAAAAAAAAACAGAGTTAAAAGTTGTTGTGTGGAGCATTGAAGCTATTTGGCGAATTACCAGAGAAAATTAAATTAGAAGAAAATATAAACATATTTAAGTTTAAATCTTGAAAATATGTGATTAATTTATATATTTATATGTGTAAGGATTGTATCAGGACACAGGTAACTATGTAAAAATATATAATGCAATATTATCCATGCTTCGAGAAATTGCCCATTTGGTTTTAATTCTTTTTTAACGTAAGTAGTAAGTAGCTATTAAAAAAAAGAAGATTAAATTAATTAAATGACTAACTTGCTCGAGGCAAATTTAAAAATTTTGCTTTTAAACTTGAAACTTTCCGTTTTAAATACAGTGTACTCTAATGGTTTTGTATTTTTAAAAGATTGTTCGTCATTTAGCTGACGTATTAGCCGCGTGATTAATGATTTCGCCATTGGCGTGCATTAATCCCGTATACCTCAGTACCGCACGCCACTGATTTATTAACAAACTTGATTTATTTTCAAAGTGATTTGTGCAGCTAAAGATGAACTACTTACTTTCAAATGAGATGGATTTACTTACAAGCTTAGTATGTGGCTTCGAATATTTAACAAATCACTTAAAAAACTTAGTCTCCATGTGATTTTTACATTTCGGGTTATGATAAGCAATACTCACTATTATTTAAGGCGATGCACTAAGTCGTGTAAAATTTTAAATTGAGCCGCTATCAATAACAACCCTTACGTAGATGGCGATAAGGTTTAAATTCCCGCTTAACACCATCCGCCTGTTTTGATTTATGCAAGAAAAAAACATGGCCAAAAACCCTTTTATTTTATTTTATGGATGTTCAGAAATAAATATTTAATTTTTTTATTTATATTTTATAAATAACTTAATTTGCCACATTTTACAATAAAATAATAACCGAAAATGGGTTCGTAAGTAGGAGATTTTGAACTTTAAAGCAGTTTTCATAGGCCTATACATTATTTTTTTCTGGGCTTATAAAAAGATTCTCGATTATTTAAAAGGTCAAGATGTATTCTACTCGCAGTATTTAATTAAAGCATCTAAAAAAATTCTAGGCGACCAAATTATCAAAACAAAAACACATGATTTTGCTTTAATACGTATGGCATCGCCTTAAACTCTTATAAAAATAACTGAATACTCCAATGCCTAACATAAATATTAAACCAGGACAAAAATCCAAACATTATCTTGGTTATTCCCAATTTAATAAGTACATCAGTAACCAACATGTTAAAGTAACTAAATTGGCAAAGAGTGATACAGATCTATATAGATTCCTTGAATGCGATGATATTTGTACATAAAATATTACACAAATTATTACGAAATACATTTTAAACAAATTTACACACACCAAGAACATTCACAGACATAAAAGGACAAAGCCAATACACAAAATAATTTACCATACAAGGAATGCAACGTTATAATGCGCTGTCGGAGACTACAAAGTATGCACCAATCGACAGATTCAAGCTGGATTGTAGGAGCTATATTCCAAAGAAAATGTATGAATGTAAGTTATAATAAATTAGACATTTGTAAACTTGGATGTACAAATGGCTAAAATAAAATAAATTATTAATGGCAATGGCACGTATGGCAATAAGATATCGATAAAGAAAATTTATTATGTTTACTTAATCGTGTCTTCTAGTAGTAAAAAAAACCTAATTTATTAAGGTATTAATGATTGCTTATAAACAAACGATACAATTAAAAGTATTTTTAAATTTGGTTTTATATTTTTACTAATTACCTAGAAAATGAAAATTAAATGAAAAATCATGGGATTAATTATTATTATGGAAGGAGCTAGAGAAGTCGCCACTCCGAGCACCATCTCACCTCACCGCAGTGATCTCCCAACTCCTGAAAAAAATGGAAAGAGTTAACTGTGTGAATGACGAATAGTAACTGAAAGAAATCAGATTGTAAAATAGCATAGTTGCTTCATTATTACGATAGTGTGAGATCAAAATACAGCAGAACTTGAAGGGAAATAGCATAGTTTGCTCAACCAAAGTTGAATTGACCAAGCCATGCTTATCTTTGGTATTCATGCATTTTCTCCAAAGTTTGTTGCGTCTCCGGGATTTTTCTCAAACTTTCTAATTAAATAAAACTCCAGCTTCAACAAAACGTTTGAAAAAATTAGTAGTTGGAATAATCTGCACAATAATCTACAATACTCTATAGCTAAACGCCATCTATAGGTAACCTAATAGCTAATCTAGTTCCATCTAAGTGTGGGCTCATAAACTAATATCAAGGATATTACAGTAACTCCTTCTTTAGCCGACGTTTCGGACATCGTTGCAGTGTCCATCATTAGGGCAGATCCGGTAGATCCGAAGATGATCTACCGGATCTGCCATCAGGGCAGATCCGGTAGATCATCTTCGGATCTACCGGATCTGCCCTGATGATGGACACTGCAACGATGTCCGAAACGTCGGCTAAAGAAGGAGTTAGCGCAACACGGCATAACACCTCAAAAACAAACAACAAAAATGCTTTTGGCCGTGAAAATCTAAAAACTTACAAGGATATTACAGTTTGTAGATATTTTTATGCACTCCGTTTCTGTTACTTTTATGCTTCAACAGATTACAAGGAGTCGGTTTTTGTTAGGCTGCGTCTAACTATGTATTCCTCGTCTTTTTTTTCTTCCACCATCATGTAGAATCACCTTCCGAAGTTTGTGCACTTTAGCCCCCGGACACCCTGTATAAATGTATATAATTTTATAAAATAGCGCCCTTGAGGTGATTTTTCACGAAAACGGAGCTATGTAAATTAGCCAAATATTATTTTAATTATTATTATCGACGAATTTTTCGAGAAATTCGTTACATTTTGAAAATGGCAATAAAAATCGTTAACTGTAAAAAATAATGTATTATGGGAAGGTACTTTATCGCTTGTCTGAATTTTTCGAACAATCAGTTCCAATTTTCAAAATGATAAATTCAAATCAAATTTCAGTTCATTTAACGCAGGACTAACTAACGCATAGCACAGAAAGACGAAATTTGTTTTGGTGATAAAATAAAAATTTGTAAATTCATGATCACGAGTTATAGGTTTTGGTTAAGAGTTTATTATTTTAAAAGAAGTGGAGATTCTACTATCAGTAAGTGTTTGTCCACAGTGTTTTAACAAGATAGGCGTTTATAATGTACTTACTTTAGATAGTACATGTTGAAACGTTCTAAACGGGTCGCACGTAAAACGAAATTACCTACAGTATGTTTCAGAAGACTTCCATTATCCTTTTTTTAGAAGCTAATGGCTTTTCAAATCATGTTGCGACCTAAAAGCCATTTTTATAATGATCTCGCCAGGATATATAACTAATACCATTAGTACAGGATCTGACGGCGGGTGGTGAACCAGTGGCACGCGTGCCGAATAATATTTACAACCAGAATACGTGCAGGTAACTGAACGTGTAGATAAATATATATATAGTAGTATTTATATCCAGGGCATGGCCAATTACCATTTCTTAGAGACACGTAGAGGTATTGCTATATTTTATATTTTACTAAACGGTTACATATGTAACAATGAGTTTCTGGTGAGCCGCATCAATTTGTTCATGAACTCACCCGTGGTGAACCACGTACTTGCTAAATGGAGTTGATCAAATGTTTTTCATGTCTTACAACGCACTTACATGCTTCTAGTGACAGCTAATACATTGTTTAAACGCTACAAATATAACGATATAGCCCATGTTTTAACGTTATAAAAACTGGAATTAAATGAAATAAATAAATATACAATAAGTTTTTCGAAAATTATGAATTCTAAATTATATAAAATCTAAAAATACCCACAATCCTATGAATGTATCCATTTTTAGCATCACTCTAATTGCGAGACCTATAACGACACCATTTTACATCTCAACAGTTTCACTTTACGAGAAATATTTCATTAACAGGGGATAGAGTTTTTAGTTTTAAACTACAGTTAAAACAACATAAAATGATCGATACCAAAAATAAAAGGCTTAGAAAATCAACCAGTCAAAAAAACTAAGTTTAAAAAAAATATAATATTCCAATTTTAAAATGTATTTTAATCTTTTTTAAATTTTTGATTGGCTCAGGACTGAACGTTCCTACCCAGAAACTGAAATCTGCAACTCTACCAATCTTTCCAAATACCGATCGGGTAGGACCAACATTCACTATCGAAAACAAACCATAGTTCTTTTTACTAAATTAACTCAAGTGGAGGAAAAATTCTAACTTATTTCGGTAATGCATAGATAATAACAAATCATTGCTAGTATTAGATCTCTCTCTAAAACCATGAATTTGTCATACGTCGACACAGACAACATGTTAAAAATATTCAACAAAGTACAGAAAACGCTAACACAATAACGTGCTCTTTACTACAGCGGATTTTCACGACAGCTAAGCTGTTTGCGGGTTCCAATGAGTAAATTTGAACCATGGCGGGGCACGCTACCCGCCAAAGGACCACAGCAGCTGGGAACGGAAGGGACCCGTGTTTGATTACCTACCTATATAATGCATTGGTGTTGGTGAACGGAATGGACAAGGCTCACGCTGTCCCTCAAAAGGTTTAAAAAAGTTTTACGGCTCTCAATCACTAAAAAGGTTTAGCATCCCGATCTGGGGATGTGAAGGTTATATCTATTTTTGGTTCTTTGATATTCTTGGTGAACTACAAAGTAGTAAGGGGGGATGATCGAATATGAAATTTTCAGAAATACGCAAATCCCCGGAGATGCGTCGTGAATTGTTTTTGTAAATAAAATATTCTTCTTTAATTTATTTTCTTGTCGAGGGAAGTACTTAAAACAGGTTAGAATTTTGATTTACGGTTGTTTTGTACTTCTTGACATTGACAGTTTATAGTTCCAAAAAGTACGTTTAGCAATAATTTCACTTTAGGTAATGTGCTTTATTTTTTATTAACATTTTATTGGAAACAAATATTTTGTTTTGCACAGCTTTTTTAGACTATAAAAGCTGTAAATATCGATTTTTATCTCGAATGAGACTCTCTTTATGTATCATGTTTACATCTGTTCTTTCATTAGATACAATTACGTAGTAAATTATTTTGTTGCATTTTCTAAGGTTTAGCCAGCGTTATCAATGTAAGCGCCCGAAATTTTTTTTTTTTACTTATTATATTTATATTTTATTGTTATAGTAATTTTTCGGAAGAAATTATCTAAACGGTAGTAAAAAATTAAAATCTGTTGCGTAGTTTAGGGGAACTAATTGCACAAACAGACAGACACAAAAAACGACTTTATTTTATACTATTTCGAGATTATTTCTGTTATTTCACTAGTAGCATCTCCACGTAGCAACGGCTTAACCTGAACAAAGGATTGATTTATGCATACTGTGAATATTTTTAATTGAAGTTTTAATATCTATGAACATCCATATGGCAATTTTATTAACCATTCAGACGTCTAGCATATTCTGAAAGAATTATACCGACAGTTTTTTCGCTTTGTACTGAAAATGGAATATTTCTGAACGTATCCAAAAATTGATATCTGTTTTTGAAAGGTGATGATATACGCTTTAGTAGAAATATTCACACACCTATTGAAATATTAAAATTTTTAATGCGAACGTAATTTTTTTTAAGGATTACCTTAGTTTTTTATTACAGATATTTTTTTACCTTACTTTTTTGTCGTTTTTATATAAAAATAATTAATACAAACAAATTAATAAAACAAATAAAAAAATGTTTTCAACCTGCGGTTAGAAAATTTTGTTTCTTCAAAGTACACAATTTAATTCTTCTGAGATTTGAATATAAAGCATGGTGTTATTGATTATTTTCGGTGATTCAAAACAATATTGTATTTGTATGCCTTTCTAGAAAGAATTAAGTTTTCACAAGGACAAAACTATTTATTAATGTTCATATTAAGTATGTTAGGGAGGAAACAAATAATTTGAGGTAAATATTAAAGAAAAACTTTTTTCAAGAAATTGTTTTTAAAAAAAAAAATAAGCAGTATATGAACACGAAGATTATAACGAACGTTACGTTTAAACTTAAATAAATTAATTCATTTTTAAGAGAGGTTAATAATACGAACCATCCCGTACACAACGATATTATTATGGCGTAAATACCTACCTACTTCAACACAGTATTTTTTTTAAACCTAGCGCAATTTTTTCCTCAAAAAATGGCCACTTTTTGAACAGCCTCCAATTGTTGACTGTAGAATTAATAGTTGTTTTGTCTCTCATCAATTTTTATGATTGATTCTATGAATTGTTTACATAAACATGTTTAATCTATCGGATTAATGCGCAAAGCATCTCTCGACAGTTCAGACAAAACAAATCAATATTTTTTATTGGGATAATATTCATGATTTATCAGCATATCGGAAAACGATGTAAAACGTTCCCACCATTGGCGGTTCTTAATTTTTCAGTGAGCAAGAGAGAAAAAATTGAAAGACATTATTGATTTTTTTGTAAATGAATATTTATTTTTTTTCAAAATTTTAATTTTTTGTACGAGATTATCAGTTTGGAAGCGCAACATCCCCAAACTCACGGGCCGCTAGTGGAACCTACTTCTATGAAGGTACTGAGCAGAATATTCCCTGAATTGTAAATGATTTGAAAGAAAACATATGTTACCAGTTAAAGTTTTTTTTACAGTCAGGCCATGATATTTATTGTGTTAAATTAAAAATTTGATTGTTGAAAATGTTTGATTATTTTCATTAAAGTTGGGATAGTAATTAAGGTAATGTCGGTTACACGGACACGCTCTCAGCACACAAACTGCGTGACGGAACAGTTCGGTAGAGGCTGGTTGAGGAAGACTTTGACGTCTCTACACGGAAAAAAATGAGAAATGCTAACTTATGAATAACTTCAACTTATTGGTAGTCCGGTTTAAAACGGGATCGCTGGCCTTAAACGAGTGAATTAACAGGTTTCCTGATAAAATTTTAGAAAATTTAGAATATAATATCACGATTTTGGAACACGCATTCGAACACATACGTCACTCCTGGAGACACTGATCCCTAGATTCCTAGCCACCTCTCATACCTTTTTCGTTTCAAGAACTCCCTCTCCTTTCACACAGCATCCCAATAGATTATCAATTTTTTATGTGAAACTGGATAAGATTCCCAACTACCCCCAATCTTCTTTTGTATGGTGGGGGGGGTCAGAGGGGGACATCTAGGTCTGCGAGCCAGTCTAGTGCCTCAGGCGTCGCCATGTGGACCTCATCAATCCCGCCGGGGAATGAGTGGAGCGGGCATTCGTTGACCACATGTACTACTCCCAATGAAACGATGGTGTTTCCAATTGTTGAAGTTTATTGTAAGGCTGAATTTCGTGGGTAGGATAAGGATATGAGAAAGAAGAAGGTGAGAAAACACGGCTAAAGCCACTTCAATTACAACCACTGAATTGTGTTATTACACCAGTGCAATAATGAGAGTATCTTCCACTGGATCGTGCCGCAAAGGTACTATATAAATTAAAATATAACTTATCCCAATCATTGGCGGCTCGTGACTTTTGGGTGTACTAGAATACTACAAAAATTGGAATTATCGATGTTGTTGTATCTGAAAATAATTTTCGAAAATTTGGTATTTTGTATGAAGATCTTCAGGAAATCCGTGCGGCCAAACTGAAATTTCCTGAAAATCTTCATACAAAAAATCGAATTTTCGAAAAAAAAATCGTTTTCAGCTAAAACAACATCAATAATGCCATTTTTTGTAATACTAGCATAGAATATTTAATAACTGCCATGAAAAAAGAAATATTTAAATTCCAATTTATTCGATTAAAATGCTCATTTTGATTTAACTATACATTTTGTGAAGATGGTCGCTACTGCATGGAAAGCCATTGTTTGTAAATAAACTTTAGTTTTATGTTCCACATCCCGTATCTGTGGATTTTTAATTCTCACAAGTTCAGCCATCGGTTGTTCTCTAAGGTTGTTCCATTTCCACCTCAAACGCAGAAGTTATCATAAACAAAAACGTAGCACAATATAAATATAGGAATACATTTGCTGGGTCCGAATCCGGGTAAAATAATCCTGCCCGTTTCTTGTTGCCCGGCCCCAACCATTGTTGTGGAATTATTTAGAGTGACCCTCCTTCCCAAAAGGCGACAGTTAAATGTGTATTTATGTTTAATTCAAATCTGAAACTGTGGATGAACATTGCGGCTGCGTAGCGTGTGTGCCAACAAAAAGCAAATATCTGCTTTTGACGTGGTAATTTGGAATCTTCTATTGTGAAGGCATGGTATATAATTACCAATAATGGGTTTTCGATATTTATGATTAGCTATCGCTTATACTAGTTTGAGTAATTTAGTAAGTAAATGCATGATTATAAACGGGTTGGTAGTATACATTTTTGCATTAGCTTATTAGAGAGAAGTCTTGCTCTGTTCCACGTTTCGTTTAGATTTATAAGTGTTATCTTCTTCTTCAATTATATATTACATTGATGGGTATAATCTTCAAAATAAGTGAAAAAGAAAATGTGGGACCTGAAAATTGATAAATACATAATGAAAAGGATGTCTACTTCTATTGGTGATTTTGTAATTTTATTTTAATTTTGATTTTATTTCAATTATTTACTATGTGTGTGTACTTTTTTATTATTTTTATTTAATAAATATAGCATATATAATTATATTTGTAGTCACTGGCAAAAAACAGCTGGATTCTAGGATCGGAATGTACAGCTGAGCGATGACCTTTTTGATATTATTATCAAGCCAAATATGATGTAGAATTGCGTAAAACACTAATGATCTATTGATCAATAAATGTTTTATTATTATTATATACTGCTATGTAGAAAATAAATAATCCCTTTTTAGCATTAAAATGTAAACAAACACAAATTTACGCTATGTTTTGTGGTATTTAATACCGAGTGCATGACTGGAAATAATTCAGCAATTCGGTCGCCTCTGTATAAAGTTCACTCCATCAATAAAAGTAGTTCAATTTTAATCTCAAAATACCAATTGAATACATTAATAATGCACTTTACTAAATCAATTGCATCTAATACTGTCTGGCTGTCTGGCAGGAGAATTACGTCCGACCTGCTTGTATTACACAGAGTTATTAACAACTTAATTGACAGCCCTGCCATTATCGCCACCATTAATGCATTCCATGTACCGACTAGAAAGTTTTAATTTTACACAACCATCTATTAGATACTCACTTAAAAATAGGATGCATGATCTAGGCAACAAGTTTGGGGGTAACATTGATATGTTTACTGCTACCATTTATAGAATTAAGCTTAATCTATACAAGAACTTTGTCGAATCCTATAAATTATAGTAGCGTTGGTAATGTGGTTTTTGCGATTTGTCGTATTCGGAGTATTGTTCTAGTTTCTAATTTATTTCATGTTAATGTTACATGTTTTACTAATATTGTTTCATAAAGATCAAGTTATCTTATTGGATGAAAAATTAACATTTGTCCCACACATTAATGAAGTAACAAATAAGGCTATGAAATGTTTGAAATTTATTTTAAGAACAGTAAAATATTTTAAAAAAAAACTCAATTATTTTTAAGATTCTCAAAAATAATTGAGAATTAATTACTTAATTAATTCTTAATTACTTCTCACTGCCTTGGTAAGAAATAATTAAGAATTCATTTCCACTACCTAGTTCCCATACTATAAAGCACAAAATAAAAATTCATTAAAAGTTCATCAATTTCAAACTATCATACCTATTGACCAAATTAATTGCGTTAATTTATTGAAATTACTTGATTTAACCGACTTATCTTGCAGAAGAACCATTATCAATTTGGTAATTTAATAATATTAGGTAATAGCTCAATGGATGAACCTGACTAAACTAATTTAATAACGCTCCGAGAACCAAATGGTAACACGAGACTTCCTGAGTTGTTCTTTGTTCATTCATTTAAAACCAACTATTTTATTATTTCCTCAGTCCAAAGACTACATTGTGTAAATAAATTTAGTTCCTTTGATATTTTCATTTATTCCATACTAAAAATGAAATGCGAAATTTCAAACATTTTGTTTTGCTAACATTGTTATTTTACATGATCAGTAATTTACTTCTTGTGTAAATATTTAACTTTTAATTTTGGACGGGTTGTTTTACAGAATTTGAACATTTCATCAAATTTAGAAATTAATTTACGAGTTCTGTGAAAGTTCTATTCAAATTCTATTCTAACATCATTGTGGTACAGTTGCTTCACGGAACTGAAATAATTACAGAATTTGAATAGAACATTTACAGAACTAGATAATTTACTTTGAAATTTGATAAATTGCTCAAATTCCGTGAAAGAACAAGCCCTTGGTTTTTCTTTTATATTATTTTTTGTTATTGACTCCATGAAGGTATTAATACATTTTTTCTCTTTTCTCTCTTTTTGTTGTGTATAACATTAATTCATGTTGTTTCCCTCTTATTATTTTAATATTCTTTCGATGTTATAAAAATATTATTACGAGTATTATGTTAATTTGAATGCACTATTTAATGTATTCAATTTATACTTATTTTTTTAAAAGCCCGTGGGGGTTTGTGAGTAAATAAATTAGTGAATTAATAAATAAATAAATTTAAAAAAAAAATACTTTTCAGATTAATGTTATTTCATGCTTTCAAAACTTTGTGTATAGTGCTCGATGATTCACCAGGTACATTTCGTTGCTATAATCCATATTAAAAAGCCTAACTGTGTGTAAAATTAAGTAAATTTATAGTGTTTGTAGTAAATTTGTGGGTTAAATTAATAAACTTATCTTGTAACTCTTTCTTTAGAAATGAATCAGGCTTTCCTGGCTCACCCCGTACAGGAACGGCTACGGTGTTAAACATAATCTAGCGTGGGATTTGGGAAGATTGTCCTTAAGGTCACGGCTGTCTTAAAAGGGATCAAGTGATTCCAGAACTAACTAAGGCACGAAGGGTTGAATGAACTTTTGATTAATGGGCGTCATCAATATGCTCGTAAGTTCTGCGGTGTGATGTTTACGGAAGATATTTATAACATACTCGTACCCTTAAAAATCCCACATTTAAGGCGAGTTAATTGAAGCTGTTCAGAACCGGTTACAAAACACGACTAAAGTCATTTCAAGCAACGTGCCGCAAATACACCATATATTTAAGGTGTATTTCGTAATCCAAAAATTTGTTTAATTGAGGCATAAATTTCGAATACAAATCTGTGTTTACGAAATTCAAATAGGATAGATCTACGATGTCAGGCTAGCGAATGTAAGCGGAACTGAGCGCGGAGTGGAATACGCATTAAGAACAAATTGAAACCTTGATATGACCATACGAATAATGCCCTGATAAGGGAGGACTAAGAACGTTTAAAATTTGTTATTTCTTTTAGACGTTTCATGAAGATTTTAAAACTCATTAAAAATTTAAAAAACAGAAGTGCGATATAACCAGACATTAAGTAATAATAAACTTACTTACAATCCATTTTTAAAAGTCCAAACCAGATTCTTAAGGGTTTTTAATTTTTTTATGGTTTTAGAGAAAAGACTACATAAATAATATTGTGTATACATTTCATAAAGATCAAGGAGTCTTAAATATTATTTTTTCGGGTTTATTTGATGCTTTTATTTGGGCGTTTACGTTGGCCTAGCTGCTCTGCCCCTTCTTAAGACTTTCAGCTTTATATACACATACAGCCAGAACGAGCCGAAGAGATGCCAGACATAAGAAAATCAACTGATTGAACAAGCGGAAGGCATATTGTATAGCTCTGGCATAGTTGATTAGCTGATTTATTAGTAAAAATAACTTTAAACGCTTTTTCTCGAAAGCAATTTTTTTCTTGCTTCGATGATTTTTTGTCCAGAATCGCTGAACCGATCGTTACGATTGCTACTGTGGTACATTATGAAAATTATGATTTTTATGTTTTTTTTTAAAAACAAAATAACACTCAAAATACGCCTTTTTAATTTTTATTTTGTTATTTCTACATAAAAAATCACACTTCTAGTTCAAACAGTAGCCACAGCTACACTTAAATCCTTGTGGTTTTTGGGTTTCAGACAAATTTGATCCGATATAAAATCATCTAAGCTGACGTAGCTTTTTTCAAGTGCCTGTGCGGATGCTGCTAGTAGGGATAGATAAATTATGTAAAATAAATAGAATAAAAATTTTCATACAATTCCTGTGATTTTTTATGAAGCCCAAAAAGATTTACATAAATATGACGCTCATATTTAAATTATTTCTGATAATAATAACATGGCATTTATATAGCGCAGTTTAGTGTAATTTCACTTCAAGTGAGCTTAACTACTCGTATAACAAACTTTAAAAAAAATGGTAATTCAGTATTAGTGGTTCTTAAAATTATTCCTACAGTGTGCCTTACCCAATACAGATCAAATATTATAACACTAAATACACTGTTTATACAAACTGATGACAAAACTTAGAATAACAATAACAGCAGAACAGGACAAAACACGGATATTAAAGCTAAAACATAATATAAAAAAGGAGGGAGTTTGTGACACTTTAAAAGGTACAATAAGAAGACAAGCAAAACCAAACAATTACTGGAAGTTTTAGAATATGGCTTATTATAAAATATTGAAAAGAAGTTAAAGTTTATAAATGGTAAGATTTTTTAAATAATTTTGTTTTTAAAGCCCGTTTAAATTCAGCCAAATTCTGGAGATTGATGAACGTATTACCAAAATTTCAAATGTTTGTAGAGAGATCCCCAATGATGTAAATAATTTATATTTAAAATTAATTAAACATGACCTTACCCTAAAATATTTTACGTAAAACGGTTCTAAAATTTTATAAAAAAGTTTTTCAAGTATAAAATTAGCGCTAAGCACAAGATTTTATTTTTCTAATCGATGGATTAGTAACTTCCCGAAGGATCCCTCTATGTAATTTGAGATTTTAGCAATACGTTCGTTAGAAAGAAACGATAAAATGTAGAGACAGAAAAGTAAACCCCATGGAAAGTCGATTTTATAGTCCATTAATTCTATTGATTCTTTTAACTATTTTGAATCTATTGATTCCATGGATTCCATTGATTCTATTTATTTTATTGAGATTATTGATTCTAATGATTCTCTTGATTCTATGGATTCTATTGATTCTATTATTTTTTTGATTCTGTTGATTCCATTGATTCTATTTATTTTACTGTTCAAATTGATTCTCTTGATTCTGAAGCTCAAGGCTGTTCTCCCCTGTTACTCATCTTTCATTAGATTAATTGATTTCGCCAATCTATTTCGCGCTTTTAGGTACGTACGGAATATTTTTCACTCGCGTTTGTAGTAAGAATTTTGCTCATCAGATACGGAAATATTTTACAATTTTCAGATTCACAAACCTTGCAATAATAATAAACCGATATTTTTCACTAGTCTGCAATAGTTTTGTCATATTATCAATAATAATTAATTACAAAACAAATGCACCATCTAATTCGTCAATTAATTATGCTCTTCGTACATTTGATAATATTTGCTTAAATTCTAACATCGAATTTTTTTCGGATAAAAATTTAAATTTTCCAAAATTTTAAATTTGCATCATTTCAATAATATAAACTATTTAATGCGCATGTATACATACACTCATACCTATTATACTACATGCGTAACCCTGTTATTAATATTCATTAATCATTAATAAAATATACAAAGCACATAAAATATACGACATAACAACGAAACATATCATAGGTACCCAGATTTAAATATTTAATATCTGTAAATTGTTTCATCAGTGTTACCAATGTACTGTTTGTTTCTACTATATAAAATAAATAAAATAATAATAATTTTATTTTCCTTATTTTCGAAAACACCAAAAAACGGCGACTGATAAAGCATTACGAATATAAAATGTTTCGCCCTCTGTCGGGCAATTAATAAAGCTTAACTGAGTATAAATTTGAGCATGAATTCCCATGAATTTTAAAGCGCAATAAAAGTGTTTATCGCCCTTTACTGCCTGTAAACTTTAATGTTCATTGAAGACGAGTAGGTAGGTACCCCAACGTTTAAAGGTGCGTTTGGATTGACTAAACTAACACGCTATTTTTCCGTTGCATAACGATATGCACACTTGTATATCGGCGTAGGATAAGAGACACTTTTTTTTAAATTGTAACTTCAGTGCTCGACTGTTACAAACTTTTGAGTCTAGTTAATTTAAGAATACCTACTCGTAACACTAGGCATAACCATACCAATTATATCGACATTTTTAATGCAACAAATCGGATGTTTAAAACCAGCTTAAAAATAGTTATGTCAAGATATTATTTCTGATAATTTAAGTTTATATTTTTTTCTTTTATCCATGTTAACCACTGTAATGTAACAAATTATTTTTTTCAACCATTATTTATAACCTTTATGTACAAAATTGTGTGCATTTCAATGTACCCAAAGTTAAAACAAAACCATGGGCGTAAAAAATAATAAATAAATATAATATGAAAATAATAATAACATTACATTTATATAGCGCAGTTTAGTGTCATTTCACTTCAAGTGCACTTAACTATAACAAACTTAAAAACGGTAATTCAGTATTAGTGGTCATGTTCTTAAAATTAATCCTACCCAATACAAAGCTAATATTATAACACTAAATATACTGTTTATACAAAGTGATGACAAAACTTAGAATAACAATAACAACAGGAGGACAGCACAAAACAAGAATATTAAGACTAAAACATAATATAAAACAAGAGGCAGTTTGTGCTCAGAAATGAGAATCTTCTGAGCAGACATTTTAAAAAGGTACAATAAGGAGGCAACCGAAACCAAACAATTACCGGAAGTATTAGAATATGGCTTGTTATAAAATCTTGAAAAGAAGTTAAGATTTATAAATGGTAAGATTTTTTAAATAATTTTGTTTTTAAAGCCCGTTTAAATTAAGCCAAATTCTGGAGATTAGTAAGAGCTGAGGGAAGTCTATTCCAGATGAGCGGGCCTGTTACACTAAAAGAGCGATCATAGTAAGCCGCTCGATTTGACCTAGAAAGTTCGATTAGACGATTACTAACATCTATATCTGCTGTCCTCAGCGTAAGCTGTCTATTGTTCAAGTTTTGTCGGACACATAGTACCGATATATAGGCTGGCGCCATTCCTTGCAATGCTTTGAAGGTCATTAAGCAGATCTTAAACTCTATTCTTTCAGGGCATCGAAGCCAGTGAAGGCGATCCCTTAGAAGTGGGGTTATACGACAATACTTAGATTCACTAAAATTCATTCTCACCGCAGAATTAAAATCTGACTGTATAAAATGAAAGTATAGCGCTCGTGTGAGACAAGCTTAAGACATCATGTACGAAATATGATGTATGTGCAAACGCAGACTTATGCTACGTCGACTACATTGCGCATTGGTTATCAGTGAATTATATTTATTTTGAAAATATTGCGCCCAGATTGTACAAATATTACCTCGAAGAATTTAGGTTTTCAAAAACAGTTTTTTATGAACCAATATTTCGAGGACTTTGTGCTCTATACTAAAAACTACTGGATTTATTTCGTTGAAAAATTTCATTTTTATTAGTGTCTGCAGTGTTTAGACTGACAAATTGTTTGAATGGAAGAAGAAGTCAGGGACGCTCGGAAAGACTTAACACATTTACTCTGAATTTAAATCGACATAATGCAGTATTTAATGGTAACGATGTGGTAAAAACAAAGTAGTAAATGGTAAAAAAAAGTCGGAACCTTCCGAGGAAAACCAACACATTTTCTCAGTACTGAGACGAGTCAAATTTAAATCGATACAATGTAGCTTTTTCAGTAATATGGCAATGTTTCATGAAACTACATAAAGTGAATTGTTGAAAAGACAGGGAAGCCCGAGGAAGATACCCATCAAATAATAATTTGTGGTAAAATGAGACGTATTTGATGAATACGGAAAGGAGAAAAAGCAAGAAGGGACAAAGAAATTGCGGTCATCCGTGGAAGACACGGCATGGTCAGAACAAATCATTTCATTTCTTAACAATATTAAAACTATACCCAGTTTTCACGATCAAAAGATTACACAACAACAAAAATTAATTCAAACCATACACAATTCCGAGTAATGCCAGGTACCTACACGTCAGTTTGTGAAAAATAAATATTACTTACACAGAGAAAATTTGAGGCAAGATACATTTTTCATAGCAAAAATTAACTTATCGATATTCACTAGACCATGTCACCTCTCTTTGTGACATATCTGACTTCTTAATTCATCCTCTCGTGTATTTTGTTATTACTCCTATTTCTATCCTTCCATTTGAGGTGTCAAAGGTATCTAAGTTCCATCCCTCCCTTAGGCAGGCTCCTTCGGGAACTAGAGTCCTTTCATGCTGGCAGTAGCGGTTCTTTGCGCGAAGGGACACTGGGGATTTTTTAAAACTTGAATACTGCACAAGAGATCTCGAGAGTCCTGTTGAAGAGATCCCCTATTTTAATTTAATTTTTTATTTTAGTGTATTGGGGAAACAAACAGTTTAACAATTTTATATAAATAATAAATTTTTATATGTTTCATTAACCAGTAAAGTTTCCACATAAATAAAGAAAAAAACATAAACCAACAGAAAAGCATAAAAACAGTTCAAAGCGAAGCTTAATGCCAAATCACTATTTTCATTAATCTATTTAAGGCGATGCCATACGTAGTAATGCAAAATCATGTGTTTTTGGTTTGAAAATTTGGTCGCCTAGAAATGTTTCAAATGCTTTAATTAAATACTGCGAGTAGAATACATCTTGGCCTTTGAAATAATCGAGTATTTTTTAGATAAGTCTTTTTATAAGCCCAGAAATAAATAATGTAAAGTCCTATGAAAACTGCTTTAAAGTTCAAAATCTCCTACTTACGAACCCATTTTTGGTTATGATTTTATTGTATAATGTGTCAAATTAAGTTATTTATAAAATGATCGAAAAAAAAAATTTATGCCTGAACATCCACAAAATAAAATAAAAGGCACTTTTTGGCAATGTTTTTTTCTTGCATAAATCAAAACAGGCGGATGGTGTTAAGCGGGAATTTAAACCTTATCGCCATCTACGTAAGGGTTGTTATTGATAGCGGCTCGATTTAAAATATTACACGACGTAGTGCATCGCCTTAACGAATTGGTGTACTTTATGAATACCAAAAAATTTGCTTTAGATAAATTGAAGATTTTCCTAACGTTTCGTTTGAGTAGAATACAAATAAAATAATAAATTATTCAATAAAAAAAATATATAAACATCCAAAAAAAAATATTTATTCAATAGAAATGTATGAACTCATAAAGGAAAAAAACTTGACAAAAAATACAGTATTATAGCTAAGATTGTCTGTGACAGTTTCATTTGATTAACTTTTTTGCTTTCTTATAAAATTGTTTACAAAATAAATAAAAACCACTTTTGTGCTTGAAATCGAACGTTTCTAGACTCCGTTTGTCAAGCTATTTTAGTGCCTATTACCTACAATGTAAGGAATACTAAGAATATACACATTTTTGGCTTGTAGCTTCCTCTTAATGAAAATAACTGGCACATCTCAGATATCTTACATACCTTAATGCTTAATGTATCTTCTAGTAAAACTTCACCCCACTAACTTGCCCTACCCTGCTAAGTGACCAAACGTATCGAAACACTTGGGGGGACCTATGGCAAATGAGTTGGTTATCCATTAAAAGGTTGCTATATCCACCCTCCGAATTGTAAAAACTAGGGATGATCCCTACCACATATTTCCGAAACCCACTAAAGTAAATAATTAATAAAATGAAAAGATTTGCAATCTTCAAAATGGATGATTTTTTAAAAGATTTTTGCAGAAATATAATATTGAAATTTATTTCGTTTTTTTACTTAGCTTGAAATATGAATAGTTTCTACGAAGGTAGGTACTATTTTTGTTCTGCATATTTTCTTGTGGAAACTTGAGCTTAATTCACTAAAAACATTTTAGTGAATTGAGTATATTTCCCAAGCATTCCGTGAAACCGCGCATGCGCACTTTTATGTGCATGTCATAGAAATCGGAGAGAAATTATTAAATCGACTTTAACCCGCCATCACTCGCGCGGGGTTCTGTCAGCACCCCACGCATTTTTTACAGTAAAAAGAATAATAATTTGTCTAGTTACGAGTCCGCGCGTCTCAGTACCTTCAAGTGACCTTTAAACCCGTCGACACGGAGAGGGAGGGGCATTATGGTGCGAGCGCTCGCAACGTGTGGACGTGTCAAAGTTTTCTTGGGGTGGTCACGACACCCCCGCGAGTGCTAGTGTTATACTTTTGCGGAGGTTACTTTATCAGCAAGGTTACGATTAATAAGAAAAAAATATTTGATTTTATTAATTAACCCTTAAATTTATAATTTTCAAAGAAAAAGTTTATTTTAAAAACTAAGAATTTTTTTTTTTATGCAGAAAGATCTTAATATTATGACTAAAAAGGCTGATTATTATAATGTTTTGTAAAACAGTAATAAAGTTGATTTATAAAATTTACAAACACTTTATAATAAAATACTGGTATATTTCCATTAACTGATACTATATATGTATAAAAATGTACTTTGAGTTTGTGGGGTGGCCACTACACCCCGCAAGTGCTCACGAGTTAAATTATCTTATTAATCTTGGAAGATATTGCGTAATATTTATTACAGGTAGGTATGCCCTGCCACTGTGGTCGCGGGTAAGGCTTTCGACTTGCAAGCCATAAATTTGTGTTGTTTACTGATTTACTTATTTAAAAATAATATAAAGTATAGCACGTTTCGGAGTGGAAAATACTCTCAGTATCGCCTCGGTGTAAGATAACCCTTCAGATTTGAAACGTTGCTTGAAATGGCCCTGGCCGTGTTTGGTGACCAGATCTGAATAGCCATGTACTTCTCTAACTTACTCTTCCCCATCCCCTTCTACTCCCCATTACTTTCATCCTCACAACCCCAGCTATGGTGATGCCATAGTCTCACTGGCTCTATATGATAGTGCAGTTTCACATAAAAAGGGACTACATGAATTCGTATGTACCTACACCTACATTTTAATTTAATTTGTGTTATTTTAATTTTTTTAAACATTTGCATAACTCATTGATGATCATTTTTATTAGAGAAATATAATATATTCTCTACGTAGTACAATTTCAGTATATACACATACAGGGTTTTCCAATAAGAGTTGTTATTTTGATATTCAATCGTAAAAGATCAATGGTTTCGTTGCTTGTGTGGCACGTAGCGCCGTCTTGTTGAAAGTAAACGTTGTCCAGATCAATACCGTATAAAAAATTTTTCGGTCCTCTCCATCTAGAAAAGGTTCGAGCTGCCACTGCACACTTGATATTTCATAGGGCACTTTCAGGAAATAGGAACGGGTTATTTGATAGAATTTGAACAATACAAGTTCTGTGAAAGTTCTATTCACGTTCTGTTATTATTTTACATTTGTGAAGCAACTGGCCCATAATAATATGATAACCGAACTTGAAAATTAATTAAATTGTTCAAACCAGTCTTGACGTATCGTTTCATTTCAATTAGTTAATTTTCCATTTTTATTAGTCAGAAGCAATGCAATCGTTTCAGTTGAGAAGTAACTAACTAATTAACTAACTAACCATCATGCTGTTTCCCCGCAAGAGTAGGCAGAGAGGACGGACCGCCAAATAACTCGGTCTTGGCACACACTTCTTGCCTCATTCACATTCATACATCGTCTCATACATACTCTTCTATTATTCTGACTCTTGACATTGCCCGACTCGAGTATCTGATTCACTTGATCGTGCCATGTCTTCCTCGGGCGTCCCCGACTTCTGCTACCATTCGCTTTTGTATCGTATATCCTCCTTACACTCCTATCTTCGCTCATTCGCTCTACATGCCCAAACCATCTAAGCGTCCCATTCTTAATTTTACTCATTACGCTTACATCAGCCTTGCACTCCTTGCGGATCTTCAAATTTCTTAGACGATCAAACATGGTTTTAACACACATACGCCTCAGGGATCTCATTTCAACAGCATTTAATCTATTTTCATCCTTTCTTTGCCAGTTCCATGCCTCATTTCCATACATCAAGGTAGGTACCAGCACTCCATTGTGGACTGCTAACTTCGCTTCTTTGGACATTTTTTTGTTAGCGCCAACGTAATTGAGAAGTAATTAATCGAATTACAGTTTATGGTTAAACTTATGGCATACACCCTACATAAACATTCTCCCTATGAAAACACGCCTTTCACTAACCAAGACAGTTAATAAATGGACTCTTCATTAAACAGTTGTTTTGTCATTTTGTACCCCTCAAGATGATGCTGCATATTTAAGGTACCTTTTATTAATTCAACAAAACTGAACAGAAAAACACGAGAGTTCTGAGAATTCAAATTTTAAATTATTCTTAAAATAGTCACAGTTTCTTTCGATAGAATAATGCTAAAAGCATCTTCGTTCTAAGAAAAATATTTATCTACACAGCAGAAAAATTTTGGGAAAAACTGTAAATTTTTTTTACGGTTTTTCAATTTTAATGCGGAATATTTTTGATCTGAACAAACCCACGGATAAAAATTTCTATTGCTTATTTATGAAGAATGTCTACAAATTATTGGTTATTCCAGTTTAAAACGAGATTGCAAGCCTTACGAATGAATTAACAGGTTTCCTGATAAACTTTAAAAAAATTGCAAATAAGTTTTCATGTTGTCGGTGCACGTGTCAATGGAAATCCGAATTTTCGCATGACAACGGAAATTCTTTCTATCGTCGTGATTATCAAGACAAATTGATAAAAAATTTGCTTCGATAATATATATCGTAATAGATAACGCCATTTGTATCAAGAGCGAATTTGCAATGAAAGGTAGCAGAAGTCAGGGACGCCCGAGGAAGACATGGCACGAACAAGTGAAGCAGATACTTGAGTCAGACCATGTCAAGAATCAGAATAATAGAAGAGTTTGTATGAGACGATGTATGAATGTGAATGAGGCAAGGAGTGTGTGCCAGGACCAAGTTATCTCTGCCTACTCCTGCTGGGAACGGCATGATAGTTAGTTAGTAATTTCCACCATTATGTATCGACTTGGTCTAACAAAGCAGATAAGGTAGGTACATCAATCATATTGTCAATAAGAAAAAAGCTTGCAAAAATAGTTTTAAAACTCAGACGACGGGTAGTAACTGAAGGAACTTTTCGCAGAGTATAAAATCCAAAGACATTATTTTTTCAAGTTTCTTTCATAAACCTTTCGTCACTCGCGAACACTTATCCTAACTTTTTGTCAGATTTATTTTCCTTAACTCCAGTGAATATGTGCTGCAGGGACGTTTGAGGGCCATCCGTGATAAATAAACTTCCTTATTTTATCAGAATGCTTTAGGGGTAGTTTTTTTTGCCTTATGTAACATCTGATGCGAGGCAGTGGGATGTACTTGCGATGTCAACTGTGGCCGCCGTTTGAACCCAATTTGTATCAACCATTGAAATAACTTAGGCTAGACTGGTGAAAATTACACGAGACTGCACCGTAACAGAAGGACTGATAGATGCTCTTAGCATTATTGTTCTATTGAAAGACCACGAATCAGAATCGAAATATTGGCGTTGCTTGGCCTTAGCCGTGAGTTATGATTTGAGATTTTCGCGGATAAAGGTATTATCGTGTTTTATTTTATGGGTATAACGTCATTTTGTGCTTCCTCCGTATTTTGCCAACGTTTTGGACAGCTTTATGGTGTCCATCATACCTATGTTAATTTGCCCTGACGATGGACACTGTCATCCGAGACCAGATTTGAATATCGATATATTTCCTAAACTTCCTTTTCCAAATCTCTACCCCCTCCCTACTCTTTCAGCCTCCCACTATTGCAAATAAGAGAAACCATAGTTCAAGTGGCTCCAGACGTCATATTGGGATCAGTTGGAACTCTTGTTCGGTATTCACAAATCAAAATTAAATGTTTAACATTGTACATTGTTAATATAGTACAGGGTTTTCCAATAAGAGGTGTTATTTTGAATAGCCCGCTATTTCGGTAGATGTTACTTTTGAAGCTGTCATTTTTTGACATTTGAGAAGTTGAAACTACGCCATAAATAAAAATGGAACGATACACGCTTCAACAACGCATTGAAATTATTAAAATTCACTTGAGTGAATCAAATGCAAATCATCTTGAGTGATGAGGCCCATTTCCACCTCGGTGGCACATTTGGAGCGGTTTATAGTCCGGCGGAGTCATTGGAACTTACTTTTTCGAAAATGAGACTGGAGCAACAGTTACGGTGAATGGATTGCGCTATCGAGAGATGATTAATTATTTGTTATGGCCGAAATTGAATGATATTGATCTGAACATCGTTTACTTTTAACAAGACGACGCTACGTGCCACACAAGCAACGAAACCATTGATTTTTTACGATTGAATATCAAAATAACACCTCTTATTGGAAAACCCTGTAGCTTCATGAGAAGTAAAATATGAGAAATTTTAAAATATAGCGTCGGTCGAATGACGACGTAGCGCTGACGAGCTGTACGTTCCTTGTACGTAGCGCGTAGCGAATTGCGTGACACTACAGCTCCTCATTAATTCGTTTACGTTCTTACCGCAAGCGACCGACGTTCGCGAATTACGCGCTGTGCCGACAGACGTGAACTTCAAATACACAAGTCTCAAGTTGCGTCCGTAGAAATTCTAGTTTATACGGTGGTGCATTGCCTATTTAGACCGCACGACCAGCATTCCTTGAAACTAGAAATTGTGGAATTTTTCGTGAAGGTAGCACAAAAAAAACTGATCTCAATAACGATTATGGGCTTTTGCTAGCTCAAGGACACCCCTAGTAAACAGTGAATCATTGTTATTCGCCGATTACATGGAGAAAAAGGAGCTATTTGGAATAAGTGGTCGCCGTGAAAAAGAGGCCTCTTTAGATTTTTCACACCAGGAAAACCTTTACCTACAGTTTTTCCTTCATTGTAATCATGGTTTTTGAAATAATTTTCGTTTTTCTTCCTTTCGTTTTTCCTGGAAGGAAAAAACTGAAATAAAATCCTTTAGCCTGACTTAAAATAATACAAGTTAGGCGGTCGATGGTGATTTATGTTTATCTGGAGAAGCAAAAGCTATTGAACTGTGAGCTATGGCGTCATGAAATTTGCACTGGTTTTTCAGTTTTATATCGACATATATTTATGGAGCTTTGACATTTGATTAAATGTATAAATTAAGATTTTTTAACATTATTTCGTATTTTTAAAAATAATTGTTCAACACGATAATTATAGACTTAATTAACTGCAGCGAAACCGGTTGATGACTCTTTCAATTACCACAGCGAAATCGGTTGATGGCTCGTTCAATTATTTGAGTATTTTTCTCTGTAGGTACCGAACGCACTATAATAGAGTCTTCTAAAATATTATATTTTCCCATTTGACTTAAGTTTATTAAATTATCGTTTATGCATACGAGTATCTGTGAATTAAGTGGAATCAGTTTTTTAGTAGAAATTCCAAAAGTATACTAAAATATTATCAATTATATATTAAATATTTTGAAATCTCCTCTCTCCTTAACATTAGTAATTGGTAGAACAGTTTTCCGTTGAATGATCACCAAAAACGAATACTGGCATTCTTTTGCAGACACTAAAACATTAAAAACCACAATTAACCCTTCAACCACCAAACCATAAGAATGTGTCTTTTTTTTCCTGGTGACCGTCATCGTTCCCATTTCCCTTGATACACGGGAGCAGGATAACGGCCCACGCCATCCTTTATTCCCTTTAATTCGGTGCCACCTCCGCTAGTGGTGACGTAGTGTCGGCGGCGAAGGGGTTAATAAAACGGACATGACAACTGTATAATGTTGCCATTTTTATTACGTGCCTCCCATATACTAAAGCAGGTATATTATAGCACAGAACTACGAAACTTCTAGAACCGGTTGATGATAGTCGATGTTTTATTACAAAATTCATGACATCTTCTTCATTAGCAAAAACGCTTTATATTTCTGAACGAAAACGTCAGTATTGTTGACGATTAACATAAGGGAAAATCACTGTAGGAATCACTTGTCCTGTAAGAAATATTTTTAGAATTTACAAAAAATTACCAATAGTGAGGAATGTATTTTGATTTATTTTTTATTTTTATTTTATAATACAAATTCTTAATTCGCTTAAAACTAAAATTTCGTTTTTGAAATTAACTTTTTTATCGTTTCATATTTTAAAAAAATCAAGTATTTTCTCAAATTGTGGTCGGTACTTTTGGTATCATAGAAATGTACATTTTAATTCTTCTGTGGTTAATTTCTAGATTGTATTATAAAGCGTGATGTTTTCTCTTTTTAACCACATATCATATTTTTAACCATGATAGTAAGGGAGACACAATGATTTCTATGATACAATATAATTTGTTCCCAAAAGCGAACAAATCCTGTAAGTAATAGCTGTTTGTTCGAAAAAACGAACAAATTAGCCTGGGGTGGTTAAGGTATATATTTATTTAAATATATATTCTACTCTCGTACGAGTTTTTACAAATATTTGATTTACATAATAGGTTAGTGCAATATCAATCAAGAAAAAAAAGTTTGCTATTTGTTATATAGAAATTCAATGAAGAAGAATGGTATTACGTAAATAAAACAGTGTAAACAGTATATCCATTATTGACTAACGAATCGAATAGAGACAGATAGTTATATATTTAGACAGTGAATAGGAATTCTATGAAAGAGAGATGTAAACTTATTTAAAAGAAATCCGATATTGCCAATTGACACAAAACCTCCCGACTCCCAACCCCCAATAGAGCAGTTAATTTGACTAACTGTTCGGGCAAGCAATTTCAATCTTTGAAAACGTTTGATCAATTTCCTATAAAGAAGATAGTTTGAACTTTATTTTTAGACTTCTGGTTCACTCAACGCACTTTTATCGGTGTATATTTTTGAATTATATTGTTTGTATGAGTACCGCGCAAGAATCCTAACTGATCCCAATGGTCTGGAGCCAGTGAGACTATGTCATTACCCAATCGGGGTATCTTGCGCGGTTGAAGTTAGGTGGTACAGGAAGGAGATTGAGAAAGGAAGGTGCGGAAATATCTGGCAATTCAGATCTGGTCACCAAACACGTATTTCACTTCCACTAGTGAGATAATGAACACTCCGGAACGTGCCGCAAATATACTACGAGTTGCATCCGAAACTGCTTACGAACTACAACTTCAGATGAACATGAAAGTGGACTGTAAATAATTTCATCGAATCGTAGGAATTGGTGTTAGCTGGAATTGGGTGATAGTATGTGTAGGAGTGAACAAAGTATGGAAGGAAGGAAAATGGTGTGACCAATTACTTACCACTGTATCTTTGCGAAGAAGTTACTTCGAGGTAATTATTGCCACCACAAAACGAATGAGTACTTTTGCACTTGCAAGATAGTCAAATTCCTTATTTTTACTGATTACGTACACGAAAACCAACAACAACTTGCTTCCAAGGTAGTCTCAATCCTTTTTCTGTTTTAAAAAAAAATACACTCGAATTAGTACTATTTTTATGCCACTGTTCCAAATTTCAAATACTTTTCCAGCAAGGTATTTGTTAGGGAGAGGTAGATACTGGACCAATGACATCTCGGTATGAACTAAGCATATTCTCATTTCCTAACCAAACACTAAATATTTATTGTACGTACATTTTAACTTAGTAAATTGTGATATAACACTAATAATATCTGCTTACGTATGAAAACGTCGTGCTTATTTCGACGCATTTATTCAATACTAGCTCACGTGTACCCGACATTGCTCGGGGTCTTATAAATGGTTTGGGGTAATTTTTCTGGATTGTGAGGCCTTTTTAAGATATACAATTCCGTAGTACATTATTTCGATATATCATATGTTTCAGTTAGTACGACTTGATTACAAAAATCTACTTTTCTAATAGCATTTACAATATAAATAAAAATCCGTTGCGCACGTTAAGTGCACAAACAGACAGTCGCAGATAAAGACTTTGTTTTATTATGTTTAAAGACTATGGTTTGAAAGCTTAAAAAAGAATTGTCTTTGAGATGGTGATGTTTATTTGAATAAATTGTATACTAATTCATGACTTGAAAAAAAAACAGTATTTAAAAATTAATAAATATTTTATAATCACGTCTTGTCGACACACAATTTAATAATATAAAAAATATTAAAAATAATTTGCGGCATGCTCCAGAGTGGAAGATAATTTCGGTATCGCCCTGGTGTAAGACGACCGTTCAGAAATGAAACGTTACTTGAAATGGCTTTGGCCGTGTTCGGTGACCAGATCTGAATAACCAGATACTTCCCTACCTTCTTCTACCCCATCTCCTTCTCCTCCCCATTATCTTAAGCCTCAAAGCAAACCCCAATCAGAAGTTTCATAGTCCCACTGATTCCAGACGTTTGAGAGCAGTTGGGACTGAAATAAATAAAAAAAACATATTTATATTTGTCGCGCTGAGATGGCACCACTTTAGTTCACAGTTCGTACACGGATAATTGCGGCAGGTAGGTACCGGCTTCAAAATTGCTAGAATTTTGTACCGGGGATAGGCTGACAATGTTCCTCAATTGGGGAATACATTGAGGATGCCATAGTCTCACTCGCTCCAGGTGGTAGGGACCAGCTGTTGAATATCGTGCAGTATTCACATAAAAAAACTAGACAAAACGATGTAGGTAATTGGGTCCACAAACTTCCTCTCTTTAACTTTCTCAGCTACATGGCGCCAGCCAGCAGTGTCTTTCTACAACTCCCCTTGTCAGCTCATACGCTTGCTGTCAATTTATCACCCTACTCTCCAAACCAGATTATATCTATATATACATCCCCCTCGCACCCCACCCCGGTCGGGCGCAGATGCCACTGCATATCTCCGTCCTTGTCACGTTTTTCCCGTGCGCTGACTAGTGTTGTACTTGATAAAAGGGACCATCCACGATTTATGCACTCCTGGTAGATTTTCTTTCATTTAAATCATGGCTAGGAGATTTCAACTGGATAATTTTTATCGCGTCTGTGAAGAGAAAAAAGGGGTTTTCGTAGTCAATTTAGTGTTTTTCATTTGTAAATAAATACTGTTAAAAAGCAATTAAGTTTAAAAGGTGAATATTTTTGCCCTCCATGTTATGAGGTTTGGAACTTGACCTTTTTGCCCTGCCGTCGATGAAGCAGTTTTCTATTGTTTACATAATAAGGTAGAGCTCGACTGTAAATAACAGGTTCATTCAGTTTTTATTAACGTACTTTTGGTCTCTTTTTTATAAATACATTGAGCTTCTTTAAAACCCACTTCTTCTATTTTGTATAAGGAGCAAAGCAGTTATTTCGAAACAATTGAGTGAAGCTGAGCTTTCTTTTATCTGGGTAAAGATTAAAAAGTGCAAGTTACTATGTGAAGTGTTTTATTGGAAATAAATGCAAACGAATGTTTTTAATTTCGTGTGTTTTCCTTTATTGACGTGCCCTAAAATCTTATCTAATACATTAGAAAGTTTTTCAATAAAAAATATGGGTTAGGTACGTGCTGTGTGTGGTTTATCTGTCTTAGCCACCGAATGTAAATTCCCAAAAAGCTTTATCAAAACTAATCCACGTAAAACCTGTCGACTCCAGGCTCCAAACACAATCATGAATTAAATGAAGCGAAAAAATTGGTTACAATTTTTAAACTCCAACTGACCTGCAACAACTGCCTTCAATGCTACCAATGCTCTGAACGACCGAAAATTACCGAAATCAGTCCACGAACACCGCTTACTAATAGTGGAACACGTTTCGAAGACACGTTAGTGTGCAATAGTGCTTCTAATTGTATAACTGTATTGATTTTCAAATTGTTCAAAATTAAATTGTTCACCTAGATACATTTTTTTTATATTTATTTATTTATATAGTGTATGTAAATAAAAAAGTAAAAATTATTTTATATGCAATAATTATTAGCCTGAAACACTCATCCACATTGAAAAATCTCCTGATAAAAGATACATGACGCCAACGAGACGTATGTACGTCATGTATCTTTAATCAGGAGATATTTCAATGTGGATGAGTGTTTCAGGCTAATAATTATTGCTTATAAAATAATTGTTACCCTTTGTGCTATGCATAAAAAATCTTGTCTTAAAACATCAGTTTACCAAAAAAATAATAAAAAAGTAAAAGTTCGTTTGTTCCAAAATCTTAAATCCCGAAAGTTCTGAATCACCGACCGCTTTGAAATTTTGACACAACATTGCATTCAAATACGTGTGTGTTTTATATACATAAAAAACTTTATATTATAACACAACTATATTATAAAGAAGTCATATATGACAGGAAAAATGATGCTTTTTTTAAGAACAGCGTCATCTGTTGGACGTAAAAGCAAAACGCGCTATTATTTCTCTGACTGCACAAACGGACTGAGCCACAGCAACGCGTGATGAGGTACAGCTAGTATTAGAATAAGTTTTAAGATGGTACGCAATTTAAATGTTTTCAGTCATACAATATTTACAAGTCTTTCAACTATTTGGAATTTGTGAGAGATCACTTACAATTCAGTATCAAATAGTTGCCTGAAACGGCTTTAGCTTTGTTTAGCGATCAGATCTGAATATTAACCTACTTTTAAACATCTTTTGACCTTCTCCTCCCCAACTTTCGTCAGACTTCAACGTTCCAGGGCAGTTATGTGACTGCCTCAATAATCGAGGGGTAAAGCTCCCAACTAGCAAACCGGAGGTCTCCTCCGAGTTGATATCCCGGCGGGCGGCAAGTAAATTGTATATGTTACTTCAAAATTTATTCATTTTAAATAATATATAGTATACTTGCGGAACGTCACAGAGTGGAAGATATTCTCATTATTGTTCTGATGTAAGATAACCATTCAGAATTGAAACGTTCCTTGAAAAGGCTTTAGCCGTGTTTGGTGACCAAATCTGAATAGCCAGGTACTTCCCCACCTTCCTCTTCCCCGCTTCATTCGCTTCCTCACTATCTTCATTCTCACCAAATACCACATTTGGGACAGTCTCACCAGTCTCACTGGCTCCAGAAGATTGGAAGCAGTTGAGACTCTTTTGCGGTATATAAATTTAAAAAAAAATAAAAACTATACTGCACACTTTAGCCTCATTCGTGCTTATTATTTTGTTAGAACGTAATCAATTCGTCCGATAATAATTGATTGTTATAGAAGTTCACTCGAGTATGCTTCCACAATATGGAATCCACAATATAAGTTACATATCGAAATCAGATTTCCTGGGAGAGTAGGTTTGTATCCTACCGGCTGCGCCAATTTGTGGTGCTCTCAACTGCACCAACTTATGGTGGACTGGTTTCTCTTTGTGTGATACTTCTGAAAGAGATTTAATCTTTTATAGGATAATGACGTAGATGATTAGATTTAAAATAATAATAGGGTGTAGGTACAATAATTACTAACACTTATTTATAAGCAATAATTATTAGCCTGAAACACTCATCCACATTGAAAAATCTCCTGATAAAAGATATATGACGCCAACGGGACTTGAACCCGTGTCCTTTCGATTTCCGGTCGACAGCTCTGACCGCTGAGCTATGGCGGCTTATCTCTTATCCGCGAAATAATTCAATATATACTAGTGTTTCATTCAACAATTACTGCTTGTTACATTTTTTCACCTGAAATAACCAACTTTATTTTATTTGAGAAAGGCATTGTAAGTGCTAACTCTCTCACTAGATGGCGTCTAGACAAATTGTCTACATTTTTTGGTGAGAAAACTAGAACTTGTCAAATATAATTTTTTTTTTTTGGTAAACTAATTTTTAAGACAAGATTTTTTATGCATAGCACAAACGGTAATAATTATTTATAAGCAATAATTATTAGCCTGAAACACTCATCCACATTGAATCCACATTCACACATCATGTATCTTTTATCAGGAGATTTTTCAATGTAGATGAGTGTTTCAGGCTAATAATTATTGCTTATAAATAATTGTTACCCTTTGTGCTATGCATAAAAAATCTTGTCTTAAACATTAGTTTACCAAAAAAAATAATAACAATAATTACTGTTTATTGTCGAACCACTAGTGGAAGTTACTTTGAAGGAAACTATTGGTAAAAAGATAATACTAAAGCAGACATAACCATTTATAGGTGAAAGCATAGTCATGATATTCATTCATACATGAATGTCTCTTTCATACATTTTGACATTAGTTCACTAAACATAAATTTCGTACAAAGTATACTTAATAAATTTTCTAACCATTTACTCATTGATGTATTTAGATTAGAGATGATGCGAAACAATTGGTTCCGCTTTTTTACCTCCAACTGACCTCGAACAACTCACTAATTACTCGCGCAATCACAACTTATTCGCAGTACGAACAATTACTATACCTAGACATTTTTCATGCTTCTTTTATGAGGAACAAAACTAATTTATTACTTTTTACGATTAATAGTTATAACAGTATTTGCACTTAATTTTTCATTAAAATTGTATTGATAGTTGATTACTCAACATATTTTTTCATTTCTCAACATATTTTTTTCTTGATTAGATAGTATTTTTGTGTTATTATTACTCATACCTAAATAATTATTATGGATCTAAGACGAAATTACCAAGACATTTAACCCTTCGATGGGCAGTGTGGCCTGGGAAGGCCATTTAAACTTTATAAAATGATTATTTTATTTTATGTTTACTTATTGGCAAGCAGTATCAATATATTATACAAATCGGCTAGCTGCGTCGAATGGTACTATTGCCGATGAGTTTTGTTTAGCTGGAAGAATAAAAAAAAATAACAAAAATACTTCAAGGACTGTACCACATGGCCGGGACAGGCCATCGTATACTGCATCGAGGTCTGGTGGGTGTACGATTTCGATACCAACTACTCGCTTAGAGGTCAAATTTACACCGGAAACTTACAGTTTCTGATCATGAAGTGAATCAAGGTGCTCAAGTGGTGTTGGATTTAGTTAACATGTATCGCTATGACGGCTGTATATAATGCGACGTAGCCAGACATCTGATGGACAAAGGACTTGCCATTGTTAGTAATGAACGCGCAAAAATGATGTTTTCCTGTTATATACACATAAACAACATATTGACACGTCCATATAAACCATTTGCACACTTGACTTAATTTAAAACTAGTTTGGTAGCTCACACCTCTCTATGGCCTGGCCAGGCCATATTTCTCACCCATACGGGAAATGTTAACTTGCCCATCGGAGAAATAAGTAAAAGTTCATTAACTATTTATGGTAAAATATTTCGTACCTTATAAGTGTTAGTAAAATGTGCTATGAATGTTGAAATAAAATAATATTTTGAAACAGATGGAAGGAATAATAAAAAAATTCAGTAAATAACAAAATTTATAAAATAGAAACATTTTTTTTAAGTATACAGCAGAAGGTTTGAACAAAGTTAGAATAAATAATAATTCTTTACTAAAAAATTGTCATATCTCACCAAAATAAATATTGATTCTATCGACGTTTATCAGTTTGGTACTACAGGGTTTTCCAATAAAAGGTGTTATTTTGAATAGCCCGCTATTTCAGTAGATGTTACTTTTAAAGCTGTCACTTTTTGAGATTTGACAAGTGAAAACTACACCATTTATAAACATGGAACGATACACGCTTCAACAATGCATTGAAATTATTAAAATTCACTTGAGTGAATCAAATGCAAATCATCTTGAGTGATGAGGCCCATTTCCACCTCGGTGGCTTCATCAACAAGCAAAATTGTCGCATCTGGGGCTCGAAAAACCCAAGAGTTATTGTTGAAAAGCCTCTCTATCCTCAACGTGTGACTGTTTAGTGCGGTTTATGGTCCGGCGGAGTCATTGGACCTTACTTTTTCGAAAATGAGGCTGGAGCAACAGTTACGGTGAATGGATTGCGCTATCGAGAGATGATTAATGATTTTTTATGACCGGAATTAGATGGTATTGATCTGGACAATGTTTACTTTCAACAAGACGACGCTACATGCCACACAAACAACGAAACCATTGAACTTTTACGATTGAATATCAAAATAACACCTCTTATTGGAAAACCCTGTATTTTACCTATACTGTTGGTTAAGTTAGTAAAAATTCGATACCAAACTCAATCTTTAGGTATTCTTGAGATAGGTGCACAGTACTGCACAGGTATGTGCACGGAAAAAAATGATTACTGTTTTTTTTATCAAGATACCGTTAATATTTCCTAACAAAATAATACTCATTCAGAATATATCTGAATACGTGCTCACGCTGGTATTCTTGTCCGAATAAAAATAATGAACGATATGCGACAATATTGTTATTTTTAAGAACAAGTGTTCCTTACTACTTGTATCACCTCATAACATATTCGCACTTTACTGTTATTTTTGTATGACATTTTTCAAATCATTCGTCATAAGAATCTAGTTCCATTCTTAACAGGAAAACAAATAAGTTGACCAGATTTAAAAAAAATTAACAACCTTTAAAATCAGTAAATTTTCTCTGTGTACAGAATAAGTAACTGGTTAATATATAAAAAGGTCTCAGAATGTTATATTTTATCAGGCTTGTGTTGAGCCCCGATTTTCGTGAAGTGTTTATTTGGCCATATTTTTCAAGACAAAGATGGAACAAAACAAAGACCAAATAGGAACAGCAAAAATACTTTCGTACAAACCCCGGAGTGCCTAACTTATTAGGTTATACAAACGTCTGGGTAGGCTTTTACGGAAAGATGTTAAACATAACGTACAATGAGGTTAGTAAACATTGTGAAAATTACTTTTTTTTTTCAAAATATTATGTCGCAACAAACAAATCATAAAAAATATTACTGTAATGTGGTTCGGATTTTCAAATATTTTACATAATATTTTTATGGTGGGTTTATCCAAAAATACATATTTTTTTACTTTAATTGTAGAAATATCACATAATTCTACCCTTCCTTTGTTATGATCAAATTGCTTGGGTAGAAAATAAAATCCTAAATCAGATAATAATAATTGGATAATATGTATAGCGCCTTTTTTTAAATCATCACTTCAATTACGACACATACATAGTAATAATATAATAACAGTTCATTTTGCGCTAATATTTAGTGCGAAGGAACAAATAAACTGAACAACCCCTAAGTAAAAATGGTGCGCAAACTCACAATCTCGGCTGAGCGTGATTTTCGCTCTAGTATGCTGCGGAGGTAAATGTAAATCCAACAAATATAGCGTCAGTGCAGTCAAGACAGTAAACTTATAGATCTTGCCGATATTTTATTAAAATTGGATAGTTTAAATTAATAGTTATCATAATTTATGCAAATACTTACTTAAGCATGAATATGAAAAGATATTATGAATACTTATTCAAAACATATTTTTAATTTTGTATTTTATAAATTTCGTATATTCTGTATTCTAAATTTCATTGATTTGTAGTTTTTGCCCATCTCTTTAAAACTTTTTTTGTTTTTGGCTGCAATTCGTGCGTTTGTTGAATACAGTATATTTATAGAGTCAAAGGTAGCTCTCAATTTTTTATCTTGTTTTGTTTCATATACAGAATTGTAGTATAAACTTTACACCTCTTTTTACAGGGGATACCAGGAGCTCAGGAGCAGTAGCGGCTTGTAGAAAAATGGGTAGTGCGTATAAAAACATCGTCAGACTATCCCCGGTACAAAATGCTAACAATTTTGAAGCCGATACCTACATGCCGGAATTATCCATATACGAACTGTGAACTAAAGTGGTGCCATCTCAGCGCGACACATATATGTATGTATATTTTTTTTTCTTTTTGTGAATACGCACAAGAATCCCAAAACGTCTGAAACCAGTGAGACTATGGCATCCCCAATCGGGGTATGCTGTGAGGCTGAAGGTAGTGGGCAGGGGAAGGAAATAGGGAAGAGGACGGGTGGAAAATTACCTGGCTATTAAGATCTGGTCATCAAACATAGCCAAAGCCATTTCAAGCAACATTTCAATTCTGAATGGTGACATCAGGGCGATACAGAGAGTATATTCCACTCTTGAACGTGCTACCACGTGACTTATGACACGTGATACAAAAAACTGGAATTCGATCTTCTTGAATTAAACTTAGTATTTTTGTAGTATTTCTTTTTATCACTGCTATTTGCTTTTATTTTTTGTTGTTGGTGGCATTATTGTTAGGTGGTTATTATTATTTTTAGTTTAACTAAAATTTAGGGAGTGCGTAGCTTCAACGTTCTTTAGCGATAGCCGCCACTGCTCAGGGGGAAGAAAGGGTTGACAGATATTTAGGATTGTACGAATCAACGCAATCTATTGACATACAGGGTAGGTTAAAGGGCCAGGCACATTTCTCACTCAAACCCTTATCCCCGAAGTAAAGATACCAAATCGTTGGGAACAAGTAATAAAAACGTCCTTAAAATGCTCTTATTTGGCCTCAAGACTGGCACACGCATTTTCACAAAGAGATCAATCAATTTTATTAGGTAGAAAGGCCATTTCGTTTCGTATCTTGGGATGAAGCTATTTATTTTCATTCTTTTAATATATTATTGTGATAAATTGGATGGTTTTGGAAGTGAGTGAAAGATTATTTTCACCAAAACCTATTTTGCCTCTGCGTAACAATTATGAAAAAAATCGTATGTAGTCGACAAACTCAGTCAAAACTCTTTACCACCTTAACTATAAATTTAATATTAGTAAAAAATAAAGGATTTTATATTAGCTATGTTAGTATTTGTGAATATCATAAAATATTTGCATGAACACACCTTTAGTACATCTAATTAGTTACCTAGTAAAAAAACGCTTTCTTTAAAATGGAGAAAGCAGAGATCTTTGAAATATCAAGAAATCTCTCTAATTAACTCAGAAATACAAATTACAAGTATACAATAAGGAAGGAAGTTACAACGATTTCTGTGAGACAGTATGAGTTGTTCCCAAAAGCGAACAAATTAGCCTGAAGGGTTAAGAATATTATTTTATAGGTAGGACCTTGTTTGAATTCTTCACACAATCAGTTCTAATTTTTAAAATGACACTTAGCCCGGTGTCCCACGGTTCGGTACGCAATTGACATAAGCCTAGCGCTATAAGGATAGATTATGTTCGCTATAGTAAGGTCTGCAACGTTTATTTTTTGTTAATTGCTTACCAACCCATGGAACGACGGGCTTACATTAAAGCAGATTTGAATTCATTGAAACAGATTTCATGCATGATTAACGCACGGACAACCTAAATTAGCAAGTTTGATTGTAATTTTTAAATAAAAGTATGTATATTTTCACCTAACCGGGTCAGTGATTTTAACCAATTGAACCGATCTTACCTTGAAGTGAGATCCACGCCGAGTTGAAAGATAACTTTACTATTAGATTCTTTAGAAACTTTTATAAGGTTTAACCACGCTAAAGCCTGAGAGATCTCATTTTGAAAGCATTCTGTAGAGTAAACTATCTTCTGCCAATTCCAAATATCACTGCAAATAAGGAAATGGTATCATAACTCAGCTGTTTAGCATTGGTTTAGCATCCATTGAGAATTTCTTATCAGAGACAACCGCATTCAGACCTCCATTAATTACATTGCCTGCATTCACTCTCCTAATGTCCTTATCAGCCTTCCGCCTCTCGTAAACATACTTCCCAACTCACAAATTAATCAAAACGCTCTTCACCGCTACCATCTACATCAAACAGAGTAAGGTAAGTGATATTTATTTTATAAATATTTTAATTTCACTTTCGTTTTCGGTAGTGAATGAATGCAAATCTTGAAAGCGGAAATTAAGCAACTTTCCGACATCTGATCAACCAAAAAATCGGCAGATAGACTGTTTCGCGATGACAATGAATTCTGCGCACGTATATGAATTTCTCTGAAATCGGACGACGTTACAGAAGGTAATATACAAAATAAATCTCAGTCCTACACGATCGGCATCTTACAAGTTCGGTAACGCGGTTAACCAAAACCTCCTAAATCGCAAGGCTGGGACACTCATTCAAAGCAGCCTACTAACTTGTATGGAATTATACAAAAAAAAATCGTTCTAATTTTATTTCAATTTATTCTTATTGAATGAAACATCTTTAAATGTTTTAGTTTATTTAAAAAAATACTTTTTTGGAGGTTCCCATAGAAGTTAGGAGGCTGATTTGATTCAGTGTCTCGGCATTGTGATCTAGGAGGTTTTGGTTTAACGCAGTTTGTTGATCGGATCTTTTTAGCCAGGTCTTTACATTATACTTACCCTTAGCTTTCCCTACCGTCCAGCCTCACAACATACCCCAAATATGGGTGCCTTAGTCCTACTGGCCCAGGATAGGTTTAGGGAGTGTTTGTGACTTCTTGGCAAAATCATATGTTTGAAAAAATATTTAGTAACCGTCGATGATGGAACACAAAACTTCTTATTCACCTATGCTCTGATCCCGTTATTAGTTCATTATGATCTGGATCTTTTCCGAGATGTTCCCGAACGTTCCAGACTATGCTCGAACATTCCACAACATTCCAGAATGTTCCGGGATGTTCTGGAATGTTGTGGAATGCTTTTGAAATGCTCTCGAATGTTCTGGACTGTTCTAGAAATTTCTAGAGGGCGAAACTCCCCGCCCTTATATCTTCATAAACACGCCCTTCATGGATGGGAGATAGAGGACTACCACACCATATAACTCCCTTGATCGTACTTGGACTCGTTAATGAGTTTTAGCGGCTTGCACATTGTACACTCACTTATATAATAAATATATATATATAGATTGCAACAACAATACGAATCATTTAGATACTCGCCTGTATCTAGGTTGCATGCATTTGTCAACTCTATTCTCAGAAATACTAGATGCGTTCCACTGCATTAAGTTACAAAATAGCTTTAATAACATCTTATAAATACATATTAATGTTAGCTTTATTTATTTTTTTGCATGTGTTCTGTGTTAGAATTACGCACGTAACGACACATGTTTGTAAAAGCCTGTATGGACGTTTAAAATAAATGACATTCCCGTATTCATCCTTGTTCAACACGAACATTATAAGATCAACAATTTTTTAAAGTTAATTTCTAGATCTATACGTAATCCATCTGTATAAAAAATAGTTAAATTATACGATCCTACCAGATATGTTTACTCGTGGGAGATGCTCCTAAAGCGAGAACTTCTGCCATCAGAACGCGCCAATCAACAGAGCGATTCAAATGCTTAACGAAGCTGTATTGACCATTGATATTTTCAACACCACTTCTTACATACAGTTTAGCAACTATCTATGCACTACACCTACACACAACACAGGTCACCCGGTAATATCTGAACATACATACCAAACATGAGACATTACAACAAAACAAAATATCTTAGGTACCTACCTTGAAATATGTATTATCTGTAAATTGTTTCGTCACTGTAACCAATATACTGTGTGTTTCTTCTAAAATAAATAAATTTCCCAAAATAGTAAAACTGCCCCATGACCTTTTTATACTTCTACTTTGTTGTTATTTCTTATCAATCTTTTCTAGTTATACCACGTAACATAAGATGTTATATGAGTACATAAAAAATATATTTACATTACAAAATATATCTATGTTCGCGATCTCACCAATAAAGAAACTGGTTCTTTTGCTTGGTGAGAGAGCTAATTATAAGAAAAATAGAGTACCATTATGTTACAGATAAGTATATATATATTCATTTAATTGGAAAAATATATAAAGAGACATCTAAATACAGTGGATTTGAATACAGACTGATAATAAATATCAATAAATGGAAAAAAGAGGCAATTATTTAATTAATTATTTCTGAAAGTGTAACTTCAGTTTTAGTTTAAGTATGTTAATATCCGTTAATTTCTTTATTTCAATCGGAAGGTTGTTGAAATACTTTATTCCTAAATAGGTATAGTTATTTTCCATTTGTTTGGTGTTACATTTTGGAATTTTGATATTGTATTGATATCTTTTAGATAAGTGGGTTTCAAATTTTTTGATCATATTATCTTTATAAATTTGGATAATTGCATTTTTCTTGAATATATCTTCTACTTGGGGCACCCCGAAATCTGTAAATAGCGTTTCTGTTGGATACGTGAAGGGTTTCTTGAGGATTGTTTGTTTGATATTTTGGTATTTAGTATTGTTTAAAATCTTCAATGAAAACATGTTACGTACTTACATCTGGTATTAAATTTGTTATTGCTACTACACGTTCGCATATAGAGTGCAGCAAAATATGCAGTGCAAGTTTTGAAGGACCAGTACATCCCGTGTGGTGAAGTAGAAACCTGGGAGGGGTCTCATTGTGATAGGAGCGTCGTGCCGTTTTCAATCGTTACCGTGGCTTAGTCCGGAAAACATCGGGGTTTTACCGTCCGCACGTTTTGTTTTTTAAATGGCCATTATCTTTTGCCATTCAGTGAGATTTCCGTCTGCAATGTGCGACTTTGCGAACTCGAACTCAAGGATCGAATTCGGGGGCAAATCGCCACTATACTTGTTAAGATTTGCCAAAACAAGGCTGCAAACTTTAGAAATTGTCGTCTTCAATGTATCGCTTCTGGTTGCACCTGATGTCATCTTCAAGAAGTGGCATGATGTACCAAAAAAAATAAAATAAATCTTATTTTTGTAAGTTGTGCCATTTTTCTTTTAATAACCCTTCAAAACTGCACTCTCTTTTTGCACGGTATGTTTTGCCGCACCTGTATATTATTTTTTTACCACATCTTATTTACTATACTTTCACATTTTTAAAATTTATAATCTCTCTAATATATTGGTGTAAAACTGATCATGGAGACTAGGAAAAATATATACGTAATATATTTATTCAAAGTTGTATACTTTTCTGTCTTGACTCGGAATGACTGGCTAAATTTTTACATATATTAATTTGATTGCTTCAAGTCTTTCTAAGTTACTATCAAGTCCTTATACACATTTCTACACAGTAAAAAGCTTGGTAAATAAACCCCCCAGGGAAAATAAAAACCTTCATAATATTTCATCACTTTGAAAAATCTCCCGATCTCTAAACTTTAACACCGAGGAAATAGTTTAAATTTTGGTTATGTTTGCTCGGGGGATTAAAGCGCCAGGCTTTACGTGAGTGTTAAATGTCTCCTATGACGTCAAACTTTTCTCGGGAAATATTCCGGAATTCAGCATAAACTTTGATCACCGAATTATTTTTATGGAAACATCGCACACCATTGTCAGGATCTAGTTAGATTTCGGCACCACCGTTTATTGATTTAGTTTTGTAGGTGGGAGGAAATATGAAAATGTGAGGAGCAAGAGAAGATAAGGAAAATGAGATAAGAGAAGAACAATCTTGTAAATCAAAAATTCTTAATCACTAAACATCACTTCGCAAACTTCTCGCGTCATTCATATTATTATCGGATGGGGCAGCGTAAATCACAATTATTCTAAATTTACTAATCGGTACTTAAAAAGCCATTATTGAGATTATGCTGAAAGTACCTGTAAGAACTAGCGCTGATAAAATCTTCAATAATCTTTACATTACGTCACGGCACCAGACGCGGGTGCTCCATTGAAGCCAGAGCCAAATTAACCTCTCAGAGACTGATCGTGTTGTACACAGCCCGCAGACATTTTAATAGTACACAAGAGAGCCCCACTGTTGATTTTGGCCGTCACCTCTGGTCTGGAGCCCCAAAATACCTGGAAAAAACCCTTGGCTGCATGCAAAAACGGGCGGTCCGTTTAAAAGATTCCCCTAAAATAAAATAACAAACGAATTTCAATTCTTAGAGCACAGGCGTCAGGTAGGAATGCTTTGTTTATTCTACCAGTATTACAATAAAAGATGCTTCAAAGAACTTGCGTTATTAACACCAGTTAATAGTCGGGAAACACGCCAAACGCTTGGCTAACATATGTACGCGGTTGATATTTGTCACTTGAGAACGGGTCGCTTCTACGACTCGTTATTGATTTGAATATTAAAAACATATGCAGCAACCAACTACATTTACAACGTTTAAACCAAAAAGGTTATTTAACAATGGTACTAGACTCTACAACAAAATGGCACTCTCATTCATAAATCACGAAATTATAACACGAGTATATAATATACAATATTTGTACGATATAACTTGAGGAGGTATGTATTTTACTAGATCGTACCATATCTTCCCAGGCTGTTCTCTACTTCTCCTTACACTCAATTTTTACATATCACATTTCTATTGTTATCATAGACATAGAAAAAATGTACGGAATCAGAAAAAATGTATGATATAAAAAAAAAGAAAATGTTACTAAAAAAAATCTTTTTCACATAACATCGTTTTCTAGAGTTATTTTGCCCCTTTTATTTAAATACCTTGGAAATACAAGTCCGTCGTTTGAAATAAATCTTGTTATATAATGAGCATCTAACAATATTTTGTTATGCAGGGTGTCCGGGGGTAAAGTGTATTAACTTCGGGATATGATTCTATATGATGGTATAAGTAAAAAAGAAAAGTAACTTTTTAGAAATCGCAATACAAAAATATGTTTTTCTCGTACAAACAATAAAACTTCTTAGCCTAAAAAATTCTGAATTTCGAAAAAAGTAATTAATCTTTTTTATTTCTAAAATCAAGTAAAACCACCCCCCGAAGTTAGTGCACTTTACCCCCGGACACCCTGTATTAAGATTGGGGTGTATTCGTATATTTTTCAAATACTCTACACTCCGGCCATAACCAACGTATACTCACAGTAACGCCCCGGTGAAAGACCACCAGAATCGTTCATCGAAAAAATCGAAATTATAAAATAAGCCTTTTTTTCAAGTGGCAAAAAAAAACAAACAAACATAAAATATGGAAAAAAACACTTAAAAAAATAATACGTACGTGTAATTTGTATGCAACATGAAAACACATAGGCAAGACCGGGTTATTAGTTAAAGGTAAGCTACCTTGCTTGTTTAGGATTTTCAAAAAATTTAAGCACTTTGAATAATTTTATTGGGGATTTTCGATTTCTTCCAGTACTGTAATTTTGTTTTTACATCGATGAATTACAAAATAATTATATAACACGCAAATCGTGCTTAACAGCTAAAAATAAAACAAGACAGACTAAATAAGTAAGTAGCTACATTGTTGTGGTTAGGACAACGTTTTAAAATAGCTTTTCAACAACGTATAAAGGCGCGTTCAAACAATAAAACGAAGCAAAAATATTTAATATCTGGAGCAGAAAATTGACGCAATAAGTATAAAGAGAATCCCGTACATCGGAACGAATTCGGGTCAACGTGTACCTAATAATTTGTTTTTTTTTTTAAATTACAAACTTATTTTGTGGCACCATTTTTATTCAACATATTCAATGTTTTAATCACTTCTTGATTGTTTATAAAACCAACATGTTTCGTAAACAATGGTTACTTCATCAGACAATGGTTGTTGAAGACGATTCATACTTTTGATTACAATAATGGAATAGTGGTGTTACATTGTAATGCTAATGGTATCAATTTAGATAAATTTGAAACCTCAGAAATTAGAAATAGTGTAAAGAATAATTAAAGCATCGTTTACAATAAAATACTGGTTTTAAAACGTGACAAATCAAAATCAGCATCGACAAAAACCCCATTCTCTGAAAATAAAACGAAACCCGAATTTATTTATAATATTAATGCCCTATTGGACTTTTACGTAACAATTATATATTAACGAATGATTTTAAGCAATAATTAGTCGCTTTAAATATCAAAACGAATTGAAAATATCTCCCGAGTAAAAATAAATGCCGCCAACGGGAATTGAAACCGTAACTTCTGATGTCCGGTCAGGTGCTCTTGACCACTGAGCTATGTCGGCTTATTTCCAACAAGCCAAATAATTCAATATGTATTAGTAACTTAATCACCAATTACTGCTTATTATATTTTTTCACCTGTAACATTATGTAAATATAATAAGCAGTAATTGTTGATTGAGGTACTAGTACATATTGAATTATTTGGTGTGTTGGAAATAAGCTGACATAGCTTAGTGGTCCAGAGCACCTGACCGGACATCAGAAGGTACGAGTTCAATTCCCGTTGGCGGCATTTATTTTTACTAGGGAGATATTTTCAATTTGTATTGATATTTCAGGCTACTAATTACTGCTTATAATCATTTGTTATCCTTTATGCTATGCATACAACCTTGTCTAATAAAAAGTAGTTTATCATTAACAAAAAAATATTTATTAAATTCAAAACAGCAGTTTATTATGATAAAAAATAAAGCGAAAAATATAATATACTTACTTGTTGAGTTATTATCAAACTAACTGTAAAAAAACTCTTTAAACATAAATATAAGTAATATAATTCATTATTTTTTAAAAATAAAAAGATTTTGTGAATACTTAAACAAAAGTAAAAATATTGATTACTCGTTATTCTCATTAGATAAAAAGTGCTGACCTAATTTGGCTTTGAATATGTCAAGATTTAAATCGAAAATATCAGCGAAATCTACAAGCTCATTGCTAGTCGGTGTATTGTTTAAATAAATATTATTTTTCCAATAATATCTTTCTTTTATATAATATGATCAAACAAAATAATAATTGTTTTTTTTTTGCCCTAACGAAGCTTGAGATAAGCAAAACCCGGTTGGCTATCATTATTAATTCAAACAAAAAGTGGTGTATTACAAAGTGTGTTTTTTTTTTCATTTTATAAATTATAGGATATGTATTATAATACGTATTGTAATTAAGGCATTCCGTATGTTGTTTATTAAAATTCGCTAATTTTACAATAATAGTTTTGTGAGTACATCCTACACATTTATATCATCCAAGAAAGTGCGTTTACCCACTCCCCTCAACTTGCCCCGGCGCGTGAAATATTTCAGTCTAACAACGCGTGAACAAATCGCGATAAAAAAAATCAATCCGAACAAAATATAGCTTGAATTTCTGGAGCAACTGCGTTAGCGACCAGAACACGTGCCGGGCGTAAACTAGAGCAGGGCTCTTCAACCCATTGCGGGGTCAGATATGTTCTAGTATATTGATATTTATTATGCACTGGCGCACTCTGTCCTACAATATGGAATCGTGGCTTGGGGGGGTGCATATAAATCATCCCTACTCCCACTCGAAACTATTCAAAAAATACTAATCAAAATAATCTTAAAAAAGCCATATTACTACCCAACTATAAATGTTTTTCAAGATTTCCCGGTTCCCCCACTTACAAAAATTTATGACAAAATTGCACTTCTACAAATACATAAAGATTTCTTTAGTAAAAATAATTTACCACAATTGAATATTAGCAAAAGAATAACATCTGTTGGAGGACTAACCGTGCCACTAGCACGAACCACAACAGCACAACATCACTATATATTCAAGGGTGTAAAATTATTTAATAAATTACCACTTGATATACGATCGGAAGAAAGCTACGAAAAATATAAAAAAAAAATTAAATTAAAATACTCTTGTACCACCTCATAACATTACTTATTGTTTAGAAATATGTTTTTACCTTTTAAATTTTTTGAATCATTTATTAACTAACCTATATTTTTATTGCTTTTATTGTTATTTTTTGTTTTATTACTAATATTTTTTGTTTAATTTAAAAAAATGTTAAAATATTTTTGTTGTCCTCTCCTAAACACAAGCAGCTGCTTTATTAGGAGAGTGATTGAAATATTAGTGTTTATATTGTAAAAAAAATTGTAAAAAAAAAAAAAAAAAAAAAAAAAAAAAAAAAAAAAAAAAAAAAAAAAAAAAAAAAAAAAAAAAAAAAAAAAATATATATATATATATATGAAAATAGGTAAATATATAAGAAAAATTTAAAAATTACTGCTGGTATCAATCAGAAAGTCATATTTACCATTTAAGGACAATAGCTCAGTGAGGGAATACTATAAGGCATTGCAAAATATCGCAAACTTTGCATGATAATGTCGTCTCTCACCATGCTTGCCGCCTTAAGTTCCGAAAACCCTTCTGGATGGAAGAAGAGAGGCTCCTCCAATTACATGTCACTCCAGAAGATTATGTTAAAAATTGAGAGGAAATCGTCCAACGTGGGAAATGCCCATCTTGTACACGACCCCACTGAGAGGAAGACTGGGTTCTCACTACCTTGTATAATCTGGTCCTACAACAATAGGGTGAGGTGCTCCCACAGTAAATGTGCCCACATGATGCACAGTGAAGCCTCAAGGAGTCTGCGTTATGTGAATACGGTTCGGTGCTGACCACCGAACATTTGGTCAATGCTGCATTCATTCCCCGGCGGGACTTATTAGGACCACAGGGTGACGCCTGGAGCCCTAGACTAGCTCGTAGACCTAGATGTCCCCCTCTGACAACCACCATACGAAAAATGAGAAGAAGAACATTAGCTGAAAACTTAGATGATATTTTTCCTGAATGAGGTTCCTCTTAACGGTAAGCTGTGGATTCATAATCCCTTCTTAGAATTTATGAAATTATGCGCATTTGAATCATGTAAAAAACAAGCGGATTTAGTTGTGTTCTTGTAGTGATTGTGAGTCGTGGCCGAGGAATTACTCAAATTTGGTCTTCGAGATAATAATGACCTGTAAGTACTTTATACGTTCGTTTATTCTGATAGGTGTACAATGCAAGGTTATTTTTCTGTTGAAATCCAAGAAAAGAGAGACATAATGTCCAACGTACGTCCCATTTATAATGCCTTTCATGCTCTACCTCACGGTACGCGGTTTCTTCCATATCCGCAAACACACGATCACTACAGTTCTGACATTACTCTGATGTCCAGAATAAAATGCTAAGCAATGTCTGAGTTTTGGATAGCAACTGAAAAATAGTACATATTTCTTAGTTATAAATTGGGTTTCGATAAATATCTGTCAAATTGGGTGTCGATTTTTGGACTTATTATTTATGTGAAAAACGTTTCGACTGTGTCACCAATAAAAACAAAACAGCGAAATCGAATGGACATTAATCCAGCACTTCGACTCAACTATCCAACTCAAGAACAATTTATCAAGCTTATATAAAATTTTGCGAATAAAGAAGGAGCAATTTCATAAACTTTAACTAACTCGGGTTATGTGGTACTGCAATATTTGTCACCAAATGATACGTCTTCACAAAACTCGTTCTATCTACTTTTCTATTATGATCAGATAAAAAAGATAAAAACCCGACTATTCGAACACAATGGGTGTGTATAACAAAATGCCTTTTTTGCTTTCGTATAAAGTGGTAAATTAAAACTACAAGAAAAAAAACACCGGTAGACGATTTTTTCTGCATTTTTTTTTTCAAATTATTATTCAAATCAGAAAGAATCCTTCATCTGTTTTCAAAGGGAGTATTTCTTTTTGAGATACGTAAACAGCGAATTTTAAAATGAATATTAAGCGTAAATATCAATTTGTTGACACAATTTTTTTTGTCTAGACCTGAGGGATTAATAAATAAAATACTTCCAATATTCTTTTTTTTCCCTGTCTTAGTCGTCAACCGAACTGCAAAATATTTCAGATATTTTGGCTGGTTCGCAGATTTAAAAAGGTTGAAGATCGCTGAACTACGGCTAGTATGTAGTGCGGCCTGCTATAATTCTAATGCCGCAGATAATTCATGAATTATTATTCGCTGTGTTCCTTCCTTGTATTTATTGTACATAGTTATACGTACATAATATTTGTACTAAGATTTCGCACACCCATTAAAAAATTGTTATGTCGATTTTCAGCGTTCGTGAGTTCATATCCTGGTAAGGTATAAAAAAATGTATTTACATTAATTCTTCATTGTGATTAACTTCTTGAAAAGTTATGCTCCATTACGATAATTGTTTGAATAATAATATTCAGAGAATATGAAACGGAAAATATAAAAAAGATAATGTTGCGACGGAGTGTAGGTCACATGTTAATCGTTTTTTTTCTTTGTCTTCTTCCTTTAATATGATCAGAAAATTAATCGATATTGTTTCAATAAATAATAAAAATTTTATAAATTATAATTAACACTTTGTTTTGACCACTTTTGTTGTTTAAAAATAACAACATTTATTAAACTGTGAAGAAGTAAGCTTTATTTACAAAACATGTCGTTTTTAAACGATAAAAGTGGTTAAAACTAAGTTTAGATTATTTTTAATTAAAATTTTGCCACTAAATAAGTTTTCTGTATTAGAAGAAATAATTTTTTTTTTTTTCTCTGTAATTAATTACAAAATATAGAGTAATAACTCTTCCTTCGTGGGGAGTTTCAGAAAACAATGGAGAGTGGACTCGTCCCTCGTGGGGCCTTCATTGAACCTAGGGGGAGTGGAGAGGAGAGCTTAAGCCCACTGTCTGGACTTTTCCCTCGTAAGAACTTCAGAGAACTGAGAGGGAATGGAGAGGAGAACTGAAGTTACCTGCGTAGACACTTCTCTTGTGGGGCCTTCAAAGAGGGCCACCAGGAAACCAAGGGGGGGTGGAAAGGAGAGCTGAGGCTACCTCGGTTACCCTTTCCTTTGTGTGGCCTTCAGGAAATTAAAGGGTAGTGGAAAGGAGAGCTTAGGTCACTTCCATGTACCCGCAGAGCCTTCAGCGAACCAAAAGAGGTAGAGAGGAGAACTGAGATCACCGTAGTAGACGTTTCGCTTGTGGGGTTTCAAGGAATCAGGTGGGGGCTGGAAAGGAGAACTAAAGACGCCGCTGTGGACTCTTTGCTCTGGGGGCCTTCAGGAAACCCAAACAAATAGAGACTTCTTTTAGGAAAACCCTACATGATTCTCTAGGGAATCCAAACGTGGGAAAACAGGTAACCACAAGGGACCTGGAAACAAACTCAAAGGAATGAAGTAAAATGAGAGATAGCACAAATTTATACTGAATTCGCTTAAAATTAAATAAGTAACATATAATTTTATTGTAAAAAGTGCATAGACACCGCCTTACAAAGTAAAATATTTTCTCAGTAAGTTTTTTGAACGAGATGCAACAATACCATATAAATATTTAATTAAAGTAATATTGTTTTGATGAAATTTTTTTTTGCCCTCGCCGGGTTTTGAATCTACCACTCCCGGATTCAGTGCCAAGTAGCCATTCAGAGCCATTACATAAGACCTTAAAGCGATGTAAATTTCTGCGAAAATCACAGGTCATCGACTTTAGTTGGAGTAAAGCCCCCAAGCTTCTATTACATTACCAATTAAAACTAACAAAATAATTCGCTTCATTCTCTGAGAGCAAATGGATAATATTTATGCCAATTTCTCTGGGATTTTTAACAAGCACACAGTAAACTTTCTTTATCTTAGCCTTCATTAAAAATATTACCCCTAAACAATGCGAGGTGGCAGTTACATTGCCATACCCGGCTTTTTTCGATTTATTTAAGACTTATTAAATACAGGGTTTCCAATAAGAGGTGTTATTTTGATATTCAATCGTAAAAGATCAATGATTTCGTTGCTTGTGTGGCACGTAGCGCCGTTTTGTTGAAAGTAAACGTTGTTCAGATCAATACCAACCAATTCCGGCCATAAAAAAATATTAATCATCTCTCGATAGCGCAATCTATTCACCGTAACTGTTGCTCCAGCCTCACGTTGAGGATAGAGAGGCTTTTCAACAATAACTCTTGGATTTTCCGAGCCCCAGATGCGACAATTTTGCTTGTTGACGAAGCCACCGAGGTGAAAATGGGCCTCATCACTCAAGATGATTTGCATTTCATTCACTCAAGTGAATTTTAATAATTTCAATGCGTTATTGAAGGGTGTATTGTTCCATTTTTATCAATGGCGTAGTTTTTACTTGTCAAATGCCAAAAAATAACAGCTTCAAAAGTAACATCTACCGAAATAGCGGGCTATTTAAAATAACACCTCTTATTGGAAAACCCTGTACTAGCTGACACCCTGCGTCGCTCGACTTTTATCTAATTTTTATTAATATAATATGCACATATTATCCATTTAAACATCCCGGGAAAAAAAATTAATTGACAGTGAAAATCCCATTTTATCCTTTACGTAGTTTAGAAGAACCAAGAACACAAAAAGACAAATGCGGATGGCGACATTGTTTTAGAATATTTAGAAATTAATAAATATATTAATCATAGCACGACGGGAAGACACAATTAGAGATTAATAAATATATTAATCATAGCACGACGGGAAGACACAATTAGAGATTAATAAATATATTAATCATAGCACGACGGGAAGACACAATTGGAAGAATGGTTTTATTTTCCATTTGACTACACTAGATAATACAAATTATGATCAATCGATTCGATGCATGATCAAAACAAATTTGATAACATCAGTAGTTGCAGAACTGTTATCTCCGAAGATATTAGTTATTTTCTAATATCTTTGATTAGAGCCATTGTTTTGAACATGGGTTTGAAATCCGGCATAGGTATTTGAATCAACATTGAATCGGTTAGTTGTTTATTTTTTTCAATTTAATGTATTAGTTAATATATTGGTTCCCACATACTATACCTACCTCATCCTACCGGCTGCGCCAGTGTGATATCCTTTATATATTGGAGTTAAGTAATTTAGAAGACCAGTTTTGATTTACAATGTACCTATGTTTATAGCAAACAAAAAAATACGTCACCAAGTTTAATAAAATTATCCGAACGGAGAATAGTTAATGTCTTAAACTTGTTTATTTAAAATCGTAAATTCAATAATTGACAGCCCTGAACTATCGTACTTGATTTCTTCCGATATACCTCGCAAACCAACATCAAGGCAATATCTACCGTTTTATTGTAATAATTCTAACACGGAATCACTATTTTATTCTTCGCCGTGTACAGAATTTGGGTAATGATTGTAAGGAAGTTGTTGACGTATTTAACGTATCAGTCACTAACTATAATATGTCATGCAGCGTTCTAATTAATATATGCACTGCTTAATGTTTAATCACTGTAGATTTATATTTCAATGGAAGCAAATAAAAAATAAAAAATTAGCTAACATTGCATACGAGTTACCACTGCAGTGCAATCTGTTTATAACAGAATTGTAGTCTGAAACCGTAGTATGATTGTAACAATAATACATACTAGAGAACCTTAATCTAATGGTAGGATCATGAAAGTCAATCTACATTAGTAAATCAGGTAATCCAATTAGACGAAGAAAGACAGTTAACCTTTCCTAATCTGTGGTGTGTATTTACTACACATTGCTTCTAATAACTTTAATAACTCTATAAATATAATAAATACGGGGTTCAGATTTAAGGTATTCCTTCGTTAAACATTTATGCACTGAATTAAAAAATAATATTTTAGATAGTTGTCAAATTCAATTAAAAATCAGAGATTTTTGTTAAAAATCGGAAACAAATATACCAATACAATCAACCGTGTGATACTAATACGCGAAGAATGTGCGAGGAAATGACACGCTATTGATGTCCCGCTTTAATTTGCTATGCGGGAACATGAGACATCCATTCGTCTGGAGTTGTATTTTGATTTAGACCATCGATACCTACCAACCGCACAGCTGTGTTTGTGCCAGCCGCCAGCCGCTAGCCAGTCGGCCGCAAACCGTCGTTAGATGTGTACTCCTCGCACGTTTCTTTAGCATCTGCCGATGGTTTTTTCGTGTTTTCAGCAATTAAATTACAATTATTATCCCTTTTGATATAAAATATAATAAACATAATCGATTAGCTATGAATATACATATTTTCCGAAATTAAATCGCTTATTTTGAGATGTGTATTGACTACACAGCACCGGAACGCGTGGATTTTTTTAGCACAGTAAGGGAAAGGTTAAAGTGACATTTTGGTGAAACGGAAATGACTTATTTTACAAGCAATAATTATCAGCCTGAAACACTCATCCACATTGAAAAATCTCCTGATAAAAGATACATGACGCCAACGGGACATGAACCCGTGTCCTTTCGATTTCCGGTCGACAGCTCTGACCACTGAGCTATGGCGGCTTATCTCTTATCCGCGAAATAATTCAATATATACTAGTGTTTCATTCAACAATTACTGCTTGTTACATTTTTTCACCTGAAAACAACCAACTTTATTTTATATGAGAAAGGCATTGTAAGTGCAAACTCTCTCACTAGATGGCGTCGAGACAAGTTGTCTACATTTTTTGGTGAAGATACTAGAACTTGTCAAATATTAATTATTATTTTTTTGGTAAACTAATGTTTTAAGACAAGATTTTTTATGCATAGCACAATGGGTAACAATTATTTTACAAGCAATAAGTATTAGCCTGAAACACTCATCCACATTGAAAAATCTCCTGATAAAAGATACATGACGCCAACGGGACATGACTTACATCAAATTCATTCTGACGCCGAGGGATTTTGTTTTTACTTCTCTTTATATTTACTCAGTTTTGATTGGTAAAAATAAAACATTAAAAATTAAATGGTTTTCCTTGGCTGACTTCGAAATACTATTTCGAGAAGTTCCCGAGCTTGTGCATTATGCAAAGCTATCTTGGTGAGCTCTTACAACTTTGATATGCACTGCTCAGAGTTTCCCATGTACGTAATATTTCGCATTACAAGCAGCACTTGAGGTAGTTGGGGTAGGTTCCCTTAACAAGGGATGCCCAGTGGCCGGATGGTTAGCTAATCTGATTCGAGAAACATCGATTCAAAACCCCGACGAGGATTATCATAAATAGACGAGAATTATTCCTGGGGATTTATAAGCAATGGTTAAATTGTGCAACGAAGATTTGAGAACTTCTGTAGTGTGTTATGGAAGATAACATGAATATTTTATAACTTGACTTGAAACGGTGAACGGAATACAATTTTTATTTAATTAATTACAGAGGGTTAACACAAAAAATACAAACAAAAAACGTTGTATTAAAATACATTATTTTTTATGCGTATACCGCACAAGTTACCCATCAACGCCCTTGAGGTGATTTCTTACGAAAACGGCGCTATATAAATTATCCAAATATTATTATTTGCTCTCAGGCTTCTGGAACCAGTGAGACTATGCATCCCCAAATTGTTGTATGTTGTATAGCTGAAGGTAGAGAAGAGGGGGAAAAGATGGGGAAGAGGAACGTGGGGAAGTACTTGGCTATTCAAATCTGTCTTTGGTCACCAAACACGGATAAAGCCATTTCAAGCAACGTTTCAATTCTGAATGGTGATCTTACATCAAGACGATACTGAAAGCATCTTCCACCTCTGGAATGTGCTGAAAGTAAAATATATATTATTTTTAATTAATAAATTTAGAAATAACACAAATTAATGTAATCAAATTTACTTGCGCACGCCTGTCTCAGAGACGTACTCGACCATAATGTAAAACAAAAAAAAAACAATAAAGTTTGAGTAAACTGAAATTGCGCGTTAGACAGACACGTTGAATAATGACGCAGTTATAACTTTGTTTCTTTTTTTTAATGGCTGCCCTTTACGGAACGAAAAGGAAGAACTCTAATATAGTATTTTATTTTATTGCCAATCGAATAAGATTTATTTCAGTAGGCTACAAAAAAATTGTACTTTGCAGAAACCCAAGAAAGTATGTTTTGAATGAGCCAAAAGGGTACAAATTTTTCGTGGCCAATAGGCACTTCCGGCTCGCAAACAGTTAAAACTTATCTGTGTCAGTTCTAATTTTGAAAATATCAACCTCTTACACCTAATTAAATTACGTTATTTAATAATAAATTAAATTCTAATCTTATCGCATATTAAAAGAAGTTTATTTATTTTATTTTATTGATACATGATTTAAAGAGAACATGTGGTTTTTTGTGATGTTTCACCCCCCATGCTAGGGATGACCCTGTGTTATGGCGGGTAATTTTACAGTTTGCGGACATAGAATCTATACATTACTATAATATAAAAAAGAAAAATGATGTATAGCTAGTTTGGGTTGCAAGAAGAGGATGGAGTTAGAGAATTATAAGAAGATGAAAAATTTGAGAAATTTTTAGTAAATAGATCACACTAATTAATTATGTACATAGTATACCGCTAAGTTAGGGAATAAGGATATTATGTTGAAAGGTAAATAAATTGATAGAGTGTAGAATAAATAGGTATTGTAGTTGTAATGTATTCTTAGATTCATACCCAAAAACAGAACATTTTCTCCTTACTTTTCTTAAAAAATACCCTCCACACAGCATCCCAAAAGATGACAAAAGCCCTGAGGCATATTCTTTTCTTCAGAGCCTCATGAGTTAATGTGGGATTACTGTAAAAAAATATTATCGATATTATAACTATTCATATTTAAATTCAACGACCCGATTTTATTTTCATAAAATACAATTTTCTACTTTCCGTTTCATACGTTTACCCCCGAAATCACTTACTCTCCGTCAAACAGTCCGGGTGCTAAATCACTACCCTTTACTGCCTCCATAGCCATAGGACACACATTCGGGGCGGTTAAATATAACCAACCCCTGTATGTAAAATTGCTGTGTGCAGAATAAATCGCTAAAATTCAGGAACACTAAAAACGATTCAGGATTTAGTTTTTTTTTAAAAGATTGTTCGAATGGTTTGAATAAAGCTTAATAACTACCCAGTAAAACCCGTTTGATAAAAACAATTAGTACTTTTGTACATAATTGCGATCGATTCAAAGTGCGAATAAACAAAGGCGAAGAAACACTATTAAAAATATGTCTATGTAAACATGAAGATGAGGAAATCATAAAATTGATGAAATAACTCCTACACTACTTATAGTCAACAAACACAAAGATAAAAAAATTAACACTAAGATGAGGTTGAAAAATACGACGATGAGGAAATCATGATGTAATTTTTGATTAACACCGACACAACCCATAAGTAGTTTTCAAAGTTGAAGATAATGAAATCAACAAACATGAAAATGAGGTCGACAAACATGAACAAACATGAAGATAAGAAAATAAACAAACATGAAGATGAGGTTGACAAATATAACGATGAGGAAATGATAATGTAATTATGAATTAATACCAACACAACCCATAAGTTGTTAACAAGTTGATAAGGAAATCAACAAACATGAAAATGAGGTCGACAAACATGAAGCTGAGGAAATCATGAATCTCTCTGGCATGTTGTTAGAAGGTCGGAGTATTTCCGCTTTTTTTATTTTTATGAGACACCTCACAAGAGTGTCCCTGCCTGTGCAGTGTACAGACAGGGGAACTATGTTACCACCCGGTTGGGCGGCGTTGTGAGGCGGAATAAGGTAGGGGCTGTAGGAAGGGATTTGTTAATGCGGGCCTTGAAGAGGCTCGGATTATAGGAGGGAGGAAAAACAGATGCCGGTAGCTCGTTCCACATACGAGCCGACTTACACAAAAACGAAATAAGAAAATTAGAATATAATATATATTGAAATAAGATCAAAATAAATGTAAATGCCGGTAGCTCGTTCCACATACGAGCCGACTTACACAAAAACGAAATAAGAAAATAAATAAGATCAAAATAAACGGAAAATTTCTGAACGTATCCGGTTTTTAAAAACTGTTTTTTTAAAGATGACGAAATACGTGTTCAGATTTTATTAACACTGAAAGTAAATTACTTCTAACAAAAAAAATACATAAAAAATTCACGAAGATTCATTAATTTGCTCAAATTGCGATCAAAACCATTGGCTTCATAGAGGTCTACGTTTTAATTATTCTGCGGTTAACTCCTAAATTTGCATACAAAGCGTGGTGCTTTCTCTTTCTAACGCCGTTTAGATCATATTTCTAACCATGACAGTAACGAAAATCCAACGATTTTGATGATACGACACGAGCTGTTCCCAAAAGCAAAAAAAATCGCTTGCATACAGAGTAAAGTTTCGATTAAGATTTTTTGTGAATACCGTCCAAGAGTTCCAACTGCTACCAACCGTCTGCGTCTGCAGTGAGACGTATGAAGTGGCATCCCCAATCGGAGTACATAGTCAAGCTGAAGCTAGTGGAGACAGGAAAGAAATGGGAAAGGCGAAGGTGGGGAAGAACTTGGCTAGATCTGAAGATCTATTTACCAAATACGGCCAAGCAAAGGTTTCAATTCTGCATGGTAACCTTTCTTCAGGGCAATTTTTGACTCGTTAAAGTACCGCAAATATACTATCACATTATATTATTTTTAAATCATTAATTATAAAACAAAAAAAAGATAATGAAATAGAATTTACTTTCGCACGCCGGTATTCGAATCCGCTACTTCTAAATTCGTAGTCCAGGGAGTCCACCGTGAAGTGAGAAGAAAACTTGCTAATTCATTAAAAATCTGGTAAAATTATTCTTATTACTGTTAAAAACGGGACTGCAAGCCTTTAACAAATGAATTGACAGATTTCTTAACTAACCATAAGTAAAACACGAATGTGTTATGGCGATGTCAGAATACGTGTTCATTAAAATTCTAATCTTATCGCATATCGTAATTATTTATTTATTTATTACACGCCCTAGTGGGCTTTTCTTTAAAAAAAAATACAAGCATTTTGCATCAGAGTAAACACTTAAAAAATTAATACAATAAAGAAGAATGTAAACATAATGGCAAAAATGAATCCTCACGCATATAAACTATAAACTTGCTATCTTTACATATACCTCCAAAATATACTAGACGGAATATTTTATTCTACAACAATAACTTCGCTACGAATTCTGTGTTAGAAAGATTACATAGGTTGGGCAATGAACTAAGTGATGTCGCTGACATATTTAATTTAAACTTCAATACATTTAAAGCCAAATTAGTCCACCACTTTTTAAATGTAAATAATGTATGAGAAATCATTATATTTTATTTCGATTTTCTATTGTTTGTTTTATAATGTTGTTAAAAATGAAATGTGTAATTGTTATGTACTTAAAAGCCCAATAGGGCGTCAATAAATAAATAAATATAATTGAGTTTAAAAGATTCAACAAAACAAAATAGTAGAAGCGGAGAATTGATTGATCAGGTTAAGCACAGCTGCTTGAATACATATTCCGAAATATTCTGAATGTACTAATATTTTATTAAGAAATGGCTTGCCATCATGTTTTTAACATGATTTTAATAAATCAGCTATACTAATTTTTTTCCGTGTATGATATTATTTTGCATAACAAAAACAAAACCAAAGAATAACTCTTAAAACTAAGTTTTTTAGTAATCAACGTTTTTATATTTTTTTGGTTGTTAGTGTTAATGATTTGAATTAATTAATAAACCCAATGCAAATATTTATATTATTTTGAATGTTAGTGTTAATGATTTGCATTAATTAATAAACCCAATGCAAATATTTATAATATTTTGAATGTTACTGTTAATGATTTGCATTAATTAATAAACCCAATGCATATATTTATATTATTTTGAATGTTAGTGTTAATAATTTGCATTAATTAATATACATATATTTATATTATTTTGAATGTTAGTGTTAATGATTTGCATTAATTAATAAACCCAATACATATATTTTTAACGTACTATAACATAAAACTACAAAGCATAGCTTAACTACTTACAGTACTTCTATAACCTTTGTTAAGCTGGCAATGTCTTTTGTCTATTTCAAATGCGCTATATACATATTAATTTTAATTTTCTGTAAAAACAAATACTTTTTTAAAAACTAATCTTTCTGTTGTTTGTAATAAAAAAAACATTATTTTTCAAAATAATAAAATTTTAATATCAAACATGAAAAATGTTAAAACGCTAAATACATATTTAATTAATTTTTAAATCCAATAGAAAAATTGATTGAAATGATTGAAGTAAACTGTAACTTCACTTTTATCTCGTTCATATAATAAAAAATAAAAATAATAATTTTTGAAATTAAACCGATTTTCACGATAGCTGTTAGACTGTTCTCTAAATGACTTAAAAGAATTATTGAAGAGTCACCTAGCTAAATGCTGATATATGTAAAATTGTGCTGTAGTTGAAATAAATATTCTGTTGCACAGTAATAAAAAAAATAAATATATATATATTACTTTAAAAATTAAATTTTAAATATCATTTTGGCTCTTTTTAGGATTTTATTTATGGCATCCAATAAAATTTTTTTTAAGCAAACTGGAAAGATGTATTAATTTTCTTAACATAAAAAATACTTATTTCCACTTTATAGAAAAAAAGATAAAAACAATTTTTTTTAAATATGGACGTCCGGTCATATATGACCCTAAAATGCTCAGGTAGTTAAAACATTCACAGATAAATGGATATAAGCACAAAGAGGGTGCGGCAGTTTATTTCATACGGGCAATATATTAACCGCCATAGTTACGCCGGTCATAAAAGTGGAAATCTTTGAATTTTTCAAGTCTCCCAGAAAAGCCCCATAAAGCTCCCAAAAGAACAAAGAGAGATGACAGCCTTTAAAACTTCCAGCTTCTGTATTTGTATATATTTTAGTTCGCATTATGTGGACTTTATAGAGATGGGAGGAAAATGTTTCGGCTTTTGAGTTTGGAGCCATACTTGAAAATGGGTTACTCAATTACCGTGGCATAATGGGATCGGTGTTTGCTAGAAGCGGTTAACTGAATCAATCGTCGAACCGTATTATCATACTGTTAACCTTAAGTTCTAACTTTACATCTAAACAAAAACTTTGGTATTGTGGTTTATCGCTCCTAGCCAATATCCCGTATTAGTAAAATTGCACTAAGCACCCTGCATCCAAATTAATGTGCTCTCTCTCATAAAACGGGAAAGTATTTAAAATTAAGTATCTGTTATTCTGGACAGGTATGTTCATTAATGTTAAGGTCAATGTTTAAGGTAGTATTCCCAATACTATTTAATGTATACAAAGCAACATAATACTCCCACCCGATAATAATAATAATAATCATTATATTTGGATGATTTATAAAGCTCAATTTTTGTGCGACATCACCTCAAGGGTGCTGTACAAATATATAGTATGTCTACGATGATCTTTCTTATTACTAACTATAGACAGTCAAAATATTATTAAATTATTGCATCCATTGGTTCTTTGATCGATAATACGAAACTAAGGAGCATTGGAGCAACGCAATAACAAAATTTCAGTCAATTTAATAATAATTATTATCAACCGATAATAATATCATCGAAAATCAAATCAGATAGAAGTAATAAAAGTAATAAACGTAATACCTTTAAAAGAATTAAGTTAAATTCAACCGGCTCAAATTTTTGTTGCTTGTGTCACGTGTCATAAGTTACGTGGTGCGAGCGAATTCCATATCGCTCATCGAGAAATGTCGCCCGGGAACATCAATTATCTATACGGGCAGAGCGAGGATGTCGACCAAAGTACTGAGATTTCTCCGAAACATGAACGGTGCTCGCCAATGTCTCTTAAACTCTTCAGTGAGATGGCACCACTTCAGCTTACAGTTCGCTTACCGATCTTTCCAGCATGTCGGTACAAACTTCAAAACTGCCAATTGTTAGTATCTTTTATCGTGAATGGTATATTTTTGCATTCACCGCTAAAAGTTTACCTGACCTGACGTAGGGATGGATTGGCAATATTTTAGCACACTACCTATTTCTGTGAGTAGGTACAAGCCACCACTGTGTGTACAATGCATTTGATTAATAAACGTGATGATGCGTAACTAACTAACTAACTATCATGCCGTTTCGCTGCAGGGGTAAGTAGAGAGGACGGACTGACAAACAACTCAGTCTTGGCACACACTCCTTGCCTCATTTACGTTCATAAATCGTCTCATGCATACTCTTCTATTATTCTGACTCTTGACGTGGCCCGACATAAGTGTCTGATTCACTTGATCGTGCCATGTCTTTCTTGGGCGTCCCCGACTTCTGCTACCATTTACATTTGCGTCATATTACTCTACATGTTTAATTATTATTATCTTCTTATATTTTGTACAGACCGATAATATACAGGACCATACTTATCTGGAAGGCCACTTGAGATTAATACAGTTTATTGTTTATTAGAGAAACTTTGGTACAATCGGCGCGTAGAGGACAAAATTGGAATATGTGTAATTGGAAATTAATTCCGGTGTTAATTTTAATAATAATAACATAATTTTCTTTAATGACTGTGTATAGGAGAGGTATATTAAAAAAATTATTCGGATTTTAAGACTATTAATTTCGTTTGGAGTGCAGTTAAAATAAACTTGCTCATCATCAGCGTAGCAGTGACACAAGAGACTAAATGACTTGATTGTTTTTGCGACATTATTTGTAAAAATGATGAAAAGAAGTGGACCCAAAACGGATCCCTGGGATACCTTGAAGAAAGTGTTGCGAAATTAGACAGCTTATTTCCAACCTTCACGACCTGTTAGCGATTGGATTGAAAGGATACAGCCAATTATTTCATGTCGGAATTCAAACCAAATGTTTCCTCTAATCTCTTAATTAGGATGTCATGATCAATCGCGTCAAACGCTGCACTCATGTCTAGGAGAGAGATAAGTGCTAACTTACCTCTATGGCAAGGGTTATGTCTAACATCAAACGAAGTAGTCCAGTTGACATGAGTTATTCTCAATTAGGGAGGTATTAATTAACATCAAGAAACTAACATAATAACACTAATAACAATGTATGTAAAAGCCCATTGGGCGTTTAAATAAATAAATAAATAAACATTATATCTTTAATCTTAGTTAAAAAAATTGTAATTTTTTTACATATTAGGTACGTGAGTATATTTATTTGATTCTTCTTCTTATTTCGTATTGTGGGGGGGTCAGAGGGGGACATCTACGTCTGTGAACCATTTTAGGGCCACGGGCGCCGCCACGTGAACCTCATCAATCCCGCCGGGGAATGAATGGAGCGGGCAATCGTTGACCACATGTTCGGTGGTTTGCACTGCACCACATTCACACATCGCCGACTCTTTAAGGCCCCATCTATGCATCATGTGGGCACAGCGGCTATGGGAGCACATTAACCTATTAAAATTGTTCCCCGATATTTATCAATTCCCTTTGGCCGGGAAACCTATCGGTCTTGGCCCCTTAAATAGCGGCATAGTTTGTAGTTGGAGGCCCACTTAATTTAGCATCCGCTTCACTCACTGCACTACCTACACGCGCGGTAACAACAACGTGCCGGTGGCATCGCGAACAGCGCGCCGGACACAATTTAATAAAAAAGTATATAAATATTATTGTCTCTCCTTGCTTTGATTATTTTATTTCTTATACGTATAACTTGGCATTTCACTACTTTATTTTTGTAAATTGTTTTGCTAATTTAAGTCCCCGGCTTTCTCAGAATGAATCTTCAGATTTGTTTAAAAATCGCACAAAAATCCGCCTTGAATTTTGGTTCCGATCATTAATTTGTAATTTATTTATTTGTACAATGTTTCAATTAAATTAAAGCTAGCCGATGTGTACCCAGCATTGCTCGGGGTTGTAAATGGTTTGAAATAAAGTTTTGAGTGTTGAAATCTAGTAAGCTGTGTGTAATTTCAAGGTGAAAATAATATTATTGTTAAAAACACTGAATAGTTCAACTAGTAATTTAGAAAATGATCGTAAAACATTATTTGATCACACTTTTTATCGATCCTTTTTTCAAAAGCGGGAATTTAAACATTATCGACATCTATATAAGGAGTGTTATTGTTAGCGGCCCGAATCCAAATTTTACACGATGGTGCATGGCCTTATTGTAAACATATGTCCACGTGCGTTGATAACTTATCGAATGGTGCGGTAGTGAGAGAGAGGGGATGTTGGCTTTCAATCACCGTGCCACGATGCTTGGTTTTTAGTTGTAACCGGAGGTCTGCCGGCAGTAATAAATTTATTATGCGTCGATGATGTTTAAATAATATTTTAATTATGTGTCCGTAAGAATATGTAGTATTACTTAATAGATTTACGTAAAGGATGGATATATTTTAGATTGATTCACAAGCAGAAATAAAAATTTTATGAGCCTGCCGTCTACTTAATTATTCTTACTGACTCCCACTCAATCCAGTTTTCTCTCTACTTCCTTATTGCGATAGTAAGATAAAATATAAATCAAACGAATGACACAAAAAAAAATACTTCTTACATTTCCAAATAAACATTCTCTTGCATATTACGTAGATTCGCGGTCTTTAAACTGTTTACTGTTAACGGCGGCTCAAACTGATATCATCCCCTAAAAGTAATCTAGTTCCCCCCGTAGGGTGGGGGTGGCAATATCTCGCAGTCAAGCTACAAATGAACGACTACATAAATATTTTGGAACGTGTGCGGCAACTTTACAGCACAATATTCATACAGGAACGTGCCCTGCGCTGCCTTAGTGCTATCTAGCGAACTGTCGGGGGTTGATTTAATTTAAGGGATGCAGTTGAGAGATGCGTGTTTTGTTGTTATGTTTTCGCTTTTCTTCTGGATGGCGTCTCAAACTGGATACGAAACCAAACGATGTGAAAGGTACGTTTTTCTCAATATTAATAACTAGGAACATTAAATTACTATGTGTTACTAGTGGCAGATACTCTGTATCGCAAAATAGTAAATTCGAATCCACTAAGACAAATGCAGAGTTGTTGAAGAGCAGAGCGGTTTAAAGGTTGTCTCGATGATGGCCATATGATGAAACCGGACACCAAAGGTAGAAGAAGACATCTTCTTTCTTTACCCTCTGCACGCATTGCGAAAATAAAGCACTAGATATACCTGGTAGGGTCTGTGGGACCCGGCGATAATTAAAAGATTTATTTTTTTAATTGTATAAATTAATGTTTCTTTTTTTAATTTTCTATTTATTTTTTATATATATATACGTTCTAGTAAAATGTAAAACGTTTCAAAAATTAAAACTCTTTTATTCACCGCTAGCCAAAAACTGTTTTTTATTCAAAACAAAAATGTAACGCTTTGTTTATAATCACTTAAAATTTAAAGTATAGAAAAATATCATTAAAAAAAATAATGCATTGTGTTGTACAGGAACCATTTTTTAATATACAACAACTTGGAAAATAATATTATTGATCAAGATTCGTTAGAATTTCTGGCTTCAAAAATTGAGTTCTCTAAACAAATATGAGTATTGCAAGAGTGACATACATATTTTTTCTACGATATTTTTTGTTAGAACATGATTTACACTGGTGCTCAACACTCTCCTGATATTATATCAGGAAATTGATGACAACAACCATGAAAAAACGTGGCGATTTCGACGAATCATGGTTTTCTTCGATGAATAGTGCTTCACAATTCTCTGCGGTTAGTCCCAAAGACTTTCTGAATAATGTAAATCGTAAAAAAGTTAAAACTTTATAAAAAAAACTGCTTACAGAAAATTAATAAAAAAATGAGAGCTAAAAAACCACGTCGTCGGGTGTGTGAAACCCGCGCGGACTTTGACGACGTAGGCTTCCGAGAGCAGCATGGGTAGAACATATTTCTAACTTGACTCTTTAGCGGCAGCTACCGAAAAGCATGATGTTTGCGAGCATAATTTTCAACAGATGCAGCTGTTTCAAATTGCTTTGGGTCTGTCAGACTCCATCAGGTAAGCAGAGGGTTAACAGTGCCTGTTTAATAATGCGACACTAATACAATAGCGTTTTTTTACCGTATTTTATTTCTGTATCTGTGAAGTACAGGACACCATGTTAATTTTTTTACCAAAAAAAACCTGTAGTTGTATATGCTGAAGATACATTTTTTCCCATCTCGAGGTATAAGAGAACAATAATTTCAATTCCACGTGATAAGTAAAAAAGCAGTGACTATACATAAATATCCGCGATCGCTTTGTATTTATTTATTTATTTATATATATACGCCTAAAAAGGCTTTTACATAGAAGTGATACATGATGCAGTGTACATAGGAGAATATCTGTAGGTATTATACAGGAGATACCGCCAGTAAATAGATGTAATCCATTGTAAAGTAGGTACAAAATACACAATTGTATAATTGTGATTACAAGTATAATGAGAAAATATTAAGAAATAATTAAAAGAAAAACTAAATATGAAGCAATATTAGTAAAACGTAAGAGTAGCATAAAGTCAAAAAGAAATTACAACAACACTACATATAAGACAAATCATTAAAACTAATTTACCAACGCTACTCTAATTTGTAGGATTCGACAAAGTGTTGGTATAGATTATGCTTAATTCTATAAATAAATAAATCAATAGCACCCCCATACTTGTTGCCCAGATCATGCATCCTATTGGTCATTGAGTGTGTCTGATAGTTGGTCGTGTATGTATTGCAGAAGAATGTTAAATTTTGTCTTGTATTCCTAGTCAGCACATGGAGTTTAATAGTGGCAAGGATGGCAGGACTATCAATTAAGTTGTTAATGACTCTGTGTAACACAACCAGGTCTGAAATAATTCTACTGTCAGAAAGTGTTATTAGATGCAATTGATTCATCAAACTGACACACCTTATTAATGTAATCAATAGGAATTCTGAGCTTAAAATTTACGTACTTATAAAACGCTAAGTGTGAAAAACCATTTATATACCTCTATTTATTATTTCTTCACGAGACTTCATGTACCTATAGACATAGTTGTCCATGAAGTCAAGTCATTATCTACAATGTCAGGTGGTACGTCCGTTATTTTCTTTCATAAATTAGTCACTGCGGTAGAAAAAAAACTTTGAAAAGGATCTATAACGAGGAAATAAGTGATGGAAGCAGTTAGGTACACTGTTTCTTTAAATGTTACTTAACTCAGATGTCGGGATATTTTTGCTCAATTGTAAATAAGTCCTGTTTCATCAAATATTTTCACCCCTTTTAATTATAATCGTGTAGCAAGCGGACACAGTAGCGATTTTATAATGGAGTACCTTCTATTGACGAAAAGTGGTTGTGATAACTGACACGGTCTCCAGCAGCGTGATCGATTAATTCTGTTTCTGATTGTCGAAGTTACCACATACCCCAAGGTGCTTCCATGTTCGCTCACCACCTTATAGTTTAACTATCAATATTTTTTTTATTTATTTATTTATGTCTATTCTTGAATACACATTTTACAAATGATTACAGTGGTTAATATTGTAGTACAAAGAAAAAAGTACAAAAAAAAAATAATGGTTGATATAGGTAAAACTGTGTGTGGGTGATATTGTATGTTACGTGAACACCTCACTAGGAGAACCTGTGCTGAGGTGTTAACGTATTTATGATTAAGTGTGACAGGTATTTTTTGTGTTGTAGTGGAAAGTTAATTTTTTTTTCATAGACATATATTGAAACATGAAAACACACATTTATAAGTGAGTGTATGTATTTTTGGATTATTCTTGAAGAGCGTGTATAATATTTTATTTTATATTTATTATATTTTGGTAATGTTTGGTTTGGAATTAAAATTTTTTGAATTAAGGGAATTCAATTATGTGTGTTAATTTATTGTAAATATACATGTTAGTAACTTTGATGGCATTCTTATGTGATATATAATTCACAGTAACACACTTACTCATATTATTTTGTATTATCTCTCTATCATTCGTATTTACGGTGACCGGATAAATCATCACAATGATAATTCATCACATCTTTAAAAAGTTTTATAAAGTCATGGAAAGTGATGAAACAAAAACTTTATTAACTAAGTTAAGTAGGTTAGGTTTAGTTAGGTTAGGTTAGGTTTTTTTTTCATCGTTTCTAATGACTTTATATCACTTTTTAAAAGTGTGTTGAATTGTCACTGTGTTGAGTTGTCATGGAACCGTATTTACATAATATATCACTTTCAAACCATAATCAATAATTTTCTTCTTGTTTTGAACGCTTATAACGAAAGCTTAAGAATCTGTTACCCAAGGTGGCAGAACTTCCGAACGGACTTTTATCATCGGCGTACAGTATTAAAATCGATTAATATATTTAGTGTTGCATGCGTAGTGGAAAGTCCTCCATATCTACGGACTCCCTCTGGGATGGCGGGTAGCGGTTAGTCGTGTAGTCATGACTATATTTGCCGTAGCATTTCATTATACTGAAGCCTTCAATACATGGCTCGGGGGGAAAGACTTCAGATTCCCCGTCCATGATGGAGCATACAAATAGCGGCTTCCAGGGAGCCAAGGAGGCAAATCAATCTAAAATTGTTTGGTAATAAATTCCTGATTAATTTTGAGGTATTACGCCGTGTGCGTTTCCTATTTAGCTTTACAATATCCATCATTGGTGCAGATGTGTTGATTGCTGTGAAGTGTGCGGTAAAATGGGAACTACGAGGCTAATTAAAGGATAGTAGTACCGAACTAATTATTCTATTACAATTATCTCTTAAAACAGCTACAAAAACAAGAAGAAATGTAAGATTTTCGGTTAACGCAAAAACGGTATTCCATTACGCTGGAGCTCACAATTCAAGATTTTCTTTTCACTAAATTGTAACTATTTTTTACTATGTCTAGATACTATTATAATGTTATTAAACGCTACTAACCTAAATAAATTGCCTCGCCGTCGCCATTGTATTACTTTTACTTGTCATTTATTTTCCTGTTAACTGTGTGTACAAGGATGGAAATAAATAAATATAGTCTTATTAATATAAGCGTGTTTTAAAAGTAACGCCTTATTTATATTACGCCCTTGTACGCAACAGTAAATAACCCATGAATTCATTCGATCTCTGTGAGCGGATTTTAATAAAACCATCGATTTATGAAGAGGTATGTCATCAATATCATCAATACTGTCAATATATTCTGTCATTTACGAAGAAGTACTTCATCAAAACTGTCATCTTCAGTCATTTAATGACGCACAATCAAACTCGCAGGCGCTTCGTCGCCAAAATCAACGTTGTCAAGCTAAAATTTGTTTTAACAGCACAGCTGTATTATATGTATAGGTAAGTATGATTTCAAAACATCTATACAGTATTTATTCAATGTGTAACTAAAACACCGTTTTAATCGTGTTTATGTTGTTTGAAAGAAATAATAAAAATAAAACCCGATGAATACTATTAGTACATTTTTATTTTCACTAAACTGTTACCACATTTTGTCAATATAATATTATGATGTACGAGCGTGGTTTAAGTGCTACTAACATTATTTATTTATTGTTTAGGAACATTTACAGACTATTAACATGAAAAAAAATCATTAGATAAGCGCTGCAAAAAAAACGTATATGTCAACAGTCCAATTAAAAATGTTCTCATCATGCACAGTTTAAGTGTCATTATACACTATGTATTAACAAAAAAATATAAACAGCAAAACGTGAGCAAAGGCAAAAAAAGAGATATCAAAAACAAAACATACAGATAAATATATGATCCAAAAAAACATATAATAATTTATATACAATACCTACTGCCACCATGGGTGGAACAACAGTGTCCCCCAAGGATGATGCTGCTTTTTAGCTTAAGACGGCATAATAATACTTTAACTTAAGCATGCGAACACCTCAGCCAGGTTCTCCCAGCGAGGTGTTCACTAAACAGTGCTACTAACCCTTGCAGAAATTAAATATTAACATTTTTTGTATAACTGGTACTCATTACGTAAACTGTATATAGATTCTGGTTTGGGAAGACTCTTTTACCTCACTAACAGATCTCTCTTGATCAATTGCTTTGCACTCCAGGAAGAGAGATTCAAACATTCGTCGCTCCTGGATACACTGATCCTTAGCTTCCAACCCACCCCTCATACTTTTTTCTTCTCAGAATTTCCTCTCCTCCTTTTCCGTAAAAGACCCTCCAAAAAGCATCTCCAAAGATGACATAGGCCCTGAGGGAAATTATTTATCTCAGCGCCTCCTGTAAAAAAGTGATAAATATATATTTTTCGTTAAAAGTTCCGATTACTAGAGCTCCCGATATCGGTAGCGGATACACCGAAAGCGCTTAGTCTATTTGTGTGCAGTAGTTTGTCGGGAACATTGATGTGTGCATTAGCCAAGTACTGTATAACGATAGGGGGTGGATAACACAACACTACGACGGGGTTCAGAACATTCACTTTAAGGGTGAATGTACTACAACAAACAACTTGCTGGACCGGTTGCTAACTATCTAATCAATCTAACCTTCAATTACAGATGATACGATCGTTATCTGTACAGTATTGTTCTCGCTAATAAAAAATAGGGAGTATTATATTGCAGTGGTAAGTAACAGTTAAGGTAAGGGAAGTTTTTAAGTATCTAATTTCTAATTTTAATACATAATTTAATATTATTACTCGTTTTTCGTATTAAAAGGTGGTATTTTTTTTTTTTTTTTTTAATTCACCGGTATTTGTAAGTAAAAAAAACATTAACTACTTTTTAACTATTGTTTTCTCAGCTACTTATATTTACGAACTAGCTGTATTTTTATTCGTACATGTTCTGTGAATGGTCTATTCAAGTTCTGTTATTATTTCTATATTAGCCAGTTGTTTCACAAAACTGATAGAACTTAATTTTGCTAACTTCTTTGATGAGGGAGTAAATGAGTTACTACACAAATGTGATGTCCGTGCGTCTCCGTGCCAGCTAGACGATTTACCGCATTCTATGTACCTACCCAGAGCTAGCGTAAAACAAATCGAATCTATTATCGGAATATTGAAAAACTCAAAAACACCAGGATTGGACCAAATACGTATGTATGATATAAAAAAACATGTAAAAATACTGAGCCCAGTAATTACTCATTTTATAAACACAATAATTGATACTTGCCAAATACCTGAAGAATTAAAAACTAGTATTGTTAGACCTATTTTTAAAGGCGGTGATCATTCAATTATAAATAATTACAGACCTATTTCCCTATTACCTGCCTTGGAAAAAATTCTCGAAAAATATATAGCAATATACCTAGATGGATATTTAAATAAATTTGGTATCATTGACAAATGTCAGTACGGGTTCCAGAAAAAAAAAAGCTGTGACGCACTACTTAATAATTTTTCTAATTTCATAAACACCCAGCTCAACTCTCAAAAACATGTACTTGTACTCTTTATTGATTTCTCTAAAGCCTTTGATACACTATGCCATAAACAAATAATAAAATTTCTACAAATTATTGGAATCCGTGGTAAACTGCTAACTTTTTTTAATAACTACTTATCAAATAGAAAAATGAGGGTAAAAATATTAAATGAGATGAGTAAATCTAAATTTGTAAGGTCTGGTGTCCCACAGGGGTCAATTTTGGGCCCAAAATTATATATTATATATGTTATAGCTATGTCGAAACTATTTAGAAAGGCGCGCAGATTCATTTTCGCAGATGACACCGCACTTGTAGTATCTCATGAAAATCCTCAAATAGCGATTCAAGAATTGCAAACCGACTTTGATGAACTGCTAAAATGGGCACACGATGTAGGATTGGTTATAAATGTAAAGAAAACAAAATGCATGTATATCAGATCACCAAGTTTGAAAATGTGGAATATCCCCAAACTAACCGCACATAACTTTGAATGCATCCATAGAAAAATAATATCCAACTGCCAATGTGAGAAAATTGATTTTGTCAACGAGTATACTTATCTGGGATTAAAAGTAGATAACACATTTAAATGGGATAAGCAAGTTACTAAAATATGTAACCAGCTAAGAGCTCTAGCAAACAGTTTCTATAAATTAAAATTTGTCTTGCCTCATAGCACACTCAAACTAGTATATTTCTCATTAGTAGAATCTATTCTTAGATATGGAATTAGAAGCTGGGGAAATACAAGCATGACATATATTAAGTATGTACAAAATTTGCAAACCTCTATCATTAAAAAAATTGTATCACCTAATATGTATAGACAAAGACACAATGTGCAACTCTTATATTGTGCTGAGGGCCTGCTCCCAATAAAAGGTTTATTTTGGTTCCTTACCATTAAAGATAACTGGGGCGATAGTACTTATAAAAAACCACTGGTACATAGTCACAGCACACGTCTTACAGAAAACAAAGGGCTGAAAATACCTAAAATAACAAATAAGTATGGAAGCCGAACGCTGGAGTACTGTGTACCAGTGATTTTTAATAAGCTCAAAAATAAATTTGTTTTTTCAGAAAATAAGAGTTTAAGCATGAAAACTGTAAAGATGTGGCTTATAAATGAAAAATCTGTATATCTATAAAAAATAGAGCAAACAAACAAATAAGAAAAGGAAAGACATTAATTGAAAGTTTAAATTCGAATGTGTGTTATCTATGTGCTATATTGTCTTGTATTTTTGAATGTATGTTATCGTATTGTCATTCAAAGTGTTAGTGTACTTGGGACGATTGTATGTAAGAGTCTGTTATTTATTTTATTTATTGTATTATAACTGTATACTGAGATAGAACCTGCAGACAAGCAGCCATGTGGCAGCTTCGTGGGACTATCTATACATTGTCTAAAAAAAAAAAAAAAAATGTAAAAAATTTCATTCAATAAAGATCAGCTTATTATTAATAAAAACTTGAATAGAACCTTCACAGAACTTGAAAATCATCTTTGAAATATGATAAATTGTTCTAATTCTGTGAAACAATCCATCCTAATTGTTTTTAAAGTAAGAACCTATTACTTTAAGCATTTTTATTTAAATTTTCTTTGGATTACAACAGCTATAAATTTCGATCTAAATCGATAAGACAGAATACAAATAAAGCTTGCGGCTGCAAGCAGCAAAAAGGATAAAATATATATAAAGAACGTCGAGATCTCGAGAGATTGTACGCAACATCATTAAGATGCACTGCCCGCAAGGCAATAAACTTTTATTAACGGGGCAAGTACTCACCCGGCTGATGCGGGGGATGAAACACAACTGATAAGTCTACCGAGGCAACAAGGGTAGATTATGCAGCCTTTAGAACTTCATTTTTCTTTACGTGTACAAGCTGCACTGCCTTGAAGCTTAATGGTTTTCTAGTAATAATGGTATAACTATATGTTAAACATTGTAAAGCGCAATCCGACGTGTTAGTAATCGGTTTACCAGGGAGATAAAATTCTCATCGTTGGTGTTCAATTCAATTCAATTTATTATTTTGAAAATATTACAAATAATCCTTTTTTAAATACATTTGTAAACGAGAATTACTGTTTGATTAGATATAATTCAACGTGTAAATAGTTGACTGATATAGGATTATTAAAGAAAAAATAATACGAGAAGTTATATTGAACAAAAAGAATTGCAATGCGTAAACTCAAAGACTTTACATCCACCGTGAACATGAAATTGTTTGTCACGGTTTTTCGTTTGTTTTCTTGGTCTGGATATTTTTAATTTAGCGGTTTGTAACTGCGAATGGCGCGATCTGCGAACAGCCAACAGCGAATAAGCAAAAATGCGTAATAGTGAAATAGCATAGAGCGAACAGTAAAGGTGGGCAAAACCGTCCGATATAAAACAAAAACTGCACAAGGTTTCAACCAGATTATATATATAAATAAATAAGTGAGTGCTATGTAATTCGGACACTCAATGACATCTGGCGATGTTCCCGGAAGGAGATCATCAATTTCATATTCAAATATTGGCTAGGGTCCGAGACTCAACAATCACAAAAGCTCTGCACAAACAAACACACAAATATAAAAAGTGTGTATCAATAATTTATACTACTAGCAACAGAGCTTACCTTTAAAAATAGCTTAATTCTTCACTACATCAAATACACACTACATATTCCTTTCCAATTTTAGTCCTCAATAATTATCAGGTCTTCAACAAAATATCCTACTAAAATACTCCACCCACGGACAGAGATCCTTTAAATACTATTCCATTAGCTATATAACTGTATGCCACCTAATATGAAACAACCTGCTGATGATTCACCAATACGCAAACTGAAAAAAAAACTGATCAATAAATGAGTAAAAGTTACTCTTTCTCCTTTCAAGTATCCAATGTTGAACGTGGATATTAAAAAGGGATACAGCATTATTTGATTTTAAATCGATGGACAATGTATCGTATATTTTAGGAACGATGAACCAGAATTGACGTTGGACGAATGTGCATGTATAAAAGAAAAAAATAGTCGTTGCTATTGGCGATGGAAATAGCAAAAGGGAATTTAAAATTAATACTCTCCTAGTTTTCGAACAAACCACGAATTTGTCTGAAGAAATGTGAAGCGATTTGTACAATTCTTCTGACCCGTGGATGGTTATATTAAAAGAAGGTGGTAAGGGTAGATAACGGGCAGTGAGAAATCACAGGAATTATTGTAGCTTCTTGAATCAATCCTGATTGATAGTCACCATTGTTTTAAATAATTGGAATATAATAAGATACAATTATATTGTAGCGGTGTTATTGCGAGAAATAATAATTTAAATTTATGTGGCTGATTTGTAAATCACTCAACAGTTATAATTGACAGTAAAATATATTAATTTGTTTTAGACCACTACCGTTTTCGGAAGCACCCTTTTAGTACAAGTACAATTTAGTACGAGTACAATTAAAATTAAAGTGGTCTAAAACAAATTTATATCTTTTATTGTAAATTATGACGAGCCACAAAGTAAATGCTTATTATAAATAAGTTATAATTGAACTTGGCCTACCAAAAAATGCCCAAATTCTTGCACCAATAATCCATTAATACAGATAATGGCCCTCTGCTGTTTATTAATTTATTTGTTTTTTTTTCAAAAAGGAACATAGTTTTATATGTCCTAATACAATCTTTTAATCTTTTATTTTTAAAACATTTTTTAGAATAAAACAATCACATATTTTCGTTATTTAAGTTTAGGTTTGTTTGTGGTTTCTCCTAATTTTATTTTTTCTGGTAATTCGCCAAACACCTTCATTTTGTACATCAACGACTTGGATTTTGTTTTTTTTTTCTGAAGGGGATTCTCGTTTCATTTCTTTTCCTTATCTCGTGTGTGTGTTGTGCTGTCAATATTCTTAGAAATTTAATTGATGTATGGCCATTAATTATTTTTTAGATTAAAATAAAGTTTTGAAGCAAATAATTTGTTTAAATGTCAAGATATTTAACTCCCTTTTTTCTTTGGTATAATTGTAATAGCTCCAGTTTATATTAATGTAATTTGTTTCATTAATCCACCTTTGGCTAAGAACAAAATGCTGCTACAGTAATTAACGTGTGAAGCATGTGGTAGATTGTGTTTTTCTGAAATACAATATAGAGATCTCTTTATATCTGTTGAGTATTTGTTTAAAAATCAAAGATTCACATAAATAGGAGAATTGCACAAATTCTCTAGATTATAAGGTCGCGTTTGGTCTGGGGACCATCGATTTTTGTCCAGATTTAAAACATTAGTAAGTAGTAGATATCACCCTGGTAAAAGACAACCATTCAGAATTGAAACATCGTTTAAAATGGCGATAGCCGTGTTTGGTTACCAGATCTGAATTAGCCGTGTACCTTTTCCTAACCGGAAGGAAAGAGGAATCTTTCTTCTTCTAATGCCGTAGCACCACTGGCTCCGGACAGTTCGGAGCAGTTTAAATAAAACAAAATTTAAAAACGGACGTAAGAATCTTGGGCAAAGTTGGACAGTGAAATAAGTTGCATATTAGAAGTTCAGTCTATAAAGGTAGTTTTTTTTAGGAATTTCTTCAGTCGGCTAGGAAATTGCATTTGATTCGTCCCCGAAAATGGATCATGAATGATTTAACGAAAGGCACTCAAACAATAATGAAATTCTGCACATTCCCTCAAAGTGATGTAGGAAAAAGAAGAAAAAAAACAATGTGTTATTTGTCAAGTTGATGGAACTGCTTCTGACGTGGGGAAGAATTATTCTGAGAAGTCTTTGTTTACGCTATTAAGAATCGAGAATAAATTGCCTTTGGAACAGAAGATTTAAAACGCTGAATATATTGGCTGGAATTTATTTCGGATTCCCATACGAAAACATTGTTGTAGGGTTTCAATCATTGGATTACTAAGAAAATAAGATCGAGTGTGTTTTTTCTGCAAAGGATTAAAAACAAAACAAAAAAACACTTTTTAAATAATTACTTTTAACTTAATTATTATTAACTTTGGAAATAATTTCCTCCTGGGCATCTTTTAGGATGCAGTATCTATTTTAAGGAAAGGAAGGCGAAGAAGTTCTTGGATGGTAAAAGTTATGAGGGTCGTATAGGAATCTAGGGATCAGTATGTCAAGGAGTGACGGACATATGAATATATCTTTACCACTGCGCTCCAAGGCAATGGGTCGAGAGACCAGTTAGAGTGGTTAAAGGGTCTCCCCAAACCAGCATCTAGCACGCCACGTAGCTGGTGAGCAGGTGCATCTTGAAAACGAGATATTCTCAATTAGGGAGACATTAATTAACTAGATTGAATTGAAAAATGTTTGTATTCATGTTGCTTGAAAAAGTAACATTATTATTTCAATGGGATTTATAAAGCATTTAAAATCATCGTTTTTTGAATAGATAATAATACATTTTTGAAAATATTCGGAAATTTTTTGAAAAATTAGTATAAATAATTTGTTTGCACATGTTGAGTAAATTTACGAAAATCGCGTCCTGGTCAGTTTCTCTATAAAATTATCAAAGTAGTTATTCTCCTGTAACGCAAATAAATAAAAGTAATTTTTTCCTTGGAAACCTGTCGTTTTGAAATGAAAACAAAAATTTACACATAAATGGACACCGGTCAGAAAAAAGACCGCTGGAAAATTGAAAATTTAAAAAAAAAAAAAAAAATGTTTTATAATTTTTATCAAAATTAATATAGAATACATATATAAAACAATTACGGGCGTATCGTTAAATAAAAAGTTGTATAAAGGGTTAAGGTTCTGTGTATGTTATATTTCAACAGAAATAAAAAAACAAAAAAAAAAATTTCTCCGTGGTCGAGGAGTGACGTACTCGACTAGCAAGCCGGATGTTGCGGGTTCAGATCCCAGCGTGCGCAAGTTAATTTTATTTGATTTACTATCTGTATCCCGCCACGCGTTGCTGTGACTCAATATGTCTGTGCAGATAGAGAAATAATAGCGCGTGTTGCTTTTACGTCCAACAGATAGCGCTATTTAAAAAATATTATTTTACCTCTCACAGATGAACAAAGGTGTATTTGAATGCACCGTTATGTCAAAATTTCATAGCAATCGTTGAAGAATTTTCAGAGATATAAGTTTGTGAACATACGAATATTAACATTTTTATCTATAAAGATTGTGTTAGTTAATATATACTGTATTTCCTGCATATTATATAGTGGAAGATACTCTCAGTGTCACTCTAGTGTAAGATCACCATTCAGAATTGAGACGTTGCTTGAAATGGCTTTGGCCGTGTTGGGTGACCGAATATGACTAATCAGGTACTTCCCCAGTTCCTCCGCATCCTCGCTGCCTGCAAATACCCCAATTGATGATGCTATAGTCTTAATGGTTCCAGACACAATAAACAAAATCATTGTTACCCAAGAATTATTCGATGTATGAAGATTTCAAGTTGGATTATAATCCGAGAGATGACAGCACTTTCTTTGATGCCACGACCCACGATCTCTCTACATCGCAACTTTCACGGGCGTACTTTTCACGCCCTGGTGGACAGTAAGCATGCCTTTGTCAGGAGCACAACGTAGTATTGTGGCGACGGCAAAATTTCTATACTAGAAATACTGACGTAGCAATTTCTGAATGGTGGGGTTAGTTTTTCTGCCAAAGCCATTGCGGTGCAGAGGACGTTATTCCTAGATTGCATAAATGGGATACATGGTGTTTTGAACGCTTAAAAAAACGTACCAAACATTATAAAACAACTAACTATCGCGCCATTACCACTATACGGTGTTACATACTGATTTCTTCATCATCATGTACGTTGATTTACACAAACAAAAAAAAAAAAATATATATATACATAAAAATCTTCATGTTTGTTGACTGTAAGTTGTGTTGATGTTACTTCATAATTTATTTATTTTTGTTGACTGTAAGTTTTGTTGATGTTAATTCATATTTTATTCATGTTTGTTCACTATATTAAATTATGAATTAACATCAAAAAAACTTACAGTCAACAAACGAGAACTGCAAGTTTTGTTGATGTTACTTCATAATTTATTCATGTTTGTTGACTGTAAGTTTAAAAAAAATATATATACATATATAAAAATCTTCATGTTTGTTGACTGTAAGTTGTGTTGATGTCACTTCAGAATTAATTGATGTTTGTTGACTGTATGTTTTGTTGATCTTAATTCATAATTTATTCATGTTTGTTCACTATATTAAATTATGAATTAACATCAACAAAACTTACAGTCAACAAACAAGAACAGTAAGTTGTGTAGTTGTGTTGATGTTACTTCATAATTTATTTTAATGGTTTCCTTTTAGTAATTAGCTAACCATATATATTTTTTTTATCTCTCTGGTGTTTTAAATTTCTAAAGTTTTGTAACATGAAAATAATAGTATGTCAGGCCAAAAGACGTATTTAAATTTGCAATGTCCAGTAGATTTGAGTTGTTCGTCCTTGTAGTAGTTGGTCAGTAGGCTACTAATTTTTACATTTTAATTTTAGAGTAGAGCATTTTTTTAGTAGAAATTTATGATACGGAAAGCAATATTTTTTTTTTAAATGAGTGGAGTACTTTTAGGATTATTTTTAAAATTACTTTTTCTGTTTTAATGAGTTGCTTCATGTGGGTGTTTGAGTCAAATCCCCTTCCAATAATATCATATTCTATACGTCTTAAAGAGCACAGTAGACTTTACACATATCAATTTTACATTTAATACTACATATTCTTTCTTTTTAGTTTCTTTGTAATGCTATTTATGTATGTGGGAGTCCCATCGAAGATTTTCGTCGATTTTAATGCCAAGATGTTTTATACTTCTAGAGTATATTATGGTGCGGCTTTAGCGAGATTGCGTTAAGGTTTTACCTTGACTCTCATGTAATGTACGAGCATGATCATCATCTGGCTGTCCTCTGGTCGTTATAAGAAACGTCAAATATTTAGTTTTGTTAACATTAAGTGTGGTGAGTCGTTGGTAAACATCAAAAGTGCATTAATACATACTTATGATGTTGACCGCCACCACTTGGATTCTAGACTGAAATTTATTGTATTAGTTTTCAATTTAGTCATACACGGTTTGTAATGGAACATGGTTTTTAATGGCGACAATGTGTAATGGTAATACTTAATCTATCTATCTATATAAATAAAAATGTAATCTTAAATCTGCGAAAACTGTTCAATGCATGCTTTAAAATTTTGACGTAAGGTTGCATTCGAAAACGCGTGGATTTTTATATATATATAGGTGACCTGTGAGAGGTAAAAATATGCTTTTACAGATAATATAAACGGAAAAGTATTGTGAACGTGTCTTTAAGGCGGAATAAAATTTTTGTTTTGTGAAATTCATCATTAGAGTTGTGTGGTAGTCTAGTTATCTCTGTCTTTTCCAGCAGAGATTTCATAATTTGGTTGTTTTAACAATTATTTCAAGTTTTCTTTTGAATCAACGAGATATTTGAAATGTTAAATGCTATGGCATTACAGTATATTTGTAAACAAATTCATCGTTCCGAAGCGTCCTTTATCAGGTGTAAAAGTTCTTCCATCATTGAATTTCTCTCGAATTTCCCCTTGATAGCAGACGCAAAGGTGTCTTATTTTATTTGCGTCAGCAATTTTTGTATTTGTGCTTTTCAAATACGTGATTTGAGATGACGGAGTCTTGTAGTTCTTCGGTAAAGTGTAAAATCGGAACGGCATTGGAGAAAAGAGAGTATAAAGCTTCAGAAAATGATCGAAGTTTTTGTTTTTATATTCATTGAAAGTTGAACACGCTGTTTTACTATATTATATGAATATTGAAATAAAGTTAATTTTTTTTGTCTAGACTAAGGACGGGTTGTTTCGGAGAATTTAAACAATTAATTATTATAGTTAATTTTCAAGTTCTGTGAAAGATTTTTTCAATTTTTTCATAGATACTTTTTATAAGTTTAAAAAAAAAAAAAAATTTTTAAACACCACTGTTTTATCCTTATACTATAATACCCACGCTCAGGCTTCGCCTTTGTGGGATTTTTTTGTTACTCTTTTTCTATATTACTATGTATGTACCTAAATTGTATATGTATCAAAAATTTTGTTAATAAAAAAATAAAATAAAAAAAAATAAAATAAAAAAAAAATAAAAAAAAAATTCTGTTATTATTTCAGTTCTGTCAAGCAATTAACCTATAATGATATAATAACAGAACTTGATTAGGACTTTCACAGTACCCGAAAATGGTCGTTGAAATTTGATGAATTGTTCAAATTCTCCGAAACAACCCGTCCTAAATATTTGTTACATTTGAAGGCACGCAATATATTTTAGTACTGAATTCTTGAAATAATGAAAGTTACCAATAAATAGTTATATCCAAGGAAGCTAGGTTTATAAAGCCCTATGTAAATACGACAATTCTAAAATTCGTCATTTTTGGTCATATTTGCAAGCACGGTCAGAATATGATTCCGACAGTCGGTAGATAAAAGCTGCTGCTATCAGCATAGCCTTCGAGGTGTCGGATAAGCTGATATGCACAACTTTTTGAATAATGTCGTTCGTTATGCAAAATCACAGGCTTAAGAATGAATGAAGGTGAACTAACTCAGCCCTTAGAATTGAAAGAAATCATAGACTTAATTAATTCACCTATGATTCTGTTCTAGCCTGGAGAAAAAAAGTTGTTATTTATTTATTTATTGGACAATTTTTATAGCGCCGATTTTGTGAGATATCACCTCAAGGGCGTTTTACAGTGGATGCAGGTATTACAAAAATATAAATATTACCAAAATGAAGTACATGAATAGTTGATGAAGTACAGGAACAGGTGATATGAAGATAGAAGATGGAGACTCTGCAGCAAGAATCCTAGGTGGTGAGGAAACTGGACCAGCTGCTGCAGCGGAAGAGTGCACCGCGTCCACCAAGAGTGCCAGCACGAGGTTCGTCATCCGTTCAGGTCTGTCTGTCTGCTGCTAATTAAGCGCTGACACAGTATCCTCACGTAGATAACAGACCTTGGCAGCACCGCTGAGTTCCATCAGTCATCTCCATGTAATCTTGTTCATGGTGATTGTGTTAGTGCTGCATTGTGCACGCAATTAGTTAGTTGTGACTAAAGTCCTCATGAATTAATTAATTCCCTTTTTATTGTCAAAAAGTACACGTGGACTGCCGATGTATATTAAAGTTATTATTTCAATTTGACATTGTCAATTTATTAGTATTCACTTTTTCGTAGACGTCTTACGTTTAGGCATGACAATCAATAAGAAGCCAAACAAAATACCTCGAGTGTTGCCAAGGAACGTCGATTTCTAATTAATTTCTCTGTCAATATCGATTTGGCTATCAACAGCGTGACCGTGCATTGAAAATATGTATAAAATTATCGGCAGCCACGCCTATCGATTCGATATTATAAAGTTATTAATTTCGCTGTGCTAGACCCACTGATACCAAATAGTGTGGCAGTAAGAACATCGCCGATTATCCATGGGAATGTGATCTATACCGGTTTGAAAAATCTTTCGACTCATATGCCCAAGACAGGCCATTGGAAGTGATAATCTTTATACTTACATATTCCTTAATATACTTTATGCATATTTATTTATTTTGTGTTCTCCGTAAAACGGTTATACACCAATATATCACCAATAAGATTATAAATTTGATGTAAATGTAAGTATGATAAGGTAAAATTTAATTTTAAAAATACTGTGTAAGAAAAGTTTTTTGTAATGGTCACAGTTATTATATATAAAAAGTAAAATTATGTCAGTAAGGCAGGTGTACATAATACAGGCTCTATTTAAATTTTTAAACAATTTTGAAACTGCAAAAGATCACAACGAGTGCGCAACACCAGATTGGGTTCTTATTTAATGTATCAGCCGGTGAATACCAGAACATCCTTTGGACAAAGGAGTTTTTCTTATAAAGCTACGTTGCTTTATAATATGCTCGAATAAAATATAAAAACTATAGATTCGTTGAATCTATTCAAGAAAGTGGTTGGAAAATTCCATACTGGCTGACAGTGGTGATTTTGGATTGTTCTGCTTATTGGATATTTGGATTGTTATGCTTTTGTCATGAATCACTTCAGGAGCTCCGTATTCAATGTGATCCATGTGTGTATATGTTATGTGAATTACTTATTTGATTGAATATAATTGTAAAGCTGCTCATCTCGACACAGGAACTCCCTAGTGAGATGAGCAAAGGAATAAAAAAAAGTAAATGAATAATAAATAAATAAAACATGTTTGTTTATACACGGGTTTCGGAAACTCTTAGTTCAACCAAGAAACTGGTTTTCAGAGTCAATTATGTTGTAAATCGAGTCAGATATTGAAATTTTTTAGGTTAATATTGAGAAAAATTGGTCGCCCAAATAATACCTATTTATTTATTTTTTAATGCGTTGAAGAATTTGTTAATACCTTCTAATCCCCACTTTTACCTTCCGAGAACTTCTCCTCCTTCCTTTCCTCAAAATAGTCTCCCTACACAGCATCCCTAAAGATGACAGTAACTATTTGAAGAATAGTAACGTTACTTTGAACAAATTTTAAAATCCTTATTTGATATTAAAACAATGTTACGTTAAATATACAATTTATATTTAAATAGATAGGTATTCAAGCACCTATTTACAAATCTTTTGATTTCAGAAAATATGTATTTTTTATGTATTAATTAAGATATAATGGGGAACATACTTTTTTAGATGGACGCGTTTACAGAAAAACTAGTTTTAAAATAATCGATTCTACATTTTGAAAAATAGAATTATGTTTATCTGTGTCGGTCGGTTAATAGTAAGTGTACAAACGATTCCCGGTACAATCAAGAGAGTTATATGGTGTAGCAGCCTTCTATCCCACATCCATGAAGAAGATTCCCGTTATTACTTGAAGCGCGTGCTTTTGTAAATATAAGAACAGAAAGTTACGCCCTCTGGAAATTTCTAGAATTGTCCAGAACATTCGAAGGCATTCCATAACCTTCCAGAACATTCTGCAGTGTTGTGAAATGTTTGGGAGTAGTCCGGAACGTCATAATGAACTAAAAACGGGATTACAGTCCGTTCGGTCTAGGTATCGATCAAATTGAACACTTCTTCAGTAAATAGTTAACTTCAAGCTATTAAGCGACATAGTCACAAGGTTACCATCGAAATAACGATGCATAATTATTCTTTATTCATACCATAATATAATTTTCGGCTTCCGACCAAATTATTTTTTTTATCACTACAGGGTTTTACTAACATCGCATCCTATAAAACTTAATGATAATATCAGGTCCTTAAAATAATTCATGGCTTGTAACAAGGTCACATTGGAAACTGAGATAGTTAGTAGAATCTGAAATAATCTCATTTGAAGATAACAGTGATGGGCTAGTTGGACTGTAAGCGACGGGGTAAGCCTTGAATATCCTCGTCCGCTAATAGTGGATTTGGAGTAGGTTGTAAAAATGAAGGCCGCAGTTTCTGTACCGTTTTAGGCGCACTGTGGAACTTTTTCTTCGCAGTTTTTTAAGGCAGACACTGCATCTGGTCAATTTCAACGTATTTCTGAGCAGTAACGAGTTATATTTAATGCTTTGTAACAATAGCTCGGTGACAAATTATTATAAGCAATAATTAGTCCCCCGAAATTTCCATACAAATTGAATGTCCGGTCAGGTGCTTTGGACCACTGAGCTACGTCAGTTTATTCCCAATACGCCAAATAATTTAATATGTACTGGTACTTCAATCAACAATTTTTTCTTACTATATATTTCACCTGTAAACAACCAACTTTATTTTGTAGGAGAAGCTTTGTTAGTGCTAAATTTCCCAATAGATGGCGTCGAGACATATTATATCTACATTTATTGGTGAAATATTTTGACTTACAAATATTATTATTTTTTAATTATAAACTAATATTTATAAGACGAGGTTTTTTATGCACAGCACATATGCATTAATTTGTTATCCTTTGTGCTTTGCACAAAAAACCTTGTCTTATAAACAGTTTGACCGGTTTTTATAATAGTTTGAACGGTCGGTGGCCGAGTTGACATAGCGTTTGGATTCCACCCAGGCGTAGTGTGTTCAATTCCTCGGCTGGCTAAGTCCTCCATCACAACACAAGCAACATTTTCCGCTTACTATGGTGGTAGTAGGAGATTTTCAAATATTGTCAGGTTATTCGTAACCCGGAAATGTTTGTTTTTCTTTGAAAAAAAAAAAAACATTAGTCTATCATTAAAAAATAATAGCTCGGCGAGTAACTAGCATGCCTACAAGCCCAAGCATTTTCTAACTACACAATCTTCGCATTATTTTTATTTTTAATAATATTTTAATATTTTTAGGTACAACGTCTTAGCTAAACAAATAGTATTACCATAAGGCAGGCTAAGTAAATTTCTCCAACAGTGAAACTCCGAATGCAGTAGATACATCTAAATGTTTATAATTTCAACAAATCACTTCATCAAATTAATATCTTTAATTTCGAATGCCAAAGGGGATAAAAATTGATAGTATTCAAATTATTGAATACAGTGTTGTCCATGAAATTATCTGTAAATACAACTCAAAATTTCTTCATCCCAGACTTGGTGTCCAATTTATATTAAGAGTAATTCGTGTTCCGTCAAATGGTTAGTGGAAGTGCATTCTTTGGCTTTGTTGTAAAAGATCTAAAATTTATTTAAAGAAATAATGTCGTTTTATCCAAGGGGATAATTAAGAGAGTATGCCATTTCGATCTATCATTGTGAGCAGTTTGAACACAAAGATAGTTTCGTGCTAGAGGTGTTATAAAATGTTCTTGGTGTTACCCTGATTCTCCTAAAGATTCTTGAATGTCAATATATTGGTTAGATTGTCCATCCAGCTTACTGAGACTATGAATTTTCTAAATCAGGAATTATGTGAGGCTAAATCTATCCGCAAATATTCTTCATTTTGTGGCAAGTTGTTGTCGTAATTTATTTCGTGATTTTGTTGTTTTGCTAGAAAGAAATGTTTTTTTTATCAATTGTTACTATTATATACTAAAGAATTATCTTAAAGGTATGTTTTTTTCAAATATTTTTACAGCTTAATAAAATGCCTGCGAGAATTTCACTTAAATTATTTCAAATTGCCTCAATTTCGTGTTTAAAAAATAATCTTCACAAAGCTAGTAGTAAACTTGCTGTAAAGAAAATTTGCTCCGTGCAGACCAACAAAGGGTAAAAAGCAATGCATCTTCCGATCTTTCGACCACTAGATAACTTTGACAAGATACTCATTAATTAACAATATAGTTTTGATAAATGTTTTCTTAATCCAATATTTTCGGTTTCGGTGTAATTTTTTAAATTCACACGCCCTGTCAGATAATACTTAGTTGATGGAGGCAAAGCTAAGAAAGGAACCTAGCATGAACATAAACTCAATTTGTAAAAACGTTGCGAGGCTGAACGAAGTGAAAAAGAGGACGACACGGAAAATAAGAAAACTTAGAGTACCGAGTTTTTTGGATCAAATCAGGATGCTTTGCAATTTTATAAGTCCTCTAGTAACTTCACCTGAAGACTGACTTATTTGCAAGTGTAGTTATAGTTTAAAAAAGTTGATAAGAATGTACTTACAAACCAATATGTTCGAAAAGATTCATAAATTAATAATCAAGTTTCCGCCACAATTAACGTAGAACACAATATATTTTTATGAAGATAATTTTGTCTCACTGCCCGCGGCACCTACCTCACTGTGCGGTCAACAAAGCTACCAAAGTTTCCTTATCCTCCCATAGCATCTACGCATCTTCCGTATTTATTTATTTTCCCATTTGAATGTCGGAATGTCTCTTTTTCAGAGTTAAACTGCGCCGGGCAGGTCCCGGCCCCTTTATTGCCGGAATTACGGCGGATAAAATAGAAAGTCCGACCATTTTTATGCCGTTACGTGATAGAAATACTACAAGTCGGGATATAGCCCGCCATGACCGTTATTGCCGCTATGGCCAGCTTTCTGCGCGGCCAGCCGATCTTTCTTGTTTTAAGTCGTTCTTTGTCAAATCTTTGATCCACGCTGGGCGGGAATCGTGAATTGGACAAGTTAATTAGAACAGGGTCGCAAATATATTAAAATGTTTTATTTTCATCAAGCCCTTTAAAATATTTTTTTTTTGTAAATCAAATTGTCTTCTCTGATACACTCTGCAGAAATCGTCAGTTCAAAAAGTTAATTAGATCAGGGATGCTAATTTAATAAAAAAAATCTATATTTCAATCAGCAAATATCCGTCCATCCATAAGTATGTTTTTTTCAGTTACACGTATGACGCGTGAATTCATCGTTCAAGACAAGGTGCAAGGCGGTCCAGCTGGAAAAGTGAAAGTGTCTCCCTCAACAGGCCTGTCCCAATCCCGCCCGCAGCGCGGCTATTCAACAAACGTATCCCCCGCTAAGACTTAAACAAACCTCACCCCACGATCCCGGGCACCCCTGCTAAGTCGCCAAATAGAGCTTGCCACCTGGGCTGACCTATGGCAGAAGTTTTGGTTATCTAATAAATGGTTCCCGGGCGACACTAACTATACCCGCCACCCAAAATTTTTAGCGTAATCAATATATACAGGGTTTTCTAATAAGAGGTGTTATTTTGATATTCAATCGTAAAAGATCAATGGTTTCGTTGCTTGTGTGGCACGTAGCGCCATCTCGTTGAAAGTAAACGTTGTCCAGATCAATACCATCCAATTCCGGCCATAAAAAATCATTAATCATCTCTCGACAGCGCAATCCATTCACCGTAACTGTTGTTCCAGCCACATTTTCGAAAAAGTAAAGTCCAATGACTCCGCCGGACCATAAACCGCAACAAACAGTCACACGTTGAGAATAGAGAGGCTTTTCAACAATAACTCTTGGGTTTTCCGAGCCCCAGATGCGACAATTTTGCTTATTGACGAAGCCACCGAGGTGGAAATGGGCCTCATCACTCAAGATGATTTGCATTTGATTCACTCCAGTGAATTTTAATAATTTCAATGCGTTGTTGAAGCGTGTATCGTTCTATTTTTATTAATGGCGTAGTTTCTACTTGTCAAATGTAAAAAAATTACAGCTTCAAAAGTAACATCTACCGAAATAGCGGCCTATTCAAAATAACACCTCTTATTGGAAATCCCTGTATTATTAAAATAGATGTTCAATATGCGTGCCGCTAAAACTCTGAAACGAATCCCGATCAAGAGAGTTATATGGTGTGGCAGCCATCTAGAACAGTCCAGAACATTCGAGAATTTTCCAGAACATTCCAATACAATCGGGAACATCCCGGATCATCCCAGATGATAGTGAACTGTATCTCTTAATAGTATTTTTTTTTTTTTTAGAAAAGAAAAACAAACATTCCTGGGTTACGAATAACCTGACAATATTTGAAAATCTCCTACTACCACCACAGTAAGCTGAAAATGTTGCTTGTGTTGTGATGGAGGACTTAGCCAGCCGAGAAATTGAACACACTACGCCTGGGTGGGACCCAAACGCGATGTCAACTCGGCCACCGACCGGTCAAATAAAACAGAGTCACTATCCTTGTCTGTCTGTTTGTGTGCCTTCTAACATATGCAACGTAGTTTGATAGGGTTTTTCACTATCATTTAGATAATTTCATCCGGAAAGCTTATTTAAATATTCTTTCAATTGAAACTAGAGAAAAGTCGAGAAACGCCGGGTACACTTCAGCTAGTTTACTATATTTATTGTTCTTGGTACATTATGTATGTAAGAGTTTATTGTTCATTTTCGTAAAAAACAAAAGTAATATTATTATTTTTGTCTGATTTATTTCGAGAAAAAATATTCATTTGAAATTTAAGTAAACGCATTTCAAAGACTCGCTAAAACAAAATCATACATACGAAAAAAATTAAAAAAAAAGAAAGAAATAGAATTAGAATTAATCTTAAGCTCCTCTTTAATGTTTAAATTATAACGATAAACGTATAATTAATAACATAAAGCCGATAACAAGATAGAATCATAAAATAATTCACAAAATAATCAAGAAACCACTTTGTCTGAGGCAGTGACACCCACTTAAGCAGCGGATACACGTTTTAATTTAGAAAATTTATATAATAATATTTTAATATTCCTCCGCACGCAAGGATTATAATACTAAAAAGTTTCTCCTTTAAGAACAGGCGGCAACAGGCTGTGTTTTGAGTGACTCCTATCACAGCCTTAAATTTCTCATCCCTAGGCCTCCGTTTTTGTTATTGTTTGCCCTCCTTCTTAGGATCCCTGTGGGGAGTAGGTAAACAGGGATGGCACAATCCTATTTGGCCCAAACGTCATAACACATTTTCAGAAAAAAAGCTTCACCGAAAATGTAATACATACACCTTCAAATGTATATGCTATCCATCTAGATTCGAATGGAAACCAATGTCGCCACTACTTACCTTTTGTCTATTAGATCAATACAGAAATTAATATAGCTTATCCAGTATCTCTTACACCGCCTGACGTAGTAAATTGCTATTCCATTTGATTTTGAATTTATGCTATTAGACCGAAATTCTGAATTCGAAAATTTACGACCGTTTGATTTGACTTTTCTATAACAAAACACGGCCATATCGCACGTCTTGCGATCTTTTTTAATCTGAACGTTTTTTCGTAATCCAAAAGTCCAAGCATATCAATAGAAGGCAAGATGAGAAGATTGCTTCCATTTGTTTGTTATTCCAAAACCCTCAGAGCTGTTTGTTGGATATCCTTTATTGTCAAACAAAAAGCTATCATGAACTGTGCTGTCGTCGTCACATAACAATGATTTGGTTTTTAAAAGAAAACACAGATCAAGACATGAAAGTAAAAAAACATTAATTGGATTATTCGCTTGCCTCCTAACTGTTTCTCACAGATTAACATGACAAGAGGTCATAGATGTGCAGCAAAAGTCGAAGACAGAAGAGGTAAAACTATCAGCGGCCGTCCGAATCGTCCTTTCCCTCAAAAAGTCGTCATCAATATTATCAATGGCGACATACGATGTCAGATAAGGTAAGTGAAACAGAGCGCGTTCTAAATGGGCTACAAAGAAAAGGTAAATAATCAGTGGTTTCCAAATCTCAAATCAAATCTACTTGGAATGAATTTCTAATGTTTCTTACCAATTTGACGGCCTCAGTGGTCGTGGGGTAAGACTCTTGACTAGCAAGGTGGAGGTCACGGGTTCAAAACCGACGTGCGCAAGTAAAATTTAAATTATTTTTTATTTGTAATTTCACAACTTACTCATTTCAAATAGTAAGAGTGGATGATACTTTCAATAAGTGCAAGACCACCATTCAGAATTGAAACATTACTTGATATGGCTTTAGCCGTGCTTGGTGACCAGATCTGAAAAGCCAGATACTCCCCCACTTTCTTGTTTCCCATCTCTTTTCTTATCCATACCCCGGTTGGGGATGCCACACATAACAAAAATTAAAAATAAATTTAAATCATTTCAATGTACTGTTAATACATTTTTTTACCTTCCTCGGGTCTCGAGCGAATCCCCATGAATTATGACTTATTTTTAACAACAAAAAATAATATTTAAAAAAAACTTTTACAAATTTATCTTATTTAAATAAAAATGCTCCGTCATAACAATTAAAAGCAAAACGAACAATATTTAAACTTTATAGTTGAAAACTTTTATTCCACAGTTTTGCCATCCCTGTATATTCAGAATCGTTCCCATTTCTTAAAAAACGGAAAACCGTTTCTTTCTACGCCTTATTACGATCCGAATCTCCAGCCCGTGCCACAGTAAAGTAGGTACAAAGTGTACTGGGTATACTAGGTACAGCGGCGAACGGCGACTCGCAAGTATCAAATGAATTATAGCTTGTTCTCCGCTGTTTACGATTCTCGGTGAACGAACGAAGCGAGTTACGCTTTTTGGTGTTATTAAAAACGCTGCCGCCCATTGCTGCTGATTTAAATGGGAAATTTCATGCGAATTTGAGTGCAATGATAAGAAGAGAGAGAGGACCGAAGGTGTTTTAAAAGAGCAATTAAAATTAATATTTTCATACAAACCTTTTTTTGAAGTGAAACTTCTTTACGCGCGTTATGCAATTTCGAGGACAGGAGTAAAACCAACTCATGACCGTCATGAAAAACCGTGATCATTTCGCTATAGGAGCCTAGCCAATATTATATACCTACTTTAGGTCACTCTCAAATAAAACTTTAGACAAATGTCTTGGCTGCGAAATATACGAGAGTGGACCGGCATTAGAAGTGTGGAGGAGCTATTCCGGGCAGCGCAAGACAAAGAGACAGTTTCTAGAGTGATCGCCAACGTCGGGGGGACCTGATACGGCACATAAAGAAGAAAAAGAAGAAGGTCACTCTCCAAACTCAGCTTCGCGGTCTAGAGGCAGAGCGCCCGATTGTCGTCGTGAAGAACCGAGGTTCGATCCCCGCTTTAACTATATTTTTTTTTCTTTTTGTGATTTTTTTAATAATAATTTTTTTAAAAGTGATAAAATGCTCTCGTGCTGCGACTTTTAAATATTTTGACTATATGATATTTTGGTCGAATACGTAATAACCGCGGTCTAGAGGCAGAGCGTTCGACACTCGTTATGCAGGACCCGGGTTCGAATCCCATATTTTTATAACTTTTAATTTTTTTTTATCAACGGTAATAATGTAGTAAAAAATTAGATAAATTTGTTAATTTTAATTTAATTTACTTTACGGTACCTATATGATATTTTGGTCGAAATATAGCTTACAAATCGAGCCGGTAGAGTCGCTCGGTATTTTGATTAATTATTTTTATTTATCAACGATTTGTAATAATGTACTAAAAAATTATAAAAATTTGTTAATTTACCTTTACTTTAATTTACGGTACATATATGATATTTTGGTCGAAATATAGCTTATAAATCGAGCCGGTAGAGTCGCTCGGTATTTTGATTAATTATTTTTATTTTGAATCATTAAAATTACTAATCAAGGCCGATAACGACGCGTCGCGCGAAATATTTCTCCTCGCGGTCTAGAAGCAGAGCGTTCGACACTCGTTGTGCAGGACCCGGGTTCGAATCCCATATTTTTATAACTTTTAATTTTTTTTATCATATGCCACTTATAAATATGTCAATAGACAGAAAAAAAGAGAGAATGAAATGAAAAGAGAGAGAGAAGAATAATAAAAGTTTCACTTCCTACGTGCGTAGGCTTGCCACACACTGTATTTTTTTTAAATTATACAAGAACGCTTTATATTTCATTGGTTATATGTCAATTATACAATTTTCCTGTTTGTTCCGTTTTATGTAAAGCTTACTCTAATAACATAGAAGAGGTTTAGCACAAATTTCTTACGATTGTAAATTTTAAGCTCAAAATTCCAATTGAATGCATTAATTATTTTAGTTTGATGAATCAATTGCAACTAATAACACTGTCTGACAGCAGAATTATTTCAGACCTGGTTGTGTTACATATAGTCAATAACAACTTAATTGATAGTCCTGCCATCCTTGCCACTATTAAACTCCATGTGCCGACTAGGAATACAAGACAAAATATAACATTCCTCTGTAATACAAACACGACCAACTATCAGACACACTCACTTACCAACAGGATGAATGATTTGGGCAACAAGTTTAAGGGTGATAGTTTCAGTAATTTGTTTTACATGTAGAATTGTTTTGGTTTATATTGTTACTGTTACATAATTTACCAATATCGTTTCATATTTAGTTAATCAGCTTAACACAAAGGATAACTAATTATGATGATAATCAATTACTCGCCTGAAATATGCATACACATTGAATGCAACAAAAATAAATGCCGCTAACAGAAATTGAACCCGCGCCTTCTGATGTCCAGTAAGGTGCTCGCCAAATAATTCAATATGTGCAAGTACTTAGATTTCTTATAATAATTTTCTATCCTTTGTGTCATGCACAAAAAGCTTGTCTTATAAACGTTAGTTTATCATTAAAAAATCATATCAGCTTAACGTTATTTCATGCTTTAAAAACCTTGTGTATAATTTTCGATAGCTCACTAGGTTTATTATGATATTTTTTAATGACAAACTAATGTTTATAAGACAAAGTTTTATGCATAGAACAAAGGATAACCAATAATTATTAGTAATAATTAGGCGCCTGAAATATAAATACAAATTGAAAATATCTCCCGAGTAAAAATAAATGCCGCCAACGGGAATTGAACCCGCGCCTTTTGATGTCCGGTCAGGTGCTCTGAAACCACTGAGCTATGTCGGCTTATTTCCAACCCGCCAAATGATCAAATATGTACTAGTACCTCAATCAACAATTACTGCTTATAATATTTTTTCCACCTGTAAACAATCAACTTTATTTTTGTAGGAATGGCTTTGTTAGTGCTTAATTTCTCTCTAGATGGCATGGAGGCATATAATATATTCATTTATTGGTGAAATATTTTTGACTTGTCAAATATTATTATTTTTTAATGATACACTAATGTTTTTAAGACAAGATTTTATGCATAGCATAAAGGATAACAAATAATTATAAGCAATAATTAGGCGCTTGAAATATCAATACAAATTGAAAATATCTCCCGAGTAAAAATAAATGCCGCCAACGGGAATTGAACCCGCGCCTTCTGATGTCCGGTCAGGTGCTCTGAAACCACTGAATGATTAAGGAAATAAGCCGACATACCTCAGTGGTTTCAGAGCACCTGACCGGACATCAGAAGGCACGGGTTCAATTCCCGTTGGCGGCATTTATTTTTACTCAGGAGATATTTTTAATTTGTATTGATATTTCAGGCGAATAATTATTCCTTATAATTATTTGTTATCGTTTTTTATGTACTTATAATGCATTTAAAAACCCAGCTGGGCGTAAAAACAAATAAATAAATAAACAAATATGTGTAATATAATTAATCTGGGTAGATTTTATTTAAAAAATGTTTTATTCATTATTGTTCAATTCCTGACATATCTCATGATCAATTGTGAGAAAACCAAAATTCTGTAAGTTTTAATTATTTCCTGAAACCGATTGAACACAACGGCTCTTTTGAAAAGGCCAAGGGTCAGAAAATACCAAAGATGAGATTTGTTATCGGATTTCCAATGCGATTGGGGCAAATTTGAATGCCTCGAAGGCTCATCCATAATACTTCAAATTTGAAAAGAAAGCTTTGAAAGCTCATTTTGAAATGAAATTTTCCAAGAAGAAACCACAAATACAAGTCAGGAAATAACTCGTAGAGAAGAGGGGAGATTGTATGTTAAATATGCGTTTGTGAATATTTATTGAATGTTTACTCGAAGATATAAATCGAAAGTTAAACGAAAAAAGATTTTGTGTTGATTCGGTAGTTGAAAAATCTTATCATACAATTTCTGTTGTAAGGAATTTTTTTCCGACACTTTTTTTTTTGTAAATAGATCAAATGTTTGTACGAAAAAATTGCTTTTCATAACTTTCTACTTTTTACAAGTCATCATTTTTATGTTATTTTGGGCTTTATCATCAGGGCAGATGTGTTATCAGCAATCAAGAAGGAGGTAGCGCAACACGGCATGATACCTCAAAAACAAATTACTAAATTACTTTTGGCCGTGAAAATCTTCAATCATTTTATCAATATTATGCTTTAAGGGTGGGGTGAATTAAAAAAATATACAAACAGTTACCTTTCTTTTGTTTTGAAGATCAAGTGTGCAAAATTTCATCAATCTTTGAATAGAACTGTAGACTTACATACAAATTAAAGCCAAGTTGCACACAAAACTTTTCTTTATGTAGATAGATTTGAATGGGAATTGTCGCACAAAAGTCCCAACAGCTCCTAAACGTCCAGGGCCAGTACGACTACGTACCTAATTGGGGTATTTTGTGATGTTGAATGGGTTAAGGAAGGTGAGGTAGGTGATTGGGAAGAATTTAATAGGCTGTTCAGTTCTTGCAAGTGCAAGAATTTGATCATGCCCGTACAAAGATTATTTCAATAATAATTTAATGCTCTCACGACCTCAAACGTTCACTCGACTAGCATCCAGGAGGTCATTTATTGGATTCAAGTTGTGTTGTTAATATTTAAAATAATATTAAGCAAATTCCCATCACGTTCCAGAGAGGAATCATTACTCTCAGTATCGCTCTGGTGTAAGTCCACCATTTTAAATTGAAAAGTTGCTTGAAATGGTTTTATTCGTGTTCAGTGACCAGATCTGAATATGCCAGGTACTTCCCCACCTTCCTCTTCCATACCCTTTCTTCGACGGCTTCCGTGGTCAAGGCTAAGACTCTCGACTAGCAAACCGTAGGTTGCGGGTTCAAATTAATTATTTCACTAATTATTCATTTAAAATAATATAAAGTATAATAGCGGCACGTTTTTTAGTGGAAAATACTTTCAATATCGCTCTGGTGTAAGATCACCATTCAAAAATTAAATTGTCCATATCTTAATGGCCATATACTCCCCGACTCTCCTCTTCCTCGTCTCTTTCACTTGCCGCTTCCCTCAGCTTCACAACATATCCCAATTGGTGGAGCCGTTGTTCCGGTGATTTCAGACGGTTGGGAGCAGTTGGGACTCTTCTACAATATTAACCTTCAAAATAATAGAGTTGTCGAGTTTCTAAAACAAACTTTTTTATCGTCTTCAATTTAGTTACTTCCATTTAAACGCAGTCAAACAGAAAATAACGTAATAATGATGAAATATAATATAACAAGCTCAGCAATTTGATTCACGACTCCTGCAATACTGTATCTTATTCATGGCGCTACGTCTTTTATTTATAGTTTACTTAATGGCACCATCTCGGCGAACTTTCTGATGATGAAAACCAGATGTTGCAAGAGCACAGCATCTCTTGGAAGCTTTTAATAATAACCTGCAGTTGCCCGGACGGGAACTGTAATGTGCAATTCGCTGAGGAGATGAAGAAACTTTCTCTCCACGGGTCTACGAGTCTAACGTCTACGGTCTATGGTGGAAGTAGGTTCTAAGATGCCACGATTCCATGGTTGCGGGAAACTTTTTTTTAGTGTATACATGCATTATTGTGAAAGATAAATATTTTTTTCCTGTGCCAGTTCGTAGCATGGCGGAAAAGTCGGATGAAAATAATGAATGAGTGATTAGGTACCCAGTTAATTATTGAGCAACAATAAGAGGTGGTTTGGAAGAAATTTCCAGATTGCATTAGGCAGCTTTTAATATATACAAATTAGTAACCTAGTTGACAAAACGCCGGGTTGACAACTGATGTACGGCCTAAAATCGCATAAAATGTGTCCTTATATCATCAAAGAAGATAATACTAATAAACCTAAGCGAAAAATGAAAAAGAACTCAACTGGGAAACGAATATAGGATCTTTGTCTTAAACCACTCGATCATTGTTCCAATGAAAAATTAAATATTCATAAATACTTTCATCCCATCCACGGCATCCATTATAAATAAAAACAGAGACACTACGCCAGTTACAAACTATTAAAAAGCAATTCTTTAGAAAATATTAATCATTATTGTTCCGATATATATTATTAATTCTGAATTCTAAATACGAGATTACGTATAATAATTAAGTCCCAATGGTCCAGTGGTTAAAGACAATGTCCCGGTAAAACAGAGATTTTAGGTTCGATTTCGAATTAAACCAATATCTTTTTATTTTTCTGTGTCTAGTTCATACGTTTTTTAGATTTATTATCTTCTTATTCACTGATTTATTACATTGATCTCCTCAAAAGTTAGTAGAGAAAAATTATTCCAATAAAAAAACTGACATGTCTTAATTTTTATTTTTTTTCTTTAAAAGAATGACAAACATTTCCGGGCTACGAATAACCTGATAAATCTCCTACTACCACCACAGTAAGCGGAAAATATTGCTTGTGTTGTGATAGAGGACTTAGCCGGCCGAGGAATTGAACACACTACGCTTGGGTGGGACACAAACGCGATGCCAACTCGGCCACTGACCGGTAATGCTTTGAAGTAAATTTACGATTCAAAAGTTTATAAATAGATTGTAATGTGAACGCTTCCCGCCGCTTATTGCATCTCGGTAATCCATACAGCATGTTTTCTACAAAAACTTATAATTTAATTAATATTTATCTTCCCTTGGAAAAAAACCAGTCATGAAAATATGTTACTTGTGGTTTGATTTATGAAAATAATTAAAATTTTAAAAAAGAAAATAAAATCATTTCTCAAATGTTCTCCTGCTTTAATCAATTGCTTGCTTATTTTTTCGTTTTACGATTCGTATTTTTCATTTTTCCATTATTCGGTTTTCATTGTCCAATTTTTTGATGGAATTGAAAAATGTTTGTATTCATGTTGCGTGAAAAAGTAACATTATTATTTCAATGGGATTTATAAAGCATTCAAAAGCATCGTTTTTTGAGCAGATAATAATACTTTTTTTTTATATTTATAAAATTTTTGTAAAATTATTTCAGATCGAATAAATCTTTGTAAAATTTGTATAGCGCCGTTTTTGTGTAAAATCACCTCAAAGGCGCTGTACAAATATATAATACATTTCTACAATGATATATGTTATTACTAAATATATGTAGAGATAATATACAGTACAATACTTACCTGGTATGTCACCTGCGATTAACACTTAATTAACATTAACTAATTGTTTATTAGCGAAATTTAGATACAGGATTTAGGACATAATTCGAAAATTCGATATAACTGGAATGGTATATTGAATTTAAGGGTATGACAGCTTAAAAAGGTAAATTTTTAGTTTAGACCCAAATTCTGTTGGACCTGTTATGATATTAGTTCCGGGGGGAGTTTATTCCAAGCCTTCGGCCCAGATACTCCGAAAGCGCGATCACCAAACTTAGTATTTGGGTTGCGCTTAGGTTCCATCAGTCTGCCTACAGCTGCTGATGTTGCTGATCTATATGCGCATTCATCAACAATTGGATATCTTATGCGATTCTTATTTAAAAAAGGAGGTACCTACCTCTAAGCCTTAAAATTTCAGAGGAAATTGTTTTAGTTTTATTAAATAACAGAAATTAAAAACATCCCTTTTTTACGCCAGATCTTTTTTTCACAGTACTTCTCGATTACTTCTGTTTCACAAACTCTGTTTTAAGACATGTACACAAAATTCAAAGCCGAGGCAGAAGCGGGCTTTCAATATGCGTACAAGTATATTTCTTTTAGGTGAAGTAATTTATGTGCATATACTCTCACACATTCGCCATCTCCTTGTGACACGCTGTGCTGTGTTTCATTGAATTATTTATTCTTGCAATGACACATTCGCCAGGTTGTGGTTTTCGGATTTTCTACCCCTCCTCAATTTATGCGGCCCCGTTACAGTGCCTAAATTATTCGATTTTGCTCCGGATTCGCTTTGGTTCCGAGCACCCTAAATATATTTCCTGTACGGCGCGTATCACCAATGTCGTTTTTTTGATATTTACATCGTCTTTTTGAGGGAAGATATCAAGGAAAAGATTCCTGTCGAAAATAAGGATGTTGCTTCCGTTCATTCGAAGGTGTGTATGTACGTACATGTAGGTGTGTTATTTGTTATCATCGTTACACAGAAATCGTTTGATCATACGGGAAGGCCCACGGAGGTTGACAATCTGTACGGAGAAAAATGAGTATGAATACAAATTTATTTTGAATCTCTTTAAATATTTGTTATCCGGTTAAAAACAAGTTTCCTTGTAAACTTTTAATAAATTACGAATATATTATCATGATGTCGGAGGACATGTTCATGAAAATCTAGATATTATCGCATTTCGCCGATATTTACATATTATTCGTACGCCTTAAAATCCGATTTTAACCCGATTACCAATAATTTGAAGATATTCTTAATAAATTAGCAATACTCATTTCATCATTGAGCAAAATCATGCTTTTTAAAACCATACCTAAAAAAAGTCATCCAGTGTGATTTTTTAATATTTTAGTATGGTATAAAGAAAAAGCAAAAAAAAAAACTATTTTTACTTGTGAAAGCAAAGTGATAATAATTTTATTATGAAATCGTTTATAACTCACTCTCAGTTGGAGATAAAATATACAAGTTATGAGGAATTTTTAAAGAGTTTTAATCATTTTTCAGCAAAACCCATATATTCAATTTAGGATAACTAAGTGACCAACCTTATCAAAAAGCCTTTGGAAAGTCATGGTATGATATTATTGTGTAGTATTAATTATTGCTCTATAAATCTATCAAACCAAGAAAACTGTAGCTTACGTACAAATAATTAATTATTGACAGATATTGACTCTGACCTTGCATTGAGCATCTCATTTGATTCAGCTATCTGCACGGTACCAGATGTATAAAGCAATGCGTTTTCCGTGGGTATACCGACGTAACGTGTCTCTTGTCCAGTGTCCAACGTGCACTGACAGATCGGCTATCCGTGATGGATCACCCGCCAGACACTGGGCGTCCCGATCCTCTGACGTTCCGACGCGACGCCCCGACGTACCAACACTCTGACGGTCTGGTGTCAATTCACTACTTGTCGTCAGCCGCTAAAAGCGTCGGAAACAATTACTAACGACCCCAAACTGGAAATAGTAGAAGCAGTCGGAGCAGAGAATCACAACAGATTTTTTATGTGAGTTTTGCGGTGAGGGGTGATTTTGTTAATTCTTAGGGTGCCTAAAAAGGCTTTTACATAAATGTGATACATGATGCAGTGTACATAGGAGAATATCTATATTATATAGGAAATACCAACAGTATATAGATGTACTCCATTATAAAGTAGGTACAGAATAGATCTATGAATACAAAATTGTAAAATTGACCAGAAATTCTAAGCAAATTAGATTGCCAACAAGAAAAAAAACAACCACCCAAAAATCTCTGATGTACCAGGCCGTTCAACTCTATAACAAAATCCCGAAGGAAATTGCTGTGATAGAAAATATTAATAAGTTCAAAAATGAATTAAGAAAATTTGTCTATCTCAATTATTATGTTTCTTTTTTTGTGACTTTATTGAAATATTTAAAGAAAGATTATGTTTGCCAAACAATGTACATGTTTATATGTTTATAAAACTATTAGCACACACGAAGATGTGAGCTAACTTAAGATTAATAAATAAATAAAATAAATAAATTATATTGAGAATATATAAAAAAATAATTAAAAAAAACTAAATATGATACAATCTTAGTAAAACGTAAGAGTAACATAAAATAAAATATAAATTGGAACAACACCACAAATGATACAAAACACTACACAAAAAACTACATTACTAACGCTATTCTAATTTGTAGGATTCAACGTGCTGGTATAGATTATGCTTAATTCTATAAAGGGAGTCAATAAATATATCAAAAATACCCCCATACTTGTTGCCCAGATCATGCATCCTATTGGTCAGTGCGTGTGTTTGATAGTTTGTTGTGTATGTATTGCAGAAGAATGTTACATTTTGTCTTGTATTCTTAGTCGGCACATGGAATTTAATAGTGGGAACGATGGAAGGATTGTCAATTAAGTTGTGAATGACTCTATGTAACACAAAAAGGTGAGAAATTATTCTCTTGTCAGGCAGAAAAACATTCACTGAACTTACATGAGACATATGAACGATATTAATAATTGATGACCTCCATGACAGAGTTGTAAAAGTTTTGATTTAGAACAAAAATTTTGAAAATCGTCCTAGGCAAAGTAAGCCTGACGTGAAATGTTGGGATGAGAATTTTACTTTCTAGCCTCTCAGGCCTCTGGCATGTTCTTCCAGAAGGTCAGAGAATTTCCGCTTTGTAATAAATTCCGAATAAATGGAATATCTCTTAATGTATTTGAAAACTGAAAACTGTTTTTGAAAGGTGAAAATATACGCTTTCAAATTTTATTATTAAAAATAAACATGTATTTTTTTAAAAGTATTTTTTTTAATTCAAACACAAAAATGGCTCACCTTCAGTTTTTTTTAACATAAATTACCGATGGCGAAAAAAAATGAAAAACACACAAACATATTTTATTATACAAATGTATTATAAACATGGTTGTCACTTCGCTTTTTTGTCGTTCTATGTAAAAATAATTACTAAAATAAATCCATAATATTTTTTCAATTACGGTCGGAAATTTTGGTTTCACAGAGGAGTACATTTATATTCTTTTGTGGTTAACTTTTAGGTGTGACTATAAAGCGTAGTATTTTCTCTATCTAATACCGTTTAGATAATATTTCTCACAGTGACAGTAAGGGAACCACCAGACCACAGTAAATAAATTATTCCATCCAATAAAATTTAAAAAAAAATACATTTCTTAAAGACGACTTTAATATTAAATGTATCACTTATTTAAATATATATGAATGTGAAATATGAGATTGACAAATTTTTAATAACTTTTTCCCAGTGATTGAGTATTTAAGACGCTGTCTTCGTAAGATTTTAAGTTTCATTTATTTTGAAATGCCAATTATAAGTTATACTTTAACAATATATATAATAAAACTTACATTTTCAAAATCAGCGTTAATTGACATGTATTAATATATTTTGAAAAGCCATAATTTTTTTCACAGGAGATATTATTATAAATAAAATCATTTATCTGCATCTACATTATCTACAATGGCCACGTGGTCACTTTCGTTAAGGTACATTGTCTGAAAAGAAGGTTTTAACTCTTTTCTATGCGAAAATATTTCGTTTTCAGAATGTCAAATTTTTCCCTGAAGATTTCCAGGAACTCGGAACGCCTCAACAATTTCCAAAAAGGCTTGGTTCCATAAAGAGATTCCAGAATATGTTTGTACTCAATCTAGGTATATCGGATATATTTGCATATATACGAAAGCTTTTTAACATTTACGTAACTGAAGGTAAAAATCACGCGTTTGCCATTGTAAAATAATAATAACATTTGTATACCTATGAATTTTTTTTTTCTTTGTTTTTTTTCGGAAAAAGTATTTTTCTAGTGGTAGGTTTTTACTTTGTGTTTACTTAATAATTTAAAATGATAATTTTGGCGGTGCCTCTGTGGAACCCCGGTTTGCTGACCCATAAAACTGGGATTTGCCTCGATTTTCAATATTGGAACTGATTGTCAGAACGATTCAGACAAGCTATCAAGTAGAAATCAAATAATTTTATATATTTATAATTCCGTATTCAAATTGTGCATTTATTATGTTTAAATCAGATATCGTAATTTTTCATTTTTACTAGATTTCGACATTCGAAATGTAAATTTCTGATCATCTTTGAAATATCATCAGGATATTAAATAAATTTCCGGATTTTAAATAAAAATATATATTTGCAATCAAAAATCTACAATTACAATTTTCCGTGATTTATCGGCTCATTATTATTGTGCTTATAGTACATACAAATACAAAATCGACATGTTTTGAGAGCAATGTTCTCTTCACCAGGATGAGTCGTATAGGTGGAGGAGATCGGGGACAATTGTACCACGGGTCACTAGTACCAAGTAGAACAGCTCGCTAGCTATTATAGGATGCGAGGCGATGGCTCCGACACATTCAGACTTAGCCACATTTTCAATGTCTTTTAAAAAAAAAATTTTTTTTGGAAGCGTTATCGATATTTTAATAAAACTTTAATAAAATTTTTTGGGGGACAGTTGTACCACAGGAATAGTTGTTATTTTTTTTCTTGTGAAAAAAACTTTTTTCTCTCTCTCTTTTTCTTGAGATTAAAATGAGCTATGGTGTGTAAACAAACACATATGTGTTTTTAAATTGTTAACATTGTTGATATCACTTCAACTGATGAATTTTATAATGGTTTTCTTGAGGTCATAAAATAGTGCATTATGTTAAATAAAATTGAAATTTTTAAACATTAGTTTAAGAAACTGATAAAAATGATGTTTTTGCTCGCTGAAATCATTAAAATCGGATATCTTTGTACCTTTGTGTTTTAATCCAAATTACGCAACTGGTACGTTCAGTATTTCCCTGATCTAATTATACACGTATACTAACATTTCTATAATATTTAGAGAACAAAAAATATGAACATTTGGTAGACAACGTATGAGTACCTACATTTTTCATAAACCTCATAAAACGCATAAAAATGTAAAAGTCTAATTGGTACAATTACCCCGGTCTCCTCTACCATATTTTAAAAATGAAGCATCTATAGGTTCCCATCAAAATCGTGGTTTCAACGCTTTCCCACATTTCTCCAAAAAAGAAATTTCATCACTTATTCGAATGAGGATTTGAAATTGTTCCTTCTCACCCTTTTAAAATTCAAGTGATCAATTCAATCAGACTCCCCAGATTGTACATTCTGTGGTCTAGAAATGGGAACTTTAGATCACATATTTTTAAGTTGGCCCTCTGTAAAAAAATAACCTACGTATTACCGAGCATTATCTAAAATTGCCTCCCCTCAATTAAACATCTCATCTCTTTTAAGTCTGAATTAGACTTTAATCTGCCATGTAATTTTTGAAATAAGCCAATTAAAAAAAAAAAAAAATATAAATTATCTCTCCATAATTTGATATGATGGTCTAGAACACGTTTGAAGGGTGAAAGCCAGAAAAAATTGAAAATCTTCATTTACGAGTACATGTGTAGATGTTTTATCTAATAAAATGGTATGTAAAAAAAGTAATTTCACAAGTGATATAAGACTCTAATAACGGGGATTTGCTTGACGTTCAAATTTTACTTATTTCTGATTGATGTATAAGTAAAATCTAAAATTTTTCTAGAGGGATCCTTATGGAGGTAAAATATTTATTTTTAAGATTAATAAAAATACGACATCACCATTAAAATATTTTATTTAAAGCGGTTTGAATTTTTTATACAACGTTTTTCAATTATAAAATTAGCCGTTAGTACCAGATTATATTTTTTTAGATGGTGAATTAGTTACTTTTACAGCGATTCCTATAGAAACATTGGAGATTTTTTAGTAAAACGTTCATCTGTAATAATTTTAATAAACCTCACGGAAAGATCGAATTTTTATGCCTGCTATTTTAATATTGTTATATATATATACGATATTCGTTAGAGCAGGTATGCCGTCAAGGCGTTTTCACTTTTGCAGTACAAACGTAAAAAATATACTTTTAAACCCATTTTGCACTTACACGTCAGAACTGTGGGTGGATTACACTGCATTCCAATGGCATAAGCTAAAAGTCGCTTACAATAATGCTTATCGCCAACTATTCCGCCTACGGAGATACTGCAGCGCCACGGAAATGTTCCTGGAGGGACGAGTACACTCTTTCAGACCGCTTCTCCGCCATCACATGGAAAGCTTATGGCGCAGACTACGTCAATGAAGTAACAAAATCATCACTGCCATGGTTGCCTGGATGGAGTCCCCTCTGATGGCCCTCTGGAGACGGGAGATGTGCAAATATTCTCCATAAACGGCTGCTTACACTCATTTTTGTGTTTATATTTTATATTTTTTCACTTAATCTCCGTCTTTTTGTGCCTATTGGAATCACCTATGTATTATTATTATTTTTCTTACTCTAATTATGTATATCATTCCAAATATGGAATGGATTGCATTGCACTACCCCTGCATACATTCTGGAATAAATTCTTATTATTATTATTTGACACGACTTCATCACTTACGTCGTTACGATCCCCACTTTATTTTAGAGATTTGCTATGGAAAATTCAACCGCAGGTCTATCCAATACAGCAGGACCACGCGTCGCATTTTTTGTGCACGACTTATTCACTTATGTCGTTAAGATTCTGGCTTTATTTTAGGGTATTGTCTTGTCTTAAATTCAAGAAAATTTCACGATGATTTATGTTTTCTCAGCAGTTTTACGAAAAATTTTCGCACATATTTATTTGTCATAGCAACATTAAGGCTAAATAATATTCCGGTTGATTTGCAGAAAGATGAGAAGATGTCGTCTGTCATATCAGTTTGGATCGATAATAAATAAGATATAATGTTTCCTTTTTGATGCTGTTGATACATCAAATTCAGTGGAGCCACTTATCTTAGTCTCCAATTTGCCTCGTGTCATTTTTTTGGGCAATACTTTCAGAGGCTCAACGTTGATCCAGATATCCATAAACATGGAATTACAAACCAACACGTAGACATAGAGCTACAATAAGAGGCGCTACTGCGTACTAATATCTCGTCGAAAATTGTTCCGCTATTATAACGCGATATGCGGTGCGCTGATGTAGACCAGATTTGGTAGTTTTAGATAGAGCGTTTGCAGAGTTGGAGGTCAGTTGGAGGTAAAAAAGCGGAACGTATTTTTTCGCTTCATGTTTCATCTAAATACAATACATCAATGCCCTTAGACTAGTTTACTTTAATTTCTTCGCTTTTAGTATACTAAGTTCATACTTATGGTGGGAGGAGGCCTCTGTTAGTCGGTTTGACAGTATCTACCTACCTAAAAGGTAAAATAAAATAAAAAATAAACTAAAAGTTAGGTTGAACAGTTTATTCTTTAAAATGTAATTAGTAATTTGTTAACTTTTTTTAATATGTAAATAACTAAAATCAAATAAATAAATAAAATAAAATACAAAAAAAAAGTTTATTACCTTTTGATTCTAATAATCATATCTAAAATCATTCAATCAATACATTTCTATAATCATCTATGTTATTACTAACTATATATATATAGATAATATACAGTTCCTACCATACTTACCTAGTACGAAACTTAAGATTAACACTTGATTAACAATAACTAATTGTTTAATTAGCGAAATTTAGATACAGGAATTGGTAAGGTACACTGAAAATTAAATAATTGTTGAAATTTTTGCATGTTTGACCTTCAACAAAAAAAGTGAGGTCATTATTTACATTTGATTTAGAAAATGTGAATACAAAAGCTTTTCTGTAGCAGCCGGGGCGGGCGGACGCCGGGAAATTAAAAAAAATATATCACACTTAACCTTTAAAACCTGAGAAAGGTAAATGTCTGCTTATGTTTTCTAAAATCTCTGCGGAAACCCGGGCAACGTCGGGGACTTGTAATAACTAAACATGTTAATCGTAGCCGCAAGCAATCTTCCCCCACGACACCCACCCAATGAAATTAGAAAAAAATGTAATGACGTTCTTGAAATTCCTTCGAATATTCCTTATTTTTGCACTTTGACATTTTCTTAAAGTTTTGTAACATAATATCCCGTTCACATTCGGTTCAAATTTAAAAAAGTTTTGGGAATAAAGAGCATTACGTCGAGCGTTTTACCTTATTTGGATTGCTTCCATGTGAATTTATTATAAAGGTTGTTAATCTCAAGTATACAAATGTAAACAATTCGTAATGTAAAAGCGTTGACACATTAAAACAACTTAAACGGACTTGGAATAAACCTAAACTACAATACAACAATTTACGAATAAATCTGCCAAAATGTTTGCTTTCGTCATTTTAGGAACACAAAACTTTTGATATCTTAACATGTACCTATATTATTAAGCAACTTTGCTTACCAACAAAGTCATCTGAAGTTTGCATCAGCTATTTAGTCCACATTTTATTTATTTATTTATTTGTAAGAAACAAACAGCTTTTAAATAATATGCAGTGATAGATATAAATATACATAAATAGTCAAGCCACAGAAGTTTCTTATGTTACAGTGCATTAGAAATGAAGTTTTAGTTTCTTAAAATTAATTTAGTGTTAAAGGAAGGGGAAAGGAAGAGGAAAATAGGAAGAGGATAGGAGATGCTGCCGATACATTCCAAACTCTCATATTAATAATCGATCGTACGCATTACTTCATATCGATATTTCTTTAGGTTATTACCAAAAACATTTTACAAAATCGCACATTAAAAAATTCGAAATAATTAAAAACAAATATCTTTGTTATAGGTAATTTGTAAGATTTAATAATTGCATAGAGATTGCTTGAATACATGAAAATTGATTCAATGAGTGCACAAAGGTATTATTACATAGATTCATTATTCCAGTATGAATTAATTGGTTGACAAAAATATTCATTACCAGGATTGGTTAAATATGATTCAATTTAATGTACCTGCGCGCTCCACACGCTCTTCTCACTTGTTTAAAGCGGATAAATTCAAAACAAACTGAAATCTAAAATCTTGCTTGAACAGACTATGCAATAATTAAAATAACTTTTCTGGTATTGTTTATGAATTTCTGCAATGAATTTAAATGGCTTTATGTATATACTGTCTTTTTCTTACATAATTCTGTTCGGTTCATTTCTTAACACACGGGGAAATGTATAGTTTGTGATACGTAAACGTAAAAAATGATAACTTTAAGCCGCTGATTTCACAAAGATTAATAAATAAATAAAAATTGTGTCAGAAATTATAATATTATAAAGTAGCTTAAAATAGTGCAACTGACCTTTGATATTTTTTATTAAACACGTCCACCTGTTACAGATCGCTTGTAAAATATGACAGGTGCTGTTTTAGCGTAACAATTACCGAAATCCAACGTCTAACTGACGAATTTCAATCAATTAGGCGACTTCCCCCTTGGGCATGTTCCCCCGCGTTACCCTGATATATTTATGTAATGTGACTCCCTACAAGAGCGCCTCTGTCTGCACAGTTTAAGACAGGGAAACAATGTCGCCACAAGACCTGGTTGGGTATCGTTATGAGGCGGGCGAAGGTAGGGACTTGAATGCTGGACTTGAAGAGGCCCGGATTATGCAAAGGAAGAAAAGCTGACTTACATAAATCGAGTCCTGAAAACGACCCGTTCTCATGACGCAAACGTCAACTGTGATTTGGTGTTTCGCTAGTGTATATCGAGTCTGATTAACAATCAATGCTGCTAGCTCCTTAGAGCAGGCTCCATTAAAATACCGGTAGAACAGACTCAGTATGCACCCATTGCGCCTCTGCATTAGAAATAACAATCGGTCTGTAAAAAATGGATTGTCAATCAGACGGACCGCCTTTACACAAAATCATTTAGGTTTATCAAGTATTGTGGGGCTCCAGCCCAAAGGTGGCTCCCAAATTTAATTGTTGGGCATCCTTGAGATTGTATAGGGTTAGCAGCTGGTCAGTACTGAACAATCTGTTAGCCCTATGCAAGACGCCCAGTTTTTTGAAAGCCAGATTTAGTCCATCGTACTTCAATACTAATACGAACTTGTGTTGTCATACGAACGTCAAGTTTTGTCAAGTTGAACTAAGTCGCTTATGTGGATGGTGGTTACGTATTATTTTATCAAACGTGAAACAGGTCGTTTTATATTTGAACTGAATTGAATCAACAGCTCCTCTTACTATTACAATCGAGCGCATCAGTCTAGATCAACAAGCGATGTATCGTATAACATTTACCATCGATAACAAGGGGATAAACAAGTATCCTTCTGGAATATTCTTCGAAGTGCTACATGGTCCCAGTCTAGGCCGCATTAGGGGGTAAAATCCGATTTTTCATCCCACTTGAAATAGAGGCCTCAGAGTCATGGCGACCTCGCCTCCGTATCGACTAGGCATTTCTGTCTCGGCTATCGTCGGCTCTTTCCGGCTCTTTCCGCCGCAAATCGTAACTCCCCGCCCACCTTCGGGAAAGTCCGCCGCCGGGAGCGCGGGTCGCAGCTCGGGGCTGAATAAAACACGGTCATACTCCGCTCCCGAGGAAACTCGAGCCATTTTAGAGAGAGACAAAACACCAACCTTTACAAGAATCTTGTGAATTAAAGGGGGTTGGAGATACCTCCAGTTCAAAGTTGTCTGTGTATCTTGTGGGTCCGGGTTTGGGGTAGTGCGATTTCGCTCTTGCATATAGCTACCGTTTCGCTGGTTTATAGACATGCGCCCTTCGGTCTACGGGTTTGCCGGTGATGCTGCGGACAGTCGGTGCCCGATATCCGCTACCGAAACGCACCGCCGCCTTTTTCAACTCAAATTCAACATTTTCACCACAAAAAGTTTAATTAATTAAACCGAGGTCGAATGCGCGGACCCCCAGCGTATGTACGTCGCGTCTACCACGATATATTTTTTTGTGTTACGGTCTCATTTATGTTTGATAGCAAAGCGTTTTGTTTGTCATGTTTGGTGTACGCTCTGTGACGGATAGTGAGGCCACATCGTTCTTCCGTAATATCTGTAATTATACATGGGACTTTTGCTTAACACCGCCAAATCCTTACTGGCATATTTCCCATTTTTTTCCCAGGAAAATTATTGAATTCACTCTTAACAAAAACAATTTTTTTTTTTTTTAAACTAAAGTTTTACATTTATTACGGGGTTTAAAAGAATAGTGTTCAGAATAGTTTCCTGTTATTATCGTGTTTATAGTGTGGGTTATTTTTAAGTTATCTGCTAAGTGGGCGTGTATCTTTACTCACGGTCAAATGTACGAGAGTGGTGTGAAACCCCGTATCTACATTTTTGCAGAAAAGGGTTCCAATGATTAGGGGACCTACGCCCCCCTGAAAAGGAAAAAAAGTGCCTGAGACCCACAATCATTATTATTTATTTAAAAGTTTCTAACTTGATTGGGTTTCTTTCACAAACTATTCACAATACCTAGGCATATGCTTACACCAAACAACCAAACATTTCAACACAAATCAACTTTATTCTTACATTATTAATTTTATTAAATATTATGAATTAATACTACAATTCATTTATTAATACTAGTTTATTAATTTTATTGTGTTTTATTACAGTGTGAGATATATATCAAAGTAGAGACTCCGAAATGGCACCCATTAGAACTTTTATTTGTTTCGAAATAAAATAACATTGCGGATTATTGGTACAAAAAATAATGACGGATTCGTGACAGTTTTCCAAGAAATAGGACATCCCTAGTTTTTCCGAATATATTTTTCTTCTTCTGTGTTATCCTTTTAAATTTCCCTTTCTTTCATATTATTTCGAAAAGTGTTTTGTTGTTGAAAGTGCTTTGTGTAAAACTTAAGTGATTTTGACATTTAGTTATATTTCGTAATCAAAAAACATTTTACGACTAGAAAAATATACCATTCTGTGATCATTACTCGACCGCATTCATACTCATGTAAGTATACCTTAATACTAAAAAAATATTTTTTATAAAACACACCCCTTTTAAAAAAACCGTTATTAAAACCATATTTATGTGAATTTTGCATATTTTATAGAAGTACAACATAATTTTAAAACCTAACTATCACATTTAATATAATAAAAATGTACGCTTTGATTAACAAATCTTAAATCAATCCACGTTTTGTGTTCTTTAAGACCCGGAAGCTATTATCTCTATCTACTAAGTGCACAATGAATGTTCTGTAAATGTCGTAGATTTTATTATCACAAATTTTAGCCAAGTAATCTTGCGAAGACCTCTACGACAAGCAACTAAACTAACAATATAATATCGTTGCAGCAAAAACTCGTAAAAGACCAGAAAAAATATCGTTTAAAATTAAATTTTTAAGAATTGCTAAATTTAGTTTCTGAAGAAAAATGATTTGTATCAAATTTTGAAAGCCTTAAATCATTTTCAAATTTTAAGTAAGGTCTAATTATGCTTTTAAAAAAATATTACTTTAATATATTTTTTTAATAAATTATAGCGCACAAGATTTTAAAGATTAAGTAAAATAATAAAGATGTAAACGTCTTTATAATTCTTGCAATAGAGATGAAATCATCAACTTAATAGGTATATATTTAAAATATTTTGCAAAATGAGTTGGGTTCCGCCCCCTGTAAACTATTGCCCCACCCTCTTTTACCTAATGCATTACTGACAGCTGATCACTGTTGCAACTTACTGCATTATTAAACGATGTTTATGACGACATTCAACCAAACAATAATAATGAAAAAATTCTAAAAAAAAAATGAGAGTGCCGCCCACATAGGTTTTTTACGCCTCGATAACCAACACTACACGAGTGGGATGATCGACTTTACAATGATACACGATATTATTAGTATTATTTTAATGGTAATACTTTAAAAATTACCAACCTCTTAATTTAAAATTATTTTTAAACAGATGTAATCCGGCCTCAATTTGTGATATTTCACAATTTACTGATATACTTGCGGCGTATTCCAGAGTAGATAAAATATTATCAGTGTAGCCCTGGTGACCATAATTCAGAATCAAACGTTGCTTGAAATGGCTTTGGCCGTGTTTGGTGAGATCTGTATACCCAGGTACTTCCCCACCTTCCTCTACTCCATCTCTCTCCATTCCTCACTATCTTTAGCCTCACAATTTACTCCCACTGGAATGCCATAGTCTCATTGGTCCCAGACGATTGGCAGCAGTTGGGAGTCTTGTGCGGTTTCAAAAATTAAAAAAATAATTAAATTAGGTAGGTATTTACAAAAATAAACGATAATAGCGAAAGCGGATTGTTTTATTTGATTACATTGTTATGTTTTGGAAACCATCATCGATATTTGTAAGTTTTATTACAGTTTTGTTTACACCACATCCGGGAAATGAATATTAAGTATTTACTGAATTTATTGTTATCAAGTTTAATTTGTAGAACTCCATTTTAATTTTAATTTTTTATATATTCAATAATATTGTTATTGGGTTTATAAAAACAGTTTATTTTTAAACAAGTTCTGCTGTGTAATTATAATTATTACCCGTGACAGCTGTTTCGCCCTCTGAAGGTAGTTTGATAATGCCTTCAGAGGGCGAAACAGCTGTCACATAATAATAATTACACAGCAGAACTTGTTTAAAAATAAACTGTTTTTATAAACCCGATAACAATATTATTGAATATATAAAAAATAAAAATTTACTGAATTATTTATAATAATGATCATTGCAATGCAAAATTATTCGTCATTTTCAATATGATTCGGTAACAATCGTGAAAGAAATTATTAGTTTGGTACGCTGGCAAAATAGAATGTTTAATTTGCTTTCACATAATAATATTAGAATCTTCTTAGTTCGCTGTATGCGTTTCGTGCCCCGCCCCCAAATAGAAACAGAAATATTTCTATTATAATAATAATAACAATTAATGGTAAATAAATCATTTCAATTCACAATTATTATTACGAAAACAATATTTTTCCAGGAATACTTATAATTCAGATATTTCAAGCTCTCTTATTACTGCATCTTGACCTATAAAGCCTATTACTAAGCCCAATGATTTTAACTAGATATCTACCTCCTATCATATTATGTGCCAGTTAGTTTAATGTAGGTACACTGATCGTCAGAAGTATAAATAAGCGTAATAACAAAATTTTTATATTATCGTATTTTATATATCGACTGTCAAATTTAAAAAAAAAATGTATTTTTTATCATTCTTTAAAAAAACGTAACATACCTGAAAATAGCACAATACTTGACCAATCTTTCACAGCTAATAGAGATCTGATCAATTATCAAAACGAAGCCTGGGACGTAAAATTTGTAAATAAGCTATTCGAAGTCTAATTATCCAAAAAAAAAAACTTTTTCGCAAAATAAATTGACAAGGTGTTGGTGATTTATATTTGAGGTACTATGCCGTGTTGCACTACATCCTTCTTTAGCCAACGTTTTGGACAGCATTGCAGTATCCATTATTAAGGCAGATGCGTCTGATTTGACACATCTGCATAATACAACATATAAGGTGTTTTATAAAATATATTGGGCTAGCTGACTTGTACTCGGCATTGCCCGATGATTTATAAAATGGTTCGGGGATAATTTTTGAGGTTGTAAGGCTTTTTAAGTTATACGATTACGTTCTAAATTATTTGTATATCTTCTAATAAGGTTTAGGCAGCGTTAGCAATGTAAACGCTTATATATTTTTTTCAACTTGATTATAAAACATCGACTTTTCTCTACTATCGACAAATATAACATGTATGTTTTATACATATAAACCTCTCGGAAAACATCCTCCAAATGATAGAGAAACCCCAATCAAAATCTGTTGCGTCGTTTAGAAGAATTAAGCGCACAAACAAACAGACGCGGATAGCCACTTTGTTTTATACTATTTAATAAATATTCATTTTGCGTTTGAATTTCCGCATCTGGATTTGTAGAAAAGATCCAAAATTAATAATTTAGATGCGTCTTTTTCTTGACAAAACTTTTTCTAGAAACGTATAACTATTTATAATGCCAAAACCTGGGTAATTCATTCACAGTTGTAATTCTTATTGAACACGTTCTAAAAATCTGTCAGATGTGCATTGTAATTTCCATAAGCTCATTCTAATAGCAGTCCGAAATTAAACTAAACAGAAAGAAAGCAAGCGTACCCTCAATCCTATTATCTGATAATTTATTTTGATCCTTGATTTTGCAGGGTGAGATTCACAAAACATCATTACATATATTCAGAGCCTCCGGTAATTTTTTCAACAACTCATTCTTATTTTTTCCCCCAGATTTACGCTCCTGCAGTCCAATATAATCGTTCAAATCGAGCATAAAAGGCAAATATCAGGCATTTCCACAGTTCTATCTAACGTCCAGCCTGAAATTTACTCTCCCAAGCTCACGTAATATATAGCTTCTTTTCAAAGCATTATTCATTCGTCTATTTCGGAATCCTGCCAAGCAGAAAAGGGGCATATCCTGTTTTATTTCCATTGGCTGACGTGAAAATCAGGAATTATAGATTCACACAGCTCAAGTAAAAAAGAACTGACAAATTAGATATTTATATCAGTTATTTTGTGGAGACATTTTACTACTTGTATACTGCATTCTAACCCGACATTGGACGGTCTACAGTTGTTAAAAAAATAGCTTTGTTAAATAAATAAAAATAGGGTCTTGAATCTGGATGAAGTCAATTAATAAAAATATGACGCAATCAGAAATACAATCACAAACTATAAGTTTTATGAATAATTCCTTTTGTTTTTTGTTGCCAAAACATTTCGAAAATTCGAATATAGTAATAACCAAAGGAACTGGGCAGTTTTTGATAATCAGTTATTTTTTTAACGATAAACTAATGCTTATAAGACAAGGTTTTGTATGCATAGCACAAAAGATAAAAAATATTATAAGCAATAATTAGTCGCCTGAAATATCCACCTTCGTGCTATACATAATTTTTTTTTTTTGTAAAATTCCAAATATTTCACCAACAAACGTAGATATATTATGTCTCGATGCCATCTAGAGGGAAATTTAGCACTAACAAAGCCTTTCCTACAAAAATAAAGTTGTTTGTTTACAAGTGAAAAACTATAATAAGCAGTTATTATTGATTGAAGTACTAGTACATATTGAATTATTTGGCGTGTTGGAAATAAGCCGACGTAGCTCAGTGGTCCAGAGCACTTGACCGGACATCAGAAGGTGAGGGTTCAATTCCCGTCGGCATCATTTATTTTTTATCGGGAGATATTTTCAATTTGTATAGACATTTCAGGCGACTAATTACTGCTTATAATAAATTGTTATCCTTTGATAATCAGAGTTCATCTGAATTCATAAGCCTATTCATCAGATATAATAACAATAAACTTAAGGCACGTAAAACAATATTTAACAAAATTGGTATTTCCGAGAGGAGATTTTTTTTATAATTGCTAGCCAATACTAACACAAGTAATAACAATGTTTTTTAAGTCCCGGGGAACAACAAATTTACCATATTATTCTCAGGCGGGTCAAATACAGGTGCAATATCGGTTCTTCTAAATATTCAGCTAATTTAGAACCTATTTAATACATACTACCACAATACGGACATGTGTCTAGCGTGGTAGTCGAAAACCATTTAAAAAACTGTATACAAAAATATTTTACGAATAAAGGAAAGAAAAAAAATATATATATATAAAAACAGTGAATAAATTATCCAGCTTTTGGCATTATACATAATGAGTTCGGCAACTATCAGTCTATAGTGATTTGTTTATAGACAAAGTTTCGTCAAAAAGAAGACGCATCTAATTATCACTTTTTTGATCTCTTTAAATACAGGCTTTTCCAATAAGAGGTGTTATTTTGATATTCAATCGTAAAAGATCAATGGTTTCATTGTTTGTGTGGCACGTAGCGCCGTTTTGTTAAAAGTAAACGCTGTTTAGATCAATACCATCTAATTTCGGCCATAAAAAATCATTAATCATCTCTCAGTAGCGCAATCAATTCACAGTAACTGTTGCTCCAGCCTTATTTTCGAAAAAGTAAGGTCCAATGACTCCGCCAGACCATAAACCGCACCAAACAGTCGCACGTTGAGGATAGAGAGGCATTTCAAGAATAATTCTTGGGTTTTCCGAGCCCCAGATGCGACAATTTTGCTTGTTGACGAAGCCACCGAGGTGGAAATGGGCCTCATCACTCAAGATGATTTGCATTTGATTCACTCAAGTGAATTTCAATAATTTTAATGCGTTGTCGAAGCGTGTATCGTTACATTTTCAATAATGGAATAGTTTTTACTTGTCACATGTTAAAAAATGACAGCTTTAAAAGTAACATCTAAGGAAATAGCGGGCTATTCAAAATAACACCTCTTATTGGAAAACCCTGCAGTTTAAAACAAAATCGCTATCCGCGTTTGTCTTTCTATGCCCTTAATTCTTCTAAACGACGCAACGGATTTTGATAGGGGTTTCTATATCATTTAGGAGAAGTATTTCGAAAGGTTTATATATATATATAATACATACGTATTATATTTGTAGATAGTAGAGAAAAGTCGATGTTTTGTAATCAATTTTTAGCTTATTTGATCAAACATGGTGAAATTCTTTAGCACACATTTAATAAAAAAATTTAATTAAAAGGACATAAAAAGCATAAAAATTGAAGTTGAATTAAAACGTATTATTTGGGATAATTCCAACGGCAATACTTAAAGTAACGTTTTTTTAATGTTGGTTAGACCGTTACACAATATAATAAAAAATCTACGATTAAACATTTAAATAAAACCTAAACTTTTGACGGCTTCCGTGGTCGCGGGATCAAATTCCGGCTTGTGACAGTAAATTGTATTCGTTTTAATCCCTACAGGGTATGAGGGTCATATATGACCGGGCGTCCATATTTTAAAAAAGTATTTTTATCTTTTTTTTCATTCATTAATAAAATCCTAAAATTATCAAAAATGAATAATAACAACCGGTTTAACTTTGAAAATTATTTCTCAGTTTTTTCATATATCTATAAGTGAAGATACAGTTTTCTTACGAATTCTCCAAATAAAACGAATGTTTTTTCCAAATTTCGAGTTCTCTCAAGTAAAAATGTGGTTAGTGTTTGTGAAATATTTTTCACGTTTGATATAAAAAAAAATATTTTTGAAATAGTAATATTTATTTTAAATGCACTGGTAAAATAATTTTATCTAGTTTCTAAAACAGTATTTTTTTAAGTAAAATTAAAAAATTTAATGTATATAGCGCATTTGAAATACACAAAAAAACATTGCAAACTGAACAAATGTGATGAATGTACTGAAGGGTAAAATGACATACAGTTTGACGGCCTCCGGTGACTAGGGGTAAGGCTCTCGACTAGCAAGCCGAAGGTTGCGGGTTCATATCCTGGCGTGCGCAAGAAACTTTATTTGATTAATTTATGTTATTAATATAAAATACTATATTGTATACTTGCGGCACGTTCCGGTGGGGTTCAAGTTTCGCCCTTATGTAAGACCAACATTCTGAATTGAAACGTGGCTTGCTTTGGTTTTATCCGTGTTTGGTAACCGGATCTGAATATCCAAGAAATCCCTCACCTATTGTTCCATCTCCTCCCTCCCCCACGACCTTAACAACCTAGCCCATAAGTTTTAATGCATTACATTTCTACATAACATACTATCCCAAGAATATTCACAAGTTTTAAAACACATTCAAATCTACCACACTTAAATCTGCAGATTTAAACCTAACCTTCGTTCGGGACACAATTTATAAATTCAATTCTGTATTTCTTTCCGAGAACCTGGAACACATTCGGAACATTTTTGTCAATGTTTTAACTTCATTTTTAACTGTAATGTGGTTTTTAACAATATAATTCCGTCGTCTACATCCCATTTTTTGTATTTTAATTATCTTTTTCAAGTTAACACTTAGAATTTCATTCTGTCATCTGCGGCTACTATATTTTTTGAATTTTTTTATTCATTATTTATTAACGCCCTAAGAAGGACCTTGACAATTTATTTACGTAATTGTAATATAGGTAATAGCATAACTTTATACAAAAAAATAAAAAGTAAATGCTAATAATAATAACTAGCAGTTAACTTGGCCCTGCGGGAGGCACTTGCTTGGGCTTCGCCCAGTTTAAGTGATACTAAAAACAGTTACATGTAATAGGTACATATTAGGTCATTCACAGAGAGAGGGTGAGTATATATTTTAAATATATTATTACAATATAGCGCCCCTGAGGTGATATCTCACAAAAACGGCTCTATGCAAATTGTCCAATAAATAGATAAATATAATGTTTACATTTTATTGCGTACATATGCATTGATATACAACCGAAATAGATAAAATAATGCAATCTTATTAAAATTTATTTAAAACACAACTAACTTCACTTTACATCACTTTATTATATACAACCACTACATGTTTCATGAACGAAGTTCACCTCATCAGGAGTAAGTATACTCCGAAGTCAAAAATTAAATATAGATTACAATTGGAAAGAAGAAGTGGAAGGAGGGGGAAGGGGTTAGAGTGGGCGGGGTTTATCTGAATTAGGAATTACAATATCATTAGACGCGAAAGACCAGTTGAGTGGGAAAATATTTAAAAGAGAGTTTATATATTTTTTTTGCTTATTAATTATTTCTGATTTTTGACTCTAATGTATACTTACTCCTGATGAGGTGAACTTCGTTCATGTAACATGTAGAGGTTGTATGTAATTACGTGATGTTGTAGACGGTACCTACCAGCGAATAACATAAAAGATTATTTCCCTATTATGGCAACATTCTGGACAGGTACCGTGTAAATTGTACCCACAGCGGGCAGCGGACGTAAGTCCGCTGGCCCAAAGATTCTTGATTTCCCGTTTGCCTCGACTAGCGGTGTCTTTTGGTTCAGACCGTCTACATTCTAGAAACTTCCATTTTAATTTATTGTCGCGTATAACTGGTAACGATGTGTTTTAAATAAACTCAGTGAACTTCAATCTCCTTTTATTCAAACAACCTTTTGATATTTAGAGTCATGTTAGAACCCGTTTTAACCTACAAAACAAGTAATTCTAAAATGTAAACAAAGCGATAAGCTTCCAGAAGAAAAGTTCTTATTAAACGCTTGTTAATGGTCAAGTAATTTTGCATAACTATGTGTATTGTTGCATATTTAAATATTCGCACCAGTTATTTGGTTCGTTTTTATACCGCCAGAGGGGTCGAATTTTGCCTGTAGACCCCCATTCGGGATTTACCCGAAACATACGATTTGAATTCGACCAATCAGAGGGCCTAGATCGTCCAGACGCTAGAGTAATAATACTATCAGATAAGTGTTTATTCCGCTATGTGGGGAGGTTAGTGCGGTCCCACACATTCCATATAGAGAAATAAAAAAATATGATCAAAAACAAAAAAATACAACAGAAATAACAACAACAAAAAAACAGTTTAATTGAACACAAAATAGAATAAAATGATAAAAATAATAGAAAGTTGAAGCCTTTAGGGAGCCGTGACGAGCCGTTTTTCTCCAGTGTGCGTCAATGCTGGAAGCTGGAGTGAGTCGGGCTTCCATGGTGAGGATATTACCAGAGCTGCTTATCCTTTCTCTCATTCCTGCCACCCTGGATCTAATAAGGGCTGCATATCCAGGAATTCGCGCCTCCGTGAACACACGGTGAGCGCTGCAGTATCTGGGGAGACAAAACATTGTGCGGCAGGCGTTATCGTATTGGACCCGTAGTCTTTATATGCTACTCTTTTTGTAGTTTGCCCATAGTTCGCACGTGTACAACGTTTCGCAGAAGGAAAGGAAGAACGTCTTTACAGTGGTACGGCAAAGGCGAAATCTTCTACTGAGCATGTTTGCTTTAAGGCTGAGAGCTCGTCTTTGTCTATCGATATCATCATTGTCCATCAGATTACTGGTGATTATGTACTTATTAATACTAAGATTTACATCAAATACAAATGATAATACCTAATATTGTAAATAAAGCAAAATATAAAGTAAGTATGTACATTGTACATTCGTATATGCATATAATTATTCATGTTTGTTGCAAACCAGTAAGACTGAAAACAGAAAAATAATTTACTCGTGACTATAGTTGTCTTAGTTGTCAATAGACTTTCTATTGACTACTAAGACAACATGCTCATGTCAACGGAACGAACGGGAATTTGAACTTCATCTTACCACTACTTGACTACTAGCCCTTCAGGCTAATTTGCTCGCTATGGGAACAACTCTTATAACCTCATAGAAATCTATTAAAAATATGATCTAAGCGGTGTTTAACAGAGTACATACGGCGTTTATATTAGACCGCAATATGATAAAAATTTTATGAAATTTTTTGAATTTTTTATTAATTATTATAATATGAAACGACAAAAATTATGAAATCCAAAAAAAATATGTATTTTTTTTGTAATTAGTAATTTTAGTTCAGTGTTGAATCTAAGGTGAACCATTTTAATTATTTTATGTTTGATTTCATAATTTTAACATCTAACTATTTTTTTTTCAATTTTCTTTATTAAGGGTTTATTTTGAATAATAAAATTTTAAAGCGTATTTTATCACATTTCAAAAACTGTTTTTTTTTTAATACGTTCGGTAAGTTAAAATACTCCCACCCTCCGTCAAAATGTGACAGAGGCCTGAGGAGCTAGTATGCTCTCGATCACATGGAATGTCAGTTTGACCTAAATTCCGTCGTTCATTCTATCATCTATATCCTCCCAAATGACTATTGGCATATCGTTCAATACAGTTTCCTGTTCATTTCAGTTCAGAAATTCATTCTGTCACCTACACTGCATTGTGTACTTGATTCCAACATCTACGGTCACTTGATTGACTATTATGATTAGGTAATTCTGGCTAATCTGAAATTCATTGTAGTGGATGATTATTTATACAAAAGAATTACGTTCTTTACAAAAAAATTGTTTCTTTTATTAAACTTAATACTCTTATAATGTAGAGTGTATAGGACAGCCAGGAGGCTAATTTCCATTTGCTCATGCCCTTAGAATCTCTCCCTTTCTAAAATGCTAACTGCTCCTCGTACTCATAAAAATTCTGGTTAAGGCGATGACATACGCAGTAATGTAAAATCATGTGTTTTTGGTTTGAAAATTTGGTCGCCTAGAAATCTTTCAGATGCTTTATTTAAATTCTGCGAGTAGAATACATCTTGAAATAGCCTTTGAAATAATCGAGTATTTTTTAGATAAATCTTTTTATAAGCCCAGAAAATGATAATGTATAAGGCCTATAAAAACTGCTTTAAAGTTCAAAATCTCATACTTACGAACCCATTTTCGGTTATGATTTTATTGTATAGTGTGGAAAAATAGGTTATTTATAAAATGATTGAAAAAAAAAATAATATTCATGCCTGAACATCCACAAAATAAAACAAAAGGCACTTTTTGGCCATGTTTTTTTCTTGCATAAATCAAAACAGGCGGATGGTGTTAAGCGGGAATTTAAACCTTATCGCCATCTACGTAAGGGTTGTTATTGATAGCGGCTCAATTTAAAATATTACACGACGTAGTGCATCGCCTTAAGTTGATTGACGTAAAACAGTTATCGCAGCATACTGTTTGGCCGGTACAGCAACTAAATCCAACACCGTTCGTGTACCTTGATTCACATCACGATCTACGTAAGTTTTTCGGCGTAAATTAGATCTCTAGGCAGGTAGTTGGTATCTGAATCGCAGTCCCATTAGACCTTGATGCCATATGCGATGACCTGTTCAGGATATGTGGTACAGCCCTTAAAGTTGATGTTGAGTAATCAAACGCAAACTCATCGGAAATTTTACCATTCGACGTAACTCGCCGAGTTGTATGGTATATTGATACCCCTTGCCAAAAAAGTCAACGCACAAAATAGGAAAGGATGGGCAACGTTTCCAGGAAACATTGCCCATCGGAGAATTAAATTATTAATACTAGAGCCACCTGTGTCACGTAGCTCAAACCATCACAATTCTGTCATCTACGGCCGCGAAATACTATTATCGAACATCATTCAATATAAATCCATCATCTACAATAGTAATTGATTTATCGGCATATTGTCCATTGTCCAATAGCTACAATGTCCGGTGTATTTCAGAGAGCCGCTGCGTGTGGGTGCGTGACACGGGGGCGGCGCGGTGGGGGCGCGGCGGGCGGCGGGGGACGGCTGACATGCGCGGGGCGCGCGGACAGGGGGCGCGCTCCCCGCCGGCGGAGCGCTAGCGGCGCCCGGGCCGGCAATGAGCCGCCCTCCCACTACACCGTAAGTACCTACTCACTATACTCTATTCACGGGTTTGTCTTTACTTATTTACCGTAAGTACCTACTCACTATACTCTATTCACGGGTTTGTCTTTACTTATTTACCGTAAGTTCCTACTCACTATACTCTATTCACGGGTTTGTCTTTACTTATTTACCGTAAGTACCTACTCACTATTCTCTATACACGGGTTTATCTCTCATTTGATTTGAAAATCCATTTTATAAAGAGTTAAAAACAGTAAAATTTGTATGGTAATTGTATTTGGTAAAACTCAATTTACAGTATGGAAGATCTACAATTTCTCGTGTGTAGAATGAATGAAGTATGAATGAATAATAATAATAATTGGTGTTTGAAAGAAAGAGTATGAAAACAGTATGAAATACAGTTGTGAATGATGAAAACTTGGAGCAGGTCTAAGAGTTTGTGTATTTGGTAAGTATGTTTACGAGAGATGAGAAGACTGACACAGATATTGAAAGAGGAGGTCTGAACGCGGTTGGAGCTAATAAAAAATGCCCAAAGAAGCGAAGCTAGCAGTCCACAATGGAATGCTGGTACCTACCCCGATGTACAGCAGTGAGGCATTAAACTGACAGAGGAAGGATGAAAGTAAACAGAATGCTGTATAAATGAAATGCCTGAGACGCACGTGTGATAAAACATGTATGATCATGTGAGAAACGTAGATATCAGCAAGAATGTAAGGCTGTTGAGTAAGATTAAGAAAGAGACGCTCATATGGTTTGAGCCTGTAGAGCAAATGAACGAAGAAAGGAAAGCAAGAAGAATAAATAGCGCAAATCCAAATGGTAGCAAAAGTCGGGGACGCCCCATGAAGTCATCGCACGATTATGTGAATTAGATACTTTAGTTGGGTCATTTCAAGAGTCAGAATAATATGTATGAGGTGATGTATGAATGTGAATGAGGCAAGGAATGTGTATGATGACCGAATTGTTTGGCGGTCCGTCCTTTCAGAATAATACAGGGTTTTCCAATAAAAGGTGTAATTTTGAATAGCCCGTTATTTCGGAAGATGTTACTTTTGAAGCTGCCATTTTTTAACATTTGACAAGTAGAAACTACGTTATTAATAAAAATGGAACGATACACGCTTCAACAATGCAATGAAATTATAAAAATTCACTTGAGTGAATCAAATGCAAATCATCTTGAGTGATGAGGCCCATTTCCACCTCGGTGGCTTCGTCAACAAGCAAAATTGTCGCATCTGGGGCTCGGAAAACCCAAGAGTTATTGTTAAAAAAACCTCTCTTTCGTTTTCCGTATTCGGAATTCCGTGAGACTAGCGCAAACGTTCGTTTTTCTTCATTCGGAATGTATAAACGTCAGTACCAGTGTTGCCAACAAGGGCGATATATCGCCATTTAGGCTACTCAGAACGAGAATCGGCGCCGAAAAAATCTAAAAGGCGACTGGTCGCCAATTAAGCGTCCCGATGTCCCGAAGTTCTCTAGCCACCCCCCCCCCCCCCATGAAATTTATTTTTCTGGGGACAAATTTTATATTTTTTTGAAATTCTCTAGCAACCCCCCTCCACGAAATTTTTATTTTCACGTAAAAACATCAATTTTAAACATGTCCCACCTAACAGCAAATTGGGCTACTTTACGCTACCTTATGTATGAGAAACGGCGATATTAGGTCAAGATCCGTTGGCAACACTGAATTACCGAACGGAAATTTCCGAACGTTTGCGTCGACACAAACAAAATGTATGCAAGAGCTGCGTTCCACATGACGTCATTAGGTTTTTTCCATTCGGTTTCTCCGAACGCGCCGGCTGGCATTCGGAACGTGCGTAAGGAATTTGTTCCGTTCGGAACTAAAACGAACGTGTGCGGCAGTTAATGTATTTTCTACTGATTCCGTGCATTCGGATGTCCGAATACGGAAAACGAATTCGGAAATCGAATACGGAAAACGTATGTATGCGGCCAGCCTTAATAACAAAATACCTGAAAAGTATACCTATCGTGAGACTTCCCTTTCGTTATAAGTTATTAGAAGTGGTTAGCATTATGTTGAAATTAAGTAAAAATCTGACATTTGTCCTCAATTTTAAGATTTTTGCATATCTGTATTAATATTCGGTCTGAATATTATATTTTACAAAATTTTTGACTTCACTTGAGCTGCTCGGCATAAGTAAGACACTTTTTTTTATTTTGGCTTTGATCACTGAAACAGCTGTCATAATACTAACATCGTGATTTATGTCTTTATTTATTTTGAATTTTACGCCCAGCTGGGCTGTCACCATAGAGCTATACAATTAGAGGCGCTAATACCTACTAATACCCCGTTGAGACTTGTTCAACTATTAAAACGCGCTAAGCGGTGCGCGTAGATTTGGAGGTCAGTTTGGAGGCAAAAAAGTGGAACCTGTTTTTTCGGTTCATGTCTCATCTAAATATATTACATAAATGGCTGTCACATGTTTATTTTTTTTAAATACCAATAAAATCTTAGTGAGTATAACATCACAAAAACAAAGTACTCCACAGTGCAAGATGGAAAAATAGTAGATTGGGAATACATAGAAGAAGAAATAGTAGATTGGGAACACATAATAGAATAAATTGAGAATACATAGTAGAATAAAAAGTAGATTGGGAATACATAGTACAATAAATAAATGAAAAGTAGAAACATGGCTAGGCAGTTTGGGTAAATAGATTTACTGTTATACTTTCCTATATAAATTTTACTAAGAACTGTTTTTATTTAGTGATTGATTCGTTAAATATGTCAACAACATCCTTATACTTATGATGTGTGTAATATTTATTTTATAAACAACTTTTAATACAATAAAACCTGAACAATTTGGAAAATTTTAAAAATCTGTTTCTTAGAATTCCAAATATATTTTTATGTTTCTTCGATTTCTTACAGTCACCACACAAATCCCAGTAGTTGCCAAACCGGAAAATGAGGACAGTTGGCACACATGAACCGCAAATTCCCTCCGGCAGCACACGTAATAAAGGCAAAAACGTTATTCTATGGAAGTTGTATCAATTTGAAACGCGTTCGATATAACCGTTGTGCATGCGAAAGTTTTAAGAAATATTATTCTTCTTCGACTTATTCCCTTTTACGACCCCCAATACAAGTGATCCAAATTCACTGGATTTTTAGAGAAGGCCTTAAAATTAGTCTGTCAAATTTCTGTTTAATCTGGAACATTATTATTGTGAAATGTCACCGTCTTTACGTAAAATTAAACCTATGCTCTATTGGCAGATGTTCCATTAGCATGTGGCCGTCATATGTTAATTAACTTCAGTGAAAAATATTATGGCTTAAAAAATTAGATATCCATATAGATCAGCAAATGCTGATTCTGAATACATACGTTTTATTATTTATTATAACAGTAAGAATTTATACATCTTAATTTAAGAACCCATAAAACACCATCGCATTAAAACAGCATTTCGTTAGTACAACCAGTCTATGAGTAGTATGTACTTGGTGTGCACCGTTCTATACAGAGAACATATATGCGTGATTTCTATTTGCGCGATTTCAAAATACAGTTTTGTTTAAAATCTACCATTATTAAATTTAGTTTTGAGTCAAATATTGGAAACATTTATATTAGGTAAGCAGTGTTTTTAAGGTCTATTAATTACCAACTATTCAAAAACAGCGTATAGAATTTTTTGATTTCTTTAAAACGAAAGACAAACGTTCCCAGATCTGTTAACGATAAAACTGGACATTTTTTTCAAATTCCTCCTTTTAACATCACATTTAAGGCTCTGGTAAACGAGCAACGATTTTTTAAGGCGATTTTCGGGCTTTGTAGCGTATTGCCTATTTTTGTCAACGATAGCCTTGCTATTGCTTGGCTACCTATATTACGACAATGTTGCCAGGCCGAAACTATTTTTTCTCCAACTATTGTATAATTCGCAACCTATCCGGTACAAAATTTGTCATAATTTTGAACGCGGATAATATTAAAATAATATCACTAAATTTGATTAGATTGATGTCAGTTTATACAAGTTTGGTGGAGTTTTCTTTGATCTTCTTTTGGGTTGAATCTTGATGGGTCCCAGCAGTAATGGTGCCAAACATCTTGTCCGGCAAGACTATTGATGGAAAAGACGATAATAATAATAAAAGAAACCGAAATTTGATTCTCATTTTTACTCAAAATAATGTCAGGAATCAACGGTTAAAGAAGTCAATTAAGTCTCTTAACATCCTGTATAAAATATTGTACTAAAAAAATATTATAGTGAATGTAAGTATGGTAATGATAGTTATTAGTTTATATATTCACTAAAGTTATTTTATTTTATTTGTCTTCTCTCTGTTATTTAAAGGTTTTTCGTTGACCTCTTTTAGCCATATTTTGATTCTGGATTTGGGCTCACTAAATTTTTGTATTTATTTTATATCCGAGGGAAGGATGTTGTGGAGTTTCAATGCAAAATAAATGTTTCTTTTGTCCAAATGTAGTTTGATTACCTACGTGAATTGTTGTCATTTTGATTCGATCTAGTGTGATGAATTCGTGGTATAGTGTAAGATTCAGTTTTTTTTATTATTGAAAAATATGTCGGCAAAAGGCAATAATAGTCTTATTTATCTTGTTGGTTTACTAGCACCTTAAGTAGAAAATGTTGCTTAATTGATGATAAAAAAATATAGCAAGAAGAAGATTAAGCCCGCGAAGACAAAGTGGAAACCCGTCGCTTTGAACCCTTTGGCCAACTAACCGATATAATAGTTATCGTTTTAAAGTTATTTTCGTACTTTCCGCAGCATAAAGAAGGTAGTGAAAGAGATTTTATCCACAAGGAAAAAAACGTATTTTATATGTAGGTAGATATTATTTGCGTATTAAAGAAAACTCAAGGTTTTATATTCAACTTGAATTAGAACATTTACAAAACGAAATATGAAAAGTGTTACAATAAAGATAATAAAATGTATCCATACATTTTTGTTATCATTACGCGTTAAATAAATGAAAAATGATATTTTTGCAAAAACAACCCTTAAAAACAAAGTTTTTTTTTCTATGTAATTCATATATTTTTATCTATATCTGAATTTAAAAAAAAACATTTTTTTGTTTCGGCTGAAGATTGAACTTTCTTCCCCAAGGACTATCTCTTTTAACTGCCGTTTTAAACTTAAAAAAAATTGTTTGACTGAGGATTCAACTTTCTTCCCAGAAACTGGAGTCAACCGCACCAACAACTGAGCCAAAACCCTACTGGGTAGGACCGACATTTATTTCATATATTACCTGCTGTATTGTCATCCAAATTCACAGAAATGCGTATGTCACGTACGTCATACTGTACGTTACCCCTCGTTAATTATTTCGATGTATACTTCAATTCAATAACGAGTATCTAGAACATCTTACATCTTATTGATCCGAGTACGCAGCCCAATTCAAAAATAGCACAGGAGCAGCAGGCAACAGTAATCAGCAACAAAAGACAGCCGTCTACTGAAAGACAAATAACATGGTGTATGCCTGTGACACCGAGGCCATTGTTTAGATAACTTTGAAGTAAGGTTGGGAACAAACTCCAGGATTCTTGTGAATCTATGTACAGTTTGTACAGTACGGACGACAATCTACAAGTAGCTTTTCAGGGGAGAAATGTCAGGTGTATGATATCTTTTCAGACTTGAAATGCTTAAGAATATTTTTACAAGGATAAAGGAAGAATAGTAGAATAAGTTTGCAATTTGGAGGAGTGTTTGGGTACCGGGTCACACTACGTGGTTCGCTACGTTTGGTGATTTAGCAGGGGTACCCGGGTTCATCGTGTGAGGTGTATTCAGGATGTGCCTGCTCACCAGCTGTGTAGCGCACCGGATCGGAAGAGGACAGTTTGGTAACACCCTTTGACCTCTCCATAATCCACTCTCTTGACATCCGTCATAGATAGATCATCCGACCGTCACTCCTGGACACTCTGATCCCTAGATTCCTACTCACCTCTCATCCCTTTTCCTTCCCAGATCTTTCTTTTCTTAAAAAGATCCTCCACACAGCATCCCAAAGATAGCCACGACCCTGAGGAAAATTCATTTCCCTTTTTCTTCCCCTTTTTTAGAAACGAAATTTTTGGTTCCATTATTGTATAACAATGATTTCTCCGGTGAGTTTTGGTTTCCAATAAATCTCTTCGGGATAATTAATTTCAAAGGTTTTGCACAGCTCGAAAGTAAATGGTTGACGTTTTCATTGCTTCGAGGCAGATATAAAAAAATAGAAATTAAGAAAGGAGTACCAGAGCATAAAGAGATTTTAAATATTTCATCTACCAAAGACAGGGTCAGTAGTTCAAAAACACAATACTAACGACGCAGAAAATGAAACTAATTGAAAAAAAGTCTTAGAAATTCTTTGAAAATGACATTAAATAAAGGAATAAAGAGTTGCGCAAAATACACACAAAAAGAAAAAATATCTAGCAATGAAAATTCTTTCCATATTCTGTCAATTTTCCAGTAAGATTGAAATCAATTTTACGAAATTCGTTGAAACCTATTTGGATGAAATCATTCGGAACAAAATTATATTTGTAGAATTTTTTTTGTCATTCTATCTTCATCAAATTCTTCTAGCGTCCCTAGGCACAGCCCTGTGGTCTTAAACAAATCTCGTGAAAAAACAAAACATTTCACACACAAAATTAAAAGATCGATTAAAAACCAAAAAAAATATTACAAAAAATTTATAAGTCAAAAATAAAACATATATAAGTTACACACAATTCCACTATAACAGACACTTCATTTTTTTTTTTATGCTTCCGATTTTGTTGTCCGGGTTAAATCTTCCCCATAGGAAAAACTAAGCCCTTCCACTCACTTTTCCACAAACGATCAGCTAGTCAATCAACACTATGCAAGTGCATTATATGAGTAAAATAAATACAAAACAATACAAGAACAACAACACGTCAACTCACCAGAGATCAAATGGGAAAAAAAAATTCACCGACTCCAGATATTTTCATATCAGAGGGTTCGGCTCGGTAGTACTTCTAACAGGGCCTATAAATCCTACTGATCCCTCAACATAAATATTTAAAAAATCTTTCGTTATCCTACATGTATTCAAAATGACCGACTTTTGCATCATTATATATAAATTTTTTGATAGATCTAATACGCCTAAATTTTTAATGAGAGAGCTAGGTATAATGCCAGTAGCCGAAATAACGAATGGTAATATTTTTATAGTCTGAGAATGCCAAATTCTTTTTATTTCATTTCCTAAATCTGTGTATTTTCTAATTTTTTCATTAACAGATTTTTGAATGTTACAGGAATTTGGAATAGCGACATCAATGATATAAGTTATTTTTTTAATTTTGTCATGTAAAACTATATCGGGTCTATGTTAGTATAGTTTTATCATAATATATTTTATAAAATTCGTTTTCTAAAAATGAATTTGGTTCGTATTCATAATATGGTACTATATTACGGCAGTCAATCAAGTTATGTTTAATTACCAAATTTTGGTGAATTATTTTTAAAACTTGATTGTGCCTAAATGTATACTCGGACGGTGCTAATATAGAACATCCCGATATAATATGTTCTATAGTTTCCGGAAAAGCCAAACATTTTCTACACAAATCATCAATTTGATTTGTATCTTTGATTATATGCTTTCTATAATTTTTAGTATTAATGACTCTCTCCTGAATGGCAAGCATAAATCCTTCTATTTCTGCGCTCAACTCTCCAATACTCAACCATTTGTTTGACGAAAATTTGTCAACATATGTTTGGTTGAGATAATTGAAGTGTTTTGCGTGTAAAATTTTATTTGACCAGGAATCTAATAATTCTTGGTTGGGATTTATAAAAATGTTGGCATTCTCATCGTATAAATTTAAAGGTGTAATATTTCTATCTGCCTTGCAAATTATTTTGTGCATTTCTGAGCTATGAGCTTTCCTATGGAAAAAAGTTCTTAGCATTTCTACCTGATTATGTTTCAAAGAAGTTATTTTGACTATACCTCTACCTCCTAAATTTCTAGGTAAATTAACTCGTTCTATAGCTGAATTTGGATGATGGCAATTAAACTTTGTTAGCGTAGTTCTAATTAATCTTTCTAAGTTATCTAAATCTGTATTAGACCATTTAATTATGCCAAATGAGTACGTTAATAGAGGTATTGCCCAAGTATTTATTGCTTTTACTAAATTTTTAGCAGATAGATTGCATTTTAAAATTTTCCTGATCCTAGTTTGAAATTTAATCCTAATATCATTTTTAATACTAGTATGGTCTAATCTATTTGATTGTGGGTATCCTAAATACTTATAAACCTCATCCCTTTTCATACTAGTAATTTGGAAATTTCTAAATATACTCTCGTCCCCATCTTCAATTTTGCCTTTCTCTATATGGATCGTTCTACATTTATCTAAACCGTTCCACATAATATTTTTTTATAATTGCATTTTTTTCACTACCGCCTTTATTAATGTATTTTATTTTATTTGTCAAAAGTTTTAGTTTTTTTATTAATTTATCTTTTTTTTATTTCATTTTTTTATTTTATCTCGGTATTATTTTATTTTATTTCAATTTATTATTTTATCTCGGCTTTATTTTAATTTATATCATTTTTTTTTTCATCTTGGTTTTATTTTATTTATTTTCAATTTATTATTTCATTTCAGTTTTATTTTATTTTATATCATAATATTATATTTTAATTGAGTTGTAAATAACGTGCGAGTGAAGTCGTATGAGAGACATATAGGTATATAAAGAATATGCCATATGCATGGTTGTCTTCATTATTATCTATTATCCGAATTTATTATTGATGGTCCATTGATCACCATTTTGCCATCCCAATATTGATTTCGTCATAGTTAATACCTTAAAGTTAAATGCATTGTGAGTACAAAAGGCAAAACATTACACCAGGTTCTACTTAAAACCAAAACAATCTATTTCGAAACATAAATAGACTTATCCTAAATTGGACATAAGACGCCTTGATCTGCATCTTCATGAAACTTGTTGCTAAGTTTTCTACAAGAACGTTACACGAGAACAAAGGATTATAAGACTGGCCACTGTACGGGGTGTTTAATTTTAAAATATTCCGAAATAGAATAAAATAATTTTTTTTTTTTTTTAAATAACGTAATCAGTAAAACCTTAAATTGTAAGATTTGGGATGGGTTGTTTAAAAGAAAATTAAAAAATCATGAAATTTCTATGTTGGTTTTCAAGTTAAATGAAGGTTCTACTCAAATTTCACTGAGCCATAAAAAAAAATTTTACTGGACATTATTGGCAAGTTGTTTCACAAAACTGAAATAATTTACAAAACTATTAACAAAATTTGAAATTTGATGAATTGTTCAAATTCTGTGAAAAAGTGACAAATATCAGCGATTATCAAACGAAAATTTGAAACAGAAACAGATTAGGTTGCATCCAGCAATTAAAACCAGTATCTCAGTCTTGCGTGAGCTTTTCTCTACCTCTAAGCTAATACAACCCACGCACCATTCAGTCACATTAAAGTATTCATTTTAACAAGGAGACAAATGATTACGACTTTTTTTAGCAAGATACTGTTAAAAATGTGACTGCATGACCATTTTCTAATAAAGTATTAATCATTTTGAATATATCTGAACACGTGTTCACACAGGTGGCCTTATCCCAATAAATATAGTGGACGAGATGCGAAAATATTATGATTTTTAAGAACACGTTTTCCGACTTCCTCATAACATATTCGTGCTTCACTAATTTAGAGTTTATTACGAAGTTTGTCAAATCGTTCGTTATACGCCAAAAGTCCCGTTTTCAACAGAAAAACGAATATTTACCAGATTCTTATTAAATTAACAATTTTTCGAATTATCAGTAAGTTTTTTCGTTGTACTTCAACTAAGAACTAATAAAAATTATCTAAATTTTTACTGGCTGCTAAATTTCTGTACCATTGGAAGATTCTTCCCGAACTAAATGCAATCTAGATAGTGTCTTAGATAAATACATACATTTTTATTTAAATGTGCGTCATCTATTGATTTTTTTGCAAGTCTAGGATGAGTTTATTTAAAAAAAAATTAAATGATAAAATGGGTAAAACCTCAAAATTATAATATTTAATTATTGAAGACAATATATTTTATTATAACTGAAAAATCGCATCGCAATTGAACCCAGGACTCAGCTTTGCTGAGATTTACTCTCTTTGTGTATCAATTTTTTGTTTGAGAGTCGTTTGTACTATTGTCTTCAATGATGGAATATTTTTCTTTAATATATCTGACTTATTTAGACAAAACTATTACTATGAAGAATAATAACGCAGAACAAGTTCAATACAATTCTTAAATATGGTCCTGAACATCACATTCTATTCTGCAACATTACAAAATGATTTATCTGTTAATTCTATGCAGGTAGCTAGGAAAGATTTCGTGACGGACAAAAATTTTAATTCGACAAAATATAACATATCCTATACAGATTTCAAGATATTTTCAAACATTTTACCTTAAATTTCATTACGTATTTCATAATATTGATCTTAAAAGCTTGAATTACATTTTTTTCCGTGGAAACTATATAAAAAAATATTTCTAATAAAATTGACTGTTTCATTTCATGTCTTGCGTTAGCAGACTACACAGTCTGTTTTTAAGAGCTGACCATTATATTATGTGTTCTAGAGTGGTAGATACTCTTAGTATTGCCCTGGTCGAAGACCACCTTTCAAAATCGAAATGTTGCTTTAAATGGCTTTAAGCAACCTTCATATTTTTCTTCTCCCTTATTTCCCCACTTCCTTCAGCCTCGTAGTATATACTAATTTGAGATTCTATGTTACAAATAACTCCGGAAAGCTGGGAGCAGTTTGGACTCTTTGTGTGATATGCCTACAAGAAAAAACATTTAAAATGAATACTAAACTCTTTCCAAACAAAACGTCTGTAACCAAGTAGTTCTTCCGACGACCCCATGATTTTTTCTTTCTTTTAAACTATAGAAATCCCAATTATTTAGTCAATTATTTATTATTTTTTTGGTAAACTAACGTTTAAGACAAGATTTTTTATGCATAGCACAAAGTGTAACAATTATTTTACAAGCAATAATTATTCGCCTGAAACACTCATCCACATTGCAAAATCTCCTGATAAAAGATACATGACGCCAACGGGACTCGAACCCGTGTCCCTTCGATTTCCGGTCGACAGCTCTGACCACTGAGCTATGGCGGCTTATCTCTTATCCGCGAAATAATTCAATATATACTAGTGTTTCATTCAACAATTACTGCTTGTTACAAAAAAAAAAAATGTAACAAGCAGTAATTGTTGAATGAAACACTAGTATATATTGAATTATTTCGCGGATAAGAGATAAGCCGCCATAGCTCAGTGGTCAGAGCTGTCGACCGGAAATCGAAGGGACACGGGTTCGAGTCCCGTTGGCGTCATGTATCTTTTATCAGGAGATTTTGCAATGTGGATGAGTGTTTCAGGCGAATAATTATTGCTTGTAAAATAATAGTCAATTATTAATGGTAACTTATGTATTCGCGCAGGAATACGTAAAATACTAAAATGACATGTCAAGTCTTTAAGCTAATACAGGGTTTTCCAATAAGAGGTGTTATTTTGATAATCAATCGTAAAAGATCAATGGTTTCGTTGCTTGTGTGGCACGTAGCGCCGTTTCGTTGAAAATAAACGTTGTCCAGATTAATACCATCCAATTCCGGCCATAAAAAACCATTAATCATCTCTCGATAGCGATCCATTCACCGTAATTGTTGCTCCAGCCTCATTTTCGAAAAAGTAAGGTCCAATGACTCCGCCGGACCATAAACCGCACCAAACAGTCACACGTTGAGTATAAAGAGGCTTTTCAACAATAACTCTTGAGTTTTCCGAGCCCCAGATGCGACAATTTTGCTTGTTGACGAAGCCACCGAGGTGGAAATGGGCCTCATCACTCACGATGATTTGCATTTGATTCACTCAAGTGAATTTTAATAATTTTAATGCGTTTTTGAAGCGTGTATCGTTCCATTTGTACTAATGACGAAGTTTCTACTTGTCAAATGTAAAAAACATTACAGCTTCAAAAGTAACATCTACCGAAATAGCGGGCGTTTCAAAATAACACCTCTTATTAGAAAACCTGTATAAGGAGGATAGTATATGTGGGTACTACCTACTCCCCGCCTGGCTGCAGGATAGTTAATTCATAAAGTCTAATGACATTGAATACTACTAAAATTATGTCTGACATTTAAACATTAGTTCCATCTGCTTAGGTAATAGATGTAAATTACTTATGTACCAGGTATTTAACCGCCTTAGCATTATTTTGTTTCTATTTTCGCTATTGTTATCTTTTATTTATCTGCACTTAATATCTTTAGCACATGATGCTCTTTGCTTATACTTTCCTTTGAAAATACCCAAAGTCTCGCACGTAGACTCAAGCACCTGTGACTACAAACCAGCGCTAGAGTTCTGAAAAGGGAACTAATTTAATTTAGAAGAGAACCTGAATAAATGAGAAATCTAATTTCGCTAGTTCACAATTAAGCGTGGGAGGTTAATGCTCGGGAATTTGTAAATATGTTTTCAAAGAGCTAAGAAACATCTTTACATCTTTGCATCTTGATGTATGATTGCAAGAAAATTCAACCTTCAATAAAAATGTGCGGTGAGAAAAATGAAGACAATGTTGGTAGTTTTTATTCGAAGTGTGATACAGTTAAATATGACCGCAAGAGTTAGAGTCCCATTAGCTCAGTTGATAGAGCGGTGCCCTGACAAGGCAAGGGTCCCAGGTTCAAGTCCTAGATGTAACCGTATCTTTTTCTGATTTTTCTCCTTCAAAATTTATTTTAGGAATTGCTAATATTGATTTACTCATTAAGTGATCCCAAAAAATAAAATATAAATAAATATTAATATAGTAAAATTATGTCACAAAAGCGACGAACCTACTAGAAGAAAAATATAATTGTTTTTCGATTGACGTCGGCCATTTTTAATCTAGTTTTCAATATCAGTGCGTTTATTTATTTATAGAGTTTAATCCATAAAAAATTGAGCGGTGTTCGCAACGTAATTTTTCTAAAAGGAACAAAGAATAACGATTTCACAAGCCTTTGAAAGTGAGCATTCATCAAAAATTGAATTTAGACAGAAGTTTGAAATTGAAAACCAAAAAACTTTTTAGCTCCTCTTTTGTACTCCCGCTTCCGAGGCTCATAATTTTAAATGATTTTAATTTCGAGGGAAAAATAATTGTGGCGAAAAATCGTACCACGGCTTATAAAAATATTATTCTGAATAATATAATGTTGCTTAAAGAATCCTGTGCCACATAATTTTTTTTTTAATATGACAATCGATAGACATAATGAAATTTCTATATTCAAATATTTAGACTTCTAGAAATAGTCGATAGGGATCTTATATAAATAAAAATCGGATATGTTTAGCCGAGACACTTTCCAAGTTACAAAACAATTAATTAGAACAAATTGAAAAAGATAGCTGGTGAAAATATAGGCAAAATTAGTTGCAATATGATATTATTTTTATTTCTAAATTTGAAAAATGAGTTTAAAATAAATTACGTATAATAATTAGATTCCAAGTGGTTAAAGATGTTGTCCCGGTAAGACAAATATCCTGGGTTCGATTCCCAGTTAAGACTGTTATTTTTTTTCTGTGTCTTGATCTGTTTAGCGTTTCGTTTATATTTATTATTATTATCTTCTTCTTCAATGAAAAATTCTTGTTATTTTGAAGAAGGTCTAACTAAACATATTAAATTTCAAGTAAATAAGATGAGTTTTAAGCACGTAATTACGGTGTCACTTCAATGGGAAAATTTTCTTTGAAGAATTATTCTGACTCCTATTTTGGATTCCCCTTAACCGAAGTAAATAAATACCGAGTTTAAAAACGATTCTGGCAAATAAATGACATTTGAACCGTTGGCGGGTTTGTCCAAAGTCCCCGTATTAAACGTTTAAACGGGAGAAATTTAAATACATATGTTAGAAAGAGCGCGCTAATATAAAAAAAAAACTATCATTATTAAGCGAAAACTTTTAGTAAAACACGACTCGTTTGAAATAGAGAAAAAATCTCTGACAAATGCTTTTGTTGCATTTAAAGATATAGGGTTTTCCAATAAGAGGTGTTATTTTGAATAGCCCGCTATTTCGGTAGATGTTACTTTGAAAGCTGTCATTTTTTGACATTTGACAAGTAAAAACTACGCCATTAATAAAAATGGAACGGTACATGCTTCAACAACGCATTGAAATTATTAAAATTCACTTAACTGAATCAAATGCAAATCATCTTGAGTGATGAGGCCCATTTCCACCTCGGTGGCTTCGTCAACAAGTAAAATTGTCGCATCTAGGGCTCGGAAAACCCAAGAATTGTTGTTGAAAAGCCTCTTTATTCTCAACGTGTGACTGTTTGGTGCGGTTTATGGTCCGGCGGAGTCATTGGACCTTACTTTTTCGAAAATGAGGCTGGAGCAACAGTTACGGTGAATGGATTGCGCTATCGAGAGATGATTAATGATTGTTTATGGCCGGAATTGGATGGTATTGATCTGGACGACGTTACTTTCAACGAAACGGCGCTACGTGCCACACAAGCAACGAAACCATTGATCTTTTTCGATTGAATATCAAAATAACACCTCTTATTGGAAAACCCTGTACATTGTGAATTTGTCGTCCATATAACATATTAAATAACTGAAAAAAACGTGTTTTTAATCATTTTTGGAGCTTATTTTGTGATATTTTTCTATCGAGGGAATTTCATATAATTAACGTTTCGGCATAACAAGTGTTTAGATATTATCTTAAAAAGTAACATATATTTTTTTTGGGAACTCAAAACCTTAAAGAGTTTACGAGAATCTTGTTATAAATTTGGAGAAATTGGGTACGCCGGGGCTTAAGAACATGATAGCATGAAGTATGTTAACACTTAAAATATCTAAAGTGTATTTATTTAATTATTATTGTACAGTTTCAGTATTGGCAAAATAATTTATGCATGGACATTTGATATAAATACACAATGATATGTAATGTTATTACAAATATAATGTATATAGAGGACAAGCTGTAATACAGACGTGAAGACATTATGGCCCAGTCAACATGAGTTTCTAACTAGGCATTGGCTGTTCTAAAAGACTAATCACTAATCATTGCATTAATTTTTTGCTGTTAGCTGTGTGATTTGAAATTGTTAAAATCATCACGAATATTCCTTCACACACCATCCCCAAACAGGGAAACGTTCTTCCCTTAAGACCTCTTTTGTGAAGTCATTAGAAAAAAATATATGTTTTTTGCTCTCGGAATAATCTTTCAATAGTCAGAAGAAATGCGCGATGGTATACTCCTTTATTCTGAGCTGCAGGATATGAAATTATAGGATGCACATCAGGAAGTTAGTTGAATAGAACCACATATAGTGACAACGCTCCCTTATGAAGAGAAATCAATTCTAAAGCTATACGTCCGTTTTCACGAGATATATAAAACGCAGGATATTATCAAAGTTATGAATTTTCTGTACTTTGTAAGTAAATTTATTAGAATCATTACACAAATAACTTATCTATGATCAAAGATGGCGCGTTTCACAGCAGCTTCAAAGGGCATCTTCAAACCGCGACACGTTAGAGCCTCCCCAAGGCTCACAAATCACCCCAAAATTAATCTAAGCGAACACGCACACTCAAAACGAAATTGGGATATACCTGCTTAATCAAGTCACCACGAGACCTCCTAGGTACTTGCTTAGGATGAATAGAATACACACGGTAGAGAATATGCGAAGAATGTCGTTTGAATATTAATAAAATTTGATTTTGTTGCATAATACATTAAGTACAATAACTTTTTTCATTACCACAAAATGTGCATAAATCAACTCGTACTTTGATAAGTCTTCTCACATTTTTAATGATTTTAGTAACGTGCATTGTAATGTTTTTTATAACGCTATCACGCAGAGGTGATTAGCATCAAATTAGTACTTCGGTCTTTTACCTGCTGAGAAAACTGGAGATAAACTCGTATCTAAGTCTGCAAATGATCCATATAATGAAGAGATGTTTTGTTTGTCTCATGTAGGTACTTATGGAGATTTGTTTACAAAATATAAACTTACTAACCTTCAGCCGTTTTCCCGCAGAGGTTGGCAGAGAGGAAGGACCACTAAATAACTTGGTTATAACACACTTCTTGCCTCATTCACAAACATACTATTATATTATTCTGAAATGGTGAGACTCAAGTATCTGGTTCACTTGATTGTACCGTGGCTTCCTGGTGTGTCCTTGACTTCTTCTTCCATTCCTATTTGTGTAATATATTCTCATTATTTCGGTCATTAACATGCCACAACCATATGAGCGATTTACAGAATTTTGTGTACAGAATATAATAAATAAAATCAATATTTTCAGTAAAACTCTTAAAATATAAGTCAGCTTCATGCATGTTGAGAAAATCAGAATCTTTCTATGAAATTCATAAAATCAAGAGAATATTGTAATCTCTTTCGTTTTTAATCGGAAAGAACGTGAAAGCTTTTGAGAGCTTTTTGATGATTTCTGTCTCACTAGAAATTCCTGTGTTGAGTTAAAAAGTTATTCCAATAAAGAATTTTTTATGTTCATTATTTAAGTTCGAAACAAAAAACCACATTTACATTGATAGCTGTTGGATTGATAGGGAATTTTGGTTTTTATTCTCATCACAAGTACTTTTGTTCCATTATTCTTTTGGTTCTGATATATGATCAATCACATACAACTATTCATTTAATACTTACATAGGAGTATAAATATTTTTTCCCCTTATTTGTAGCAAAAAAATCGATTAAAAGTGTGGCAGGCTTGATTCGATAAATAATTAAAAATGTCAAAGCTTTGATACATGACAATGTCCGGTGGGGTTTTTTGCAAATACTCTGGTCAGAATGCATTAACGGTTTGCTGTAAAACTTTAGTGAACCATTTATTCGTAATTTGTTTGAAATTGAAATTGCACGTCGTTTTTAATTTCGTTTCGACAGAGCGAAAGCGAAAAAAAACCATTGATTTAAAATCCACCTTAAAAACATCGACTATCAATATTGGAATGAAATTGGATGTAATCGGCTTAATGCTTTGGACAAAAACTCTAATTTTACTGTTGATATCAGCATTATTTGTCATTCAGCGAGTTTTCTAGGGTTTTTTGTTAAAAATATGGTAACCCATTGAAAGTTTAGTCATTGACACAAAAAAATTACAAATGGACTGGAATTCCTTATTATTAATTTGACTTTTTGCCTTTGCGATTTGCTTTTCAAATTTGTACTAAGGACCCTGTTGTTCGATTTGCCTAACAGTCTACTATACATCATTTAATTTAATATCCTGCACGACTAGCTTGCCAATGATAGTATCACCTGTAGGGTTTGTAATCTGTTGTTGAATATAATCACTTCGGATATTGACAAACATTAATTACAAACCATTCAAGCGATGGGGTATGTACAAAATAAATGTCTTGAGTGATGGAAATTTCAGGGCATTCGGTTTTGGATTCGACAACGTTCATTGAAAAAATCATACCTCCGAATTTTAATATGGAAACACACGAACTTCTTACCATAAATATTTCATCGCTTATCCCCATATTTTTTGTATTTGTAATTGAGCTGTTTGCGGAAATTTAAAAATAAATCCAAAAAACTACCTAAGTTTAGGCAGCCATTGCTCAAGTCCAAGAGCGGCAATTTAAATTATATTCCCGGGTAAATAGTAAAATTATTCAAGTTCAATGAACTTTTAATTTTAAATCATATCAGACAAGCAATAAAAAGGAACTAAAGTAGTTTTGTCAATTCAAATTATTTTTCTATTGAATAGAAGCAATTCTTCTGTATAAATTTTTGACAGATATAAAAATCGGAATCGCAAATGTTTTTCAAAATTTACTTGCGGTATTCATTAAAACGGTAATTACTGCGGCTGTCTAATTACTTGTGTACAAAAAATATTATTCTTATATTATTTTTGATACGAAAGGTCTCGATGCGAATATTTTAAATTTACAAATCCTACAATTATAACATCCCGTGATTTTTAACTTGTTTCCAAAAGTATTATTACATTATCCTGCAAATGATGTAGCATTAAACCAATCGAGCGATTGGTGTCATAAACGTACATTTACCATAATTAAATAATACCATTTCTCAAAATATTAATATGGAAATATACGAAATGGTTTTCTGCGGCTTAAAGCCGATGAATCCACCTAAATTTAACCGCTTATCCTAGATTTTTAGGTTCTATAAATTTGACAAAATATGGCAAGCGATAGCTCAAAACGTTTTTGCAAACTTCCCATAATTTGGCAAAAATTGCTCCAGTGGTTAATGACAAGCATAGGCCTAGCCTCAACACAGGCTTGTTCTAGGGGGTTAAAAATTGTAACGTTAAAAAATATACAATGTAAAGAAACATTTATTATACTACTCTTTTTTTATTTGAATGCAGTTAGTAGATACTTTGATTCATTTCATTAAATGTACCTTTTTAAAGTAAATTCCCAGCAGAAAGCCAAGCGGGAAACCATTTTGCCTGATGGGAGTTTATGTAGGCCTCAATGTTAATTTTATTTAACGTTTATAATTGAGAAGCGTTATTTAAATATTTTCTCTCTTTATTTTTTTTGTTTTTTAAGAAACTACTAATTCAGATTTCAAAAATCTATTTACTTGTAACATGTATTATATAAATATCTATATATAAGTGAAATGGTTCCATGATAACTCAACACAGTGACAATTCAACACACTTTTAAAAAGTGATATAAAGTTAATACATTAGAAACGATGAAAACAAAATTAACCTACTTAACCATAGACTAAATTAGACTAGACACGGCATAATCATTTAAAAATAACCCCAACACAATTTTGGTTTGGTTCACGTGCACATTTATGAAAAGGCCCACGCATTGTGTCGCAATGCGAAATGGGCACTGTACATTGCATTTTACCTTTTGTTGGTCTATAGTAAGCTATTTTACTTCCCAGCTATGCTGGGCAAGTTCATTTTTTCAATCATAAAAATAACCCAGTTCCAAATATTTAAATTTGAATTATGTCCATATTACAAAACCTCTGACAACAAATTCTCCGTGGTTTCGCTTACGAGTTTGAACGCTTGTACAAGGAATTTAAACAGAATTGGGTTGTTAAATTCATCTACATATTTGTAACGTACGCTACGTGGCGTTATTTTTAAAATTAATTTAACTAGACAGGGCTAATCTAGTATAATACATCAATGTACTTAACCCAGTTAATAAAGTTTTTGTTTCATCACTTTCCATGATTTTATATAACTTTTTAAAGATGTGATGAATTATCATTGTTATGATTTATCCGGTCAACAAGTGAAATATTTACATCTAAGTGTGGTGATTGAATGTTGCGGATATGAAAGAGACCGCGTGCCTGAGTGAGACAGATGAGTGGGAGTATAAATAGTACGTAAGTTGTCTATTGTCTCTCTCTTGTCTGAGATTCGGAACAACAACCTTACCTTATACACCTGATACAATTAGAGAACGTAAAAATACCTACGTTTCTTATTTATAACAAATAATTAATCTGAGTAATTCGTTATATAATTATACTTCCGATTTTATGTCCGGGTTAAATCTTCCCGATAGGAAAAACTAAACCCTTCCACACACTTTTTCACAAATGATCAATCAACGTTATGCAAGTGCATTATTAAAGCAAAATAAATTAAAACAATACAAGAACAACACGTCAACTCACCAGAGATCAAATGGGAAAATAATTCACCGACTCCAGATATTTTCATATCAGAGGGTTCGGCTCGGTAGAACTCCTAACAGGGCCTATAAATCCTATTGATCCCTCAACATAAATATTAAAAATATCTTTCGTTATCCTACATGTATTCAAAATGATCGACTTTTGCATCTTTAAATATGATTTTTTTGATAGATCTAATACGCCTAAATTTTTGATGAGAGAGCTAGGTATAATGCCAGTAGCCGAAATAACGAATGGTAATACTTTTATAGTCTGAGAATGCCAAATTCTTTTAATCTCATTCCCTAAATCTGTGTATTTTCTTATTTTTTCATTAACAGATTTTTGAATATTACAGGAATTTGGAATAGCGACATCAATGATATAAGTTATTTTTTTTTAATTTTGTCATGTAAAACTATATCGGGTCTATTATGGCTAATCGTTCGGTCTGTTAGTATAGTTTTATCATAATATATTTTATAAAATTCGTTTTCTGAAAACGAATTTGGTTCGTATTCATAATATGGTATTATATTACGGCAGTCAATTAAGTTATGTTTAATTACCAAACTTTGGTGAATTATTTTAAAAACTTGATTGTGCCTAAACGTATACCCGGACGGTGCTAATATAGAACATCCCGATATAATATGTTCTATAGTTTCCGGAAAAATGTAAACATTTTCTACGTAAATCATCAATTTGATTTATATCTTTGATTATATGCTTCCTATAATTTTTAGTATTAATGACTATATCCAGAATGGCAAGCATAAATCCTTCTATTTCTGCGCTCAACTATCCAATACTCAACCATTTTTTTGACGAAAATTTGTCAACATACGTTTGGTTGAGATAATTGAAGTGTTTTGAGTGTAAAATTTTATTTGACCCAGGAATCTAATAATTCCTGGTTGGGATTTATAAAAATGTTGGCATTCTCATCGTATAAATTTAAAGGTGTAATGTTTCTATCTGCCTTGCAAATTATTTTTTATTATTATTACTGCACTTAGTTGAATAACATGGTTATTATTATTATTATATTTTAAAAAAATATCTGAGAAGGCCACCAGTTATATAATAAATAAACTTTATTTCTGATTTCCTGCCACTTTACTGCTTATATTTATTATTATTATGAGATATTATTACACTTTACGTGCCAACAGCAGGTATTATGTTTTACTTTTTACATTAACCCCACACCTGAGGCCCTGAGGAAACTAATTTATTTCAGTGCTTATGTCATCTTTTGGTATGCTGAGCGGAGGGTCTTTTTAAAATAAGGAAGGATAGGAAAGTTCTGGGAAGGAAAAAATTATAAGGGGTAGGTAAGATTCTGGGGGTCGGTATATCCAGATGTGACGAATGAATCCATCCCTCCTACTGCGATCCTCAAAAAGTATCTCTCTCAACCAGCTTCACATGGTCCCAACTGTCACGCAGACAGATTCATCCGCCGATAAAACCTCAGACCCATGAACCCGGCCACTAAACGGTTCCCGGGGCGGTGGTACCTATACCCGCCTCCCAAATTGAAATAAAAATAACAAGTAATTTTTGTTTAAAACTATAATTTTATTTTAGAACTAAAATGTGAGAACGTGTTGTGAACGTGTTCTTAAGTGTTGTTTCACAGAATTTGTACAATTCATCAAACTTCAAAATAGATTTTCAAGTTTTTTGAAGATTCTATTCAAGTTCTCATATTATTTCAGTTTTTTTAAACAATTGGCCAGTCAGAATGTAAAAATCGAAAATTCGCAATCTTAAACATATATTTAAATAAATTTCACAAATTAATAGAGTTTTACTATTCGTCGTCTATGAGTTATTATTGTATTATACTATATTGACCCAGCTTGATAATTCACTTAAAACTGTACCACAAAATAAATTTTTATGGTTTTTTTTTGTTGTGAAAACGCTCTTCATCATTTGAATTCGATTTAAGTTACCTAAGGACGAATTGTTTCGGAGAATTTGAACAATTCATCAAATTTCAATGTTAATTTTCGGGTTCTGTGAAAGTCCTATTCAAGTTCAGTAGACAATGGCGTGCATCAATAATACCTCACCCATCAATTGGACTCGATTAAATTTGCTATGCGATATGATGATGTGGGATTTTAAATTTTGCCCGTGCACAGAAATATCGCTTTTTTTGCATAGGGGTGGTAATAATATACACGCTTTTGTCCATACTGACAGTCGTTTTAACTAGAAAAAGGTGTTAACCTATGCCTTGAATAGCTCTGTGATGTAGGGAGGTGGAACACATTATTTATTTATATTTTTTTCAAAGACTCTGCGGATGTTTTACGTCTGGGAGAAATATTTCCAAAAAATTGCTTCAGGGGTTGAAGAGCGTAATTTTTTATTCAGGTATTTTAATCTCAACAAAAGCTCTTCTAAGCCCTGGGGATGAAATTTATCATTTCACCACAAGGCATTTTAATGAAATATTTCTGACTTCACAGGTAAACACTTAAGTAAACAAGATTGTACGTACATTTTTAAGGATGTTTTTGTTATTTGCCCCATTTAAGACTATATTATTTATGAGCAAGATAACGATTTTATCATAATCATAAATACTGTACCCAGTCCTTGTAAAATATGATTATGAAAATAAATTATCATGTATAATTCGGCATTCGAGAGTGATCAGCTTATGAATTAGTAGAAGCGTCAAGGCGGGTACTGACGTATCTAAAATATTAAATAAGAACAGGGCTTTAAGTAAAAAAAGACACTTACTGAAGACTTTATTACATTATAAATCCACCTAAAAACATAAAATCTTCTTTCGACTTGGTGTACAAATTTTCGCATTCTTGTCAAATGCTCGTCCCCATCCAATAAAATATTTTGTAAAGCAAATGTTCGAGTCAAAAGATCGTAAAATTTCTACATTTAAAAAATACTCCGCTAAGTTATTTTCTCCCATTTTCTACGTGGTGGCTGAGCGCTCGCTCGCTACGCAATTATGTAGTATCATGTCAAGACTATGTTTCATCAAGGAGAAAGACATACATGATAATAATATGTCATGTTTTGAATTAATTAATTTACCCGTCAAGGATTATGGTAAGATTTTCAGAACAAAGGAGATTCATGCTTACATATTTTTGAGCGAGTGGCATGGAGAATTATGTGTAAAACCTTACACTTTCAACAATCTTACTTGTGGCCGCTTTCACCAATTAAAATTGAGCGAAGGCTAAATTAAGTTCAGATGTTCTCTAAGCTAATGTCTAAACTTAGTTAATGATTACTCAAGAAATAAGTAGTTTTACGTTAAAAAAGGTTTTTTTTTTAAATTGTAGCTCACAAAGTGGGTACAAAATAGCATGCTAGATTATCCAGTATTTCTTGGTTATTACCAGTTGAACAAGATAATTTCTACGTTGTGTTAAGATGAGACTAAACTATAAAATAAACCCAGAATCTTAACGACGTAAGTGAAGCAGCTGTGTACAAAAATATGCACTGTATGGTCCTGTGTATTAGACAGACCTGCGGTAGATTTTTTTCTCATCAAATCACTAAAATAAAGTGGAAATATTAACGACATAAGTGAAGAACTCGCAAATAAACATAATGGATGGAGCTATGATCGACTTTGCCTTAGCAGGCCTAGAAAATCAATTTTTCCATGTGGCTTATTTTAATTATTTCTGATGAACCTATTACTAAAATCTTTTTTTTTTCCAGGGGTATCCCTTAGAAAAACTTTTTTTTACACAAAATCGTTTTATTTCATTAATTTCTTAATATTTTTTATAAAAGATGAAAGAATTTTCAAATATTTACCTTTGATACCAAGAAATTATTTTGTGTAAAGATATTATTGTAATATATTTTTTTAATAACAGATTACAGAATAATGCATAAACCAACCAGTTTCGGTTAAGCTTAAACTTTCATCAAAGCCGTTGTAATTACACGTTTGACAATTTTAATTTTATTGAAATACTTGAATTGTTTCTTAAACAGGAATATACCAACAAGATATTTCTCCATTCGACTCTTCATCGTCTGTAATGTATGAAATATACGTCATCTCCATCTAAAATTTATGCACACATTTAGGCTGGCCGCATACATACGTTTTTCGTATTCGATTTCCGAATTCGTTTTCCGTATTCGGACATCCGAATGCACGGAATCAGTAGAAAATACATTAACTGCCGCACACGTTCGTTTTAGTTCCGAACGGAACAAATTCCGTACGCACGTTCCGAATGCGAGCCGGGGCGTTCGGAGAAACCGAATGGAAAAAACCTAATGACGTCATGTGGAACGCAGCTATTGCATACAGTTTGTTTGTGCCGACGCAAACGCACGGAAATTTCCGTTCGTAATTCAGTGTTGCCAACGGATCTTGACCTAATATCGCCGTTTCTCATACATAAGGTAGCGTAAAGTAGCCGAATTTGCTGTTAGGTGGGACATGTTTAAAATTGATGTTTTTACGTGAAAATAAAAATTTGAAAGATAAAATTTGTCACCAGAAAATAAAAAAAATTCATGGGGAGGGTGGCTAGAGAATTTCAAGAAAATATAAAATTTGTCCCCAGAAAAATAAATTTCATGGGGGGGGGGGGTAGCTAGAGAATTTCGGGACATGTTTAAAATTGTTTTTTTTTGAAGTAGCTTAATTGGCGACCAGTCGCCTTTTAGATTTTTTCGGCGCCGATTCTCGCTCTGAGTAGCCTAAATGGCGATATATCGCCCTTGTTGGCAACACTGGTTCTGACGTTTATACATTCCGAATGAAGAAAAACGAACGTTTGCGCTAGTCTCACGGAATTCCGAATACGGAAAACGAATTCGGAAATCGAATACGGAAAACGTATGTATGCGGCCAGCCTTACACATTTCTTGTACAAATAAAAAAACACTATTCCAATACAATCACAACAACAGAACTATAACCAACCGACACTACAATACAAAGAAAAGCACAAAGAAAATTCATCCACCTAGCTCCTTAAATCATCAACCTTTTCCTTGACAACTTAAAAACCGGAATCAAACACCAATATTTTTGAAACACAAATAATGTTTTGGATTCTTACATCTGCAATTCATTTATTTATTTATTTATGGACAAAGAGTCCATTAACAATATAATGTTTTTACACGAATAAGAAACAGATATGACGAACATATATAAATGATGAGCAATGACAATATACATATAATATGAAAAGAACAGATGGAAGACAAGTGTTACAAGACAATTAAAAAAATAATGCGTGAAGAAGGTTTAAAGGGCTTTAAAAATTACACATAACGTATCGACTGTCAAAATTCATTTAGGCTTACACCAAAAAATTCAATGCTTTGACTTGACGGTGAGTTGACAAGTCTTGATTTCAATCATAACACACATATATTCACTCTAACCACCAAATCTCCCCTCATATGTACATCTCTCACATTCCCATTCAATTTTATTAATTAACTTATCATATAAAATATTTATAACTAAATATGAATTGTGTAATTTAAAACCAGTTATTATTATGAAAAATTAAAACTACAAACTTCACCTGCCATAACACAGGAATATCCCTAGGAAAATTATTCTAAAAAATGTATCCACTGTGAAAATTTTTGTTTTCAAGAAATAATTTTTTTAAATAATCAAATTATAATTAATGTTACCATAAAAAATGCGACACTCCAATACAAGGGTAAATTTTTTTTCAAAAAACATTTTCTACAAAAAAAATATACCAAAAATTCGTGGGCTTTAGGTCAAACGACGTTAAAAATACCAATATTAGTAATAATTGGTTGGGTATGTATTTTACCAATAATTGGTTTGAAGTTAATCTCTCTAATTATAGTTTTTTTGTAGACTTTAAGACCTACAATTCTGCGCATTTTTTTTAGATAACGTTTTTTGAAATTAAGCCCCAAATCTTCTTTATACATAGACATCGACAAAATTTAATTTGGAATAAGATTAACTTTTAGAATATGAAAACTGTAAGTCTTTGTAGGAATGTAAAATTTTATGAAGAAAGACAAATATTTTTTAAATCTATTACCACCATGGTAAGCGGAAAATATTGAGCGAAAATGGTGAAAATATTTAATAAACACAACTCGTTTGAAATAGAGAAAAAAATGTCTTGATAATGCTTTAGTTGCATTTAAAAATACACTGTGAATTTTTAAATGCCACTATTTTTTTTATGATTATAACATATTAAATAACAGAACAAAACATGTTTTAAATAATTTTTGGAGTTTGCTTTGCAATTTTTTTCTATCAAGGGAATTTCATATAATTAACTTTTCGGCATAAGAAATGTATATGGACAATATTTGAACATCTCCCTTCTTGCGAGGGCCATCGGAGAAGACTCGCAACAATAGCAGTGATGATTGTGTTATTTGATTGGCGTAGTCTACGCCATAAGCTTCCCATCTGGTGGTGGAGAAGCGATCTAAAAGAGTGCACGCGTCCCTCCAGGAACTATTTCCGTAGCGCTGCAGTATCTCGGCAGGTGGAATAGTTGGCGATAAGCATTATTTTAAGCGACTTTTAGTTTAGGCCATTGGGATGCAGTGTAATCTATCCACAGATCTGACGTATACAGCAAAGTATTTAAATGCATACCAATAATTGCCAAAAGAAGTCAAATGACAGTTTCTCATGCTGTTAATGTCAAATATAAAACCAATACAAGACGTTAAACATTGCTAAAGATGCTGAACTTAAAAGTTGCCCACCTAGTAAATATGGAAATTTTGTGTTACTGCTTTGTAGGCAAATTAAATAAATCTAATTTGAATATGTATGCAGCACCTTAAATAAAAGTTCCCCAACACAACATTTAAATAATGACTCACTCCATCACGCGCGGCATTGTCCCGAAAGACAAGACTGATAGTCCATCGTAATATAAATCAGATTGTAGAAAATATTTTAAGGCAGGCACAATGCGAAAGCACGTAGTCTTTAAAAGCCTCCTACCCAGAGAGATTCGTTGCAAACTTTACTGAATTATGACCAAGAAAAACAAGATAATGCGGCTACTTTGAAACGGAGCCCATTTTCAAAACAGATTCAAAGTTCTATTCGACGAAGTAAACACAAACTCGAGAATTTATTAAAATAATAATTAAAATAATAATTCTGAAGAATTTATTTATGTTTCAAGTATAATTTTACAGAGGATTTCATTTTAAGACGGCGGATTTTCCGGTAAATGTTTTTAATATTTTTCCATAATAATTATTTAGACGGACTTTTTCCCGGACTTGAGAATAGCGAGGTTACAACAAGTCGTATCCACGCTTCAGTTTATCTGCATACCAATAGTAAATTTATTAAAATACGGTTAGAACCACTTACCTCTATGTTTCAGCTAAAAATCTTGAAAATTACACACACAGCAACTCCAAAGATGACTTGGGCTGTGCGGAAAAAAATTTTCCTCTGCACCTTCTGTGTGAAATTAACATGAAAACACAGATGGTTTAGAGCTGGTGGAGGTTTGTCAGCTATTTGGTAGTATAGAGAGTACCTACCTAATGAAAATAATTATTATACTGGCAACACTCGTTTCTCCATTGGCCGGGCTCCGATTACACGGTATTGACCCTCTAACTTGAAGTTTTCTTTTTATTTTAAATTAATTCCACACAGGAGGTTCTGAGTTAAATAATAACCCTCAGGTTCTATGTCATCTTATTTTTGAGGAGTATCTAGGGCGCGCATTTGGCTTGTTTCCCGACTATGCACTGGTGCCAAAGGGATCAATGAAGCTAGTTCCTCAGAGCATCTTCCATTGTTATACCGGATTAATCTATAAAAGTATAGCAATCCATTTGAAATCTTTCAAACGGCCCGTTTTTGCACAGAGTCACTTTTCCATGTATTTTGATGCTCCACACCAGAGGTCGCTGTCAAATTCAAAAGTATTATATTTTGAAGTAAGATATTTCTATAATAAACTTATTGCGATCCTTTAGAGTTCATATCTTATAACATAAACTTACTTTAGTAGCATCCTTTGCATCCTGCAGCACAGATGTGCCTCTGTGGAATTCGTGGACCAAACATACAACACTAAGCTCTGCGGTATGAGCTTGTCCACATTTACACAATTCTAGAGACCTTAAGTTGACATTACTTGTAAGTTCACCGGATGCGGTTTAATCCTTTCCACGGTTTCCGATTGAGAGAAAACCCTGGCTTTAATATATATGTGTGGATTTTTGCTACTGGATTTACTACGCCAGGGAATTATGATTTTTTTAGTGTTAATCTCGATTATTGATTTCGAACCTTCAACCTAACCTAAAGCTTATTGGATCTAAATCATCATAAAGCTACATCGCAGTATACGATTCAACCTCATCGTCCATTTTTATTCGCTGTTTTCAATCTTCTCCAGTACTAAGATCTTCCCGTCCTAATATAAGATGTCTCCACGCAGTCAATCTACCTCACTCTACTTAACATTCCAAAATTAATTCATGCACATTTGGCAACAAACACAAAAAATTCCATGCCTTAAAATTATAAAATGCCTTTCCGAATGAAATAAAAAAATACCACAAAGATAATTAACATATATAATACCAATACAACAACCTACAGTCAACAAACATGAAGATAAGAATAAAAAAACATGAAAATTAGGTCTACAAACACGTAGTTGAGGAAATCAACGAACATGAGGATGAGATAATCATGATGTAACGACAACACAGCAACCAAAATCTGTTTTGAAATAGGAATCCCTGGTGAAGAGGATTTTATTATAATATTACCTAGTTAATAAAAAATATAATCTTTAAAAATAAAAATGACAATGGATCTATAAAATACCAAAAACGGGTTGTTTCACAAAATTTTAACAATTCATCAAAATCAAAAGTTGATTTTCATATTCTGTAAAGGTTCTGTTCATGTTCTATTATTATATCATTGCTGACCAGTTGCTTTAAAAAACTTAAATATTAACAGAACTTGAATAGAACCTTCACAGAACTTGAAATTCAACTTTGAAATTCGATAAATTGTTAAAATTCTATGAAACAACACGTCTTAACTGTACTGTCTTGTTCATGTTTATGGGTTTTTTTCGTGGTTAACTTTTGAGGTATTATTTAAATTTACTCCTTTTTTAGTCAACTGTTTACGTTTCAGACAGCTTTGCAGTGTCCCTCATCTAGGCAGATGTATATGAATTCTGTTTACTTTAAATCTGTTTTATTAAAGATTATATTTTCAACATTAAAATTTTTATATCTGACATGTACCCGGCGATGCTCGGAGACTTTTCTATACTATTTATAAATATAATATGCATGTATTATATACATAAACCTTCAAGAAGAAATTCTCTAAGTGATTGTCAAAACCCTACCAAAATCCGTTGCGTTGTTTAGAAGAACTAAGCGCACAAACAGACAGACGCGGTTAGGGACTTTATTTTATATTATTTATAGATATTACTTACCTACCTGCATTAAAAAACAAATAATATTACATTTAACACCCTTTTACTAATGTTCTTTTCGTGGAAATATAATATAGACATGGAAAATATGAATACGCCAGAGTACGCCAATTAATTTTATAGCTAACAGTCAAAGATTGCAAATTCAATTAGAAAAAAAATCCCTCGTTGAAGCAAGTACAAAAATATAGTTTTACTTTTTCACTTGTAGCAAACACTTTGTGGGTATACATAATTATAATAATTAAAATAAAATAACTTTGTTTGAATACCACTTTATTGTATATCTATATTTATAACCAACCGGTTTCAGTTCAACCCGAACCTTCATCAGGGCTAATAAAAAAAAACATATTAAATTAATTACGGAGGTGTATGGGTACTTATAGTTAAGCTGGAAGAGGGAGAGAGAACATCAACTTTGGTGGGGGTGGAAGACTTAGGTAGGAGAGAGGGGGTAAACATAGGTGCAGGGAATGGAAATATATTTAAAATGGGGCTGTTTGTTAAATCTAATTGTTTATTTAATAAATTGATTTTATTGACTTTTAGGGATTTTTTATCTCGAGTGCTTCTAAATTGTTGAGGCGTAGACCTATCCCGTTTCTATGTAACCTATGTTTACCCCCTCTCTCCTACCTAAGTCTTCCACCCCCACCAAAGTTGATGTTCTCTCTCCCTCTTCCAGCTTAACTATAAGTACTCATACACCTCTGTAATTAATTTAATATGTTTTTTTTTATTAGCCCTGATGAAGGTTCGGGTTGAACTGAAACCGGTTGGTTATAAATATATACAATAAAGTGGTATTCAAACAAAGTTATTTTATTTTAATTATTATATAGTTTTACCGAAAACAGTAAGACATTGAATTTTTTTTTTTAAAAAAGGAACGCTTTTTTCTTTGTGCTACTCCTTTTAACAAAAAATGATCTGTGTGATTAATACTGTGAAAGGATTACAAGCATGTACATGCCATTTCAAATTAATTCATTATAAAGGTTAAAGTGCCCTTCAATTCTAATTAATCTGTAACCGATCCTTAGTTAGATCCTTCGAGATGAATAACACATCACGTTTCATTTTCATTCCCGCATTTACGATATCAATAAACCGAAGCGGTATAATGCCAAAGAAAAGGTCATTGGTTTGTGAACTTGCGAAAATATATAAAATAATATTTTTTCGATGTTATAATATAAAAAAACAACATTTCTGGTAATGGACATAATAAGGTTTGTCAATTCCATATAAACGATAATTAAAGAAATCTTCTTGTCTCAATTATTTAAATTATTGTAATATTTTTAATTAATCTCTACAATTAGGTTGGATGTTCCAACCTCTCGTCACATCAGGGCTTCTATTATATTATATATGACAAAGTCATTCCATTCAAACAACGAGTGGTTTGATCCACTCTTTGTTCGAGTATGTACTTTTGAAGAGACTCAAGTGAACCAATATAATATCGAAGGCGATTCGAGGGGTCTGGATTGGAAAATCGATACCCTGATGATCAGTAAATCGACGATCAACGACATTTTGAATTTTATACATTTGAACAGTCCCCGTTAAACGCCGATCGTCGGTCCACCTTAGCTTTTGAACAAATTGTTAATAGAGTTTGAAACAGTCTACAATCAGAAAATTATAGAAATATTCGATTAAAATCCTTTCCGCAATTTAACGATTTTCTCCTGGTATTATATAATTTATATTCGATGCTCGGTTGTACAAAGTGTCTTCGCTTAGGAAGTAAATATGTAACAATATATTCTCACCTTTTTGCTTCCTAACACTTATATTATGTAAAATTCTATCAGAAAACTGATTAAACATCAGAAAGTATTATAGTAACTCTAGAAATAAGTGTACCTACGCTTATCAAAAATCATTTCAAACAATATCCTTAAAACCATTAAAAACGTTTGCTGAAAGAACTTGCGATATTTATCCCATTTTTCCAGGGATAAATTTAAATGAATCCATTTTCAGCTCTCTAGATGGAATGGGCCCCACACCCCTATTACCACCACACCTCAACGAAGGCAGTAGTAATTAAATCGGATATGCCAATAAATTGACGGATGATATTAATTCAGAGCGGGCGTACACAGCTTCCGGTGTTAAGATCGAAACCGGATGCGGAAAGCGGTGCCATCTTGCGGCTGTGATTGCCAACAATTTGATTAAATTTATTTGCATCCGACGGAGCAGAAATACAACCTACCTGGGGTAGCAAACGAGGGTGGAAATCAGAGACTTATTAAATACTGAAAATCACCTTTAACGTTGATAAATCCAAAACATTATTGTAAAATGCTTTTCTTTTTACCATTAATTATTGTTCTCTTAAATTCTTGTAGGGAGGTTATTTAAATCATATTAATAATGGAAGATAAAAATACTTGAAACAGAAAATCAGAAAAAAAGATACGATCTCATCTAGGAATTGAAACCAGGTCCTCAGCCTTGCCGGGGCTTCACTTTCAGTCACGTATAAAGATAAATAAGTAAATAAGATACGTTTAAAAATAGCAGCCAAAAAATACACGTTAATTAAGTGAAGATAATGTTTGTAGTTGGTAGGATCAACGCTAAAACACGGCTAAACACCCCTTTTCGCTGGGTAAGCAATGTGTAGTTTTCCATTGACTCTGTACGGCTATTACGTTTCAGTTAAGTCTGTAACGTTTAATAGTAATGTATTTAAATAAACAGTAGTTATTTATCAGTATAAAATCTAAAATTTAAAATATGTTTTAGTTTATTTATCGCACAGCATGGTGTGATTAAATACTAAGTTTTATAAAAGGTTTGTTTATAAGGCTAGCGTCTAAATATAAATTATCGGTTGGATAACCCTGATATACTAATGTTGATTCATTTTCATGTTCTTACCAATACCATGTTTCCCAAGTATGTATTATTATGAAAATCATACAACAGTTTAAGGCTACAATTCTATTATAAATAGATTACAGAGCATTGGCATCTCTTATGGTATGGGAGCTGATGTTTTTAATATGTCTCTATTGAATTATAAAGCTGTAACAAATTAACTTCTTTTTTTTTTTTCATTTTTTGACAAGGTTTTGCAAAGATTTTTATGTTTTTGTTTCTTCATTTCTGTCGCAGACTTGTAAAATATATTTTTTAAATAATCTTATAACTTTTCTTTTCTTTCTTTTTCTACATTATACTCGACTGTCAATTATTGTCATTTTTGTAAAAAGCACTTCTGTCGTTAATTCATAATAAATAAAAAAATAACACTATTGAATGACTATTTTCAAGGCCAGTGAAAACGTGATGAAAAGAAATATCATAAAAGAATCATTTCAATCGCAGAAAAATGGTTAAATCTTATAAACTGAAAATCAAATACAAAATAGGAATAATATTTTTCAATGACACGTGTCTACGGCTGGTGTTTTATATTTTTCTTTATTCCAACCCTTATATTGTAAAGCTCTTTCATGTCGTTTAATCGCTTTCCTATCTAGATGATTGAATTCCAGCCCATCTGTCGTCTTGTTGATAATACAAAGCGATTATATTAAAGACCATGAAAGCTTTCTACTTACTTCATCATAAGCTGTTTATAAGGGTTCGCGATCTTTTAATAGTGTATTACGAACACGATTAATAAACAATGGATGGAGGTATTTGAATTATATAAAATGGTTATGGAGAAAATCGGATACAACTTACAGAATGTTAAGGGACGTACTTGACTTACTTTAACCTCTCTGGATAATTTGTTCGCTTTTGGGAACAGCTCATATCAAATCATAGAAATCTTTGTCTCCCTTACTGTCATAGTAAGAATACTACACTGTATACTCAAATCTAGAACTTAACTATAGAAGATATAAAAAGTGCACCTCTATGAAACTAAAGGTTTCGACCGCAATTTGAGAAAAAAATATGAAACTTGAATTTTGTTTTTTTATAAATTATTTTTATATGAAAAGATAAAAAAAATTAGGTAATTATTATGTTTCTAATACATTTGTCCGATAAAATATGTTTTTTTTTTTCGTTTTCCTTAACTTTTGGTCAGTGGTTAGACGAAAAAACCCAAGGTGAGCACATTTTAAAACTTTTTAATCTTTGACAAATTTAATTTTTAAAATTATACGTTTATTTCTAAAATTCAAAAGCATATTTCATCACCTTTTTTTGGATGCGTTCAGAAATATTCCATGTACTTGAATTTTATTACAAAGCGGAAATACATACGAATTCTCGAAACCTTCTGACAGCGTCTTTAAGAAATATAATATCCAATAGAAAGATTCAAACACAACTACAACTACAAGTACACATACTTACTTGTACAATCTTCAATCAGCTGTAAGTATACATCCTACAACTACAAGTACAAAAAAACTGGTTCAAACACGATTTGCAAAAGTAAATGAACTTACTTTAATAAAAATTTAATTTAATAATAATACTTTTCACCAGTCACCAAGCCCGCTACCAATTTATTTATTCTATCCAGTTGATCAAAACCAGATATCCATCATCATTTGTTGGAAATCTTTTAAGGCCAAGAAATTCTTTACGGTTTTTGCTATTCTTAATATCCGGTCGGGAAGGATTCGGCAATGCTTGTACTGATATTATAGATTTATTTTATTTCATGAATAACGTCTATATAGTTGGTGAAGATTGATTATTCTTAGAAGCACAGATCCCTAATAGATCTACGTAGTATTTTTTTTTAAATAAATCGAATTCATAAAAAAAAGAAAGTTCCTGTTCTTAACTACCACTGACGAAACCTTCAACAATTTTAACATCATGTCAATTAAATAACTCTATTTTAAAACAATACCCATTTACACATACGTGTACAAAACACTAAATTACAACTAATACATATTTCAGAAACAGTAAGGGTCAAAAACATGTCCAACAAAAAACTGCATATACAAAATTTTGACAAAAAAGCTTCTTATACTATGGTACCAAACTATTTACTCTACTACAAAATTCCACTCTCATTCAAAAATCACAACATTATAACATTTAAATTTCAAAACGAAATGATATCAGGAACAGAAAACATACTGACAACAAATAGAAATCAAAACCAATTCAACTGCTCAAAAAACACTACGGTATAATTACTACATATTACTGACAATATTGAATTATAATATGCAAATGAAATCCTTAGAACGGGAGATCCCAGAGAGGATATGATTATCTCTTTTGCAAAAAGGGTAGATAATAAAACATTAATTATTATTATTATAGTTATAGCGGTATCGTTTTCCTTTAACGAAATAGTATTTCGTGTATTTTAGTTGGTTACCTGTAATTTATATCAAACTTTGTGCCACCTTTGAATGATTGTGTGGCTCCTTTGATAATTAATTAAATTAAAAACAAAACCAGGATTTACGGCGATACATTGAAGGTTCGTTATGTTACTTAAAACAACACAAAACGCAATTAAATGTTAACGCAGAGAAGCCCGTCACGGAGATTGTCCCGACTCGAATAAAGGGTTTATTCGACTATTCAAATCCGCACAAAACGAAAGGACCATTGTTGGGTGTCACAATACATCGCGCCCAACGAAACTCAACATTTGTTTCGAATTTAATTTAAACGAAGATTTTACGATTGCGTTTGCAGATCTGAAATGAAAGAACTTATAAATCACGGAATATATCATTTAACCCTTTCAGACCTGAATTTAAACTGGCAGTCACTCAAGTATGTTCTACCACTGTGGTAGAACATACTTGATGTTTGATAAAAATTGGAAAGTTATTTGATTTTTTTTTCAATACTTTAGAAGTAATTCCTACTTTCGTTTCAGAGGGCGTGATTCTCATAAAACCGTAAAGTGTAAACTAATAATATAACATTTTCTTAAATTAAAAAAATTATATAAAAATCACAAAATATTGGGAAAAAATTCGGGTGAGATTAAACATAGAAATCAACTTCAAAACATTAAAAAAATGGGTACCGTCTGAACTAGTATCAAAAATTCAATGGAAATATGAAATACATAGCCAGATATATTAGCAGTTGGAAAAATTCTGAAATCTATATATTTTCACATACGACCATACAAACGGCTTGATGGGCTTAATTTACGAATTACATAAGCTTTTTTGTATTAAAGTATTTAAGTTTTTAATATAGTAACTTTAATTAAATGGATTTGGGTTGGTTACATTGCTTATTCACCGAGAATGAAACAAATAGAGGTAGTCAAATATATTAGCGGGTAGATCGCTTGGCTAGCAGTCGGACGGGGTAAAGTCAATACTCACAGCGGACAACCATTTTATTCCCCTTAAAACAGATTTTTTTTTTTATTTGTTTTATAGTAGCTCCTCACAGGGGATCATGATTTTTATTTTTATTTTATTTTATTTTATTTTATTTGGGATACCAACAGTTTACATCAATGACAGCATAATAATAATTTAGTTATAGAAAATAAACCATTTAGAGGTTTCCACATAGGTATTATATACAAGTGAAAATTACATTTCAAGAAAAAAAGTTATTTAGGGGGGAATAGGAAGGGGGTAGGATGAGGAGGGATCGGTTAGGTTGAGGTATGTATAAAGGAAGTTAATAAAGTGGTGGTTGTATTAGATGATATCTGTAGCTATTGTTATTGTAAGGTATCGAGAGAATGTCTGTGGGATTTTAAGGAGTGTGGTGCAGAGTTAAATATGTCAAATTGTGAATAGTGTGTGTTAAAAGTGTTGGACGCACGATAGATGAAGGAATTCTGCTTAGAATTAGTGTTGCATCGAGGGAGGCTAAAAATCATATTTGATCTGGTTCGTCTGTTAGGAACTCGTATCTGAATTCGTTCTAGGAGTTCTGGGCAATCAACAATGGGCCTGGCTATTTTTTGAAGAAAAAGTACATCGGCCGAGCTTCTTCGAACTTCTAATGATGGTATATTGAAATACGCTGCTGAATCGTGGTGACTTAGATGTGGGCGGTAGCTGCGGAAATCCAAGAATCGTAGAAAACGATTTTGAAAACGTTCTAGAATTTCCACATACGATATGTATTGCGGGTTCCAAACTTGTGACGCGTATTCTAGTAAGCTGCGGACATAAGCAAAATATAGGATTTTCATTGTTCTAAAGTTGTTGAATTTTTTACATGTCCTAAGAATGAATCCTAACATTTAAGAGGCTTTTGATGTGGTGAAAATAATTTCCCTCGGAGTCGATGTCATTTATAAGAATGCTATGTGGAGGGTATAATTATGGAAAGGAAGAAGATGTAATTTGAGGAAACGGGAAAAGTAGGTAAGAATCTAGGGTCAGTGTGTAAAGGAGTGGCGGATGTACGAATCCATCCCTCCCACTGCGATGCAAGGCGGTTGGTCGAGAGAGTCCGTTTGGAAAGGTTAAAAGTTCACCCTCGACCAGTATCTCCCGATTCGGTCCACCACACAGTAGACGGGCAGATACATTCGCCGCCAATACCTAGTCAAAACTCACCCCGTGAACCCGGGCAACCCTGCTAATTTACCAAACGTAGCGAACCACTTGGAGTGACCAATGGCAGGGGTGTAGGTTAATCAATAAATGGCCGGTACCTATACCCGCCGCCCAAATTAAAAGAAAAAGTTGTCCCTAGTTGAAAGATCTGTTCTATAAATCTTTAGGTTAATTACTTCTTTACAATATATAATGCGATTTTGATGGGGGTTTGTTTTAGGTTAAGAATATAATGACAAAAAATCGTCAGAATTCTACCCTAGACAACATTTTTTTTATCCTCACTGACAGGAGAAGTATTTTGAACGATTAATCGAAATAATATTTAAAAATAAACGATGGCCACCTCGATAAAAGTACTTATTGAGATATTTAAAAAAAAACGAATATTTTTTTTTACCTTTTTCATACTGTCGTATATTTTCAACATTTTTTCTGTGGTTTCCAAAAATATTTGGCCAGTATTGCAAGTAACGTATCGTGGGTATTTCGATAAAGAATAAATAGGGAGTGTTAGCTAAAAATGATTTTTTTTTGGATTTTACCAAATTTGATGATAATCGTCACTACTCATTTATGATGGATTTTAATACGGGTAGCTATAATTACAACAAATATTTTATTCTGCCTCGATGTTAGTGGCATAAGTGAACATAAAGTATTTACAGAGTAACTCGATTTTTTACTGATGGAACTTACTGTTTTGCGCGTAATTTTGATTAATAACGTGTGATAGATTTCTAAGGTAAAAAAATGCGTACTAGCTTTTTCTGTTTCATTCTAAATATTATTAATAAATAAAAATAATAGTTCACGTATGCGCCATCATTCTAGAATGGTGGTTTTAGATCACCCTAAACCGATAATAATTAAATCAATTTAAACGATTTCAACCAAACTTAACCACTTACCAACACAAAACCGAATACCAACCACAACTGAGAGCTTACCATCACTAAACAACTTATCTACTAACGTTTTAACTTCACATTTAATTGTTTACCAAAATAACTACTTATTATAATAAAATATAATAAATTTATGTCAAGAGTTTAAGTAGTAATTTTATTTGGCAAACAAATTTAATATTCGTAAATAACGACGGTTTCAAGAACCTCAATACAAATTGAAACAAACAAGTTCTTTGAACACCTTAATGAAGTCGTAGAATAAAGTAACTGCGAGAATTATTTTACGTATTTAGACGCTCTGAAAAATATTTAATAATTAGCAACTAAAGCCACTTTATAATACAAGATTATAATACAAAATGCCAACCATTCAGAATAATTATTTATGTCGTGATCAAAATGCGGTTGGCAAATTCAGAATTGTTATTTATGTCATGATCAAAATGCGGTGCGCGAATTCAGAAAAAATGTTTATGTCATGATCAAAATGCGGTTGGCAAATTCAGAAAAAATATTAATGTCATGATCAAAATGCGGTTAGCAAATTCAAAATAAATATTATTAGGTGCTCCACTTTAGTATTAAAGTTTTTAAAAGTATTTAAAACAGTACTGACACTCAAACTGAACTTATACTTGTAAGTTTTTAGATTCTCACGGCCAAAAGCATTTTTGTTGTTTGTTTTTGGGGTGTTATGCCGTGTTGCGCTAACTCCTTCTTTAGCCGACGTAGATGACTTTATCTAGACGACTTTATCTAGATGTTTCTAATTACTCAATATTTAGTATGTAACAGAATCCTGTATATGTACACCGTCATATATAGATGATTCAGAAATTTCAATTGTTCCTACTATATATATGTTATGGTTAAGGTTTTCACGGGTGTAAGATGTAGAATGATGTTCTCGGTTTACCCGCGTAACGTAGTCCTTAAAAGGTTATTACACGTATCTTGACTTCTGGACCGAACAGCGTTCAGTTTGAGACAAAATTCAGGACATAAGGCCTCTGAAGATGTTCATATTATATATATATAATATGAACAATTGAAAAATCTGGATCATCAATATATAAACTTACCTATTGCATAGTGTTATTCTATTTTCCTTATAATAAGTGTAACGCGCTCACCAAGCACAATAACCAATTTCTTCTTTGGTGAGATTGCGATTATAAAAATATTTTTTACCGATATGTAATTTATACAACACTACTGTACCCACTTATATCTATATTTAAAAAAGTTATAAATTAATTTATAGACGACAATACAATGTAAAAATTATTTTTCTAGTCGGTCTCCGGAAACTCTTGTGGCAAAGAATTGAAAACTTTCGCCTGGAACATCTTAAAACAATTTCCCTGGACTAGCTAAAAGGATAACAAATTATATGGTCTTGCACAGTTTTCGTTTTGGCATCGGTTTTTATCACTGATAATATAATATACAAGTAATTTATTCAAAATTTCCAAGATCTTCAAGTATTTACATTTGCATTATTCCGCATTTTCCGAGTTTAGAATTATTTAGAAGACATAGAATTATTTGACTCTGGCCCTTGAAAACAACCTCCATGAATATTTCCGTGACAAGCGAATGTACGATATTCGTTGATATAGAATCACCAAGACGGCGCTTAGCGTCATTTTAGTGTCTTATAAAATGGTGACATATATATGGTGGATAAATCATCAAAATGATAATTCATCACATCTTTAAAAAGTTATATAAAGTCATGGAAAGTGATGAAATAAAAACTTTTTTTACTAGGTTAAGTAGGTGAGGTTAGGTTGGGTTAGGTTTATTTTTTTTTATCGTTTCTAATGACTTTTTATCACTTTTTAAAAGTGTGTTGAATTGTCACTGAGTTGAGTTATCATGGAACCTTATAAAATATAATCTCAAAATGTATCAACCTGAATTACATTAAAAAAATATATTTTTCACATATTTTATCACATGTAACAACTGAGTAGTAGTTTACAGCGTAACGGGTTACGTGATAACCGCTCCATCTCATTCCAGCAACACGGTAACAGAGGAGAGCGAGCGCATATCACGTGATCCCGTCGCGCTTTTAGCGGTGAGTGGAGACATGTGATAGAAACGTATTTTTTATTTTACTTGTGTAGTGTATGGAGTGTTATTGTGCCTTTATTGTAATGCAATAATACTCTTAGGTGATCTATGCACTGGTATGACTAGTATTCATCGGGGAGCTGTTTTTAACAAAAAATAAGATCTTGCGAGCATTCTATCTTGATTGCACTCATCCACATTCGTACAGATATCACAACTTGAAAATAATATATCATTTGACGGCAAAATGATATTTTCATTTTTACTCCAAATATGCTAAGGAATCGCCGGTTAAAATTTTTCGAGTGAGTGCTGTTACATCCAAAATGTAATTACTTGTGTTCGAGGAACGAACAAGGGTTGGGATAGCCGTATTTTAAAGGGATATTCCACACAGATAAAGCATGGATAACGTCTATGGCTTATGACAGCACAATTTGTAAAGTTAATTCACAGTCAGCTTACCGGGTGGCGAACAAAATCTGCATCTCGAGATTCATCTGTCAGCACTGGAACGGTGATCGTTGTACAGAAGCACTCGTTATGTTGAATTGGATTGCGATAGTTGCGATAAAATACGTTTAAGGGATTATTCCGATAAGCAGGAAATTAGCAGGAAAAAGACTGAATATTTGTATTTACCATTTGAAGACCCAAATGCTGTAACTCCTTCGATGCAATTGGATGGAGTAACATTAGCCAACTGTGACTCATTTAAGTATCTGGGCTCACTCATCCACAGAGACGGAGGATGTGCAGCGGATGTCAACCATAGGATAGGAGTGGGATGGATGAAATTTAGATCCGTAACAGGAATTTTGTGCGACACGAAAATGCCAATAAAACTTAAAGGAAAGACATACCAGACTATTGTTAGACCCGCGATAATGTATGGCTCCGAATGCTGGACTATGTACAACTCCTACTCTAGGCAACTCGAATCAGCAGAAATGCGAATGCTTAGATGGACGGCAGGAGTATCATTAAAAGATAAAATTAAAAGCTCACGCATTCGTGGTAGCCTGGGTGTCACTGACATAAACAGTAAGCTAGAGGAACGACAGTTAAGATGGTATGGGCACATAAGACGGAGACCACCAGACCACACAGTGAAGCAGGCAATGTCTATAGAGCTTCAAAGACAGTCATCCAGAGGTAGACCAAAGAACTCCTGGATGACCCAATGCTCCAAAATCCTACAAAGAAACGGCCTAGATGAAAGCGACACTCAGAACCGAAGAAGCTATAACCTGAGAACGAGAAGAGCCGACCCCAACAGCCTACCTAGGCAATGAGTTGGGATAGTGCTAGGAAGAAGAAGAAAGAAGGATTATTCCGATAAGTAACCGGCGATAGTACACACATTGGTTTTTACAAGACGAAAGTTTCGATGCGATTATACGGCTCACGGCACTCCGTGAAAATAGTTGACGTGTGTGATTTCAAACTGTACAGTTCAAAATCTGACCGTACTATTGGTCAGCACACGACCTGTCAAAAGCAAATCGGCGTGACGGAACAACTTGTAATAATATAAATCTACTAGATTATATTATCAAATGAAACCCATTTAATAGTTTGAAATTTTAGTGAATTTTGTGAATCTCAACATATAAATCACTTAAAGGCTTAAGAATTCACTAAATTTATCTCACAGGGCTAGGGTAAATCTTGTATATTTTATATCTTCGATGACGTATCATACGAAGGACGGTTTTTGCGTATTCGCCAGCTCGGAAACAAAGTCCTATTTGTTTTTATCGCGTTCCCCTCCCGAGTTGGCATTTCATAAATTTCCTATGCGCATAGAATAAATTTATCGCGAATTATACACGCTGTTAGCCTTTAAGACGGGAGGAATGCTAGTAATGAAAGTTACGAAGTGAAAATGTTCACGTTTCCTCTTATGCTTTGCGAAGTCAAGTTAATAACATGAAATCACTATCAAAGCTTTTGAGAGCTTTTTTAAGAAATCTTTAAAAAAATCGAAACACTATCCAAAAAAATTATTGAAATTTTCACCTGACATTATCAAAAGATGTTAGCACCTTCTTCAATTGTGATATTTTCATTTAACGAAGACACCTAGCCCAAAAGTTCGACATTAGGAACATCCGAATGGGTAAAAAATCTTTCAGCATTTTTCGCACGGAAATTATTTTCACACATAAAATATTGCACAAAATGTGGATTGAGAGATGTGTTTGCTTTTAACAAGAAAAAAACAACTCACATACAAAAAACACCAAGTTTTAAGTTCAAATCAAGAAATGAACCGTAAAACGTACACCTTTATAAAACCAAAGTTCTAAACGAATTTTGAAACAAAAGTTTGAAACTGTTTGAATTTGGACATTAATTATTTCATATTAAACGAAAAAAGTGAGGTGACAGTAAGTTTTTAAATACATTTGTCTAATAAAATGCGTGTGTTTTTACATACGAGTATATATTTTAGGCAGTAATTTTAGTTACAAAAAACGCAAAATAATCTATTTTAAAAATTATTTTAAGTTCGCATTCTAAATTTTAAACTCTATTTACTATAATTTAATTATATAATCACACTATAATTTAATTTTCAACTATATTAACTAATTTTTAACAATATTTTTAGTTATAATAATAGAACTCAAAAGTGAATTCTATCACCTTTTTAAGACAGTATTCAGTTTTCGGATACCTTGAAAAATATTGTATAAATACTCAGAAATACAAATACTCAGACCTTGTGTCAAAATGTGATTAGGCCTCAAGAGTTGTATACATGTAAAAGCCTCCAGGAGGTGAATAAATATAGTAATAAATTGTATGCCTACGCATCTATGCTTTCATATAAAATACCCACAGTCAACGTAGATATAGCCAACCCTTAATTAATAAAAGACCCCTTTTCGAGTGAATAAGGTTTAATATATTTCTCCTTTTTATTGTGTTGCAATGATAAATTATTAATACCAAGGTTTGGCCATTGTCAAAAGAGTGCCACACCCAGTTGGGTAGGCAGTAGGCTGACAAGTATGACGGAGCACCCTCTATTGTCTCTTATCGAATCAAAGCAATTTCAGTCACTGCTCCTTGAACTTTCAGGCTTAAAGTTAACAGTCAAAGGATTAATTAATTTCATTAAATCATTTACATTACTTTGAATTAATATCATAATCAAAGGACGCACTAAGCAAAAAAATATTATATTATAGTCATATATAACGTTCTCAGATATCATAATCGAAGGACTCACTAAACAGGAAACATTATAATATACTCGTATATAACGTTCTCAGATATCATAATTGAAGGACGCACTAAACAGGAAACATTTTAATATACTCGTATATAACGTTCATATATATCATAATCGAAGGACGCACTAAACAGGAAACATTTTAATATACTCGTATATAACGTTCATAGATATCATAATCGAAGGACGCACTAAACAGGAAACATTTTAATAAAACTCGTATATTTAAAAAAATGTTATACACGATTGTAGAGTTCATTGAACTTATAATACCTATACTCATAATAATTAACATTTATTCTTAGGTATAACATTTTCTTATAAAATACCTCTTTCGGATGTGCGTCTGTAACGGTTCAATGAAATTTAAAACTTGACTTCGCATTGAATTTAAATATAATTTTCAAAATTGCAACTGATTGTGTGAAAAATTCTGATTTTGTTTTAATTTAATTTTCCACGACTTTTACTTTCACCTATTTGTTTTGCGTTATTTGATTGCTTTTGTTTGTTGCAGACTTCGTTTGCTTTTGCGTCTGTTTCCCTTTGCATTTTGACTGAAATCAAACAACGTAAAACATCTCTTAGATATTTTGACCCCTTTACAAAGCGAATTCAAATGATTGTGAGATTAATTTTGGCACCGGAATAATAAAACTATTCGATGAATAATCAATATTTCAGATACATCGTGAAACGAGCTTATTAGGCCTTGTTCTTTATTTGCGGAATCCGTGCTCTTTTCTCCCTCCATAATTATTATTATTCTCCATCAAGAAATATTTTGGCACTTTTTCTTTGGCGAAAGAAAAAAGATACCAAGTTACCTGTCAAAAGGAAGTTAATTGATTGTATAAAAACCTTATACGCCGTGTAATAAATGTCCTAAGAATAGTATTTGTCAATGTCCTGGGAGGTCTGAAAGTTCCCTGAAAGATCACCCTTAAAGGATTAAGACGATACCTGGAAAAAAATACTAAAATTAATATTATCAATGCTTGTATTATCTCGTATTGAAAGTTGTACAGTAAAAAGGACGTGATAAATTCAATGTTAACCACTGGTGCAAATTCAACGGAAAATAGCATAGGTAAATAATTTTTTCGTGTGCGATATATTTTTTTCTAAACCATTATATTTTTTAGGAGAACAAGATGTTTGCTTTCTTCTATAAATATGGCTAGAATCAGAAACTTCAACATTTATTTAATAAATTTTATGTTTATATTTAAAAATTGTTTAGGACATAGTTTCAATAACAACAACTGTTGTTTTAATTGTTTGTAATGTTTGTATACGCATTTTAAAAACTATAAATAACTCAAAGAACATTCGATCTTCAAGCTCGCTTTGAGTGAGTTAGTTTTATGAAAAATAACTCGGTTATCTTAGATAATTTATTGTGAAAAATTTTCTTGGATGATATTTTTTGAACACAAAAATTTGTTACTGTTGCGAAAGTCTAAACAAATCATTGAAAAACATTGTTAAATATGTATTTCGATCTACGGGACAAATTAATGAACGTTTAAAAAAATTCCGCTGGAGAATTGTTATTTTTGTGCTTATCCTGTATTGACTAGAAAACCTTTTAACAGTTTAACCATCTGGCAACAGCGTTTGATAACAATCAAAGATAACGCAAACGTAAACAGAATTACGAACTCCGGGGAAAATATTGTGGCTTAAAAAAATTCATACAGATCAATAAACGCTGATTCTTAATACATACGTCAATATATAAATCGTTGTTTACAATCAAATAAAACTCAATCACATTATAACGCGATTCTGACACGTTCTACATCACAACCAGTCTACGTGAGTAATATATTTATGGTCTACAATGCGTTTTTCTTTTTTAGTAATGCAGGGTTTTTATTTACCGGCAAATTATTTATCATGGATGTATTTTTGCACTTTGGTCCAAAACAATAACATAAGTGACGATATGCTTACATTCTACCGAGTTTTCTTCAATATTAAAGAGGGCAATCTTAAGAATAAAATACGTTTCGACTCCCATACAAAATACAGCGCCGGTGAAAAAAAAAACGTAGGCTTATTGAGACCGGTGACTTGTGACGTCACACGTCACGTCCATAGATTCGGTACATAGACCCGAAAAATTATAACTTTGACAATCATTTAAGTTTTTAAAACTAACTATAACATTGAACAATACTGGTATTTAAGTTAGAATGTCAGTATTTATAAAACAAACTGAAAAAAAGTGCTGGAGTTCTTTATTATTTTGACTTATCCCAGCGTTATTTCTAGAAGCAACTAATAGTTAAGTTGCATTATATGTGACAAATAAATCCAGCCTTTCTTCGATTAATGTGGCTGTATGTTTCAGTATCTTATCTCAAACGCTTCTAGAATCTTAAACTTTCAGAACCATTAAAAGAATTTTGTCTGAAACTCCATTCCACGCGTGTAAACAGTAATATTTCAACATCTTATCAACGGTGTTAATCGAAACTGTTTTATTTTGCCGACAGGGGTGCAAATAGCGCCTTAAAGTAGGTTAAGTATTTCTCCAATGCTTAAAGGTACTTGAAAGTACACTCGTTTTCCAAGGGAGTACATTTTAAGTTCTATAGTGATTCTTAAATGCTTTAGGTACTTGTCCTGGAAACCGTTTAGTTTTGAGAATCAACGGTGTACGTCTTATAAATTCAAAATATGGATATATGAAAGTGTAGTATCCAAGCACAGATGTCGAAATACAATAAATTTCATATAAAAATATTATTAATTTCCCAAACATTCTGATGGCTACACTAGCGCCTCCTAGCGGCATGAGTTGTGGGCCTTGGATTTTCGTTGATTAATTTTAATGGATTTTAAGTAAAATACATTATTTATTTAATGTTAATAAATTATAGAAATCGAAACAAATACAATAACTACATACGAATTTCCTACTGGTTTTGCTCGTATATAAAAAAAATGTTAAAACGGCTGTAAAGTCTGTGTTTGATGGTTAAGAAAGGAATTAATATATATTTTATATATAAATATAACAATTGTTATCATTAACTCTATTTATGTAAGTTTTCGTGATGACTAATAATATTATGGGGTAATTATTAATTCACTTCTCATAATTATAAATTAACCTGTTAAAGTTTTTTGTCGTCCTGAAAAATGACAAGTAGTGTTTTTGTTGTTTATAATTGATTATCCGTAAACTGTACGCACAGCACCTAGTTTTTGGGAAATTTTCGCATTTTTATTGTATCAATGTTGATAAAAATACAAATTGGGAAGCGCAAAAAACTGGCACCAAGTACTAAATAAATTAAATTTGCTGCCATTGAAAGGAATGTCAACGTTAATACGCTACACTAGCGCCTCTTGCGACCAGAGATATTGATAAGCCCATATTTTACTGGAGTTGGACGTTTTATTAATATTAAATGGTATGACAGATAGGAAAGCGTCGACAAAAACATTTTAATGACAATGAACACTATGCATTGGCATTGTTTGTGGAAAATTAGTAAATAAATAATTGTTTTCCTTTGATTTAAATACATAGGTAGCAATCTGCATACATATCTGTAGATTGCTACAGCAAAATTTTCAGAATCGTTTTGTTTTCATATCTTCCTTCATGATAATATGCGTGTGTTCATTTTTAAGGATTTTCAGCAAGACGACGCATTGCTTAAGAACAGATTGATGATTTTATAGTAAATATCAACACTCGGGGTTTAAGATAAGCTGCAAACTTGGAAGTCATGTTAAGATCACTGTAGCGGTAGTAATTCGAGACTTTTCATTTAGCTAGAGTGGTAAAATTGAGAAAATGCAACCCTATTGAAGTTATTGCTGCCGAAAACAATTTTTTAACTCCTTTTTTATGTATGAAGTTTTTTCAGTTCGGGGAAGCTGTGAAAATCTTCATACGAAGAATTTTAAATCCAAAAACGTGTTCAGCAACAATAACTGGGCTGGGCTCTGGTGGGATTTAATGATAAATACATTTTTGATTTGTTTATCTTTTTCCTCAAACCTGCTACCCGGGGTCTTATGAGGGCTGCAAAATCTGGTACTCCTCTTTCCGTGAGTATGTTGGAAGCGCTGCAGTATCTGGGGAGGCCAAACATCATGAGGTGGGCGTTATTATACTGCAAGCGTTGCATTTTCATGCTGCTCTTCTTAAAGTTGGTCCGAAGGAAATTAAAAGAAAGGAAATTAGAAGAGACGAAATAATCTGTGAATATTTTTTTTAATCGAAATAACATTGAGATCTAACCTAAAAACAAATACCTATATCGATTGTTCTCTTTCTTTCGTTTGCAGAACAGATTCAAATATTTTTTTTTTTTAAATTTATTTAATGTTTGTATGTTTTTTACAATAAATATACAATTTATACATATTATACAGTGTTATAAAGGTAAATAATAATAGCTTTTCCTCACCATAAAGAGACGAGGCTCTTGTGTTTGGTGAGTGAGTCCTAGCTCAATTATATGGAATCATGTAAGTAAGTAAATAATATATTTGCAAAACCAAGGGGATAAGTAAGAAATGGGCAAGATTTATCAGTAATACAGTTTCAATTTAATTCAATAAAGTCATTTAAATTCCTGTTGTACTCGTATTTTGCATCAGAAAAGGTTGGTCGAAATGTTTAATGTCATTGAAACTTTTGTGATTGAGCATATAAAAATTTTCAATGTCGCAATATTTTTTCATAACTGTACTACCAACAGTATAAACGAACAATCTTTTTGTCTGTATCATTATTTTTTGTCCGGTATTTAACCTCTGATGTGACACTGTGTTACGTTCGCACGTGTAAATGGTGATTATCGGGAATTATTCAAAAGCACGCCTACTGAGAGAGGAAAACGCTTGCATGAAATACCCTAGTTTGAACACGCAAAACATACACGCCAGCCTCGGAAATGCCATGAATTTTGAATTTAGTTGATTACAATCTGTGATTTGACATTTCAAACACTATCGGTTAACACAGTATCAAAGAAATTCACCGCTTTAATTGAATTTATGTAAATTATCAAAGCGAAGAATTTTAAGCTATAAAATGTCTAAATATAGTGGTGAAATAAATAAGAAAATACGATCATCAAATATACGTAATTTCGGTTGTTGGTTTGCCTGTGAATATAACTTTGGTTCTGAACTCGGATTTGTTTTGAATTTGAAGTGTCACCTACAAAATTCAATCTAATTTTATCAAGAATTCAGATTATCCACTGATTTTTCATGGGTCTTCTCTAGTTATTATCATATTTATGAATTGCGTGATACATTTTTCCACCGTTTAAAAATGTAGTGCTTGTAAAAATTAAAACTATTTTTGTGAACTCCTGCAACTTATAAACATACATACACCCACAGAAACAACACGACAAAATACAATATTCTACAGCAGCACACATAAGCGTAACTACATTGCCCACTCTCCGATACAACGACTTCACACCATGGGAAATCATTACTTGGGTGATGTTGACATATTCAATACCAACTTGGCAAGTTTTGTGGATCATTTAAAACATTTATTTCAACAATACTCCTAAACACATCATGTAAACATACAAATAGCTGTAATTTTCTGTTTTTGTTTCATGTGTTTGTATGACTTGTTGCTTAGCTTTTATCAACTGTAATTTTATTCTTATTTTTTATGTTTCAAAGTATCTGTCAAATTAAAATTATACTACCAACCATGTAAAAGCCCTCTGGGCGTTAAATAAATAAATAAAAATGGTCCGAGTAAAATAGTTTTTTTTTTTAAATTAAAACTGACAAAGTTTGATCTAAGCAAAAACGGTCGATGTAAAAAATAATAAAAACTCGTGGTTAAATTTTTTTTTGATTTTATTGTAAATATAACGTCTAACCACAAAGTAATTGCTCCATAAAAAAATGTTTTGCTGTTTTGTCGGGCGATGAAATTAGCATGCATGTACATGTAATTTATGTTTTTTTAAGGTTTCTTTAAAAAATTAATAAATATCTGATAAATTTGATTGCAAGATAATATATAAATATAAATCTGTAGGACCAACCCCTTAAATAAGTACTATTTTCTTTAATTTTTGAGACATTTACACATAAATGACCAATCTCCTAAAAAACAGGTTCTACTCCATTTTATTCCACAGTGTGGGGCGTAAGAGGTATGTTTTGTTGTTCCAAACATTGATAAAACCCACCAGGCGTCCTAAGTTCAATTTCTCTGCTGACTCAAAGCCCTCCATCAGAACATAAGTTACATTTTCCGCATCCCATGGTGGTAGGAGACGTACCTGACAAATTTAACCGGTGATTCACCGGCATTATTTGGAGTAAAATATGTATAGATTCAGCCGAGTAAGTCCAACCCCCCAATCCAACCCTAACTGTCCAATTCCCATCTACTGCTTTAAAAAATGGTTTTTAGTATCAAAAACTTTGGTTGGTAGTGTAGGTGTGTCTTTTAACACCCTGTTTAATAAAATGGTCAGCTTTATATAACGCCTTTTTGATACAATCAGTACTAAGCTTTAATAAAATTACAGTACACATTAAACTAGTTTCTACCTAACATACCCGAAAAAACGGGTGGTTCGTTTGATTGTTTCCGATATTATAACAAACGGATTGCAATCTTTAGGGTACAGGCGTCAAGTAGGTATGCTGTCCCCGTTCTACTAGTATTACAATGGAAGATTCCCTGAGGAATTAGCGTCATTGATCACTTCGGTACCGGGAAACGCGCGCCCAAGATATGTAGATGGTTAACATTTGTCACATGAAAAAGAGTCGCTTCAACAGCGCGGCTGTGGAACGATTTGCTGGCCTCTGTGTTTCCCCTCTCCTACCTTCATTCTTCTCAAAAATACCCTCCTCAACAGAGGTTACATTTCTTGTATTTAACATCAATGGCCACCCTTAGTGCGTGTGATTATATAAATTGTACTCTCCGCTAAGAAGCATTTAATATAACGTCCCGGCCATAAGGCACTGGAACGTGCAGCAAACGTGGCACCAATACGCCAACATTATGGCACTTTTACAGCAGTTTTCGAGCACAATTTGATAGTCCATTTGTTTTTATCATCGGGTTGACTTACTCATAAACTAAAAGGACATCAATCTTGACTGGGAAGTCAATACTAACGGAACTACTACACTTCTGGGTATAGGATAGAAAGAAAACGGCATTAATTTATGAATATACATAAGATTTTTAAACATTTATTCACAGTTTAATATTATTTTATAAAACCATTGATTATGAAATTTTGGACGAATCAAAAATAATTTTATTTAACTATATAATAATTTTTTACTAATTTAATTTAATAAATTTTCTGGCTAATTTGTTCGTTTTTGGGGACAATTCATTTTATCTCACATAAGTGATTGTGTCTCCCTTGCGGTCATGGTGAGAAATATGATTAACACTGTTGGTGTTATTATTAGGCTGGCCGCATACATACGTTTTTCGTATTCGATTTGCGAATTCGTTTTCCGTATTCGGACATCCGAATGCACGGAATCAGTAGAAAATACATTAACTGCCGCACATGTTCGTTTTAGTTCCGAACGGAACAAATTCCTTACGCACGTTCCGAATGCGAGCCGGCGCGTTCGGAGAAACCGAATGGAAAAAACCTAATGACGTCATGTGGAACGCAGCTATTGCATACAGTTTGTTTGTGCCGACGCAAACGTACGGAAATTTCCGTTCGTAATTCAGTGTTGCCAACGGATCTTGACCTAATATCGCCGTTTCTCATACATAAGGTAGCGTAAAGTAGCCGAATTTGCTGTTAGGTGGGACATGTTTAAAATTGATGTTTTTACATGAAAATAAAAATTTTGTGGGGGCGGGGGGTGGCTAGAGAATTTCAAAAAAGTAAAATATGTCCCCAGAAAATAAAAAAAATTCATGGGGAGGGTGGCTAGAGAATTTCAGGAAAATATAAAATTTGTCCCCAGAAAAATAAATTTCATGGGGGGTGGGGGGGGGTGGCTAGAGAATTTCGGGACATGTTTAAAATTGATGTTTTTGAAGTAGCTTAATTGGCGACCAGTCGCCTTTTAGATTTTTTCGGCGCCGATTCTCGCTCTGAGTAGCCTAAATGGCGATATATCGCCCTTGTTGGCAACACTGGTACTGACGTTTATACATTCCGAATGAAGAAAAACGAACGTTTGCGCTAGTCTCACGGAATTCCGAATACGGAAAACGAATTCGGAAATCGAATACGGAAAACGTATGTATGCGGCCAGCCTTATACGTTATTTCCTTGTCAAGCGATTAAAATATATTTTACCATTCTAGGAGAATTCGAGTTATTTATATTTATTTTAATATGTTTAGTATGCAAGGTTCAAAATACCATAAAATCTAGTCAAGCGCTGTGAGTTACTTAAAAATCCACGGTGGATTCTTTGGCACACTAGGGGTTAATGAATCTCTTTAAAGATTTATTTTGTACATAATATTATAAAATGTTGTCGTACCTATTTTCGGGAAATAATATACAAAAATAGGATAAAATATTTGTAACTCAATTTCACTTTTCCATTTAAGACCGGACTTCACTAGGGACATGTTCAGATTAGTAATATTCACTTACGCCAAAGTAAATTTAAGACGAAACACGACGAGTAACGCAAAAAAGTATTTTTATTTTAAAATTTGATCACTTAGAAATATATAAAATGCTTTAATTAAATAGAACACATCTTGGAATTTGAAATAAGATAGCATTTTTTCAGAGCAGAAAAAAATTATTATCATTTAAAACTGCTTTATACTCGTAGTTAAAATCTCCTACTAAAGAACATAATTTCGATTATGGTTTTATTTAATATGTCAAATTAATTTCTTTGGAAAACGATCATAAAACATTAAAATATTTGTACCTGAAACCTGAACGTCGCAAAATAAAATTAAGCACACTTTTTTCCGATGTTTTTCTTGCACAACCAATTAAGCTATTGGTGTCATATTTATAAATTCACTATATTATTTAATTAATTAAATTTCTCAAAATATTAATATCGTAATGTATGAAACTGTTTATTGCGGTTTAATGCCAATTAATCCTCCTAGATTTCACTCCCTATCCCACGAGCGATTGGTATCGTGTACATACATTTATCACATTATTTAATTAATAAGAATTCTCAAAATATTAATATGGAAACGTATAAAACTGCTTACTGGGGTTTGAAGCAAATGAATCCACCTAGATTTAACCATTTATCTCATATTTTTAGAGTCTCTAAATTTTGGCACATTATGGCAATCGATCGCTCAACACGTTTTTGGAAACTTTGATCACTCTAGTCGATAAATCATAACAGGCTGCTGGTGTTAAGCGGGAATTTAAACCCTATCGCTATCTACACAAGGACCACAACGTGGTGCATTGCCATTAGTTGAACATTTACCAGTTTAAAGATGCCTTCTGAAAGGGGAGTGCAACTAGTGTGGTTTCCAAAAAAATGTCAAACAATTATTTATAACAATGTTACAATGAATTTTCACATGGATTCCACCAGTTTAATTTATTATATTATTTCGCATGACGGCCTTTGATCTCACATTTTTATTATGATTGATCGAAATTCAGAAAGCACTGACTCGATTTCTGAAGAAAACAGATATTTCCTTTCATATGAGATAAGAAAAAATGAATATCCCTTTTACTGGATAATTTTACTAGATTAATATTAACTTTTATTGCAATGACTTAAGTATTTTTAATACAGTAAAAGGACATTTTAGAAATTAATATTTTTAAGGCTTTTATAGGTATACATTGTTATAGGTAAGTTGTTCGTGAGTATAATAGTTTTTAGTACATATCATAATAAGCTGAGTATGAACAATATAAGCAGGTACTATACATGATTTTTTTATCATAGAGAGTTCTGTTGTACAAAGGAGTTAAATAATTGTACATAATAACAAGAGTAAAAACTAAGTACCCAGAAACTTCGTTAAAAAAAACACGAACAGTTCGTTATAAAGCATGTATGTATTTATCAAACCTTTATTACGCCAGATTGAGTGTTTTATAGAACATAGCAAAATTAATACAGCGATATAAGGAGTGCATGAAGAAGTATGAAAGATATTATGATCTATCAAAAGTTGTGCAATGGAGTTTGATAAATGTATTACAATAATAATAAAACGTAGTTAAAGTAAGATTGTAACATGATTATAAAAATGAACAAGAACAGTTTGTTGTAAAGCACGTTTGTAATTAACAAAATATCCAACTTCTCATTCAAAAGTTTTTCTTAAGAAAGCAATAAACCTTTTATGTGGTCGAGCTTAAGAAAATATATTGAAAAGACATTAGTTTTCTTATCGTGATATCAGTTCTCATATTACAACGTCTTTCAACATTCTGGACCCACTGTGGAAAAGCTCAATAAGTCTCCCCTTACAATGTTATTTATGGACTCGCTCATATAAGTAGGACTCTCTCGTGAAAGTACGGTCTTGTTGTTAAGCTTGTATTGAAGGGAACATTTAATATCCTTTATCCAATATTGAATATATGAGTGAATAGTAGATTGTACACGGTGGTGTAAGAAAACCCGTTACCATTTTAGGACGTTATGAAATCATGTTTGTGGAAAGGCATCACTAAAAACATCAACCCTTAAAAAAATTTTTTTTACTACAATCCATCTATATATTTTTTTGTTTGACTGAGGATTAAACCTTCCTCCCCAGGGACTGGCTCCTAACTGCTGCGAACTGAAACAAATTTCGATTGGGTAGGACCAACATTTTAATGTCATCCAATTTCAGGTCCTTTATTGTTTAAGTTGACAGTAAATTTACAATAAAAATAAAATTAATAATTATGTATGTCACTGTAAGTTACTGGAGTTAAAATCCTTGGTTCTATCTTGTTTATTTGTAGTGCGCATATTGTCAAAAAAATAATTTCATAGTACAAAAATATGTGCTCTAAGGAAGTGATGAAATTAAATTTTGCATTTTGATAAATATAATAATAACACAAAACAAACACCCTTTTTAAAAGCAATCCTGGAATCGAAATTTCGTTGGTAGAATTGTTTTACGATTTTCAAATTTATTCAAGTGCTTATGCATGTGATTTAAAAGATTGTATTATGAAAACAACTCGAGGGCAATGTTAATAACATTTCATCACATCTGTTAGATAGAACTCCAAAACTGTAATCAATCAGGAGTTTGACAAACACCGTTTACAAGGAACTATGGAAGCAAAATCTTTGGTAAAAGTTAGACATAAAAATATTATTATTGGTTGTAAATATTAAGTTTGTTAATATCTGTAACTCCGGTACAATGAACTCTAGTAATATGAATTTAAATTTTTTTTTTTTTTTGGAAAAGTTTTTTTGGGAGAATTCTATACAACAAAGAAGAAGTCTTACAGGCGTGATTCGTGATCGAAAAATTGCTAAATCGAGGCTTATTTCCAATACAAAATTGAAGGTACTTCTATGTTTCTCCTTTATTCTATGAATAATTCAGACAAGCGATATCTAATACAATATTTTAACAGAAAATGATTTGGATTGGCATTTTAAAAATTGGAAATGATTTGTCGAGAATTTAGACTATCCGAATTGACCTACAACCCCATCATTTTTTTACGGATCTGCGCTCATATAAAAGAGTAATCTTAGCATGGTAACTTAATAAGTACAAATCAATTTTCTGCCTTTTTAAGGAAACTTAGAAAATATTTTTGAGAACTTTACACTTTTTTCTACCCACCGGGTAGAACTATATATTATATGAAAGAAGCCAGCATATCGCCGAGTAATACAGAACACGGCCTTATGCGTGAAGTTATATTGTGTAAATGTAGTCCTTCGTAGAATACGATATTACCTCCCCTGGATATCAAATAAAGTTACTGCCGGTTACGACCGGCCCTAAAACTTATAATATACATCGATATAGTACGTCCTCGTAATAAGAAGGCGCGTTTAATATAATATAGTGGAACTACACACAGTTTGCTTTTCGGAAAACTTTAAAACTGGATTAATTTATTATTAAGAACACAGCGTAACGGAGCGGAGATAGATATAACATTTGTTTTTTCTAACGTTTGACATTTGAATTAAAAAAAAAAATCTGTACCACATCAGGAAGTCAGTTATTTATATCAGATAATTTCTGTACCACGTCAGGAAGTCCGTTATTTATATCAGATAATTTCTGCACCACGTCAGGAAGTCAGTAATTTATATTAGAAAATTTCTGTACCACGTCAGGAAGTCAGTTGTTTATATCAGAAAATTTATGTAGGACGGGATTTAGCTGAAATTTAAGCCACTCTTTACTTCCCGCGGTAAAATATGAGTTATTTCACCAAACACACCGATTACAAGAACGTTTTTTCTTTCAGTTTTTTTATGTCGTTAAGTCAGATGTTAGTCAACATGTTGTTAATATCTAGAATGTGTTTTTTTTCTTCTATTTCTAATGGTTTATGTGACGGCGTTATTTTGTTTTTGTTCATAAAAAGGCTATACGTTGTTACTCTAAGTCAAATTAAAAATCTAAACTTATAGCTTTTTATGGATGTGTTAAACCTGTGGATAAAATTGTGCCATCATATGTTCATCCCATCTACCCTACAATCGTTCCCCTATGACATTCAAATCTTAATGGAATCGTCCACCTTGTTCATCACTGACTGCACCAAGGTTTTCTTGATGCTCACGTTGCAATTAAGCGTTTTGTAGGTCTCCAAGAGATTCTGGATGACTTCGGTGTAGGCTTGTCTTCGTTTTGATTTAGTGTACCATGCATGTACCAAATGGCAACTTATAATGTGTTGTTTGTAATTTTTTGAAACGATTATTATGAAACCGGTCGGCGTTGATAAAAACAAATATTGTGGTTCACACAAAGAAATTTAATTTATTCATAATGGATAACCACAAAGTTACAGCCACATTCTAAAATACATATTTAAAAAATTACGTTATCTTCATTCAGAATCAAAAAGTGGCTTGAAATAGTAGCAGTCGTTGATTGACTAGATCTGAATAACTAAGTTATTGCTATCCCCGTATAACTCCCTTCAGCTATATAACAATCCCTGATTGGGTCAGCTGCAAACTAGTCATTATATACTAAAAATCACTCTCGATAGGACTCTGGATTATTGCTATCCCCGTATAACTCCCTTCAGCTATATAACAATCCCTGATTGGGTCAGCTGCAAACTAGTCATTATATACTAAAAATCGCTCTCGATAGGACTCTGGATTAAAGCAATATAAAAAAAAAGAATTTCTATAGATATCTAGAATTCTTATCGTACACAAACAAGTTTAACCGTTTCAAAGGATCATTTTATCTGAAAATACAATATACCTAGTTTACTGTGATCATAAAAACTTAAGGAAGACTTATACCCACCTTAGATTGATGATAAAACATGGTGGGTCTTTTTAAAAGCCGTATACAACAAACGCTTTGCTTTTTGTACATGGCATAACGGAAGAAACATGATTTTTTTAGTACACGTAAAATATACGGTCTATTTATCTCGCCTTTACGGGCCTCCGCTTACTTTGAAAAGGACCAGGTATTCTATATACATACAAAACGGATTATCTCATACATACACCCATTTACATGACGTCACTCACCTGTTATTTATTCTGACGGAGGCTAATTCTGAAATAGGTCGGTATGTTAGTGAAAACCGTGTCCACATTTTTAGGACAGACTAACGTTGCAGGAGTTTTTTTTAGTTTGCTTGTAAAATAAAAAAAAATATGTATTTCCTCATTTTCTCATATTTTGTAAACAAGACACAAGAATCGTCGGCGAATGTAGAATAAGAAAGTAGAAGGATGGGCAGTAGGTGGTTATCAATCCATTCAGAACAAAATGGTATAAAATACATATGAATAAGTAAAATGTACACGGAGAAAAATGTGTATTGCTAATTTATTAAAAACCCCTTAAAATTATTGATAATTTGGTTAAAAACTGGATTTCATGCCCTTAACGAATGAATTAATAAGTTTTCCATAAAAATTCTAGTAAAATACAAATATATCATCACGATGTCAGAACACGTGTTCAAAAAATCCGTAAATTCTCGAATTTTGTCATTATATGTATTATCAGCAGTTGCATGAACACGTGTTCCGGAAACGGCCTGCAATCCGGTAACTACCCGGATTACAAATAACACAGGTCTACGACTTATTTTTTTCTTTGAAATATGAGGTAATTCCCATGAATTTTTAGTTGCTGAATTCGGAAAAAATTCCATCACGTAAGGTTTTTCCGCAAAACGCAAAATACTGTGGGATTTCGTATCTTAAGGCGCAAAACGGGGTTTATTGCCGAAATATATTTTTTTTATTATTTCCAACTAATTATAAGATAATGTTATATTTTATAGACTGAAACAAAATATTTAGTAACTCATGACGATAAAATTAGTAAGCGTTTAATCATATATATATATATATTTTTATTTATTTTTTTTTATATATCGGGATTTTCCATAGTAAGTATGATGAGAGAATTCCGGCATTCTCAAGGTGCCCACTACCTCCCATGCTATTTCATTTATTTATTTCTGTTCCAACTTTCGTAACGTGCGTTTCAAAAATGACTTCTAGAGGTTGTGTAAATTCTTCTGTGTATTTTGCGTATTTGCGACCAGGACAAATCTTGGGCCACGCATGGAGTTAGTTCAGGGTGTGTTGAAGGACTTAGAATGTGATCAAAAGGTAAAGTTAAATCTTTTCGTTTTGGTGTTACTATGATCTGGAGAGAGCCTCAAAACCACAGCAATGACTGCTACTTTTGTTTGTGCAATGTGCAAGGGTATAGTACCAAAAAAAAAAAAAAAAAAACAAATTTGTTACCCAAACATGGATTCGGCACTCCGCCCAGTCCCTCACGGACCTGGCATTCCTACATAACAAGCACCCCAAAGCCTAGACAATTTGCCATCATCAGAAAGTGAATCAGAAGAAAGTTCTAGTGACGAGTTTCAAATAGACTCCAGTGGACCTCAACAATTTTCTCAAGCTCAATTAAATGACCTGATCCGAGATTCGGGACTCCCAAAAGAATCTGATGAATTACTAGGATCCACTGGAACCAGAAAGTGTGGCCGAAAAGAACATTGAAGGAAATGGAGAGAAGGTATCAAGGTCGATGGGATACAAATATGATGGGTGACTGCTGTTGGATGCTGCATAGGGAAAATTTAACGTCCCACAAAAGAAAAAGCACAAAACGAAACTAAAAAAAGTAGATTTTATAAAGATTTGAAATTGAATATAATGTAAGTAAAATATTTTATGACTTAAAATTAATTAAATTATTATAATTTTCAATTAAATTTCCACTTTGCGGAATATCCTTACGTGGTGGGTCAAAATGGATGGCATTCTCGAATTCAGCATACAGAAATACATTTAATTCACCCATTACCATTTTTAAAATAATTAAATATGTCAATTTGCAGACCTGTGTAATTAATAATCCATCCCGTGTAGTAGTTTTAATTCTGCAAGGAGAAAACTTACTGATATGAAATATTATTATTTATTAAAAATCTGGCCGTACTTTTCGTAACAAATCGCAAATGTCGCAATTGGTGCCATCTGTTGGTACCTCTATTAATTAGTAGAATAGAAAAAAATTTGATCTTTTATGTTTCCAGTATTTGGCTGGTAATATGAATAAATGATGCAGTTATATGAAAATTCGAATAACAATCCTAACCAACATCGGCTAAAGCCTGCAGCTTTGCCATTCTAAGCGAAAACTTGCCACTTCTATAGTAAGAAGGTCAATTTATATCAATTAGTTTTCTTTATTACTTCTGCCTGTCCCGATTAAAAACTTTATGCACGCCACTGATGTACCCTGGAAGAAAATCATTTAAAGTAAAAAAATCCATATAGGATAACGAAAACCTATTATGGAATAATTTAAATGTAACCTTCCTACAAAGCACCTCAACCAAAAAGGCAATCGAATAGCAAATACTGGAAGAATGTTGCTGTAAGGAGATAAAAGAGGATTAAAACACAATAAAAAATATATATATATTTGTCAAAAATAAGCCATCATTAATAAAAGTTATCATCATCATTAATTAGTTTTAAAAAATTTTTACACTTAAATTCTAAATAATATCACAATGATCGAATTGTTGACAAATTATTATAAGATTTGAATCTGTAATTCCGATTCAAGTCCTTTTATTGTCGTCTCCTCAAAGTCGTCAATACAAAGAAATGACTCAAAAGTCAACAAAAGGCACTCAATCAAAATACCAATTGTTCTTTTGAAAGTGCACTTCGCTTTCGAGGACAAACAGAAATGGGAAATATTGAAGGAAAACAACATATTTCTGATTATAAGAAAGGCACTCAGCTTTGAATGTAGTTGTGGACCCTAGTAAGCAAAAAATACATTTTTATTTTATTTTCTGTTTGAAAGCATTTCTATTGTCTCAGATGGAATAATAGACACCCTTCAACTACTAACAAAAATTGCGGGAAAAACCTGAAGTTTCTTTGCAAAAATAACATGAAAAAATTATCCAATATACCATTGAAAAAGTTTCAATATTTTTATTATTGTTTAGGAATACGTTTTGGGAATAAAGCGTTGACGCGTGGAATGTGCTGAGTCAGCTGCCGCCAGCCGGCTGCCACCTCAGCGTCTCGAGAAGTTCAAAATGAAAACATGTTTGTTTGGCCAAGTCTGCACTGTATTACTTAGTGGTTAGTTGTTTATAAAGATAATGTTTAATGGAGGGAGCGCAAAGTGCATAGCCGCAACAACTGTTTTGGTGATGATCTTTTTACATAATCTCTCTACATTTGTTGGTTTTGTATCTATTGCTTACGTGCTATAGTGTAACATTGAAAATTATTTGATCCTAAGCATGATCGTGTCATCTTTTCCTGCCATTTCTTCGAGTCCTTTACCCATATATCTTTGTCTTGTTTTCTTTCTTCTTTGTCCATTTGGTGTACGTTTTCAATATCTTAATTTCTCCTTTGGAAATCATCAGTAAACTGATTTTCAAATACAGTAGGTGTGCGTTTTTATCGTATAAAGAACATGATTTTGTCGCTTCACTTGCTTTATTTTAGGAAATCCACGCCGATATCCAAATAAAATGTAGAAATACCTCTCTTATAAAATATAAAATTATATTTTCAGGATCGGTAAAAACGAACAGTGAATGTAATTAATATTTTTAAGTAAAAAATATACTAACATCAGACTATCAGAACAGTCATTAAAATAATGGTATTTGCCTTCAAAAAAATATGAACAAGCTAAACATAAAGAAAGATTTATCCTTTAAAAGATTATAAACAAGTTGACTAACGATGGATTAAGCCATTAAAAGATTGTGTACAAGCTAAAAATATCGATGGATTTAGCCTTTAAAAGATTATAAACAAACTATGTAAACATTATGATGGATTTAGCTTATAAAAGATTATGAACAAGTTAAACATATCGATAGTTTTAGCCTTTAAAAGATTATGAACAAGTTAAACATATCGATAGTTTTAGCCTTTAAAAGATTATAAACAAGCTAAACATGAAAAAAATAATTAACGGTAGGTACGTTCGAAAACAACGATACCAGTCTACATGCAAACATTATTGAAAAAAATAATATCTTAAAACTTGTTTAATTAATAAATTATTTTATTTACGACTTAATAGTAGCCGATGTCTGGAAAATTTTAAAATATTTCGTAATTGGATAGAGTGGCCACCGCAGTGTCGTCTGTACCTCTCTCCCGTTTCCTCCCACCTCTCTCAATCCCAACCAACCCCTCCGGCAATCCCGGGTCTCTTGCCATCCATTTTTCAACCCCGTCCTAACCGCCTAAGCCTCCCAGAACCTCCCGAAACCTCCCAAAACCTGCCCAAACCAAAACAAAAACTCCTCGCAAATGCCTTCTGAATCGCACCCCAAATGCCTCCTTTTCCACCCATGCCACCCTAAACACCCAATTCCACCCAATCCCACCCAACTACACCCTATTCCACCCCACCAATTCGAATTCCTACACTGATATTTATTGTGTCATAATGTAGCGGTAAAAAAATAAAGGAGCGACTGAAAAATATTTTTCAATAACGTTGCTATATCTGTTTTAATGGTAGTCCTCATAAGTTTTGTTGTTCATTGTTCACTCTGTGCAAACAAACATTAGAAAAGGAGTCATACAATTTTTATTATTATATTTTACCAATAACAAATCCATACGTGTTTTCAAGTTTAAAGTGGATTCTAGATATTTATTTTATATTATTCTCTGAATTTATTTCCTCGACACGAACGTTCGTTGCAGAAATTACCGAAATGTTTCCGGTTCGACATTGAATGTATTATTTGTTGCAACCATGTAATGGTTTTCTCAAACGAATTTCTACCAAGTATATGGTAAGTAAGCTCGTGAAAATGCAATATTGGTGCCTTTTTCTTCCTGTACCTCTGCAATGTTTTTTCCTTGATTTTCAAGGTGAAACGTTTGACATTATTTTCGATATAATGGTGTGATGTTTTTATCAACAAATATTAGGCAATATAGAAAGGGATTAAATCATTTTTCGAACGTCAACTGTGTGATGTTTTGAATATCCACATAAATAAACGATAAATAATAAACGAACGTGCTCCAAAAAATTTTTTTATGGCAGCTAACAGATAAAATTTATTGACAGGCGGGCTTGAAGTGCATATGTCCCACGGGAAGGAAGAAAGAGATCGCATGGCAGTCGGTTCTTGAACGTGGGTACGTTGGCAGCTCCAAGAAATGAATACAAATCAGAAGTGTTGTGTGAAATTACAGTTGATTAGTGAATTCAAATAGTGTTAGAAAGCTTTGTTGTATATTGAATTAAAGTGAAATATTATTGAACCGGTGGTTGTGTAAAGTGAAGGTGGTTGGACTCAGTGAGAAAACAATTAATAGTAATGACAATAATAACAATTGGATAATTTGTAGAGCGCCGTTTTGTGAAAAATCACCCCAGGGACGCTAAGGGTTGGGCGATCGCGATTATAATATAAAATGTGTTAAATTAAACGTGATTTCGTAAATGTGTAGTTCAAACTAAATTACTTGTCTTAAAAACATGAAAATAATAATAATACTGATTGCGTCTTAAAACAAAGTGAACGTATATAAAGGCAGCAAGTTTTTAATCGGTCTAGGGAGGAATTGATTTGGCGAGATCTATCCACGGAGACCGAAAACCAGAGGATCAAACAAATTATAAACTCGGGTTCGAATCCCAACAGAGATTAGGGAGGTACAATTGTATTTACAGAATTATTTAATTACCCTTTTATAAGCTTAGGGAGGGGACCAACCTTGAACAAGTTGCAAGGATTTCGCTGAAATGAGGAAAGAAGCCGATAGGGGAGAGATCGAAAATTAAAGTGATTTAGCTATATAGTGTAACCAGGTAAGCTTCACGCTGAGAAGGAGAGGTGACTAACTGGGTGAGTTTTTATATTATTTATTAAATTTCAGAGGACCCTTTTAAAAGACGGATACAACCGAGGTACAGGAATTAAGTTTACGACACCTGCCGCCCAAATAATGTTATCATTAAAAGGGATGTGCTAGGCGAACTGTCAATCAGCTGTGAGCGAGAGACGAGTCAACGACCTTTTCATATGTAGGCCGATAACTTTTGTTTTAGGGGAATGCCTTGGACCGAGGGTCATAATATCGAGAATTAATCTACCTGCCGATCTGTTATTCTTTTAAAACATTACGAATCAAATCATGACGTTGTCCCTGCGGTAGGTATTGAATCGCCGACGAAATATAAAATACCCATTACAAATTAGGCCAACCAATATAAATTTGCAGTATAAAAATACCTATCTACAGGGTACCTACCACAACACTGGCGTACAATTGAAACAGCGAACACTATGAGGCCGAGAGGCGCGGTGTACAGTCAGTCAAAGGGGAAGTTTTGCTAGCGTATGACCGCCCGAATAGAAAGCGTTCGGATGCAACCAGACAAAACAAAATGAATATTTTTCTTCTGTTATTTGACTTTCTAATTTAATACTTTTCATTTATTGTTTGACTTTCTAAGCTGCGAATTGGGATGCACAAAACAAAACGAGAGTCAAAAGAGGGAGATGATAATCTCCGAAATAAAACTACCAACCGAACAACTTTTCTCAACAGGTACCTTTCGAGAGGTAGGCAGCCTCTTTAAATTAAATGCAAAAATCAAACCAATTATCCGTTTATACCTACCTGAGAGAATAGGTATTCAATAGAAGTTACCCATACCTAATACACGAGGATGCTAGTAACCTCATAAAATAATTACTAGAACCAAATATTAAAGTACAGACAGTCCTCATCCTAAATTTGGCATTTCGAGTAGACCTTACATATATCTCACATGATAATTGGCTGAATGGGTAGGCACACAACCTATCGTTAAAAAACGGGCTAAATGTCGACAAGATCGTCGTGTGTTATCTATGTTATTGACCTAGAAAGGGATGTAAATCCCCGACGACGAGGGAGTTACAACGTTTTCTAGAGGTGGCACGTAACTTAGGACCTTACGTGTCACATTTTCGCGACTAGATTCGTGACAAGGGATGTCATGGTTTTCCCCTTCTACACTCAGTAAAGTAGTTTTTCCTGGAGGTGTATGAGATTGGGGCAATTCTGAAATTGGTGATGAGACCTGGTTTTCTTTATTCTGGCGTGACGGTTGCCGATTTGGAACAAGGGGAGACCCGGCCGGTTGCGATATCCAGACACGCAGATATCGATCGCCTTGCTCAAATTATCATCCATCGGTTTTGTTTGGTAAAGAGGAGGAGTCAATCTTAGCTTGATCAAATTCATTTTCTTTCCTCTCCTTCCCCTCCTAAAATATATACATGGATGGCGCCGACAACTAACACCATAAATTTATCGTATGTTTATCACACACATAAAATCTAACACTTTATTATACTCACATAACCATATGACAGGTAGAATCACGTAGTTAGTTGGGGAGCAGGCGACTTAGAAGATAAGGTTTATGAAATGATTTTAAAACACAGCGGTAATGGATTCAACTCACTCTATCTCAAAAGAACCGAGGGATACCACACATACATAGATAACTAGTTTTCTAAACCGAGAAACAAAAAACCAACACAACGTTCGGTGAAGCCTTTTTATACTGAACCGTCACGTGAAATGAGTACGTTCAAGGTCGTACGTCACGTAGACAAACTAGGATGTACACACTTGAAGGGGTGTGTAATAAAGAGAGAGGCAAGGGCTTGAAAGACGGCAGGGAGAACCTTCCTACCCCGGATATATACATAACCAAAGCCTTATGGAAAAGTTACCTATGGGACTTAAAGAAAATTTATCGTAGAAAGAAGAGAAGGAAAAGTTTGAAGTAGAAAGGGCGTATCATTACAACTGTGACGAAAACATTATTTCAATGTAATCCGTGACGTTTTTTTTGCTAAATGAATTGCATGAATTGCAATGATTATTTATTTATTGCATATTTATAAATAATAAATATTTATTTATTCACTACCATAAACAATAATTGCATGTCATTGAATATAAGCATAATCTACATAACTATTTTAACTAGAATAACATATTTTTAAATACTCATTAACTGTGGCATTAAAAGTTGTAGATTACATAAAAATGTAATATACAAGTATACTGGTATATAGACTTATATTATGTAAATATTGATTCAAAAGATATGAAAGTAATAGGCTTCTAGTACCTACCTTCCGTGCAGATAAATATATTTGCCACATCTATTACTATGTTCATGAATATTATTATTGGGTTTATAAAAACAGTTTATTTTTAAACAAGTTCTGCTGTGTAATTATTATTACGCGTGACAGCTGTTTCGCCCTCTGAAGGCATTATCAAACTGTGGGTAGCCCACTTACAGATGATACATTTATATTATTTCTAGGTAGGTATTTTAATTTCAATTACTGATTTCTTAATTGATTTTTGAGTAAGATATTAGAAATTATTAATGGTTATTACCATTATATTTAATGGTTATTTTATATACCATTATATTTAATGGTTATTATATACCATTATATTTAATGGTTATTATTAATAATTTCTAATATCTTACTCAAAAATCAATTAAGAAATCAGTAATTGAAATTAAAATACCTACCTAGAAATAATATAAATGTATCGTCTGTAAGTGGGCTACCCACAGTTTGATAATGCCTTCAGAGGGCGAAACAGCTGTCACGCGTAATAATAATTACACAGCAGAACTTGTTTAAAAATAAACTGTTTTTATAAACCCAATAATAATATTATTGAATATATAAAAAAATAAAAAATAAAATGGAGTTCTACAAATTAAACTTAATAACAATAAATATGTTCATGAAATCTAGGAAAAGCGAATATTTGAAATGCTCAGTCTTGGTTTTGTTATTTCTTAATAGGATTTTGTAACGAGTAGCTCTCGTAGGTACATGTATTTCAATGACCATTTACAATTTGCCAAATATTGTAAAACAATTAAGGGGGTTTTTCACTATCTCTGATTATGTTCTGACCAAGCACTAATCCGCGGATTAGTCATTTTTTCGTTTTCACTATATCTGAATAACGCTAACGCTCGGGTTAAAGTTAGATTTGACTAATCAGTGCTCTAACCAGACGTTAGGCGCTATTCCTCAAATCAAAGATGGCGTCAAAACATTCCGAGTTTAACAGCTAAGAAGTGAGTCGAATTTTGTAGAATGAATTTGAATGCTTGTATGATCCATCCTGAATTATTTGATTGTGTTCAAAATAAGAAACAATGTATTAATTCGACACGAATCTATCTAAAATGACCTGATAATCAATATAACATAACCAAAAAAATGCACACTTCGCGGTGTGCGGACTGTGACGCATGACAGCCGTGGCAGTAGATGGAGAAACAGCAAACATTTTGCGATGTTGCCAGACTATTTCGAGTGTTATCTATCCGGCAGCTCGAAACAATGGTGAAACGGTCGCCGTTGAATAACGAAGTTATTCTGAACTTTAAAGCCAGCCAACGGATAGCTATTCAGATATTTAGCCCGACATAGTGAAATACCCCCTTAGTCATGCTAGAATATTTGTTACTTTTTGAACTTAAGCCAGTTGGTAATCAGTGGCAGTTCATGGTCTTTTCAACTTAGGATTGAGATATTTAAAAAAAGATATATTTGATCAAAATGTACTTACTGTTGTAGTCGCTATATGCTGGAGAAAGCTCAACATAATATTGCATAACTAGCGACTTAGACAATACGGCATTTGCCGAAACTTTCATAAAAGTAGCTTAAAAATTTATCGACTATAGATACATTAAAATCTATTCATTTTATCAGTAGATTCACAGATGCCATTAAGCAAACGGTTGAATGCAGAAACAAGAAAATGAAAATGTACAAAAACTTACTGCAACTACTATAGAATTTTAAATACCAAAAATAACATTAAACTTATTTTGGGCACAATAAGAATCCTTATTGTGCCCATAGACCGGTCGGCCGCACTATCCGTCAATCTTCGGAGGTCACGTGATATCAAACATCATACTTCGCGTCGCACCAGGATAGTTTTAATTTGGCATAAGTTTGCGATAACACCGTTGATTGTAATGTTTTGATTTTTGTATGAAGCCTTTTGTGCTGATTATGCCCAAATGGGAATAACGGGTTCCTGTTCGACCTCTTTTTCGCTCGCGTGGATTTTTTAAAGGCGTAATTTTAATGTCGTTCTGTTTATATTATTATAAGCAAGTGTGTTTTAAATGAATTAATCCTTTCAACTTTTTAATAGAACCCACATTAGAGAAAACTCCCACTGAGGCCATATAAAGTACTTCACAAAAAATTCAACTTGGAAGTTACCAATAAACCTTGAGGTGATTTTTCACGAAAACGGCGCTATATACATCATCCAAATAATGTTGTTATTTATATAAAAGACACCGCCCCTAAACGCATTAGCATCCCTTTTGTCACACATTTCACAAGTCAGTTGCTATTTTGAAGGGAGCACCTGTTTCAGATAGATATATCATGTATTATTATGGTTAGAGATAATTGTGGGAAGATGATTACATTAATATTTCCTCCGACGTATCAACGTATTGACGTATCAACGTATCGACATATCGAGCGTATCGACGCATCGCCCCTGTTTACGTTACATATTGTTTGAAGTGATTAAGTGGAGGAGTGAAGAGGTATACGCTACAACTGATTTAATTCAACATAAGATAATACTATTATAGAATTTAGCTAACAAAGGATATAGTTCAGCGAATGATGACTACGTATATACCTAATCAAAGATATTAGAAGAACGAGATGTGCTATGAGCAGTTCATACTGTGTGGAATTGTTTTGCCCAGGGTCGCCGGTTTTGTTCACCAATACTACTGCATACCTTCGCTTACCCTAAGGTATCCGCACTAATACATAGAACAGATTTCTGTGCGTACACATCCCGATAGTATTCAAAGTACCCTAATTAGGTAGTACTCCGCCTACGGTCCGGCGGCCAACATAGCATATCTCGTTCTTCTAATATCTTTGTACCTAATAGTTCATGCGAAGTAAAAACTCAACCTACATCTAAAAATCTGTTTGAAATTATTCATAAATATCACGTACAAAGATAGCAGCCAAAAAATATATTTATTAGAAAAATGAAGATAATGTTGATAGTTCATATTCGAAGTATGATACAGTTAAATACGCCGAAGGGGATTAGGGTCGGATTAGTTTAGCAGTAGAGCAAAGTCTGGGAAAGCTGAGGTACTGGGTTCAACAGTCGTTAATATCATCTTCCATGATTAAATATTATAATGTTAGGTTTTATTTAATAAGTTAATCCGCTATAAAAATAAAGATTACCATTCACAGTGTGAAAAAAGTAATCTTCTCTGTAATACATTGATGCATAACCCTTTGACGGGGTGACCGGATAAATCGTCAAAATGATAATTCATCACATCTTTAAAAAGTTATATAAAGTCATGGAAAGTGATGAAATAACAACTTTTTTAACTGGGTTAAGTAGCTTAGGTTAGGTTAGGTTAGGTTAAGTTTAATTTTTTTTTTTCATCGTTTTTAATGACTTTATATCACTTTTTAAATGTGTGTTGAATAGTCAATGTGTTGAGTTATCATGGAACCCTTTTACGGATACCATGAATAAATAAACCAGTTACTATGAGGGAGGTAATATTAAAGAAGACGAGACATAATCATGCTTTCTCATTCATACTTGAATGTCTCTGTCATTACACTAAACTGACACCCGTTCATTACACAAAATACGTAACTCTGTGTAAAATCTACCGCCAAAGCTTTAGGTTGGTTTGTCCGATCGTTGTGTCCGAGCTTTCTGTCCGATAACAGATCGCAAATCGCCAAAGCTCGAGGGGTTGCGATATTCGCTGCGGCGATACAGACTTTGAGATTAAGGTTAAATTGCCTGCGAATACTTGATGCGGCGGCTAAATAAGCTTTTGCTATCGAAGTCGTTTCGGACTGTTTTGGGGCGGCCTCAGCTCAGCCAGCAGGTGCAGGCTTTCTACCGGCGCGGACCTATTTCAGGATAAGGGCGCCGATAAAATAAGGATCATTGGAAGTTATTGGGAAAATGGCACAATGTTTGCTTGTATATGTCTTCTTATTGTTTATTATGTATGTAATTGTAAAGATTTCGCAAAGGGATTAACAATGGTTTGAATGGTTTATTCCCGAATGCATTTGTTGGATAAACCATACAGCAGAAAAATGAGGTAGGAAGAAGTTTTATGCTTGCAATTTTTAACACGCTTGCCATTTATTATTATTATCTCACGGAGCGCTAGTTTAGGGCTGATGATAGAACTGATGTACTATTTATTTCGAAACAAAGTTATGCATATTATTTCTAAATTATATTAAAACAATAGCATGGGACAATTGTATGCTGGAAGTTACTGGCACTATTTCATTACGTTTGTTAAAGGTACCATATATTTAAAGCGCTTACTGCTGTGAACCAATGTAAGATGCTTGGGGTGCTTCTCTGATCTTCATCACGTGGTTCAACCCTCCAAAGTTTAGAGAAAATCTGCATGCGGCTTTGCCGCTATGTGTGGTTAATAACCCACACAGCGGACTGCCGCTCGTCTTCTGATTCCCACCTGAAGTCCACGGTTCTCTGAACTGAAGTGCCGAGTTCTCCCAACTCAAGTCCCCGTCTCTCGCTCTGTGTGTTCTCCTTCCCTTTCTGTTTCGTCTCTTCCTCTCTTAATTCCCTCTCGTCCGTAGTTAATCATTCCTTTTATGGACATGATTTTTGCGATAGCCTTACTGCTGTTTATCGTCGATCATCATATAAAGTGATCCTTCTGATTGCACGTGACCAAGGTATGTTTTACACTATATTGCTGAGTGATCGATGTGGTGGTGTGTCCTCTATGATTTGTAGTCGTAAGGATACTTGATTAATGGAAGATATGGGCAATTCATAAGTCATAACAAGACAATACCTTAATTTTCACTTATAATTAAAAATTATTATTGTAAAATTAAGATCCCATTTCAGTATCTTCTGTCTTTTTCGTCTCCATTTTAAAACATATTTTTTTTAATATGAAACCGCACAATAGTTCCAACTGCTTCCAACCGTCCAGAGCCAGTAAGACTGTGGCATCTCCAGGGAGGGGAAAGAGATGGGAAAGAGGAAGGTGGGGGAGTGTCTGGCTAGTCACATCTGTTCACCAAACTTGGCCAAAGCCATTTTAATTAGTAATTTGTAATATAAAATAAATTTATTTTCGCACGCCGGGATTTGATCCTGCAACCTCCAGCTTGCTAGTCGAGAGTCTTACCCCTCGACCATGAAGACCGTCAAAAGTTGTACAATTTGTGTGAAAAGAAAGAGGACGATGTTCGATCTCTGTCGATTGCCAAGTCGCTGATAATGCCTAACAACTAACATTCCTTATTTATTATTTTTCATGAAAACGGTGCTACACAAAGATAAAAATCATCAAAATATTATCAATTACCATGATCACTTACCTAGGCGTCTCTTGGTTATGAAAATTGGCGCCAAAATTTTACTCGCACCAGGTGCCGTTTGTCTTAGGGTCCGTCCTGCATCACATCATTTTCTAAAAAAAGAGACAAATAGATACCGTTATTAAGAAAGGAAAAATGATGTATGATGAAATGCCTGAAAGTCTGAAGAATGAATGTATTTAAAAAGAAATGTTATGTTTATTGTAAAAATATTTAAAGTTACAAAATGAAATATTATCTTGTTTATATTCAAATGTTGTAAAATCTAACTCAATAAATAATAAAAAAATAGATATACAGTCGGTGCAACATATACTGTATTATGCTTATTGCTTCTCCCGGCTAGTCCATGATTTACTTGAACACGCCATGTTTTCTACGTACATCACACTCCTTACTCATTATTGTAATGCTTATTTTTTCGTCAAAAAACAAACACTCAATTTTTTTATTATCTGGTATAGGTACCTGTACACAAAGACTTTTTATTTGTAAAATCAACGAAATGTAAAATCTTTTTTTAATAAAAACATGCAACATAAAATGATACATTAAGCATTTGAAAACCTATTCACCAATAAGTGTAAAGACGCTTCAAAGAGTAACTCCCGTGTTCTGAAGTACAGTTTACACAAATGTAGGTAACGTTTACCATTCAAATTCACACCCAATGATAAATTTGCAAGATTCAATGGGTGGTTTCAAGTTACGCACTTATGCCCGATTGAACTGTTTACTTAAACAATCCTATCAAGTATCAAACTACATAGTACCAGATTCCTGGAATTCCTAGCAGTCATAACGCATAGCTCTGGGATTCCCCGCTTGGCATTTATTTATGCGACACCTCACAAGAACGCCCCTGTCCGTACAGTGTAAATACAAGGGAACTATGTCACCACCTGGTTCTGCAGCGTTGTGGGAGAGGATTTATTAATGCGTGTCTTCAAATGTCCTAGATTATATGAAGTAGGAAAAACAGATGCCGGTAGCTTATTCCATATACGCCGACTTAAACAAAAACGAGTTGAAGAAACGACCTGTTATCATGAAGCCAAGGTGAACTGTGAACGGGTGTTCTGGGGGATCAATTCTGCTAGTTCCTTAGAGCAGACTCGACATGCCTTTATTTCAAATTTGCATAAGAAATGGAAATCGGTCGATTAACAAAGGATTGTCCATCAGTTGGACCGCTCTACTGTGCACAGAATAAAGTAGGTTTATCTAGTCAATTCTGGGTCTTGTTCCCACAGTTAGCCCCCAAATCTGGCTCAATTGAAGGATGTGCTTGAGGTTTGTACACGGTTATCAGCTGAGTACTATTGAAGAATCTGCTAGCTCAATATAAGACAACAAGTATCTTGGAAGTCAAATTCACTAGGGCGTCTATGCAGCCCCGATACTTGAGCCGGTTTGATATACTCACTAAAAGGATTGCAAAGAGATATTGTGGTATTATTAGGCATTGGATGAATATTTTATCCGTCGGCAAATATGTTTTATGTTGGAAGTTTTTTTTAACATTGATGCGATTTTGAGAAAGGAAATTAATTTACTTTCATTTTGGCCATGTTCTTTGCATATTTGTATGACCGTCAAAAATAAGAAAATGCGAGGTGATTATTAGCAAACTATCTAGTGAGGATATCATTACCTCTACTCGTAAAAGATATTTAAATTCATTATTATTTTTATTTCTGTATTACATAAGAATCATCTTTCCGATATTTCGAGTGTAAGCTTTTACTAAAGGGTTAATAATTACTTACTATTTTTTTGTTTAGATTTATTTAGCATGATTAATTGTATACATTTAATTATTGGATATCACCATCAATACGGCTTTTTTACATTAGCTCCATACGAGAGTCATATTTGGTGACGCTGTGTGAAGGGTCTAACGAAAGTTGGGTCCAAGGAAATGTGTTTTATACCAAGGGACGAATCACATTTAGGAAAGTGAATTCTTTTTTATTGTTATCGAGTTTAATTTGTAGAACTATATTTTAATTTTTTTTTTATATTCAACTGTTTCAATCATTTGTTTCATCAACAGACAGTTTGATAATGCCTTCAGAAGACGAAACAGCTATCACGAGTAATAATAATTACACAGCAGAACTTGTTTAAAAATAAACTGTTTTTATAAATCTCATATTATTGAACATATAAAAAAAAAAAAAAAATAAAAAGTGAACTCTGATCAAAACTTTGTACTATAGTACCGCCCAGCATAAAATTTGCTTTTCCTTTCCTAAACACGCTCACTTAAGATTATTATATTTTATTATATATTATTAAAATAAATACAGGAATGTCCAATTATGAACCGTATTTTAATTTAGCTAACAAACAATAAACAGTGTCTCGAGTGACCTACCAGGTAAGTATGGTACTGTATAATATCTCCATACATAGTTAGTAATAACATAGATCATCGTAGAAATGTATTGTATTTTTGTACAGCATCCAAATATTATTATTGTTAATATTATTAAAGACAGGAGGTTATGTGAAGGAAAAGGTAAGAAGGGTGAGTATTAATTTCGAAGGTGGGGGACAGTGAGTCCAGACGATCGTATAAGTCCAACCCTCCCGCTGCGGTGCAAGGCAATGGGTCGAACGAGTCTGGATGGAGAAGTCAAAGGGTCTTCCTTAATCGAACACTCAATATCCGACGCATCCGCCATCAAGTCCTGGGCAAACCTCATCCCGAGATCCCGGGCAACCGTGCTAAGTCTTCAAACGTTTCGAACCACTTTTCCAATTCATGGTTCCCGGGGCGCCGGAACCTATACCCGCCTCCAAAAATGAAATAATAATGTTACCACATTCTTAGGAAAAAGCTGAGATCTATCATCTATTTATCCGAATAAATGACATACATAATTCTTCTCAGACCCCACGTCTCATTTTTATACCCACAATTTTGTGTCATCAATTCGAGTTTCTCGTGCAACAAAAACGTTATTATTCAGCATTCTGATAAAATGCCGGTTATTAATCTTGTCATATCTGAGGCAATACAAAGCGAATAAAGAAACGGTCACTCGATATGTCAGGGAGAGCCCGAAAAATATAATATTATTTAAGCGGAATATTTCCTAGAGTGGTTTAATGAATCAGGGACGACCGATATACCGGCCACACCCCCACCCCTTACTACGCCAGTCTCTCCAGGGAAATTAAACGTATCGGGGTAGGAGCCGCGCAGCCTCTCTCGCGTAGAAGGTATTTTTAGCCAAGAGACATATTATTAATTATTAATGCTATGTTAATATTCAAAAGCTTTACCCAATTAGAAGGCCGAGACTGTTGTCGTCTCCGGAGAGATGATTTTTGGGTCAATTTTGTGGGAAAGAAAAACATTTTGTACTTTAGTTCAAATTTATTAGATGAAACAGTGTCAAAGCTATAATTTTACCGGTGAAATATCTGCTGCAACCTGTATTTGTAAAAAATACACATTTCGTGAAAAGTAGCAGAAGTAACGATTAATCCATAAGTGAAATGTCTTTACGGACATAAGTATAAAACTTAAAAATGTACCTGTATAGTTTTTATTTTTATATTACATTTGACTCCACACAAGAGGAATAATTTCCCTTAGGTTCTATGCCATATCTGGGGATGATGTGTAGAGAATTTCATGAGATTTAAAGACTTTTAAAAGAAAACGAATAATTTTCATTCAATTTTCAAGCGTTTTATGATGAAAATCGAATCTTTTGATGTGAAACATCTTTTTGCGCGCCGAGGGGGCAAAACTGATTCTTGCGTAGCAAACGGAAGCAAGACGGGACGACGCTCTTGCAAGGAAATGGGACGACGCTCTTGTATGAAACTACGTTTCATTCGGCCAGCTTCGTGGATCGTCGGCTCTTTCCGCCCGGCCGCCATGACTCTGTGCTTAGGGATATATTACTTCCATTTTCACTAAAATTGACAATTGATCTATTCTAAATGTATTTTGTATTTGTTATATATTTATTTGTGTTTATTTTAAAATTATATTAAAATAAGTGTTTTATTATCAAAAATATACAGACAACCTTACTTTCATTTTCACTTCCCACATTAAATATATATTTCGATATTTTACACCGGCCAGGTGTTTATATGATGGAAAAAAAAGTTTAAAAAAATATCCCGTTACTCAAAGTAGGTAAAATATAATATCTAATGAATAATTCCCAACCTATTCCAGTTATTTTTACATCACTTATGTATAAGCCTCCTTATTATAGTCTTGTACAGAAACTTCATCACATAAGAATAAGTTTTCTGGGGGAAGGAAGGGTTTATGGAAGGCGGTGACACGGGGTGGGGGGTCAAATAGTGGGGAGGTTCCTTGCAAAGCCTTTATCAAACACGACAAGGCTTTATTTTCACTGTGACAGGTATGTGACCGCCCACGCAAATGTATGTAAGGTTATTTATGTTGGTATTTTAAAAACATCGCTTGGTTTGATTCCACAGTGAAAGTGGATTTTGTCAAGTATTTCATTATGACGGGCGCGAACGAATCTTAAATAAACATATGTTTTTTTCGCACGAAAAAAACACTTTTTTATTTATATTCAAGAGTCGAAAACCTGCCCCAAACAGGCATGAAAGAAGTATGTGGGAGGGTTTCGTCAATTTATACTTTTTAAATCGTCACTCCATACAATTTTATTTACGTCGATGAATTTGAGTTCCATAGCTTAACAACATTCTACAATAAATAGGTATTTAAAAAAAATATTTTCTCTGGTTGAAATTTAAAAAAATATGATTTTTTACAGCAATGTATCTTTTATCTGAAATGTATTTTGAAATCAATTGTATTATAAAAGCAATTATATAGTATTGAAATCAATTGTATTATAAAATGGGGGCCTCAGCACGGGTAAACAACCCAGTGAGGCCAACATTACTGAATTAAAATATGAAATACTGTAAAATAATGTATCAATAATAAAAATAAATAAAAAATCGTGTTTGAAATATGTTAACATTGAATCGATTTTTATAGAACATTATACGATATTATTGAGGTAAACATAAAATAATAATTTTGTATTTTTTTACTATAACAAAGGTTGCCATAGAGCTGCATTGCAGTTTTCTATTTTAAAACATTTGACAGTGGAAAAGAATGTCAGACTAATTTATGGTTTGAAATGAATTATTGGCAAAGAGGTGAATCCAATCCTATTTATTGTTACCAATGACGTTACAATAAATCTAGAGTTGTCATTCTCTCACAAAATTAAAGAAAAATGTGGCAAAAGAAACATTCTTATGTTTTCAGTCAGTTCTTAATTCGAACGGTGTTCATGTATGACAAAGATAGACATTCTACGTTACGGGTGTTATACTGATATACCATTTATTTGGCAACAAAATTAAGCATTATTACGAAATTATCTTAAATCCATTGCATGCAGAAAAGTTACCCGTTCTGTTTCATTTAGTTTGTTAGAGGTACCGTATATTTAAAAGCTTTTACTGCTGTTCACCGATGGGGGACGTTTGGGTTGCTTCTCTCGTGTCCCTCGCGTGTTTCAACCCTCCAGAGTAAATCTGCATTTGGCCTTGCCGGTATGTGTGGGTACTAACCCACACAGCGGACGGTGACTTGTCTCCTGACTCCCACCAGAAATCCACGGCTTTCTGCACTGAAGAGCTGACTTCTCCCAACCCAAGTGCAGTCCCGCTGTGTGTTCCCGCTTCCCCTCATGTTTTGTCTCTCCTTTTGTTATTTTGCCTCGTTTGTAGTTAATCATTCCTTTTATTGGCATGATTTTTGCGTTAGCGCTTACTGCTGTTTATCTTTGATCACTATTTAAGGTGATCGTTCTGATTACACGTGACCATGACATGTTTTACACTATATTGCTGCGTGATTGATGTGGTGGTGTGTCCTTTATGATCAGTAATCGTAGTGATGCTTGATTGGATATAGGCAACTCGTAACACTCTCTGTCTTTATTATTTGCTTCATTCCAATTCGCACATGGTCTCATGCATACTCTTCTGTTATTGTAAACGTAATTCGCTTAATCATTTCATGTTTTGCTGGGGCTTCCATTACCGTATTTTCTGTAGTATTATCTTCAATCGTGAAAATGTCAAATGTTGGACAATGCAAGAAATGTAATTTATTTATCAATTAATTCTGAAGAAAATGCTGAATATTTCCCAAATAAAATTCTTCTTTTTGATTCTTAGAAACCTGTTTGTTGTCTGTGAAGCATTCACCATTTTATCTGCCCTTAGCGACTATCAATAGCTGCTCGAAGATAAAGAAAGTTGAGACCCTGTATTTCTATCCAAAATTATGGCAAAAAATTTCCTTCATTTGTTTGGTCTTTTTACGTTGTATATCTCTGGTTAATTCTTAGAAAAACTTAAATCTTTTATATTAGTTTGTATAAAGAAGTAACCGATACGTTTATTATCTGAATATAAAATAAATTTATACATGCAATACTTAAATTAAATTTAAATTTAATAAATTTCACCGATTTATATCCAAATAAAATTGATTGATTGATTAAGAGACGTCATACGAACATAATTTTGTAAAGGTAAATTATTTTAAATGTTCGGTTAAATATATATTATCAGAAGTCTTTTAAAAGTCGTTGACTCCAGGCATATATAAATATGCACTCTTATCCTAATGAGACCATTATGAGAATAAACATTATTTCTCAGATGCAGAAAATGTTAACGAAGAATTTTAATTGGTGTACATGTATTGTGTTCAACACCCAAAACTACTCGTTCCGTATTCGTTTTCAGAGCAAAAGAGAAGCCGCATTTGTTTTCGCAACGAAAGTTGAATGAACTCTTAATATCAGACTTACATAAATATTTAAATGGTTATGTTATGTTCCCTGAAACAGCTGTTGTTATATTTAGTAAAGCATTGTGTATTTCTTGCTGATTCTTATACTTTTTCTTTTATCTTTTTATCTTAGATGGTGTAATTCGACTGTTTCTTCAGTGGGTCCATTCAAGACTATTTAATGTACTTATACAAAATATTGGAATCGAATTTTCGAGTGAGAATTCCTCAAAATGACCTCCATACCACACCCCTAAAGATGACATAGGTCATAGTGAATTTATTTTTTCGGTGCCTCCTGTGGGAAGTTAATGAAAAAGAAAAAAAATACCGACGCCATGGAAAAACGTTCTTCTGTGATCAATGCTGATACATGTAAAATGGTTATTTTGTTTAATATCGATGTCATTGTAGCGCATAGCGGAGTTCAATATTGCACTGCGTTACACCCTGTGGGAAATTATTTCCCTTATTTATATAATGTATAAAGAAGACCACATCAAAAATGTTGTATTTTCATTATTTAAATATGTAGATATTATATCTTAAATAGCAACATTTACTAAGCATAGCGAAATCCCGTTTTGACTCGACCCAACCAACGCATTTCATCTGTCTGTATAATTGTTTGTATGTTCTGTCTATACTGTCAAGATGATAGCCGTGTTTAATAGTTCCTTTTTATTCCACCAGAGAACATGAGCGTTGCGAGCTGTCAAGAGCGATTAATCAACATCTTACAGAACTAACTTGCTAATGGTCATGCCGCACAGTGGGCTGAAAATCGCCTCTCATAGACATAGAGACTTGAATTTTCAATGGTATTTTTTTGGCTAGAAATGGATTCTGCTGATCATTACTATGCTTTAAAATTTCGTACTAAGCAATTGCGTGTACAAATGAAGGAGTTATCATTTTTTTATGAAAAATTTTGAGGATTTTTAGAAAAAAAATGTTGCGCCACAATACGAAGTATGTCAAAAAAAATACAAATAAATAGTAGTATATCTGTGTGTAAGGATAGAATGGCCAACTTTATGATTCCAGAGATAGCCTCATTTTTTATGTCAGTGCCATACAAATTTTTCTTAAAAAAATGATAACTCCTTCATTTGTACACGCAATTGCTTCGTACGAAATTTTATAGCATAGTAATGATCAGCAGAATCCATTTCTAGCCAAAAAAATACCCTTGAAAATTCAAGTCTCTATATCTATTAAGGCCAAGTATAATAGGTACCCTGTTCAGAACGAAACTACAACAATGCCCCCCAGCGGAGGAACTAGGTTTTACTAGCTATTTAAAGACAGTTCTGTACTAAAAAAGTTTTGTTGAAATTCGTAAGATGTCACTAATTATAACTGACTTATATTGTATGTCAATATTTGATTTTTTAAAACATTTTCCCACTGCAGAAGGCTCCGCGCTGACATAAAAAATACAAGAGGTAGGTACCTAGGTAGGTACATCAATGTGCTCTGACCATAATAAAAAAACGGGCTTGAAGACTATTCAAGAGTAAAAAATGCATGTTTTGGAGGATAACAAAAAAAACATGCTTTTTGTAAGCTTTTTTTCATAAGGATCATAGAAGAAAACAACGGTGCCTAAGTAAATAATATGTAATGCTTTATTAAAAACAATGTCATGACACAAGTAAAAATAAATTACTACTAAATTGCTACTTATAAATTCACATATTTATAAGTAGCATGTGATAAAAAAAAATTAAAAATTATAAAAATATGGGATTCGAACCCGGGTCCTGCATAACGAGTGTCGAACGCTCTGCCTCCAAACCGCGAAGAGAGGTATCTTGCGTGACGAGAACCGCGTATACGACGTGTACTCCTCAATTGACTAGTCCCGCGCAATTTTAAATTTTGAAAAACTCTCTTACGGCTGTGTTTTTTACTAAAAAAACTTGTCACGCTCGTCTGCGAGGGTAATTAGTCGCGTTATCGGCCTTGAGTCACTTGACGGTCATGAGTCGGTTTTACTCCGGTCCTCGAAAGGCATTATTTTTTTGACAAAACATATTTATGTTGTAACTTGAAAACCTATACCCATATATTCAAACGTAGCGACACTTTTTGAGAGATGAGGTTTGTTTGAGTTGCCTTTATGAGCGTTGACTCACACGTGCATCATAATCAGTTCGAGTCGAGAGTTTTACAGTATAGTGTACAGAATAGCATAACCTAAGCCAGTGGCCGTTTGGCTTTTTTTTTTTTTTTTTTTTTTTTTTTATTTAGTAAAAGATTATACATTTAAATACATTATTTAAGAAATGTTTTGACTGCCCAACTAGGAGGATTCCCGTTTTAGGACAGTCAAATTAGTATGAGTATTAACATTTTGATAAGTTGTTTGATAAGTATAGTATTACAATAATAATGAAATAATAGGTATTTGTACTTTTAACTGGTGCCTAAGCCTACTAACATGTTTGTATAAATATGAATAACAAAGAGAAGAAATACCATAAAATAAAATATTACATTAAACATAAGATTAACTGCTGCTTGGGTAGCATTCTAATTTAAAAGTATTAGGTAAGTACATATATACATATAATGATAAAGATTATAACATAAACGTATCTTTTACTGTTTTGTTGGAGTTTTTGTTGTTGTTTTTGGTTTGTGTTTGATTTCATTTTTTGTGTAGTAAAAGTTCACTCTCCTTTCTACCTAATTGATGAAACCAATTAGTGGTCAATTTATAACTTGAATAACTGAAACCGATTTATACGTTGAATATTGGCTTACGGACATGGGAAGAGTCGATAGCGAACTCACGCTAACACAAACTCACATACCTAATAGGTTAGATTTTTTTTCTCTTTTTCTTTTTGTACTTATTTAAGTACTTTGATATAAAAAAACAAATTCCTGTAATATCGAAAAATATGTTTTTGAAAAAATAAGAAAATACACAGATTTAGGAAATGAGTTCAAAAGAATTTGGCATTCTCACTATAAAAATATTACCATTTGTAATTTCGGCTACTGGCATTATACCTAGCTCTCTTATAAAAAATTTAGGCGTATTAGATCTATCAAAAAATTTATATATAAAAATGCAAAAGTCAGTCATTTTAAATACGTGTAATAATAATAATCATATAATATGATATTGCTTAGCAACGCTAGTTTAGGCATATACTTTGCATTTGCTCTCTGATTATTTTTTGTAATATCAGATAGAAAAGAATTAGCTTTGATCCCAAAAAATATAAATATTTAAAGAAGAGTATATCAGATAACGCATTAAATAAACTGCCAGTAAGCCATAGGATATTTAGGTAAATAAATAGGATTTAAAAAAAAATTATTTGAGGACCCCAGTAACCAAGGTAAACAACAGTATTTGACATTTATTTGAAAAAAATAAAAATATATTTTAATGGTATATTTTTATGTTGATAACGTTTTTCTGGAATATAATATATCATAGATTCGTAATGTTGAAAGGTAGTTGAATTGGAAATTATAGATTTGTTATGTCGAAAGGTAGTTTGATTAGAATATTTAATTTGGTCACATTGAAAATTATTTATTGATATGGTTACTGGAATGTAGTAGTAAAGATACAATCATCTCAAAGTTGTTTTGCAAAATGACAACAATGTCATTTGCAACCAACGTAGATGAACAGGGGATTATTATGTCATCTGTACAGATGAACATGGATAGTCTAAGACCCCAAAAAACAAAAGCAGGTATTCCTAGACAGCGTATGAAATGGACGAACGATGTCAATATGTTCATTGTTCGTTCATATTTTTATGTAACCAAAGTAGAAACAGATATGTTGTTATACAGGAAAAAATTACATTTACTTTTCTCACAAAATTATCCGATTGCCCAAGTAAGCGAACAAAGATTAGCAGACCAAAAGCGAGCTATTTTCAAAAATAATTTAATTTCTGTAGTCACATTAGAACAGATTAAAAGAGAAGTAGCAGATAGATTGCAAAGGGGAAATAATTTAGAAAAAATTAACACAAGTAATAATGTCATATCAGATACATTGAATGTAGATAGTTTGGATAATATTCTAGTCGAAATGTCCAATGATATTACAGTAGATTCAAATAACTTAGCCGTTATTTATAATCTTAGAGAAATCAACATTGCAAATTTAAACTTTGTTGATGAAAATGTAGTAGAATTAGCTAACTTACTTCATAATAATATAAACAGATATATAGATGTAGAGCCAACAGTTAGACCAAAATTACCGAAATTACATACGTCAAAGAAATTATCTAAATTAATTTTCGAATTAAATAACATAATTTTACCAAAAATCATATTTGACGAAATTAGTTTTTTAGATCTTCATACAATAGTATACGCTAGTGCGATTACTGTTTGTAATAAGTTAGGAATTAAATTATCATCCTCTGACGATAGATCATATAGTTATAGTAAACCAGAATGGCAGATCAGATTAGAAAATGATGTAGTATTTTTAAGAAGTAACATAGCTAGAGTAATAGAATATAAAAATGGAAATAGAAGTAGGAAAATTTTGAGACATGTAGATGAAATTGGTAGAAAATTTGGTTATAACATTGATAGTTATAATAATGAAAATATAATCAATGATTTATTGGATTTATTAAAACAAAAATTAGGCGTAAAAGCTAGTAGATTAAAAAGATATAATTATACGTATAATAAAAAAAATAATAATAGATTATTCCAGAAAAATGAAAAAATATTTTATTCCAAACTTGACGATAAACAAAATATTATTTCGAATAATAATATTCCGTTGCCATCTGAATCAGATATGCGCGATTTTTGGACTAAAATTTGGAGTAAAGATATAAAACATAACGAGTCAACTCCATGGATAGAAAATGAAGAACTCAATTTTTCAGGTATTGAACAAATGAGTTTTTCTAATATATCGGTTGAATTGTTATCCAAAATTATTAAAAATACTCATAATTGGAAAGCCACGGGTTGCGATTGGATACATAATTTTTGGTACAAACGTCTGACTACTTTACATCCTCTTTTGGCAAAAAATCTTTCAAAATTTGTCAGTCAACCTCAAAATTTTCCAAATTTTCTAACTAAGGGCATTACTTATATGTTACCCAAAAGCGAAAATATTAATAATCCTTCTCAGTACAGACCCATTACATGTTTACCGACAATATACAAAATTTTAACCTCTTGTTTAACAGATTTAATATATACTCATTTAGATGAAAAAAATATTTTATCTGAACAACAAAAAGGTTGTCGCAGAAAACATATGGGATGTAAAGAACAATTAGTTATCGATTCTGTAATTCTAAAACAGATTCAAACTCGAAAACGTAATTTACATACTTGCTATATAGACTACCAAAAGGCTTTCGATAGTGTCCCGCACTCGTGGCTGATCAAAGTATTAAATATATATAAAATTAACCCCATTATTATTAGCTTTTTGGAAAATATTATGTCCTTTTGGAATACCAATATACTTATCAATTTAAAAGGTAAGAAAATAGTAATACCGGGAATTTCAATTAAAAGAGGGATTTTTCAAGGAGACTCGTTGAGTCCTCTTTGGTTTTGCTTAGCATTGAATCCTCTATCTAAAATGTTAATTAGAAGCAAGTTTGGAATAAAAGTTAAGGGTAATACAAGGGAGAGTAGTACAATTTCGCATTTATTATTTATGGATGATATAAAATTATTTTCGAATTCTGAACAAAATTTAGAGAAAATGATCGAGGTAGTTAAAAACTTTTCAGATGATATCAAAATGACTTTTGGTTTAGATAAATGTAGAACGATCCATATAGAGAAAGGCAAAATTGTAGATGGGGACGAGAGTATATTTAGAAATTTCCAAATTACTAGTATGAAAAGGGATGAGGTTTATAAGTATTTAGGATATCCACAATCAAATAGATTAGACCATACTAGTATTAAAAATGATATTAGGATTAAATTTCAAACTAGGATCAGGAAAATTTTAAAATGCAATCTATCTGCTAAAAATTTAGTAAAAGCAATAAATACTTGGGCAATACCTCTATTAACGTACTCATTTGGCATAATTAAATGGTCTAATACAGATTTAGATAACTTAGAGAGATTAGTTAGAACTACGCTAACAAAATTTAATTGCCATCATCCAAATTCAGCTATAGAACGAGTTAATTTACCTAGAAATTTAGGAGGTAGAGGCATAGTCAAAATAACTTCTTTGAAACATAGTCAGGTAGAAATGCTAAGAACTTTTTTCCATAGGAAAGCTCATAGCTCAGAAATGCACAAAATAATTTGCAAGGCAGATAGAAATATTACACCTTTAAATTTATACGATGAGAATGCCAACATTTTTATAAATCCCAACCAGGAACTATTAGATTCCTGGTCAAATAAAATTTTACACGCAAAACACTTCAATTATCTCAACCAAACGTATGTTGACAAATTTTCGTCAAACAAATGGTTGAGTATTGGAGAGTTGAGCGCAGAAATAGAAGGATTTATGCTTGCCATTCAGGATAGAGTCATTAATACTAAAAATTATAGAAAGCATATAATCAAAGATACAAATCAAATTGATGATTTGTGTAGAAAATGTTTGGCTTTTCCGGAAACTATAGAACATATTATATCGGGATGTTCTATATTAGCACCGTCCGAGTATACATTTAGGCACAATCAAGTTTTAAAAATAATTCACCAAAGTTTGGTAATTAAACATAACTTGATTGACTGCCGTAATGTAGTACCATATTATGAATACGAACCAAATTCATTTTTAGAAAACGAATTTTATAAAATATATTATGATAAAACTATACTAACAGACCGAACGATTAGTCATAATAGACCCGATATAGTTTTACATGACAAAATTAAAAAAATAACTTATATCATTGATGTCGCTATTCCAAATTCCTGTAACATTCAAAAATCTGTTAATGAAAAAATAAGAAAATAAACAGATTTAGGAAACGAAATAAAAAGAATTTGGCATTCTCAGACTATAAAAATATTACCATTCGTTATTTCGGCTACTGGCATTATACCTAGCTCTCTCATTAAAAATTTAGGCGTATTAGATCTATCAAAAAATTTATATATAAAGATGCAAAAGTCGGTCATTTTGAATACATGTAGGATAACGAAAGATTTTTTAAATATTTATGTTGAGGGATCAGTAGGATTTATAGGCCCTGTTAGAAGTTCTACCGAGCCGAACCCTCTGATATGAAAATATCTGGAGTCGGTGAATTTTTTTTTCCCATTTGATCTCTGGTGAGTTGACGTGTTGTTGTTCTTGTATTGTTTTGTATTTATTTTACTTATATAATGCACTTGCATAGTGTTGATTAACTAGCTGATCATTTGTGGAAAAGTGAGTGGAAGGGTTTAGTTTTTCCTATGGGGAAGATTTAACCCGGACAACAAAATCGGAAGCATAAAAAAATAAAACAATACCCAAGACTCCCACCATGATAGCGCCATCTGTTGGGATATTTAAAAGAAGCTTTTAGTTCGATGTTTTACCGTATTAAAAATTTCAAATAGGAGCCACCGGACGGCCTATATTGATAAAAAAATAAAAATCTAAGTGTTCTTTCTTAAATTGTAGTATAAAAAATATTAAATTAACTTTAAAAAATGGAAAAATATAATACCAATAATTTATCGTTTAGTTTTGTTAAATAAACGTATCCAAAGTTTTATTATCTGCATTTTAAAAACAAGTACAATTAGTGTTTATGAAAAAATTAAACTACGAACCTATTTTATTTATTTTTTAGTTTTTTTTTTTCGTACGTTTAAAGAAAACCCCTTCAGGTATTTTTTGACGATATTCAGCCTTTAATGGTATTTTTTAAAACGCACGTATTACGGTCTGAAAAAGGTCATATTTTCGATTTGATTTTGATAATTACTAAGCCTATGTTAATTTAAAAAATGTATAAAAATTTTTTTACTTGTTGAAAACACTATCATTATCGATTTGCTTAATAATATTATTATTATATTAAATTAATAAAAAAACTACACTCGGCCTTAAAGGCGATTTTCAGCCCACTGTGTGCCGGTGGGAAGAGCTAGCTTGTTTTTAAATAGAATCACTTCGGATGTTGATAAATTTAACACAAACGAAGCAGAGTTTATACTGCAAGCTTTGTTGCTGCTACTCTTAGTATGATAGCTGCCAATTTACCATCTGCGATGGGCGTGTTTTGAAATTTGAATGTCTAGTAAGTGGCCATCAAGGTCAGTTTTGTTTTTTCAAAATTTATATTGTAATGTTCTTAAGTTCTTGAATAGAATTGAATTTTACTCCAAAGTCTGCGACTCACAGAACTACTAGTATATGAATGTAACAAGTATTAATTTAAAAAAAATAAATTATTTCGCCCTGTAATATCGCCATACAGCGCCTTCTGCAGTTGTTTCATCCAAGCAACGTAGGGAATTAAAAGCCTACCTATACGAAGATAAATTTTCATTTCAGGACCTGGTGACGTTTTTTCATTGTTGTCGTTCTTTTATTCTGGTTTGTTTTTATGCAGACATAGTACATACATTTTTTTCCAAATACGTATGAAACTTTCAGTAAAAAAAACAATTCCTGGAAATAAATTCCCCAGCGTAAACCTTTATACGTATTTTTCTCCTCGAGGTAACGATTGTAAAATGAGGGGTTTGTTTTATTTCGGAAGAGGTTAATCATAATTAATTTCTTTTACCTTTGAGAGGTTGATAAACTACCCACGGCGGGTAACTTATTTGAAAACAAATAAAGTTCATATAGCTATTGAACATAAAATATGAGAAAAACGGATACTATGTGCTTTTGTGAAACGTTAATTATATTCATCGTAATGTTATTCAACTTGAATTAAATTATTTTTTTTAGTGTTATGCTTGAAGCATTGATAACACTTGTGATGAGCTTTAACGTAATGAAAATTGCTCAGATTTTCAATCCTTAGTTTAGGGATAATTTTACTTGTAATAGTCATTGGATCGTCTTCATATGTAAAATAGGTTAAATCTTAAAAAGAAAACAAGAAACAGAACAAGACAAAAAAATAAAAAGGTAACGTTCTCAACTGGGAATCGACCCCGGGATCTCTATCTTATCAGAACAATACCTCTAACCACTCGGCCACCGGGACCTTATTATTTTACGTCATTTTGTCCATCTCATTTTTCAAATTCAGAATTAACCATATTATCTTCTACTAATTTTTCTCATATTCTAGGCTGCTATCTTTTGAATTATTACAAAGTTCTAAATAATGTATTTGTGACCTAGATATGGGACACGTCTGAGTGGTTACATTCGTTGTCCCGGTACGACAGAAATACTGGGTTAGATTCCCAGTTGATACCGATTTTCTTCTAATTTTTCTGTGATTTTTTCTTTTTCATATTTAGTTCTGATTTATCAGTAAAATCTTCTTCTTCAAAGATATATTACGTTGTTTAAACTATCTGAAAAAATAATATAATAAATTGTTATTTAGTTCATCGATAAAAGAGTGAATATCTTCAATCCACGGGCGACTGACCTGTTCAAAGAATAGAAATCACCTGATAGTGTTTGTACTGCTCGCAACTCAAGTGTGCTACCTTCTGAAATCTCATATCAAATTGTTCCACCATCACATTTACAATTTTCACTAAACCTCTTGTCTGCCAGCTTATCCTTAAAGATAGTATAAAAAAATCATTTCTCTGAACAAAAATAGCTATTCCGGGGAAACTGTTGATGGGAAATGAAATACACTTGTCGTAAATATATAAGCACATTATCTGGTACGATAAAAAAAACATAATTTTTATAATGTATTACGACAATAGAAAATTTTGCGTCGGCGATCAAGAAATCAAATTTTGTATTGACCCTTCAGTACTTTCAACACTTTGGTTTAGTTTTCAAAGTTTTTTTAATTATTTAAAGTACAACATATTTTTTAACTTTTACCTAAAAATAAATACTGTTTTAGAAACTAAATAAAATTATCTTTCCGGCGTATGCATTTAAAATAGTACATTTTTTATATCAAATGTGTAAAAATGTTGTCAAAAACGCTAACCACATTTTTAATTATTTTTTTATTCCAATCATAGAAACTCGATATTTTGAAAACACATTCGTTTTGTTTGGGAAATTTTTAAGAAAACTGTATCTTCACTTTTACCTCGTTCATATAATAAAAAATAAGAAATAATGTTAAAATTTAAACCGATAGTTACAAAAGCGACGCGAAATACGAATTATTTATTTTGACTATTTTTAGGATGTTTAATGAATTCCAGTATAAATATTTGAGACAAGCTGGAAAGATGCCCGGTATATGATCCTAAAACGTTGGAGGGCTTTTAAGAAATCTTTCTCCATTTGCTTTCATTGGAACAATTACTATACAAATTTAGTGGTAAAGGTGAAATTTCTAATAATACGCTAGTAGACTCTCAGTGCTTTGCTGGAGCTATTTCTTCCAGCATTCACTACTACAAAGTATTATTATATTACATCGACATTTCGGTGCATAGATATTGAGTTAAGTAATCTTCGAGCTTTTCCGACTTGTTCTTTCATCCAAAGCATTTCTAAACATTTTTCGCACTAATAAAAACAAACACTGAAAATTTCAACGATATCTGTCGACTACTTTTCGAGTTTTACGGGCACAAACGTGCGCAGGCTAAATTTTTATGTATTACTAGCTGATGTGTACCCGGCGTTCCTATGAATTATCCTTATGAGATAGACATATATTTGTTCCAATTATTCTGTAGGTCTTTTAAAGGGATCCATGATAACTCAACACAGTGACAATTCAACACACTTTTAAAAAGTGATATAAAGTCATTAGAAACGATGAAAAAATTAATTATTTTTTAACCTTACCTAGCCTAACCAATCCTACTTAACCCAGTTAATAAAGTTTTTGTTTCATAACATTCCATGACTTTATATAACTTTTTAAAGATGCGATGAATTATCATTATGATGATTTATCCGGTCACCCTTAATATATGCGGATATACAATTCCGCAGAACATTATTTTGATGTACCTTATAAGGTTTTTAAGAAAAAAATTCTATAAATGGTAAGAAGAACTAAGCGCACAAATAGACAGACGCGGATAGCGACTTTATTTTATACTATTTAGAGAAGATATGAACCAAAAAATACTGCTTAACGTCTAGTGAAAAAAAACTTCTGTAACGATCTTCAAAATAATAGTGTTTTTAAAAAATCTTAAATAAATAACTGCCTTTTTATCCTCATTTTTTGTCTTAGACTGTTCTCTTTATGAAATTACTGTCTGAGAGACACTGTATGTCTCTTGTCACACGTACAGCGTAGCTACTACAGTTACTGTAGTTGTCACAGTATTATGTTGTTCCTCGAATATCCTTGAGCCAGCGTTACCTCTTCATTATTGATAAAGTCTGCGCAAGAGACAACGGTAGGGATAGTCCTGCCATCTATGGTTTAAGTGTGAATACCAAACGCCTACTAAAATACTTTAATAAATGTATAATCTCACAATAAGTACTTATTTTTATATGATTTCAAGGGTAATTTCCGTGTTCTATTTACCTATCGACTCTTCAATTTATGTTAACACATTTTTTGAAGTCTCACAAGAGTTGACTCTGGCGCGCGCAAGTAAATTTATTTGTTGTAACAAATTATTTTAAGCTATAATTATTAGCCTGAAACACAAATATAAATTGCTAAAATATTCCGAGAAAATATAAATAATATACATAAATATTTTTGAGATAAAAATAAGCCAATGTAGAAGAGTGGTTCCGTGCACTTGACTGGCAATCAGAAGGTGCGGGTTCAGTTTTCCCCGAAAATTTTTTCAATTTATATTTGTGTTTCAGGTTAATTAGAATAATTTGTAGTCCTATGGTGCTTGACTTTTGGAGAAGAAATTTTATTGCACTTCCGACTTAAATCTACTTTTCGGTAAAACTTGCAATATCCATTATTAGAGCAGAAAATTTACATGACATCTAATACTAACAGTTTTATCCCGTGTGAGTACTTTCCATACAATTGCAAACGTTTAATAATGTTATTTTTAAAACATTTAAGCCAGTTCTAAGTTATTTTTAATGTTATTTTATAATAATTATGATGAGTTTTATAGCGCTGTGTTTGTGTAAAATCACATTAATGGTGCTGTACAAACATATAATACATTTCTACAGTGATCTATTTTATTATTAACTATTGTGCAGATAATATACAGCACCACACTTACCTGGTAGGTCATAGCCTTATTAAGCGCCCTTGGAGTGAAATTTCACAAAAATATATAAATTAGTCAAGTACTAATATTATCTGATTCAATAATCATTTTTCCAAAACCATCAATCATAAGAACTACCCCATAGATTCAAACATTACTTAGCTTAAATTTATACAATAATTTTTTTCAACATGAGCTTTAGATTTAGAGAGTCCACGTGGCGTGCGAGCGAGAGAAACCCTACGAACCCTCCCCTAGAAGAGGGGGATGAAGCGATACCACACCCCTCCGTTAAGGGAGGCTCTACTCTGAGCGACCTACATCGACCGCCCAGCAGAATATTTTGTACGTATTTTACAGCACAGAAGCCAAGCTTAAGTTTAAATCTTGATCTATTATTGTGAACTTTGCAATATGCGTGAATGTTATTTATACGCTCTTGTTATAAAGGTAACCGGACAAGTAATCTTGAAAAATGAGATAAAGTCATAAAAAGTGAGGTTTATGGCCCTTTTTGCATCATCTTTCATAACTTTATATCACTTTTTTAAAGTGTGTTGTATTGCCACTGTCCTGGATTAACAACAAACCATTATATAAGATCTGGTTCGCGTTTAAGAGAGGGTTTTATAGTTTTTCATGTGTTTTCTGAAAGTAGTTTTTATTTTGAGAACAAGGTCATTATTAATTTCTTAATACACTTGTTGAAGGCCTGACAATAACTGAGGTAAAATAGTTTTTTTTCTAATAATAACAGTTATGATCTCCATAAAATAGTTAATTTTCTGTTTCCCTTTAATATTTTCTGATTTTCGTTGAAATTTTGACTTAAATTGCATAATTATCATGATTTTAATTAATCGTCTTATTGTATATTAAAATAATAATTTTAAAAAATAAGGTTAGCACTCCAAACATCTCTTAAGGACATTAACATAATTTATAAATTATTCTCAGCTGTTATAACTTTCTATCCTTCTAATTTCTCATCCCCATTTACTTTATATCTCCACTTCCTTAAACCCAGCAACTTAGGCCAATTGATGTCATAGTCCTACTGGTTCCAACCATTCGTGAGCAGTTAGCACTCCACTGTATTGTAAAGCATGTCTATCTGGACTCTCATTTCAAACATCCATTAATACAGATAACTACATCAAATCTTGGCTAAAAACACTGAACCAAATATTTTTTTATCATAAGTTTTAGCAAAGCTATCTGTAACACTTATATCCGTAGACAGATTATTTTTTATTATTACACATACATACAAAACAGCGGATATATTTTATTGTTTGTAATGCTTTGTCTGCTAATTCACTTTTTAAGATGTCTTCTTTAAATAGTATTTACCTTATTTTTCGTGTTATTTTAAAACTCTTACATATTTCATGCTTTAGTTTCTTGTATTGCATCTCTACAGTAACTTAACAAAATGACTTAAATTTATATTTGATATTGTATCTCCACTTAAACCATGGAAATAATATAAAAACACTTATTACACCCACACTCAGGTTTCGCCTTCATGGGATTTTTTTTAATTGCGTACATTTATCACAATATTTTTTATACAGTTTTCAATATTTTATGTAACCATCCACATATGTATAAAAAAAATTCAATAGTAAATAAAAAAAACTATTTTTAAATGGTACCTGCATATCTTTTATACAACATTACTAGGATGATAGATTTATTCAAATTAATGTTATGAATATGTTTTATTTCTGTGTGTCACTACTAAAGCACAAATCTTGATAAAAGCTTTTAATGCTCAAAATAAATAAGCTTTTGTTTGTACGATTTAGGAAAATAACCGTAGAAAACCAGCATAACGCTTCTGTGGGTAAAATTCATATCCCATGCTGCTCCAGTTCGTGATTCCAACCATTGTACATAATTTGTAGACATTGTCAAAAAATGTCTCAAGCCAAAATCCGGAAAGCACGCGCTCCAGTTGGTAAAATATTTTTTTTTTTGATTTTATTTATTTCATGGATAAAATGAATTGTACAGTATTTTAAGGGGATTCGCTGTGTTATTGCGAGTGAAGTTTACTGATTAAAAAATTTCATAGTATGCATATAATAATTGTTTTTGAGTTATACAATTATACAAATATTTTATATGATAATTTAATAATGAAATTGGATCGTGAGAAATGTATAAAGGGAGATTAGGTGGTTATAGTCTAGAATGTAAGGACCCATGTTATTCGTGTTTTGAAAGTATGGAGTTGGGTTACGGTTTTTAAGTTTGAAGATTTTAAGAGCTAACTAACTAACTAACAATCACGCCGTTTTACGTAGAGATATGCAGAGAGAAACAGAGAGAACAACTCGATCTTGGCACACACTCGTTCACTTGCCTCATTCACATTCATACATCGTCTCATACATACTCTTATATTATTCTGACTCTAGACATGGCCCGACTCAAGTATCTGATTCACTTGGTCGTGCCATGTCTTCGCCGGGCGTCTCTGACTTCTGCTTCCATTCACATTTGAATCATATATTCTCATTAAACTCCTCATTCGCTCTACATGCCAAAACCACCTAAGCGTCCCTTTCTTGATCTTACTCATTACGCTTACATCAGTCTTGCACTCTTTGCGGATCTCCACATTAAGAGCTAAGTGGGTGAATTGTCTTTGTGCTGTTGTAGTATGAAGTCTAGGTATATTCTAGTATTAGTTGGCTATAGTTCTGGGGTGTGGGTGTTTTTTATTGTATTTGTACAAAAAATGTGTTAAAATAAATTGAAGAGTTTATTTGAATTTGATTAGTTTAGTGATTATTAGATTTGATTGATAATTGATTGATATTTATTGATACTTTATACTCTATAAAGAAACGATTGAAGGAATGTCTTTTGGGTCACTTGTTGACACGTATTGCCATTTTTTGAGCGTTTTGTAGAAGATTAATAATAGTTTGAGCACAGCCACACCTAAATGATGATACCACATGCTAATGGAGATTGGCAGAGTGCAGAATATACAGTTTTAAGAAGAGTTCGAAACACATAGGATAGCATGGGAATGCGGAGAGTTAGGCTGGCTAAGTGCTAATCCCAACATAGATGTTTGATGAAATGAATCAATATTCAAATATTAGTTCTGATATTTCAAGCAAGATTGTCAATGAATGAAAATTGATTGTGAACTTCAAACGTCTTTTGAAAATCAAAAAACGCTTTATAATATCCGCGATACAAAATAATTCTGTCCCTTGTGATTCCTTTTTCAAAATCACCTTTTATGCGTCAGACATAGATGGTAGGAAAAGCTTTTGAACTAAGTACAGCCTGAATCTCAAAGACTTCTCCTTCGAAACGGTTAAAAATTCTTTCAGCAATATTATAAAATAGACTTTCAGAAAACCATTTCGCGAGCGTGAAAATCGCGATCAAAATATAATTTAAAAGCGCTTTAATCAGAAATTTCAGTAACGTTACGGCCACCTTTGACATGAGATTTTAACGTGTTTTCTGATAATTAGTATTTCAATCCAAACTTTTATTTTATTATTTAAGTAAACAGTTTAATGTTGTAAGGATTCGATACCTAACTGCAATTATAAAAACAGAAATTACTATAAGCAATAATTTTTACCCTGAGATCCGCATACAAAATTAGCATATTTAGACGGCCGGCGTGGTCTAGTGGTATACGCTTTTGACTACAGATCCGAAGGTCGCGGGTTCGAACCCGGCGTGCGCAAATAAATTTTATTTGATTAATTTGTGTTATTTCACAATTAATTAATTTAAATAATATATAGTATATTTGCGGCACGTTCCAGAGTGGAAGATACTCTCAGTATCGCCCTGGTGTAAGACCACCATTCAGAATTGAAACGTTGCTTGAAATGGCTTTAGCCGTGTTTGGTGACCAGATCTGAATAGCCAGGTACTTCCCCACCTTCCTCTTCCCCATCTCCCTACCCTCCCCAATACCCTCAGCCTCACAACATACCCCAATTGGGGATGCCATAGTCTCACTGGCTCCAGACGGGAGCAGTTGGGACTCTTATGCGGTATTACTGTAAAAAAAAAAAAAAACAAAATGAAAAATCTTCCAAAAAATAATCAATGCCATAAATTGTTTCTAATAATAATTTGTAATCCTTTGTGCTTTGCATAAAAACCAAGTCTTTTAAACATAAGTTTATCATTAAAACATAAGATGTATATAGGTCATAACCGTTTTTACTCGTCTTCTTTGGGGCGGATTGGGTTCAGCATGTTTCAGCTGTTATCATATTTTTATGAAAACTTTAAAAAAAGGTTTGTAAATGGTATTTTTCTCAACATTCAATACACTCATAAAGACACACAATCTGATAATAATATAATAATAACAGAAGATTTATATTAATGTGTGTTCACTACTATTCACTACTGCGATTAAACTTTTTTGACTTTAGAAGATATTGAATTATTGCGTTTTAATTCAGCATGGTTATGATGTGAAAGATTCATTCTCAAAATGTGTTTACTGTGCCCAGAAAATATAATAAAATCCTTTAAATAGGGTCATGTTAATAAAATTTCTTACATCTCAAGATATAAGTGAAATACATATTAAGAAGAAGGAAAATACAAAATATTTACCATAAAGAAAAGGGAAGGTAAAAAATTGTATTTTTAATATTTTATTTGTCATTACTTGAAATGGATTCTGACTAGATCTTAATAGCCAGGTACTACCCCACCTTCCTCTTACCTATGTAATTTGCCTCCCTGCTACTTTCAGCCTCACAATATTCCCCATTTGTAAATGTAAAATAATATGAGTGATCTAATTTTTTTGTTGAATAATATTTACAAACACGAGAAGCCGATTTTTGTTAAGCGAAAAATTATTTCATTTTCTTCAAATGTCAATTTAACAAATGAGAAATGCTCGTTTCCGGCCTAACAAGAACGAATTACAAAATGATACAGATTTAAACATTACCTTTCGCCGGGAGGGCACGCGTCACTTTGCCTTTCCGAATGACGTAGTCGTATGCTGGGTTGTATCTGCCCAGGCATTTTCAGGTACCACCCTCCCCCCCACTCTCCAACGCTGAGCCCCCTTCCGCACCCTACCGCCGCCTGACCTCCCTTCCCTGTCCCTGCTTCCACCCTCGGCAGCTTCACAGTTTTCCCGTCTCCTAACAAACCTTCCCTGATCGTGGCAGCCTCCAACTACCCCCAGTCAGGTACTCGTGCCATACGGTTTTTATATTCCTTCTCCTTTGTTCGTGAAACAAATTTTTCTTAACTTTTACGCTCCGACCGTTAAACTTGGGTAAAAATAATGGTCTTATGTCATTCATGCCGTTATATTAACCTAAGTTTTATTATTTTTAATCCATTCCACCCTCTTTATTGCACAAAGTTCTCGGTAATTAAAGATTCTGGAGGGAATTATTAACCCTAAACTGGTTATTTAAAAATTATCTAGGTAAGTTAAATAAACCTCATCTTCAGGGCGTTCTTACTTCATTTGGAAACTTTATATAATAAACTTGTTATAAAATATGTTTAATTACGCCCAACCTTAGACTTGACTTTGACTTAATCTTTCTTATAAAATCTCGAGAAGAAAATCATTGCATGGTTTATAGACAAGACTTCATTCATATTTTAATATGTTATAAATATAAAACACCTTTTCTGAAACCTTCTCAAATGCTTTCCGTAGGATTGTGTTTGCAGGTCGATTAATTGTTTCTACCCCGGTGGTGTCTATATAATTATTTAATATGACCAAATGATTCATATTTATCTTAATGACTAATCATTACTCACGTTATTCTGAAGTTTAAAGACTCATAACTACATTAATCATGATGACAGCTGTTAAAAAACATTAATGATGAACAAAATACAATGTACAACAAAGATTCAGCCCTTTCTCTTACTTCAAAGGCTCAACTCTTGTTCGTTAATTCCGAGGCATTTCGCCCGCATCTCCGGGCAGAAACCTGCTTTACCGACACTTCCTCCCGCGAATCCTCCGTCGCAACTCATCAAAGGCATTCACGCAAGAACGCCCATTTAACTTCAAATCGCTTCCCATTATTAACGAAAATGTCACCTAGAGTCTCGCTTAATAAACGAAATTGTTAAAATTGAGACTACCAAATCGCACTAACAAACGAAAAGCTCTCCACAAACTTGTAACTGTAAAAGTTTTTATGATTGACGTTTATTAGGGAAAGTAATTATTATTGTCAGTTTTTAGTATCACCGTAATACCCGCTGCTGATACTGGTATAAAACTCTATTCAAACTCGGATCGTTTTATTTGATTCGAATGATTCAATACGTTGATTGTCTACCTATCATGTGACTTCAATCAAACATTATTCAAATATTTATCTTGTCACAATAGGTCTCTCCCTCAGTAAAATTTCGTTTAAAGTGAATCATTTAACGAGAAACAAACTCAGTAAATGACCGGATCTTTCAAACTGATAAGCTCCATTCATTTGAATAGCTGAGATAAATCCAAATGACAAATCGTTTAAACTCGAATCCGATTGTGTCGTTTGAAAAGATTAGTTCGATTTATGTCTATTTTTAAGGCCAATAAAATATATATTATCGTTTAAATTCTAAAATTAAGTTTACCTGTTTATTCTTTATATTTTACATCACTTTGGAATGTTGTATTAGTTAATGATAAAAACAATAAATAAGACTAATGAAATGAAGCAAATTTCTTACGAAACATAAATCAACTTATTTAAAAAGAATTCTCAAATGATGAGCTCTAAGATTATGCACGGCTGCTGGCTTACAAAGTCATTTGATGAATGTGCAACTGTGCAAAACAATTCACTAATTCATTTAATATTCTGTAAAAATGAAGATAAATATTCAGCAAATAAGGACACGTTTAATACGCACATTTTAATTAAAAAACTTTTCATGTCAGTTTTATAGCAATGAGATGTAAGTATTTTAGTTTCCTGTGAAGGAAAATAATGTATTATTGAAGCTGTTTTGTAAAAATTGATAATTTGACAAATTTTTGTTTTGACTCCATAATATCAAAATAGTATTTTTATACCATTTTTTTTATTTATGTTTTAATTAAACCCAAACTAAGAACCTGAGAAGCTGTTTTAGTAACAAAGGTTATTTTTTTGGATTAAATAAGATAAGAAATAACTGTAAAAGTTTCACATTAATAACAATGGCCGCCAAGTAAACGATCGGTTTTAATTTAAACGAAATTAATATTACTTTGCATTAAGTTCCATTTCTAAAGACTGAAATATTTACTTATACTGCGCTACCAGTATCAGATCTTGAGTCCAGGACTGGCTCATGATCTCTGCTGGTTTAAGGCCGTGCACCGGTTTTTATTGGCCGCCCGCGCTACATCTTCGGTTAGTAACCGGGGGCGAGCCACTGATTTGTGAACTGTGAGCTGCATGTCCAATAGAAGATCTGCAATGACCTCCATTTGTAGATAAGGAAGTTAGTATACGAATATTAATATTAATATTGCTATGCATTAAATTCAATTTCCGGAAACTGAAATACTTACTTCCAGTTAACATACTACTACAAGAAGTTTCAAGTGCCTATTAAGCGTATCCCTATTTTACGTATATTTACCAAAAATAAGAATATATTCATAACCATAGTCTAATACATATATTTTTTTATTTAAATTTTCCTTTGATTAAGCTCGATCAAAGCTGCATAGTAGATGTAGTAATTTGTATTTTCCTGTACGTACAAGAGATTTTTACTCTAGTTTAATTACAAATCTATTTGTTGTAATAGGATTATACGCCAAAATCAATGTTGGGAGTTCAGTAAATCATGTATTTAATACGAGTCCACGTAGACGCCTCGCCTGATGAAAATAATCTATGCATATTTCAATACGGCCCACCCAATTATGTCAACAGGCTGAACCAACAAATAACGCAGGTATTTTGAATAAATAATCACCAGGTATGTTCACCCACTTATGCTAACCCAATACGTAGATAAAATATGGTGGGCAGTTAGAGCTTTCTGTCGAATATTCACTCTTTTCAAAAAAGTTCCGAATTTGAATACTAATCAGACAAAAAAGTACACATCAAAAAAAAAATCATTTGACAATCAATTATTAATATCGCACAAAAGCACCCATCGCTGAAGCGGAAATATAACACTTGCTATAAATGGCGTATTAATTTATAAACTTAATTATAATAAATTTCATTCTAGTCTCTGTAGTCAAAAGAATCCACAACAAAATCTAAAAATATCATACAATTGAGGTGAAAACAAATTTTACAACAGCCCCAGTTTATAGCAAGATTTTTTTTAGTTATCATTCATTTATACGCGAGTCGAAAACAATGATTTTTAGACAGTAGTAAAAGTAAAAAACAAAAACGGTTTTATATAAAACAATATAACTACACTCGAGTTTAATATACTATATCTGAAATATAAAGAATTCCTCCAAGCACTCTTCAACTTGACTGAAAAGGACGATACATCTTACTATCAATTATCAGGTATTGAGCTTAGAACTTCTTTAAGACCTCGCTGGAAGTGACTACACATCGCGCTACCAGCATCAGGTCTTGAGCCCAGGACTGGCTCGTGATCTCTGCTGGTTCAAGGCCGTGTACTCACGTTTATTGGCCGACCGCGCTACATCTTTGGTCGGGTGAACTGTGAGCTGTATGTCCAATTGGAGATCTCCGATGACCTCCTTTTGAAGAAAAGGATGCCGTATTAGGTGTCAGCGAGAAAGTATTCGGGCTCTCGCGGGAAGTGACTAGACATCGCACTACCAGTATCAGGTCTTGAGCCCAGGACTGGCTCGTAATCTCTGCTGGTTCAAGGCCGTGCACCCGCTTTTATTGGCCGCCTGCGCTACATCTTCGGTCGGGTGAACTGTGAGCTGTATGTCCGATTGGAGATCTGCGATGGCCTCCTTTTGAAGAAAATGATGCCGTATTAGGTGTAAGCGAGAAAGTATTCTCTCTAGGCTCTCGCGATTTCGTCTGATTACAAGTTTTTTTAATTTGCATGTAGGTACTTAAATTCCTACGCACTTAATTAAAAACAATATGTCAAGCGATTTTTTTTAATGTGGAATTTTACAATTTGTCCAAAGAAAAGTCACTATCTCATTGACAATTTTTTTTATACTGTCTTCAGGTAGGTAGATACCATTTTTTTTCTTTATTAACTAATATACATATAATACATAATTAACCAATATATCTCTCTCTGGTTTCAATCCTGGGATTGGTTTGCAGCAATTTCATCTAATCTCCTCTTCCATTCTTCCTTGTCTTGTGCGGCTCTTTTGACTTGTGCATATGATGAGCAGCGCACGTCCACCAGCAGGTCCTCCAGGTACTCTCGGCGTGGGCGTCCCCTAGAGTTGGTCCCCTCGGTCATACCCTCTATTATGACATGCAAGAGGCCTTCTTGTCGTATAACATGGCCGATCCATCTTGCACGCCTTTCGGACAAGGTCCTGAGCAGGTGCCTTCCTCCTTCGATTCTTTGGAGAACCTCCTCATTTGTAATATGGTATCTCTAGGAAATTCCTAACGGTCTTCTATAGGACCACATCTCAAAAGCCTCTAGTCTCCGTTTATCTCTTTCGGATAGGCACCATGTTTCGCAGCCGTACATCAAGATACTCCATACATAGGTCTTGATGAGGAGTATTCTCAGTTTTAGGTCTATATTATTCGATTCTATTATTTTCGACCTTTTATTGAATGCAAGCCTAGCCTGATGTATACGGCTGTCGACCCCGCTCTTAGACCGACCGTCCCATGTTATTTTGCTCCCGAGGTAGACAAACTCCTTGGTGTTCTTTAGTGGAACTCCTGCCATCTCTACTCTCATCTGATGTTGCGTTCGGCCTACAGTCAGCAGCTTTGTTTTGTCTTTATTTATCTTCATGTTGTAGTTGTTTTGAATAATGTTTTGCATGGTTGTTAAGGCCTCATGCAGTTCTTCTTCGCTTTCAGCAACAAAAGCAATATCGTCAGCAAACCTTATCATATATAATATATAATATTAGTGGTAACAATACCTCCCTAATTGAGAAATTCTCGTGTTTAGGGAGGGAGCACTATCAAATTGACAGTACTATACATACTAATCAGTTGTTACAATTTGGATGCATGAAGGACTACTTTTTTTATACATAATGAAAATATAAGTTTCAATTTTTTTTTTTTTGTACATTATGATTTTTTTTTTATACATAATGAAAAATATAAGATGGCATTTGTTTTGTACATAATGGAAATATAGGTTGGCATATCGTATTATTACATCACATTATATTGATTATTCCGATTTAACAGCTTCTAGAAGGATCCACGCTAGTGCGAACTCTTGCGGGATAAAATGACAGTATCCAACACGGCCACCATCTTGAAACGGAAACGAAGCGTGAAAACAGATGAATTTACAGATAAAACAATAAAAACGGTCGATTTAAATCAGTACTTCGGTACGCACAGTAAAAAAAGCAAATTTTGAGGTGTCCTGTTAGAAAATAACAACACAAGTCCCTTTATGTGGCTTCAGTAGGTACCTACCGTAGGTCTATAATTATATAATTTTATTCAAACAATTTAGGTTTGAGTTCGAAACAGCCTGCCTGTTATTTACCCTCCAGCGGAATATTGTTCTAATCAATAAAGTAAAAAGCCGCCTACAAATAAGCGCGGAAAAATTACCCAGCATCAGGTGGCCCCTCTTACCTTGACCCCCCGCGGGACGGGCGCGCAACTACAACGGCGTAACCACCCCGCGGCGGGGGACGGGAGAACGGTACTCACTGCGCTAAATAGTATCTGCGTAGGGGGGGGGGGGGGGGAGAATGGGCCTGGTTGTTGCATAAACACTGATTATTATTCTGGTACTAAACTAAAGCCTATTTGTATTTAGACATAATTGTTATGCAAATCATGGAGTAGTATTTAACTTCTAACCTAACTAGTAGATATTTTTTTCTTTAAATTGACAGTGTAAAGGCTATCATTTTTTTTATTATTATGAATATAATAGGGTATTTTAAATGATTTTTATTCATAAAAAATTACAATAATCGCAAGATTTTTATTTACTTTTTTAGTTGACTAATACATTTTCTATAATGATTAAAAATATGCCATTTTCGATTTACCGCCAAAACGACGAGTTAATTTTCAGTCGTTAATTCGGCGGCGTTGACGTCACGCCGCGCCGGGCGATGTTGGCGACAGCGGTTTTCTTTTTTTTTTCTTTATGTCAAAATAACGTTGTAGCCAGTTGGAACCGTTTCGGAATGGGCGGTTTTAGATCGTTTTTCAAATCAAAGATTAAATAATATAAATTTGTTTTAGACCACTTTAATTTTAATTACACTCTACGGGTTTCGGAAGCATCCTTCCTTCGTCAGGAGAATATTAAAACTAACCTATGATACAAAATGTTGACAGATATATACAAAAAAATATGACGAGTCACAAAGTAAATGCTTTACATATGCAAACAATAATATTAAAATGACATATTAAAAATTACGGTTTTACCACGGTAATTAAAATCATAAAAATATTTGTTAAATTTTCCACTCATTTTTAAGGTATTCATAGTTAGACATAAATAGATATTGTAAAGTTATAGATTTCACTGTGGTAGATCCCCAGACAAGTTCATTTTTGAGTTAAACGGTGTTGAGAAGAGCATCGGCAGTTATGAGTATCTCTGAATTAAAGCTTATAATATTATTGATTGTTTTGATGTCTGACGAATTCTAATAATGTAATAGAACGAATCGTAATAGTTAGAACAGAGTCGAGAGATAATAATGAAATATGCGTTTTAGATGTATTTGAATAGAAAATGACTAACGTTTTTTTTAATGTACCTACCGCACAAGAGTACCGAATACTTTCAACCAGGAGCCAGTGGAGACAGATAGAGGAAGGTTGGGTAGTGGTTATTTTGATTTGTTCACGAGTGTGAAGGCCGAACGTTTGAATACATAATACAGTGATTTTGATAAACATACAAATTTAAAATCGGACGAAAATGAGATGCCGTGCACTAAAATGACACCGTGAATACGATTTTTTCAATTCTAAGAGCTTAGTTAGTTCACCTTAATTCATTAATAAATCAGTTATTTTGCACAACGAACTACATTATCCAAACAGCGGTGCATATTGACAACTTATCCGAGGCCTTTGAGGCCGCGCTAAAAGCAGAGGCTTTTTTCAACCAACTGTAATAATCATATTCTGACCATCCTCGCAAATATCGCTAACTGACCAAAAATGATTTCATCAATATCCAATTGACATAGGGATTTATCGATCGTCCATGCTAGACCTCCTGTTGAGTTATCTATGGGTAATCGTAAAGAATCACAAGTTGAAAATACCGCGGGGACTGAAATATTTATATGAAATAATGATCGCGAGTCGTGTGTTACGAGCATTTTGACGAATGACGTAAAGCGACGATTTATGTTTTTTCCAATCCGTTTTCAAAAGTGATTTATTTAGTGGCAGTTTTGATCAATTTTGGTGTTTTTTCATTAAAAAATTTTTCATCAGTTTTTGAAAAAAATAGGATTATTTGAAACAACATTATTATGTAATTGGCCTAGAACTGTAAATAAAAATTTGATAACAGTAAATACAAGAAATTTTATGGGAAGAGTGTGTTATGTTTTATTTTGCAAAGTTCAAGAAAAAATATTTAAAAAAAAATCATTATTAATTAATCATTTAATTTAAACTGAAGAATTTAATTTGCCACATTACACAATAAAACATCAACCGAAACGGGGTTTTTAAATATGAGATTTTAAACGTTAAAACAGTGTTTATAAACTTGATACTTTATTTTGTCTGGAATTATTGAAAAAGAACTATATTATTTCAGAGGCCAAAGTGTGCTCTACTCGCAGAATTTTATAAAAGCATCTTAAAGCGATCAAATGTTTAAACCAAACATACATGATTTTGCATTACGTAGTGCTTTGACTTAAGGAAATTTCTGAAAGAACTGTAGAAGTTTATTTTTTATAAATTTATTAATAAACTTGAAATAGTTCCACTTCACGTGGTCTAATTTAATCAAACATGTGTACGTTTAACATTGTCTTTAACATTGATAGTATTTTTGTTTTTTGAAAGACAATCAATGAACATTAGGCAAATATTATTATTTTAAATACTTTCAGCTTAATAATGTAAATATGTATTATATAAATAAATATCAATTAGAATTGACCCATGCGAATTGAAAATAATAAATCTTCCACAACACAGCACAAGAAATAACTTGTGGGCTTAAATGTCCAATACAAAACTATGTTACAAAATTTAAATGAGATGTAGATCTACGATGCCAGACGAGTGTAAGAGAAAAAAATTGCTGGGCTATTGTGCTAAATTGAACATATGTTTCCATTCAAATTTGTATGGATAGTTCTTTTTTATTCTATGCTACTTTGCAAACTTTGGTTAAGCCAAATTCGGTAAAAACTATTTGAACAATGATACCTACTAATATCAATCTCAATAAGTCTGAGTTACTCCCTATCTGGTCCTGCTGGATTCAGTATTCTAATTATTCGAGTATTCTAAACGCGGAACTTATCAGTAGTCAGTAGTGTTATTCTGTATTCGATGGTCTAGTTTGCTAAATCTGTTGATTTGAGAACCCGGCATTAGTCCAAATTCAATTCATCTTGTTAATCTCGAATAATTATAGTTACTCAATTGTATAATGTTTACATTTGCTATCAGGCATGGCGCATTCTCAAATGATTGCAAAATTGTTATCATTTGACTTTATGGAAATTGGATGTTTCAAATAAATTGATAAGTTGTCTTTTATGTACAATTAAGATTTAACTATTTTATTTTATTTGGTTTTACACCCAGCTAGACTTTTTCATGAATCATAAGATCAGAATATACCTTGACGGCCGGCGTGGTCTAGTGGTATACGCTTTTGACTACAGATCCGAAGGTCGCGGGTTCGAACCCGGCGTGCGCAAATAAATTTTATTTGATTAATTTGTGTTACTTCACAATTAATTAATTTAAAATAATATATAGTATATTTGCGGCACGTTCCAGAGTGGAAGATACTCTCAGTATCGCCCTGGTGTAAGACCACCATTCAGAATTGAAACGTTGCTTGAAATCGCTTTAGCCGTGTTTGGTGACCAGATCTGAATAGCCAGGTACTTCCCCACCTTCCTCTTCCCCATCTCCCTCCCCTCCCCAATACCCTCAGCCTCACAACAAAACCCAATTGGGGACGCCATAGTCTCACTGGCTCCAGACGGGAGCAGTTGGGACTCTTGTGCGGTATTACTGTAAAAAAAAAAAAAAAATACCTAGTTACTATCGAAAATTATACACAAAGCTTTCAAAACATGAAATAATGTTAAACATGGAAACACTAAATATGGAATTATAATTGTAAAAAAGGAAACAGTAAGATAAAATAAAACAGAAACTACAACAATACAACATATAAAACAACTACATACATTACCAACGCTACAATGATTTGTAGGATTCAACAAAGTGCTGGTATAGATTTTGCTTGATTCTATTAATGGAGTCAGTAAATTTATCTATAGTATCCAAACATATTGCCCAGATCATGCATCCTATTGGTAAGTAAGTGTTTCTGATATTTGATTGTGTATGTATTGCAGAAGAATGTTACATTTTGTCTAGTATTCCTAGTCAGTACATGGAATTTAATAGTGGCAAGGCTGTCAGACTGATTCATCAAACTGACATAATTAATGTATTCAATTTGAATTTTGAGCTTAAAATTTATGTATCTAAGACATATGTGCTGAACTCTTTCTATCTTGTTAGAGTAAACTTTATACAAAGGGCACCAAATAGGTGAATAATATTCCACCTGACTTATAACTAATTCAATAGACAGCGTTGTAATACAGTATAAGGAATTTAATAGTGGCGACGATGGCAGGGCTGTCAGACTGATTCATCAAACTGAGATAATTAATGTATTCAATTTGAATTTTGAGCTTAAAATTTATGTATCCAAGACATATGTGCTGAACTCTTTCTATCTTGTTAGAGTAAACTTTATACAAAGGGCACCAAATAGGTGAATAATATTCCACCTGACTTATAACTAATTAAATAGACAGCGTTGTAATACAGTATAAGGAATTTAATAGTGGCGACGATGGCAGGGCTGTCAGACTGATTCATCAAACTGACATAATTAATGTATTCAATTTGAATTTTGAGCTTAAAATTTATGTATCCAAGACATATGTGCTGAACTCTTTCTATCTTGTTAGAGTAAACTTTATACAAAGGGCACCAAATAGGTGAATAATATTCCACCCGACTTATAACTAATTAAATAGACAGCGTTGTAATACAGTATAAGGAATTTAATAGTGGCGACGATGGCAGGGCTGTCAGACTGATTCATCAAACTGACATAATTAATGTATTCAATTTGAATTTTGAGCTTAAAATTTATGTATCCAAGACATATGTGCTGAACTCTTTCTATCTTGTTAGAGTAAACTTTATACAAAGGGCACCAAATAGGTGAATAATATTCCACCTGACTTATAACTAATTAAATAGACAGCGTTGTAATACAGTATAAGGAATTTAATAGTGGCGACGATGGCAGGGCTGTCAGACTGATTCATCAAACTGACATAATTAATGTATTCAATTTGAATTTTGAGCTTAAAATTTATGTATCCAAGACATATGTGCTGAACTCTTTCTATCTTGTTAGAGTAAACTTTATACAAAGGGCACCAAATAGGTGAATAATATTCCACCCGACTTATAACTAATTAAATAGACAGCGTTGTAATACAGTATAAGGAATTTAATAGTGGCGACGATGGCAGGGCTGTCAGACTGATTCATCAAACTGACATAATTAATGTATTCAATTTGAATTTTGAGCTTAAAATTTATGTATCCAAGACATATGTGCTGAACTCTTTCTATCTTGTTAGAGTAAACTTTATACAAAGGGCACCAAATAGGTGAATAATATTCCACCTGACTTATAACTTATTAAATAGACAGCGTTGTAATACAGTATAAGGAATTTAATAGTGGCGACGATGGCAGGGCTGTCAGACTGATTCATCAAACTGAGATAATTAATGTATTCAATTTGAATTTTGAGCTTAAAATTTATGTATCCAAGACATATGTGCTGAACTCTTTCTATCTTGTTAGAGTAAATTTTATACAAAGGGCACCAAATAGGTGAATTATATTATACTTGACTTCTAACTAATGAAATATACATAGTTGTAATGCAATATAAGGACTTAAAATCAATTAAAGTTCTGCAAAGGAAGCCAAGCATCTTTAAAGCCTCATTAGCTAGACAACCTTGAACTTTCAACACCTACAATGTTGTTTCTGTTTCATGCAGTCTCTCTCATAAATAGGTACCTACAATGAAACATTTAAACAGTGTGCTCTTGTGACCTCAAATTATAATTTTTTTTACTAGCAAGCAATGCAGCTTAGAAAATTTTTAAGAAACTGTGTTTACGAATAATACAAGATTCCATATTGAACGCTCCATCAATTTGTTCAGTAATCAAAAAGTGTTCGTGAGAATTACGGAGAAACTCAGCCAAAGACAAGAAACTGACCGTCTTTAGGGCAAGCAAGTTCTTAAATAGTAACCAGCTGCTAATCGTATATAAATCTCAAGTAGTCCAACAATTGAATCTGGGAGCCACCTCTGGGCTGGAGCCCCACAATACTTGAAAAACCTCCTTGATTCTGTGCAAAGGAGGGCGAGTCTATTCTAAGTGTATTTCAAGGAGCCTATTCTAAGGATATACGAGTGTACATAAGTGAAAATTGACGTAATCGAGCGGAACACAATTGATGATGGCTTCATGAGAACGGGCCCCTGGGGATGGCGGTTCCATGATAAATCAACACAGTGACAATTCAACACACTTTTAAAAAGTGATATAAAGTCATTAGAAACGATGAAATTTTTTTTAACTTAACCTAACCTAACCTACTTAACCCAGTTAATAAAGTTTTTGTTTCATCACTCTCCATGACTTTATATAACTTTTTAAAGATGTGATGAAATATCATTTTGATGATTTATCCGGTCACCGGGACGAGCTACCGGCATCTATTTTTCCTCCTTCATATAATCCGGGCCTCTTGAAGTGCCTACCTTAATCCGCCTCACAACGCTGCCCAACTGTGTGGCGAAATAGCTTCCCTGCATTTACGCGCTTTCGGCGCTCTTGTGAGATGTCACAAAAAAATAAAAAAGGGACCTGCCTACAAAGAGTTCTAAAATCACAGTATAAAGAAACAATACGTAATTATATGTTACAAATAAGAACTTGTTACTTTGCGATTCGTTTTTTTCCTCAAAAAGGAATCCTCAACCATTAAATAGATTATTTCTGGTATTTGTATTATATAATTAAAACCGTTTTTCTTGATTTGAATTGTATATTCTGTGATGAAATAACATGTATTAATCTATCATACTCTGCTATTAAGGGAAGGGGTGCTGAAGTCATCGCGTCTTCCCTACTAGTGCTAGGGCTGTGCAAAACTTAAATATGAATGGTCTGCGTCAAGCCGGGCCAGCGGCCAATGCAGGGGCGTGCGTAGCTAGCAGTCGGAAACATGGCAAACCAGGTTACATTAAAATTACACAAGAGAAATTACTCGTCTTAAAATAAAAAGGAAAAATTACACATCGAAGAAATTAGTTGATGAAGAAATTACAAAAACAAAATCACCTACTTATAATACAATATTTTTTACATAAAATTACTGTATTTTTTTTATTATTTAGTAAAAGATTATACATTTATATACATTATTTGAGAAATGTTTTGACTGCCTAACTAGGAGGATTCCCGTTTTAGGACAGTCAAATTAGGATGAGTATTAACATTTTGATAAGTTGTTTGATAAGTATAGTATTAAACTAATAATGAAATAATAGGTTTAAATACTACTTAAATACTGCTTTCAAAGATGGACCAGATTTGTTGAGAATTCATACTATCTACGAGTTTTCACAATTCGCTAGATTTGCTATCTTTGATTCAAATCGTGAACCTGTTGAGGTGAAAAAATGACAGAAATTAAATTACCAGGATCACAGAAATGTTATAGGTTGTGTTAATTTCCGCAGTGACGTTAATGTCATAATTAATGCATATAAAATTCAAATTTAACGTGAGCTAGCCGAGAAGAACAAAATACCAGGAGCACAGAAATATGGTTGGGTATTTCAATTTTCTTACTATCATAAACACTTATTACTCAGTGACACTACCTAATTTTTAAAAATCTATCTATTAGGATCTATTTATATTTTTAAAAACTAAATTTATTATTTTTATTTGTCATGTGATTTTTCACGAGACTGCTATAGTTATAAAATAAAAACGGAAACTGAGATATGTTTAATATTACATTATATATTTTCTTCTTGTACAATCTCTTCCGTGTGTTATTTTTTTCATCATGTAATTTTTTTATTTTCGATTATAAATTTATCGTTACACCCCGGTTGCTGTGTGTTTTGCATAAGGCAGTAATGGCGAATCGGGACAGTCGCCCACCCCCATCTGACCTCCCCTTTCTACCACTACCCTGCTGCCACCCTTCTCCTCCTAAGGCTGTGCAGCGCCCCCGTGCCCGTTCTTTTGTTTGGCCGTCTTGGGAAATTCCAAATTCAGGGTAGTTTGACCTTGTGTGGGACGCTTTAAGATTGTTTGCGTAGAAGTGGCTGCGAGCTAATCAGACGTTAAAAACTCCTTGTATAAACTTAACGTAAAAGTGGTTTGAATGTAAATAATGTTTATAGAAAGTTAAAACTTTTTGTTTTAATGAAAGAAAAACTTGAAATAAAATTAATTTTAAGCTTTCAGATAAGCCTTTTATGTTAGTCACGCCTCAGTAGAAATCACTTGGTTGCACTGTCTAGCTTTAGCGCCAGATGAACTGAATTACCATCTATGATGTATAAATAATTACTACTAATTTATTTTAAAACGAAATTTTGTAATCTTAATTTTTTTTCTCTCTCTCAAACATGTCCGTAAAAACACAAGTGAACTATTTACGGAGGATGCAACTAGGTTTTTTCGCATGTAATTGATAATTTAATTATAATTCGATTGTGTAACGTTATGATGCATGATTTAGAAAAGTTTATGTAGTGGCGATTTTTGTCGGGATCCGGAACGAAAAAGGTGACTTAAGTCAATAAGGTTTCAATAGAATCATAATTACTATTAATCATTTTAAGAGTTGGTTAAATGTTTAAAACAATTTGAAAACTACCATTGAAGAAGATGATAATACTTACAAATTCAAAGGTAGCATGAAACAGAAAAAGACGCAGAAAAATTAAAAAAGGTAACAGTCTCAACTGGGAACCGAAACCTGGATTCCCGGTCTTACCAATACAACGTCTTTGTACAATTGAACATTGGGGCACGTCATATTTTGAACACGTCATATTTGTCGATACAAAAATTTAAATATTTTTTGTAACTTATTTTTACCATATTTTGGGCATCCATCTTTGTTTTAATGATTGCAACTTTGTAATTTATATGGGATACCTTTTGACTTTTTCTAAAAGTCTAAATTATTATTCACCTGAAATAAAGTTGGTGGTTTACAGGTGAAAAACATGTAATAAGCAGTAATTGTTGATTGAAGTACTAGTACATATTGAATTATTTGGCGGGTCGGGAATAAGCCGATGTAGCTCAGTGGTTCAGAACACCTCACTGGACATCAGAAGGTGCGTTTTTAATTCCCGTAGGCGGCATTTATTTTTACTAGGGAGTAATTTTCAATTTGTTTGGATATTTCAGTCGAGAAATTATCGCTTATAATAATTTGTTCGTCGTCTTTATAAACTTTAGTTTATCATTATAAAAGAAGTCAAAATTAAAATTCAATTTGTATTGGGACAACTTTTCTCTATTTTTTAAAGGTTATACTCATTAATGTAATACATCAATTTGAAAATAACGTTAAATAAAAATTCGGACATAATTTTTTTTTTGTAAAATTTGATAATGTACTTGAATGTTTCACCTGCACGTAAAACTGGCCTTTAAATTGTAAATACAAGGCGAAATATTATAATATGATCATATTGCGATAGATCCCAAATAAGCGTGAGTACTGCGCCGCCCATTCCAGTACGCCACTGGCCTGTTAATGGGATCGTAAAAGATAATTGCCCCCTTCATTCGAAAGCGGATGCACGTCACTGGTAATCTGCGCGTTTCGCGGGCTTTAAAAGCCAAAACGCGTCGTACGTGTATAACACTTTGACGGTGGGAGGCAAGAATAATATTCAGCCCTCATAACCTTTTAATTTTTTTTGTATAATATTTTAAACACTTTATACGGCGATGATAAAAAATAACGGAGAACTTTAGCAGGTGTATTTTTAATGAAAAAAAGTAATAATTTATTTTTTTTAAGTTTCTTTATTCAATGAAATTATTTGTTACATGCATTGAGGAATTTTTCGACCACCATGCTAGGCACATGCCCGTGTTATGGTTGTCGATTTTCTATACATTAACATAAATAATGTGAGAGAATATAAAATAAAATAACATATTATTAAAGAATATTTAAGAACATAAAATAATGTAAATGACTATATAGTAATATAAGGAAGTATGGAAGAATACAGTAGAATATAAAAATATAATAGCATAATATTTTAATATTATCATAAATATGTATGTAAAATGAACTGCCTGGGGCAACTGAGGAAACTTGGGTCAATAAAAATAGTCAATAAGGCGAACCAACAGCTTGATTGGCACTTAACTACTTTCAACCAAAACCTGAATATAAATGCATACATTTTAGCTATTGTAATATATTATATAATGTATCTATACTTTCATATATTTCAATCAATACTAATCTAACCTAATCTACCTATAATTTTTGCATGTACTTTTTATATTCATCTAGAGTTTCTGTTAATTGTATATTTTCTGATGTCACTGTTTATAATTTACTGTATTTGGTATATTTTATACCGTTGATATTAAAAGAAATAAATTTTTTAGTTGTTGTAAGTAAAGTGTTTACATTTTTAGATACATAATACAATAGAATATTGAAAAAATCTGTAATTGGTCTCAGTTGCTAGTGAAAATGAGAATTGTAAATGTTTAGATTTTTTCAATCCTTCGTGCCTCTGACATATTGACTGTTATATTTATTAAAAAGGTATGAGGGGCGGGTAGGAATCTAGGGATCAGTGTTTCCAGGAGTGACGAACGTATGAATATATCCCTCCTACTGCGGCGCAAGGCGATGAATCGAGAAACCAGTTGGAGAGGTCAAAGGGACTTCACAAACTAGCCTCTCACAAACCGGCACCCCACGCAACTGATGAGCAGGCAATTTTCAGCGTTATGAGTTGTGCGTAGTATGCAGCTAACCGGTTTGTAAAAATAGAACAGAGCCAATTTACATCTCATATAACTGAATTCATAACTCTAAACTGCAAAAGTGGCATGAGAACGCACTTATTTCCTTTATGCATGTCAAAACTTTTACAAATATTTTATTATGCAAGCAGAACCAGGAAAACCATTCTTCATCGTGGGGGGGGGTTTATGTAAGTTTTTTTTTTTAATAGCTATATAATTTTTTTTTTTACATTTTTACAACAATATGTATATTTATATATATGTATAAGAAATTTTGATTATATTCGTAGTCCTAGGAGATCCTGTGTTGAGGGGGACTAAGTTTTGGAAGTTTTTCAGCGACTTCTATGATTCGACTTCATGTTTTGGGTAAGGATTTCCATAAACTTCTACGACGATGTTTTACGTATGCTAGAAAGTTCTTTATCCAGTAGTTCCTTAAGCCAAGATTTAATGTCCTTAATGTAGTTATTTTTTGTTTTGAATTGTTTGATACTAAGTGGGAGTAGTAGGTACCTTACATAACATTATAGATAAAATACATTGATTAAGAAATTCATCGCATAATGCCCAAGTTAACTTTTATGTGCATGTCATAAAAATCGGAGAGAAATTATTAAATCGACTTTAACCCGCTATCACTCGCGCGGGGTGCTGTCAGCACCCCACGCATTTTTTAACGTAAACATGAATAATAATTTGTCTAGTTACGAGTCCGCGCGTTTCAGTACCTTCAAGTGACCTTTAAACCCGTCGACACGGGGAGGGAGGGGCAGTGTGGCGCAAGCGCTTTCAACGTGAGGACGTGTCAAAGTTTGCATGGGGTGGTCACGACACCCCGCGAGTGCTCGTGTTATACTTTTGCGGAGGTCACTTTATCAGCAAGGTCACGATAAATAAGAAATTTTTATTTGATTTTGTTAATTAACCCTTATATTTATGATTTTCAATGAGAAAGCTTATGTTAAAAACTAATAAGTTGATTTTTTTTTGTTATTTGAGGAAAGTTCTCAGTATTATGACTAAAAAGGCTGATTATTATAATGTTTGTTAGAACAGTAATAAAATTGATTTATAAAATTAAGGTTTTTTATTTACATACGTCATACAACACTAAATAATAAAATGCTGGTATAATTTAATTAACTGATAGTATATGTATAAAAATGTACTATGTGGGTATGTGGGGTGGCCACAACACCCCGCGAGTGCTAAAAATGCTAAAAACTTAATTAATAGTTTAAAACTGACAATCTTAATTAAGTTTATTTAAATAACTTTATACACATTACTATTTAATCAAAAATGATCGACATTTTTCAAAACCAATGGTTCTATAACAAGTATAGACAAATAAGTACCTATGGACAATATTTAGTTATTATTATTAAAAAACACAAAATATTATAAAAATTAAATTATCATAAAACATGTATATATAAAAAAATTGTAAAATAAATAATTGGTGCCAATGTGAAAATAAATTTAACATAATTATGTTTAGTTAAAAAAATATATAAAAATGCCCATTTATACAAATTTACTTATTTTATTTAAGGCGATGCACTACGTCGTGTAATATTTTAAGTCGAGCCCCTATCAATAACACCCCTTACTTAGATGGAGATAAGGTTTAAATTCCCGCTTAATACCATCCGCCTGTTTTGATTTATGCAAGAAAAAAACATGGCCAAAAAGTGCCTTTTATTTTATTTTGTGGATAAATATTTAATTTTTTTCCGATCATTTTATAAATAACTTAATTTTCAACATTATAAAATAAAATCATAACCAAAAATGGGTTCGCAAGTAGGAGATTTGGAACTTTAAACAGTTTTCATAGGCCTTATACATTATTTTTTTCTAGGCTTATAAAAAGACTTATACAAAAAATATTTGAAAATTTAAGGCCAAAATGTATTCTACTCGCAGTATTTAATTGAAGCATCTGAAACATTTCTAGGCGACTAAATTTTCAAACCAAAAACACATGATTTTGCATGACTACGTAGGGCATAGCCTTTATCTAAAATGACGCAATAAAGTGAATTTGCAATTATTGAAGAAGTTAAGATATACATATTTTAAGTAAACATCTATATCGCTCATGGAAACCCAACCTAAAAAACTGCACTAAATGAGCCATGATCTATTCAGTAATCTATAGCTAAGCCGTCATAATAATTTGACACAACATTTTTTATTAAGATTGTATATTTTTTCAATCTCGGGTATAATTTATTCTTTAAAAAAAAACCTCATTTTTAAGGTAATATTGTATTACTGAATGCGTGTTAGTTTTTGTGTCGTTTACCAAACATTTTTAATAAGAAAATTAAGTTGTTTTGAATTTAAATATAGTCAAAATATCATCATTGTAGATATAGCGTCATAGCTGATGAAATGTCATTAATTATTAGCAAAGTCTCTGAAAGTAACTTACTGTATTACCGACCATGAACGCGATGTACATTTTAACGTCATCACATTAACAATTTATTCCAGAAAATCGCTATTTCATTGTACTAAACAAAATGAGTGAGTACACCTAAATAGGGGTTATTCATAACAACATTCTGTTCGTGTCGGCGTTACTCTAAAACTCTATCAGGATTACGAAGTGTAATGTACAAAATTAATAAAACGAAACGATCAATATTACTAATTGTTTTGTACTGCACAAAAGCAAATTGTCCAGAATATCCCCACCTTACTGACGAAACTATAACTAACCAATATGCTTTTTCCCCGCAGGATTAGACTAGACTTTCCTCAAAGGATGGACCTCCAAGCAATAGTTTGCACAGTCCTTGCCCCATTCACATTAATACATTGTCTAATACATAGTCTTCTGTTATTCTGACTCTTGACATGGTCCGACTCAAGAATCTGATTCTCTGGATGCCATGACTTATACCATTCACTTGTGCGTCATATATTCTCCTTACCCTCCTTACTTGGTTCATCCGTTATATATGCCAAATCCATCTAAGCGTCCCTTTCTTAATTTTACTCACTATGCTTACATCAGCCTTACTTAATTTGCGGATTTTCACATTTCTCACACGATCGTACCTGATGTTACCACTTATACGCCTCAGGGATCGTGTTTTGCAGCCATTCATTCTACTTTCATTCTTTTTCTGCCAGTTCCATGCCTCATGGTAGGTACCAGCACTCCATTTTGGACTGCTAGCTATGTTTCGTTGGGCAGTTTTTGTTAGCTACATTATTGGAGTTACCTGTATTTACCCTTCTTTCAATATCGCTATCAGACTTACCATCTCTCGTAAACATACTTCCCAAATAAACAATCTCATCCGCCTGCTTCAAGTATTCATCATTCACAACTATATTGCACACTATTTTCGTACTCTCTCTTTCAAACAAAATGATTTTAGACTTAATTACATTCATCATATGTACTTCGTTCACCCTAGACACGAAAGGCTCTAGAGTCTAGATCTTCCAAACTATTGTTAGCAAACTGACGAAACTCAAAGAGCCCAAAAAGCATCAAGCATCCAAATAATAGTATAGTGCCAATCTTTGGTCAAACAATGCTCCCAAAATGGCCAGTCGAATAAATCAGGGATATTTTGTATTCACCGGTGCTATTTCTAACTCCGAATAGCCGAGCAAAGAGGAAAGCGTGGGATTGCTTATTTACCAGAGGCCATTTCCTGCATAATGTATGATATTCAACAGCCTTGCTGCTTCCAACCAGTTCATCCAGGTTATTCTTATTTATAGCCGATTTCATTGTCGACCTTTGTCGATAACTGGCAATAGATCTCTTTTAAAAGACAAGGTAAAATTAATTCTCATTTTCTTGATATATTCGTACCTAGATAATTCGTATTTTTGTGGAGGTCGTGGTATGTTTCCAAAATTTTCCTAAAGATCATTTCGACAATTTCGAAGTAATTCAACCAATTCTCATTTGCACGAATTCTTCTTTTTAATTTGTATATCTAAATTATTATATTTTATTTAAAGGTAAAGGTATATTGCCCTGTTGAATATAAAAAAGTTAAAACATGTTTGCAAGTGGTTAAACTTATTATTATATGTTTGCAAGAACTATTGTGAAATTTATGGTTGTAGTACTTTTAAATTTTCACATTTTTGAGAAATAATTTCTCGGAATTAAGAATGAGCAGACAAATTGTGTTTTTAGATCTTTTTTTTCATTCAGGTTAATTGAAATTTTTTTCAAAAATCACAATTATTTTGTACTGCATAGATAAATTGTTATTGTTGTTTATATACATCTGGCATGAATTTAACTTATTTTTGATTTACATTCTTGTACATTCTGACACGAATTCAATTTGTTTATGTACATTCTGTCACGGATTCAATTTGTTTATGTACATTCTGTCACGAATTTAATTTGTTTATTTACATTCTGTCTTCTTATCGAATTACAATTTTTTTTAAATATTTCTGTTCATTTCTCACACAAGGAAGAAGGCTTCAATTATTGGTGGTATTTTTGGTTAAACGTAAAAAAAAATAAATTCAACTCGAGATTACCCAAAGATTAATAGTTTATATATTTTATTATATAAATTATATATTATAACCCTTAAAGGTTAATCTTAGGATGATAGCTTCTCGAAATAATGATAGTTTAGTATTTACCGTTTTTGTGTAAAATATACCGCACAAGAGTCCCAACCGTTTGGAGCCACTGAAACTATGGCACCCCCCGTTGGGATATGCTGTAAGCTTAAAGATGTAGGTGGAGAAAAACCTGGATATTAAAATCTGGTCACAAAACACGGTTAAAGCTATTTGAGGGAACGTTTCAATTCTGAATGGTGGTCTTACATCAAGGCGATACTGAGAGAATTGTACATTCTGTAACGTGCCGTAAATACACCACGTATTATTTAATATTAATAAGTCTTGAAACTTCACAAATTAAACAAATATTTTATTTTTTGCGCAAGCCGAGATTTGAACCGTGACCTCTGGATTACTAGTCGAGAGCCCCATTTAAATAATACAGATTCTGCAGGGTTTCTGTCCACTGCTTCTATATTCCTATCTTGTTCTGCTTTTATCTTCTAATTCCCCTTGCAATAAACTTTAACAAACGTGTTGACCTAAATATTATAGTATGATGCTGTAAAACTCGCATTAGCAACATTAATTCTTCTCAGTTGTTTTGTTGTAAATGCACCCATATTCACCACATAGTTTATTTTCTAACATGATGTTTAAAACTTTTACAACGATTTGTCAGCTTTTCAAAAATGAAAAGATGTTCTAAATTTTTTTTTCAAATCCCGATCAAAGTCGGGTAATAAAGTTGGTACCTAACTTGGTTATAAAATCAACTAGATAAAAATGTTCAAGGCATCAAAATCACTTTAGAAAGAATGTTTGCCAATACCCTCTGACCAAAAAGCGATTTAAAACGCCAGTGGGTATCACGTAATAATATATTGCTTCGGAAGTGAAAATTTCAATGGAACCACGTACTACGGGCTTCACGAAACAATGTGCTCTTTGTTCTGTGTCCACTGCGATGATAAACGACATTGCGACACGCCAGCGTGTGTTGTTGGCGTGATATGAAAATGCTTGATTTATGAAAAATAATCTATTTGCCGAATAATAAACCCAATATCGCTTTATTGAATTTAGTGTTCTATTCTTTATATTATTGATACTGGCAATTCGTGGTGGAAATCCAGCATATTCATTTTAAACATTTTCTCGTTTACGTTTTAACCGTTACCGGTTTTAACTTACTATAGCAATCTTCAGACTAGTACAAATATTTATTACCTTATTTAATAGACAAATATTTTATCAGGACATGGATTGACAATTTCTACGGATTTGTTAAGTTTTTCGTTAATTATTCAAGTTTTAAGTTCGAAAAAAATATATGTCATTTTTGAAGATAATATCTATACATTAGTTACGACGAAACGTTAATTATATGAAATTCCCTCGATAAAAAAAATTGCAAAGTAAGCTCTGAAAATTATTTAAAAAACGTTTTGTACTTTTATTTAATATGTTATAGGCGTGAAAAAATTCACAGTATATCTTTAAATGCAACTAAAGCATTTGCCGATGGATTTTTGCTATATTTCAAACGAGTCCTGTTTTATTAAATATTTTAACCATTTTCGTTTAATTATTATCGTTTATTAATATAAGCGCGCTTCCTCTAACACATGTATTTACGTATCTCCCATTCAAACCATCATTTAACGCTTACTACGGGGCCTTAACAGGATTTTAATAAATCAGCCATACTCATTTTTTTCCACGACCACGGAATATTTTTGAAATGATGAAGGGCTAAACTAGTAGTCAGTAATTATATCTATGTCTTTTCTCATTTTACTTTCAAAAGATAATCTCAATATCAAGAGAGATTTTTGGGTAACCATGGGTTGGGTTACATCATCCTTCTTTTGCCGTAAAGAGCCAAAACGTTGGCTAAAGGAGGCGAAAGCGCAACATGGCAAAATAACCCATAAATTTACTATGATGATGGCCTTGAAAATATAAAATCATATGCGATAAATCTGATATTAATTAAGTTTCAAAAGACAGTCAACATGAAGCCACATTTGTGATACTAACAATAAATTCCACTGAATAAATGACTAAAAAAATACACGTTTTATTGAAGCTGTGTTTCATTTCAAGGATCCAATTCTCAAAGACACGGTTTTAACAAGAAAATAACATCTCAAAGAAAATTCTACCAACCCTCTGATCTTCCGCTCATTTCAAAGAACTTTTTTTCTTCCAATTCAAACCCTTTCAAATATTTAAATATAAAAGATTGAAGAACAATGTTTACAGTTTTTTTGTACGCTGCTTCATTCATAATTTCCTATCGTTTTTCTTATTATTTAGAAATATATTTTAATTAGTTCATCTTTTGGTGAACATAACTTGAGAGATTGAATATCTGATAAAAATTTTAATTAACTGATTTTGGTTTTAAAAGAGGTGCTTCTCAATCAAAGATATTAGAAGAACGAGATGTGGTATGAGCAGTTCATACTGTGTGAAATTGTTTTGCCGAGTGTCGCCGGTTTTGTTCACCAATACTACTGCACACCTTCGCTTACGCTAAGGTATCCGCACTAATAAATAGAACACATTTCTGTGCGTACACGTCCCGATACCGTTCAAAGTACCCTAATTAGGTAGTACTCCGCCTACGGTCCGGCGGCCAACATAGCATATCTCGTTCTTCTAATATCTTTGTTCTCAATATATAAATTAAAATATAAGAATTTGGTAAATGAGAACATAAATGAGAACCATTTCCAGGAGTAGGGGTGTGAATTTGGAAGGCTTCGGAAACCTTGAGTTAATCTGAATTTAAGAGGAAAATACAAGCCAAATATGTGTAAATTCTTGGTATACCTTATATTGTAGGTAATAGGCAATAAAATCGCTTGACAAACGGAGTCTAGAAACGTTCGATTTCAAGCACAAAACTGGTTTTTATTTATTTTGTAAATAATTTTATAATAAAGCAAAAAAGTTAATCAAACAAAACTATCACAAATCATATTAGCTATAATACTGTATTTTTTTAAGTTGTTTCCTTTACGCGTTCATAAATTTCTAATGAAAAAATATTTTCTTTAGTAGTTTACAATTATACTTTTTATTGAGTAATTTATTTTTTTATTTGTATTCTACTCAAGCGAAACGATAGTAAAACCTTCAATTTATCTTAAACATACTTTTTTGTATTCATTATGTACACCAATTCGTTAAACAGATTAATCAAAGCAGTGATTTAGCATTAAGCTTAGCCTTAAATAATATTTCCAATATGTAATCTACTTCGTATTTGTGTAAATAGTATGGAATGAATATTGGTAAAACTAAGCTTAGTATGGGTTGTTTCATCAAATTTCGACGTTAATTTTTAAGTTCTGTGAAATTCCTATTGAAGATCTGTTGTTATATCATTATGAGCCAGTTGCTTTACAAAACGGAAATAGTAACAGGACTTTCACAAAACTCAACGTTGATTTTTGAAGAATTATTCAAATTCTGTTCAACAACTTGTCCTTAGCATTGTCATTCGTTATACGGTAAAAAAGGGGACCTCAGACCGTTTCCTGTTTAGTACATTCCTAATATATCGGAACACATGTTCATGCACCTGCGTTTGTCTTGATAATATTCGATGACGAAATGCAAAAATTTCTGGATTTTTATGAATACGTGTTCCGACAACGTGATAATACAATGGTATATTACTAAAAAAATATCAGGAAACCTATCGATTCATTCGTTAAGGGCATGATATCCCGTTTTTAATCGGATTACAAATGATTTGAAGAGATTCTTAATAAATAAGCAATATTTTTTTAGTAGTAATTTTTCCGTTTAGGTACGAAAAAACCCGTTTTGGACTGCAAGCAGAGAACCAAACAAATAGTGCACATCGTTTCAATGTAACATAAAAAACTCTCGATTTTTAATCTCACTTTACTGCGTTTTTAAATAGTTCACAATCCATTTAAATGACTACTTAAGACTTTTGGAGTGTACTTAATTTATTCAACCGAATGTTTCATGATTTTAACTTAATACGTATTCTGACGATTCATTAAAATTATGCGTAAGCGAAGGAATTCTTAAATACCATCTTGAAAATAATATAATTATGAAACTTCATATTTTGATGAAATCTGTCTCAAGGAATTATTTAAAAATTTATTGTTTGTCATAGTCATGAAATTTTATTATTTTCCTTTGAAAAACATCTACCGACATTAAATTAATGGCAATGCATTTAGCTAGAAAGATGATTCAAACCGAACTCGAGAGCTTTTTGAAAGCGAATAAAATCCCTTTGAACGAACGCCATGGAGAGGCTTCAATGCACTACTTTTTATGAGCTTTAACCTAATTGAGCTTTTCAAAGTTTTAATGTACGAGCCTGAGAGATGTGAAAGATAAAATACGGAACGCAGATTTGGAAAATATACCCTTTGTCTTTAAAAACGCACTTAACCTAATAATTGTGATCACAAAACACGTACCTGACATAACCCATGTACATAAATGAGTTTTTGTACTACTGCTGGAATCGAACTTGCATCTTTCAGACTTAAGTGCGAACGACTAGATAATTACTTTAGACATGTACGTTAAGATTACTTGTTATGCATGCTAACGAACCTACTATCTAAATTGCACTATGCAATAATTGTTCAATATATACTTCTATATGGTATTATTGGCAGGGGATATGATAATATTTAAAAATCCACTTTAAAAAATTCTAAGTTTGAAAATTTAGGCAATAACGAAAAAACCATCTACATTTTCTATTGAAACCCTCTTTACAATATGCAGTGTATCAACAATAGACAAAATGTTAAACAATATACGATAATTCAATTTTTTAAAGAAAACACTTTATTAACCTACTAACTTCAATAGAAACACATACAATTGTTATTTACCACTTTAATTTTATTTACACTCTACAGGTTTCGAAATAACCCTTCCTTCATCAGGAGAATATTAAATACAGTTTCTTAATACTGTGTACTGTGTACTAAAAGGCACCCAAATACCCCACAAGTTATTGTAGCTGTAATGCAAAACTAAGGTTTGGACTTTTGATAACCCAGCTTTTGACAAGCCCGAAGAATTAGTAAGGCGTTTCAGGAAAAAATAACGAGGGGCGCCAAAAATGTGATGCTTTGTTGTACAGGGTTTTCCAATAAGAGGTGTTATTTTGATATTCAATCGTAAAAGATCAATGTTTTCGTTGCTGGTGTGGCACGTAGCGTCGTTTTGTTGAAAGTATACGTTGTCCAGATCAATACCATCCAATTACGGCCATAAAAAATCATTAATCATCTCTCGATAGCGCAATCCAATCACCGTAACTGTTGCTCCAGCCTCATTTTCGAAAAAGTAAGGTCCAATGACTCCGCCGGACTATAACCCGCACCAAACAGTCACACGTTGAAGATAAAGAGGCTTTTCAACAATAACTCTTGGGTTTTCCGAGCCCAAATGCGACAATTTTGCTTGTTGACGAAGCCACCGAGGTGGAAATGGGCCTCATCACTCAAGATGATTTGCATTTTATTCACTCAAGTGAATTTTAATAATTTCAATGTTTTGTTGAAGCGTGTATCGTTCCATTTTTATTAAAGACGTAGTTTTTACTTGTCAAATGTCAAAAAATTACAGCTTTAAAATTAACATTTATCGAAATAACGGGCTATTTAAAATAACACCTCTTATTGGAAAACCCTGTATAATATATCTTAATTTTGAAAACATTGTTGCGTGCAGCAAAGCATGTCTGAAGCGCTGTTCACGAGGACAAAGCTGCTGCCATTATATGCGGCGCCAGCGTGGAGTGATCAGAAATTTTATTTAGCCCAACCCTACTCCCACCACCCACTCGAGACAAGAGCACAGCTTATAATTTAAGTGATAATTATTTTAGAAACAGGGCTACCAACAAGTTTCACGAAATATTCGGCTGAGCTGTCGAACGAGTTGTGGAAACAACCTGCCTCATGTGACAAATTTCAACCGTGTACAAATGTTGGGCGCGCTATCTATCAAATAAATGAATCCGTTTCCAACATTTTTTCAATTAATTTGGGGCTCCAGACCAGAGGTGGCTGCCAAGCTCAACAGTGGGTCATCCTTGCTATTTATACAAGATCAGCAGTTGTTTATATACGTATCTGCGGGGCCCGCACAGTACGCCCAGCTTCAGAGAGACTAACTTGTCTATGGTTTCTTTGGAGCCTCTGTCCTGGTCACTCCGAGTTACACAAAACATATCAATGGAAGGTATATTCGAAAGATAGCGTCCGTTTAAGTGGATAAGATTGCCATTTCGATCCGTTTTAGACATTTTATTTAAATTTTTAATTTGTAAATGTACAAAGTTTCCAGTGTTTTACATGGTTCCATGATAAAAAAAATCAGCGATAAAACAAAAAATTGACTAAAAGTGAAAAAAAATGCCCGAACTAGCCTAACGTAATCAAACCTAACCTAAGGTAGTTCGGGCATTTTTTTTTCACTTTTAGTCAATTTTTTGTTTTATTGCTGATTTGTTTTATCATGGAACCATGTAAAATACTGGAAACTTTATAACCTTGAAATATATAAATTTGAAACCTAACCTAACATAACGTTTACTAATCAACCCATTATTTTATCATCGTCTGTTTCGTCACTGTTCTGTTTTAAAAAAAAAGAAAGAAAATTAATCAGTCAATACATAGAAGTATAAGTGATTTTTTACAATGAAAGTTAAACAGGTTTCATAACACTCAGTTACAATGAAAGTTAAACCAGTTTGGTGACAATTAGTTACAATGAAAGTTAAACTGGTCTCGTGATACTCAGTGCAATGAGAGAATTGTTGTTTTACATGATAGCCATTCGTTTTACTGATGTATGTATTAGAATTTTGTTCAAATTTTTTCAATACCTACCATCGATGTCCTTGCAGTTTATAGCAAATTTGGAAAAAAAATGTTGTCTAGCGCTTAACAAAAGATACTTATGTGCAGATTGCAAAGTGATCAAATTCACATTCCTTTTGGTAATATAAGTTTACTGTTCTTACTTCCTCCCCAATGAGCGTTCCTTAACCCTACAAGGAATACTCCCAACCTACCCTCTTCCTGCGACCGAGTGCCCTAAATTTTAGAGGATGGGGGCGAATTTACAGCGTAAGTGGCGGCGGTCCAAAAGCAACCCCCTCAAATTCAGGGCGAATCTGGGACAAGACAAATAATAAGCCTGAGAAGAAAGCCTTGAAAAGTGCACGACCGATAGAGAAATGATCAAACCAATTTAAATGATTTAAGAGAAATTTTTTCATTTGACTTTTATATTGACTATATGACCGCATAAATTTTATATGCAGAACTGTGTTTATTATTATTCAACGATATGTTCTAGAGTTTGTTGAAATCATTCATACATTTCAGAAATCATCTTTCATATTAGACTGTCGAAAATGATGAAGTCTTTCGAATTAATTGCGTGGGTAGAGAGACGTGGGGTGAATATACAACACACCGCTTTCTCGGCACATACTTTTGGCTTCATTCATAAACAAACTTTCCCATGAATATTCATCAGTTATTTTAACCCTTCGCATGACCCGGTTCAATAATTTAATTAAATCGATGGGCCATGTCTTCCCTCGACAAAACCGCGTCCATTTTCTGTATACACCTCCCTTAAATATTCTCTTGGCCCTCCTTTCTTGTTACCCATCTTAGTACGTGTCCAAACCAAGCAAGCAACCCTCTCTTTATCAATTATTACGCTTACCCCGCGTTATTTCCTTACGTGGTTTTGTGGTACAAGAGTAAGGTGTTTGGTAAATTAGTGATTAATTATGTGAAAATCATGTTATGTTCGTTTGTGTGATTTCTTGGTGGTAAAACCGACTGTTGTAAGCGAGCGTGTCAAGACGGGATGGTGCTTTGCTCTACCAGCCTCGTGACTAGTCGGTTTTTTTCCGTCCGGCCGCCAAAACTCTGTGCAGTATATTTGCTTCTTTTCTCACTAAAACTGGCGATGGGTCTATTCTAAATCTTGATGAATTTTTCATTTGGAATATATTTCTTTGTGTGTGTTTTAATAAGAACAAAATAATTGTTTGATTATCAAAAATATTAAGACTTTCTTCTCATTTTACTTTCATTTTTACTTCCTTCAAAATAAATGAATTTAGATATACATGTTACATTTTTTAGAAGTCTTAAGTAATGTCAATGTCAATTTTAGTCAGCAGGAACCAGTGGCATTCCGTCTATTAATACTGAAAAGCTGTGGCTGCCCTAAAAAAACAACGTTTTAAAATTTTTTCTGATCAAAACATATTTTTTTCAATCCCCAAATCATATTCCAAATCATATTAAGATTTTATAACATTATACATAGCTCTACTAATGAAATAGACATTTTTAATGACCAATTTAAACACTTCAAAAAAAATGTATTACCTTTAATCATATTAAGCTGATATTGTGATGAAGCCCTTTATTTAAAGAGAAGCAACATTGTACCTACCTAATCAGTGTCTCACCAGTACAGGTGTGACAATAACAAATCGTTTATGAACATATTTGTACTTACCTTTTACCCATTCTAATTTGTTATTTACTTGCATATTTAGCTTACATATTATTATACTAGATTAATATTAATATTAATATTACTTACATTTTCCTTTTGTTACTATTTTTGTTATTATTATGTATTTAAACATCCATGTGTGTAAATTTTTGGGCACCATGCCTGTTTTATGTACTTAAATAAAATTAAATAAATAAATACCCAAACTTGATGACTACACAGAACCAAACATTGGTATCTATTCAATGAAATTCTATTGTAAATACTTATTATATAGAGTGGAAGATACTACCAGTATCGCCCTGGTGTAAGACCACCATTCAGAATTGAAACGTTGCTCCAAATGGCTTTAGCCGTGTTTAGTGACTAGATCTGAATAGCCAGGTACTTCCCCACCTTCCTCTTTCCCTTCCCCTCTTACCTTCAGCCTAACAACATCCCCCAATTGGGGATGCCATAGTCTCACTGGCTCCAGACGGGAGCAGTTGGGACTCTTGTGAGGTATTCACTATAAAAAAAAAAAAAAAAAATTGATGAGTAGCATTCATCAAAATCCTAAAAAATGTTGATGAACAAAGAAAAACCTGTTATATTTAAGTAGGTGCTTCTCAAGGTTCGTAGAACAGCTCATACACGGGGTAGAGCGGTGATTGGTTAGAAAGTCGTGACGTAGCTAAGAGCCCATTTTCTACTGAGAGATTTGAATATATAGCAAAACAACAGGAATCGTACGACTTAGAATGCATGTCCAATGATTTATTTATAATGTGTTGCTAATATTATACAAATTATCATATTAAAACTAATGTTCCAAATAAAATGGGAAAATTCAAGGAATATTTGCAGTGTTACTTCTACATTGATGATCTAGAATCGAGGTTATTTACTAGCGCCTTGTACATATTTCCTTTGAAGACATTCGAATTTTTAAATCGAAAGTCTCATTTAGCAAACTAGCAATACAAGGACATGACAGGGAGAGTATTGAGAATAATAGTATTTATACAAAGAGTCGCTCATGGTGATAGATAATGTCAGCATCGCTTTGATGAAACTCGTGAAAGAACACCACTCGGAATCGAAGCAATAGCTTATCCCCATACAGAAATAGCTTCGACACTTTTCCTCACAGCTAAAGGCAATAATAGAAATAATAATATGTATTACACCACATACCGAAGTAAGCCAAAGTAAGGGCCTGTGTCTAGTAAGGTCTATGTAAGGTGTTTTTGAAAATATGAGGTTGTGAAAGTTTTAGGGTGAAGAAAACACGGAAATCTGTCTACAGCCAAACTGTTGAACTTAAGAACAAGTCGTAGAAACGATTCATTCACGTGAGATTACTAATGTCAACCAAGTATGGGTTGAAGATTACTAATGTCAACCAAGTTGGGTGCGCGTTAGTCAAATTTCCAAACCACCAGAAAAGGGACAATTATTCGTGTACTACCTAATTATTTTTAAAATCTCCGGTCCTGATAAGATGCTCGAGTCGTAAAAAATGGGTGTTATTTTTCTCGAATATTCCATGGAAATTTGAGACCTTCCTTCTTAGTTACCGATACAGATTTTTGGTATTGATTCCACATTACGGCGAGGTTGAGCGATAATTTTTTTTCAGTATCTCGGCACTTGCCGGGTTATGAGCGATTACTCAAAACTCTCCCATAAAAGTGTGTATAAAATAATATAAAATCCTTCTCGGTTTTGCTCGAGGTTTTGGTATGACCGAAGGCCTATTAAACAACCCAAAAAACAAGCGAAAATTATGTAAGGCCGGCGGCTGAGAACTCGGAAAACAAAACATTCTAAATTTCTCTCCTCAACCGGAAAATTTGGTATATTTAAATATTTTTTCAGTCCGCAATGTAAACATTATATGTACACAGACGTGGTGCCTGGAGCCAGTGAGTCTATGGTACTCTAATTCTTTGGGAATGTAATAAGTCGGTATGGAATTAGAGAGCAAAACCATGAGTTTGTTTTATTTAATTACTAACAAAAATTTGTCCAAAGAAGCGAAGTTAGCAGTCCACAATGGAAGTGCTGGTACCTACCCTGATGTACGGAAGTGGGGCATGGAACTAGCAGAGAAAGGATGAAAGTAGACTGAATGCTGTAGAAATGAGATCCCTGAGGCGTTTGTGTGTAAAACCATGTATGATCGTGTGAGAAATGTGATGATCCGCAAAGAGTTCAAGGCTGATGTTAGCGTAATGAGTAAGATCAAGAAATGGACGCTATGATGTTTTGGGCGAAGATAAGAGTGTAAAGAGAATTTACGATGCAAACGTGAATGGTAGCAGAAGTCTGTGACGCCCGAGGAAGATATGGCACGACCAATTAGATACTTGCGTCGGGACATGTAAAGAGTCAGAATAATAGAAAATTAAGTATGAGACGATGTATGAATGTGAATGAGGCAAGGATTGTGTGCCAAGAACGAGTTGTTTGGCGGTCCGTCCACTCTGCCTAACCCTGCGGAGTTAGTTAGTTAGTTAACTGATGTGTTCCCGGCGTTACTCGGGGACTTATAAATGGTTTGGGGTTAAGATTTGAGTACCTGACAACTGGGTGCATTTTTAAGGTGGAAATAATATTTTTTTAATTAAATAAGTATTTGTTACACTTGATTGACTCCCAAGTCATACATTCTTCTTACATCTCTTTCTTCTTTCATCATGTTACCACAAATAATCATTTGATTCATGTCTTCCTAGAGAATTTTACCATTCGCTTCATGTTAAAAAATAACACGATGACTCCTTTCTTATTCCAGTGCAAAGTCTTTTTCAAGCGTCCATGACTTCTTCTACTATTTAAACCATTCTCTAAACACGTAACCCCTTGCACTGATAAAAACAAGCATTGACATTTTCAATGCAATCTAGTATAGAAACGCATAAGGGACGAACAAATAAACATTAATTTTTATGTACATAGATAGATGAGTTATAAAACAAAACTAATGCCAATTCAAGGGTTTTCAATATTAAGTTTACCTTCCATGGTATCTACTGATTTTATATTCTGATCTAACTTATGAGAAATAGTTTTTATTGTTTGACGGCCTCCGTGGTCGAGGGTTAAGGCTCTCGCCTAGCAATCCGGTGGTCGCGGGTTTAAATCCTCGTGTGCACAATAAATTTTATGTGATCAATTTGTGTAATTTATTCATTTAAAAATAAATAAGTTAAATTTGCGGTACGTTCCAGAGTAGAAGATACTCTCAGTATCTCCCTGGCGTAATAATTAAAAAGTTGCTTAATGGCTTTAGCAGTTACAAATTATTATAAGCAATAATAAGTGAAATATCCATACAAATTGAAAATATCTCTCGAGTAAAAATAAATGCCGCCAACGGGAATTGAACCCGCATCTTCTGATGTCCTTTCAGGTGCTCTGGACTACTGAGCTACGCCGGATTATTTGCAACACTCCAAATAATTCAATTTACTAGTCATTCAATCAACAATTACTGCTTATTATATTTTTTCACTTGTAAACAACCAACTTTACGCATTGAAAGAGTCCATAAAATTTTTTTAAGGTTTTTATTCTCGCGGCTCTATGGACGTTACCCTTGGCTTTACCCATCGATTTATATATTAGGCATGACCAATTACCACTCCCTAGAGACACGTAGAGGTATTGCTTTGCTTAAATATTTTTTTCAACTTATAAACGGTCACTTATCTAATAATGAGATACTGGCCCAACTCAATTTTTTTGTACCAGAGTCTCACTCTCGAGGACGTCATCACAATCTTCTATATAGTAGAGCAAGCCGCACTAATTTATTTATGTACTCACCTGTGGGGAGAGCTACATGCTTTTTGAATGCAGTAGATAAAAAAATAGATTTATTTTTTGTGTCCTATAGCGCATTTGCGAGATTTTTGGCATTGCATATACACTGCATAAATGGTACAATTATAACGTCTTAGGCTATATTACCTGTAATTGTTATAAATAAATTTACAAATTATATATATAAATAAATAAATATAAATAAATAAACTTCATTTTTTAAGCTTTAGCCATGTTTGGTGACCAGATTTAAATAACTTCTCCCACCTTCTTCTTCCTCATCTCCTTCTTTTCTCTATTACCTTTATCCTCACAACACACCCCCATTAGCGATGCCATAGTTTAACTGGCTCCAAACGGTTAGGAGCAGATGGGACTCTTATGCGGTATTCACATAAAAAGGTATTGAAATCAATCATTTAAATACTTGAAGCTAATTAAATAAAACAGGTCCAATGGCTTCAGATCAACCCTTTTTGGGTTCCAACAGTAGTTAAGCTATCCCTACCTTTTCTCTCCCTGTTGACCTTTTCAGTTACCTGCAAAGGTCCTAATTTTTCCTGAAATTGCCTTATTACCTGCCAGTTCCAGGTTTCAGGTTACATTGTATTTTATCTCGTAATTAAAATCATTCGAATGGAACAACAATATTTAAACATACGTTGTTTACTATCAAATTTCAGAATACATCGTATGTGAAAAGGCCAAAGAGAAGAGGAATAGTTTTTCGTTTGATCTTTGAGGTTGAAATACAGTCTTATTCACAAACGAATCATTAATACGAGCATAACAACGGGATTAGAGGCCTATAATGAATGATTTGAATAATTTCATAACTAACTATCAGTAAAACAGGAGTAAGTATGAGGAAGTTGGGAAGCGTTTTCATCAAACTAATAATATTTTGGCATCATTATATTTATATTCCAATATTAATTCGGACACACTTTAACATATCTTCATAAAGAAGGTGTACTAATTTTTCTCCGTGTACTAACAGCCTGGCTAAGAAATACACTTCACAACTTTCGGTATTTTTGTTACACATTGTTTAAAGACTAAACAAGCTTAGATTCGAGTTGGTATTGATAAAACATATCTTTAAATGGGCTGCGAAAGAACTGGCAACGTCGCATTTCAGCAGACTGACACGTGAAATTCCCGTTGAAAAAGTGAGGTTATTTCAGAAATTTTATTTTTTAAATTGACTGTGGTGTTTCTCAAAACATTGTTTTATGTATGTAAAAGTTAATATAAATCTTAGAAAGGAATATTTATATGGTGGTAACCGTGAATTCAACATTTATTTTTTAATTGTAGGTATTGTCTAGCAATTATTGGATTATTATTTTTTTTAATTTTAGATATTCAATTGATAAAAATATATTTCAAAATCTCCTTTCAGATTTTAAAATATGAAAGGAGATTTTATCTACTTTTAGGAAACTAGATAAAATCTCCTTTTATATTTCAAAATCTGAAAGGAGATTTTATCTAGTTTCCTAAAATTGTATTTTTTATTACATCTTCTAAAAGACGAAACATATAGCACATTTAAAATACCTAGGAAATATTCCGATGAGAAATTTGAAGTTTATACATAAACAACCCTCTTTAGCTGTGTTAATAATGTATCAATGAATTGTACCTACTGCGTATAGTGTCATGAGATACAATTGAATACATTCACGGTACATGTGCGGCAGTACTAACTGCAGCTTTGCAATTCGAATTATGAATTGTACATACTGCGCATGGTGTCATTAGACACAATAGAAAACATTTTAATCAATGTTCACTTTGAAAAATAATAACTTTCTTTAAAACTAGTTAATATAAAAGAATAGTATTGAATTTGTAATTGTCGTAAGTAACAGACTATTACGTATTAACTCGTCAGGCTGTTTTATACGGTTTTGGGAAGAAACAGTAGCTTTTACGCGTAGAGAATTTTTTTTCGCTTTTCGTAACCGCCTCACGCAAATCGTTGTGTCTCCACTATCGTCATTGTTAAAAATATGAATTAAACTGGTTAGAAAGAGAAAGCACCAAGTTGTATATTCAAATATAGAAATTAAACACAGATTAATTTAAAAGTACACTTTCACGAAACCATAAGTCCCGACCACATTTTGAGAAAAAATTATGAATCTTTGTGAATTTTTCAATAATTATTTTTGTATGAAACTACAAAAAAGTGAGGTGGTACTAATGTTGACAATGATATTTTTTTTAAATATGTTTTTTTTAATTCTTTATCGATAACTTATGTTCAGTGTTTAGACGAAAAATGTAGTGTCAGCCATTGGTATTGCTTTTTTCATGTTTGATATCAAAAAATAAATGTTTATATCAAATAATAATCGCGTCTTAAAAAGATTTATTATTTTTTGGATACGTTTTAAAATAACCCATTAATTTGGATATAATTGAGAAGCGGAAATATACACAAATTGTCCGACTTTCTGACAGCATCTTTAAGAAATGTTATGGTCAATATGCCGATTGCCTGAAGTATTAAACATAAACTTCGAGTTGTTATATTATATGCCACACCTTGAAATTGCACAGTGTAACTAAATATTATTTAAACTTAAGTTTATATGGCACTGCCATCTATTTAATGTAAAATTGCACAGTGTAGCTAAATATGATTTACATTTAGGTTTATATTGCAGTGCCATCTATTTAATTTAAAATTGCATAGTGTAGCTAAATATTATTTAAACTTAAGTTTATATGGCACTGACATCTATTTAACGTAAAGTGAATCTCCCCTTTGATAAAGAGATAAGCTTTTTACATCGTCCACGCTAAGCTTACACCGTTTAATCCGCTCCATACAAACATTACATAAAGCCTGCAATATAATCAGTGGGGATTAGGGTACTCAGGAGAAAAACATTTACCTTCGTTTTAAAACTGATCCGCGAAATATAAACATTCTTAATTTTCACATTAACGACCCAAGCAAATTTCTCAAATTATAACCTTTAGCCACTTAAAATACCGATAAAACCCTATTTAAAAAAAAAATGTTTAAGGTTTAGGTACGCAATTTTATAAGTGCCGATAGAGCAAACAGGTATTTCACTCTTGGTCCATATATTGCAGTATTTTGAAAAATTAGGTCTATGCTGAACTCTTTATTACCACCAAATTTTTTATCGGCTAAATTGTCTCTAAAATCAAGCAAAATTGAATTATTTAATGACCAAAATACAGGGTTTTCCAATAAGTGGTGTTATTTTGATATTCAATCGTAAAAGATCAATAATTTCTTTACTTGTGTGGCACGTAGCGCTGTCTTGTTGAAAGTAAACGTTGTCCAGATCAATACCATCCAATTCCGGCCATAAAAAATCATTAATCATCTCTTGATAGCGCAATCCATTCACCGTAACTTTTGCTCCAGCCTCATTTTCGAAAAATTAAGGTCCAATGGCTCCGCCGGACCATAACCCGCACCAAACAGTCACACATTGAAGATAAAGAGGCTTTTTAACAATAACTTTTAGGTTTTCCGAGCCCCAGATGAGACAATTTTGCTTGTTGACGAAGACACCGAGGTGGAAATGGGCCTCATCACTCAAGATGATTTGCAATTGATTCACTCCAGTGAATTTTAATAATTTCAATGCATTGTTGAAGCATATATCGTTCCATTTTTATTAATGGCGTAGTTTTTACTTGTCAAATGTCAAAAAATAACAGCTTCAAAAGTAACATCTAAAGAAATAGAGGGCTATTCCAAATCACACCTCTTATTGGAAAATCCTGTTATATAACTTACGACACAAGTAAATAAAATATCACATATTTGTACTAGATTAGATTTACCTTTTAGAGAAAAAAACATATTCGGTTTGTTAGGGTATTTTAGACAAATTTTAGCTTTATTTGAAAAAGGCCGCACAGCCTTTTCCATTAAGGCTTCGTAGTAAGCGTTCGAAAAGCAGAAAAAGATTGTTTGAAATTGAGATATGTAAATATTATTGTTAGAGGGAGTGCGCTAATATTAAGATTCAGATAAATAAAAATACACGATAATTGTGAAAATATTTAATAAACTTGCTTAAAAAGAATGAAAACCTCCTGTAAGTTACGTTTAAAGTTACGCTTTAAATTTTATAGTAAGGGAACTTCATAAAAAAACATAAAATTAACATTTCGGTTCTAAAAATGTAAATAAATAATCTTTAAAAATAACATATATGTTTTTACGAACTTAAAATTTAAAGAGTTCAAGAAAAATATTTTATAAATCGGTAGATATTCAGAATACGCATATTAACTTGAAATACTCGATGTTTAAAACTTAACACAAGCTTTCTTTGAAGGTTTTTTTTAAATATTTAAAAGAAATTAGGCATTAAACAAATTTTCATATAATAATAATGAAACAAAAATACATGATGAATAAACACAAAACTCACCATATATTCAGCTTCCAATTTTTGACAAAATACCCGTAAGTTTTGTTTAGTAATGAAATCATAAATATCCCTGAACTGAACCTCATTAAATCTTCATTGCGACAGAAAATTTCTCTCGTACATTATTCTCTTATTGACATCTCGTACGCTCCATCAATTCTCAACCATATTGTAAATATCTTCTTAAAAAACAATCATCTGCGCAAGATGGCGGCATCCGGCCGTTGCCATGGATACCATCCGAGATGATAATAATATGGCGCCCGGTAGTCTGTAAAAGCTTCTCACAGTATCACGAGATTTGTCTACTTTTGGACGCTGCGAGAAAAGTTTCATATTTTCTTCTTTGATCTTGAATGTTAAACATTTTTCAAATGAACTCTTCCTACAGTTTACAAAAATATAACCTCCCGTTTTGACATGGAATAAAAAACGTAAATCTCAAGAAGAAGCTTTGAAAACGTTGAATCTAAATGTAAGGTTTTAGGTTGTATCTAATTTATTTTATTTTATTATTATTTTGTATTAATTTTTTTTTATTTGGTTTTACGCCCAGCCGGGCATTTACGTGGATTTTAAAATCAGTCCAAATTAAAGCATGATAATACAGTAAGCTGATAAACTAAATATAATGCAATATTAGTAACTCCAATTTGTAGGATTCAACAAAGTGCTGGTATAGATTACGCTTTTCTATAAATGGAGTCAATAAATATATCAATAGTACCCCCAAACTTGTTGCCCAGATCATGCATTCTATTGCAGAAGTATATTATATTTTGTCTTGTATTACTAGTCGGCACGTGGAATTTAATAGTGACAACGATGGCAGGATAGTCAATTTAGTCGATAATGACTCTGTGTAACACAACCAGGTCTGACATAATTCTCCTGTGAGCCAGTGTTATTACATTCAATTGATTCATCAAACCGAAATAATTAATGTATTTAATTAAATAGATAAAACCGATGTTTCGTGAACCATGCTCATCTCATCGGTTTGTAACTATTGTTTATCTAAATTACAATTTTGTGGTTTCTTCAAACATGGCAAACATATTTTGTTGTACAAGCAATGGTTCAATTCTGGGCAATACTGAGAGTGTCTTCAACTCTGAAAATGATTTGTATCCGGTGATCTCCAAATTCTCTTTGTGAAAACGCTCTTCAATTTAAATGTACTTGACAATTGCATTACACAACCTTTATAAAAGGCAATCAATATACGTGTATAAATATTTGTACTAGTATCTTAAGGGACCCGTTGCAATAGATGCTCCGATAGGATGAATAAGGTTTCGATCCTTTCTGCGCACAATTTGTCAGGCTCGACTACTTTCTACTGAAAGAAACTTGATTTTTGTATAGTATGAATACGGACGGTGGAACTATGGCATCTCCAATTGATGTATTTTTTTAGGCTGAAGGTAGTAAGAAAGAGAAGAAAATGTGAAAAGGATAATCGGAAAGTACCGGAGTATTCAGATCTGGTTACTTAACACGGTTAAATCTATTTCAAGTGACGTTTCTAAACTGAATGGTGGTCGTTGCTGAGAGTAAGTATATGAATATTTTGATTATTTTAATGAATTTTAATGTTTGCTTCATTTATTTAAATGACCAGTGAGTGACTGAGTTAGCAAATGCATCAGGTCCAACCGAGTGTCATGAGTTCACTTCTTCGGCTTACTAAGTCCTCCATAACGACACAACCAACATTTCCACTTAATGTGGTTATTCGTTACCCGAGAATGCTTGTCTTTCTCTATATTTTTCTGAATGTAGGTAATAATAAATACGCCAATAATATAAAAAAGCCGATATATTTAATAATTAAACAGTTTACAATGTATAATAATATTTTCTAACAATTATGATATATAAAAATTAGTTTTCACATTTTTTTTTTAAATTTTTTGATGTTATTCTTTTATGGAAGCAGATGCTTGAAAGAGATGCTGAGTATCGAGATGAACATTATTTAAGTAAGTAATATAATTAATAATTTAAGGAGTTAAGAACATTAAAAATATAAATGTATATCAACAATGTACAATTTAACGATTTATAACGTTACATTATTTAGTTGACGATTTTCGTTATTTTGATTTTTTTACATTGAAATGTTCTTTGATCGCTTTGAGTAGGGTTTTGTCGTCTTCGATTTTTCCGATATTATCAGGTATAATTCCGATTATTTTTTTTGTCGTGTGAAAACATCTTAAAAAAGCTATATTATTTTTCGTTTTGTGCAACATAAAACTTTACATTCTTGGTTTTGTGCAACATAAAACTTTACATTCTTGGTTTTGTGCAACATAAAACTTTACATTCTTGGTTTTGTGGAACATAAAACTTCACATTTTTCTTGATATCAAACGTGAAGAAGGAAGTCCAATAATAGTGAATAGCACTTCTACAATTTTACGTGGCTCTTTAATTCACTTAGTACTCTAATTATTTTGCTTCGTAAAATGTTGATGTCCTCTAAAAGCTCGGGTGGATGCTACCAGTCCACTGTTACTACTTCCAAAGCTTCCCGCACTGCCTGGGAGGATCTCGGTCTAAAACATAACCTCCTTTACTCGATCATGAAACTCGTCGTTTTATTCCACGACAAAGTTTACAACATTTAACGATATCTCCGCTGAACGTTCCTTTATGAAAAACAGATATCTAACTAAATTGAAGACGAAAAAGAAAATAACGAATCAACCTTTACTTTACGGTGCATGTCAACTGAGTTGACATGGTTTCTAATTATAATTAAAATATTTCCGCTCGTATTAAACAGAGTTCGTATTTTAGGCACTTCTCCGCAATATATTGGCTTATTTTAATAAAAAGACAAATAACTTTGTTTACATCACTTTATTTGTACACAATCAACATGTTTCGTGAACAATGTTCACTTCTTCAGGATCAAACGTATACAAAACTTAAAAATTAAATATAGATTACATGTGGGCGGAAAGGGCAGAAGGGAGGTGGAGGGGTAAGAGTGGGGAAAGTTTATCAATTAGGGATTTCAAAGCCATTAGCAGGGAAAGACCGGTTTAGTGGGAAAAGGTTCAAAAGAGGGTTTACAAAAATTTGCTGTTTATTAATTATATCTGCCTTATTATTAACTTATTTATCTGTGATTCCTTATAGCCTGTATGCAATATTTTAAGTCCATGGTTTTTGTAAAAATTATGATTATTGTTTATTAAATGATCTGCGAATAGACTCGCTATTAAAATTACTAAAATTATTATTACAAAAGAAACCAGATTCTTTAAAACCAGTTCATTACATAAATAATATTGACAAGACCAGTGACAGTAAAGAAACCGGTTCCTTGTAACTGAGATAATATTGAACACCGTATGGTTGTATGCCAGCAGTGATGGACATCTAATGCGTTTGCTAATATTTGTTTTCTTGGTATCAGGGCTTTTAAGCAATATTTTTATATTTTGTAAGTTATGTCTTCTGTTCTTATAATGATTATTTTAAATACAAGTCAACTTTTTATAGTAAAACAATACTACTTAAAATCACAAATCTCCGAGTGTACATCACCAGAACATGTGATTTTTTTTATAAGCGTAAGGGAAAGGTTAAGACGCAAAAAGAAAGACCTCAAAAGAAAACGGCGAATGTCAAATAGTGTATAAACGGGGGTATTTTCAACGATCAAAAATAAACCCTAACAACGTTTCTCTTTGACGAGCCGGGCCCTTGATAATGTCAACTTGTTTCACCAAAATCTAACGAAGCGAAACAAACTAAAAAAATGATAAAATCAATATGAGATAAATGACTCTCTTGTCATCGCAGCGCCTTTATTTTCTATTTTATAAAATGCTATGTTTTTCCCCCTTTTTATATGCTCACTTGGACCTGCTTTCCTCTTTTTCGTAGATTCTTTTGGCAATTGGTTTTGCGAGTTGAAAATAATAAATATATAATGTGACAACTCAATTTTTCATTTGATGTTTGAGTATTGAAAATTGAAAACACTTTGGTGGCATTCAATTGACAAATCTCAAATTGAAACAGTTACTTTATGTGTGTTTCACAAAGTTATCAATTTAATATAATACTTTCGAGTAATTGCTTACTTATATTATTAACTTGATTGGTTATGATTTGCGATTTTCGCGGCCAAAAGTATTATAGTGATTTATTTGATGTGTTATTCCGTCTCCATTACACATCTGCCGTGATGATGTACAATGTAATGTTGTCCGAAATGTTGGCTAAAGAATGACGTAGCGCAGCATGGAATAATACAAATAAATCGCTTTAATTCGTACAGATTGCTCCGCTTTCATAGATCACCACTTCTCTCAATTACAAACATACTCCCACAAACACATACAATTATGCACAATACACGTATACACGTCATCCGGTAATTACTTATTACCTGTCACTTTTATTACCAATCACTGTAACCAATGTACTGTTTTGTTTCCATAACATTGTAACATTTCCATAACGTGTAATCATCGTGGTTCAATTTCCTCAACGAACTACCATGACTCTAACTTGTATGACTCTAGAGATCTTCATCTTTAAACGATTACTGGACAAAATATACAAATCTTTGGGTTTATAGGCATCAAGGGTTCAATCCTAGTCTAGCTTAGTCCTTCCCCATTGCCGTAAATACTTAAATTATCGTCCTTGTTAAAGACAACCATTCAGAATCGAAACTTTAATTGAAATCAATTAAGCCGCGTTTGATCACCAGATCGATCACAACCTTACTCTTACCCATCTCCTTCTCTTCTCCCACTCCCTTCAACCTCACAGTACACCCAAATTGGGCATTTGGAAGACAGTTGGAAGCAGTTGGGACTCCTGCGCGGTATTTATATTAAAAAGTAAAATTAATTAATTTCTCGTCAAGTTATCAATTAATTTGAATTGATCGTCTTTCTTTTAAAAATATTTATACATCACGTAAGAAGGTAAATACGTATATATATATATACACTGATGAATCTTCATCACATTTCGAAGTCAATTTTGCAGTTTAACTTTTTTTATTTGAGCTTTTGCTTTGAGTAATCGACGAACAAAGCTTAGATTTTTTAAGGCACTTAAAAAAATCAGTTACTAGGGGTTAAAATCAGTTACTAGGGGTTAAAATCAGTTACTAGGGGTTAAAATCAGTTACTAGGGGTTAAAATCAGTTACTAGGGGTTAAAATCAGTTACTAGGGGTTAAAATCAGTTACTAGGGGTTAAAATCAGTTACTAGGGGTTAAAATCAGTTACTAGGGGTTAAAATCAGTTACTAGGGGTTAAAATCAGTTACTAGGGGTTAAAATCAGTTACTAGGGGTTAAAATCAGTTACTAGGGGTTAAAATCAGTTACTAGGGGTTAAAATCAGTTACTAGGGGTTAAAATCAGTTACTAGGGGTTAAAATCAGTTACTAGGGGTTAAAATCAGTTACTAGGGGTTAAAATCAGTTACTAGGGGTTAAAATCAGTTACTAGGGGTTAAAATCAGTTACTAGGGGTTAAAATCAGTTACTAGGGGTTAAAATCAGTTACTAGGGGTTAAAATCAGTTACTAGGGGTTAAAATCAGTTACTAGGGGTTAAAATCAGTTACTAGGGGTTAAAATCAGTTACTAGGGGTTAAAATCAGTTACTAGGGGTTAAAATCAGTTACTAGGGGTTAAAATCAGTTACTAGGGGTTAAAATCAGTTACTAGGGGTTAAAATCAGTTACTAGGGGTTAAAATCAGTTACTAGGGGTTAAAATCAGTTACTAGGGGTTAAAATCAGTTACTAGGGGTTAAAATCAGTTACTAGGGGTTAAAATCAGTTACTAGGGGTTAAAATCAGTTACTAGGGGTTAAAATCAGTTACTAGGGGTTAAAATCAGTTACTAGGGGTTAAAATCAGTTACTAGGGGTTAAAATCAGTTACTAGGGGTTAAAATCAGTTACTAGGGGTTAAAATCAGTTACTAGGGGTTAAAATCAGTTACTAGGGGTTAAAATCAGTTACTAGGGGTTAAAATCAGTTACTAGGGGTTAAAATCAGTTACTAGGGGTTAAAATCAGTTACTAGGGGTTAAAATCAGTTACTAGGGGTTAAAATCAGTTACTAGGGGTTAAAATCAGTTACTAGGGGTTAAAATCAGTTACTAGGGGTTAAAATCAGTTACTAGGGGTTAAAATCAGTTACTAGGGGTTAAAATCAGTTACTAGGGGTTAAAATCAGTTACTAGGGGTTAAAATCAGTTACTAGGGGTTAAAATCAGTTACTAGGGGTTAAAATCAGTTACTAGGGGTTAAAATCAGTTACTAGGGGTTAAAATCAGTTACTAGGGGTTAAAATCAGTTACTAGGGGTTAAAATCAGTTACTAGGGGTTAAAATCAGTTACTAGGGGTTAAAATCAGTTACTAGGGGTTAAAATCAGTTACTAGGGGTTAAAATCAGTTACTAGGGGTTAAAATCAGTTACTAGGGGTTAAAATCAGTTACTAGGGGTTAAAATCAGTTACTAGGGGTTAAAATCAGTTACTAGGGGTTAAAATCAGTTACTAGGGGTTAAAATCAGTTACTAGGGGTTAAAATCAACTGTTTTGTCTTTTAATGTGTCGAAAAAATTTTCAAACCATTATTTTCCGAAAAATTTGAAAATATAAAAAACAAAATCGAACTGCTCGGATTGAAGACGTGTGTGTTTAAGGTTCAATTTGTGTTGTAGATTCAACAGTTTCTTGCGTGCATTACGTGTTTCCGGACACCGTGTATGATATAAAGGTACAGTAAATATACTTCTTGTTGTGTCGTTGTATGAAAATATGTGATTAAGCCGTGAAAAATATTATGATGAAATCTTAAGGTATGCTTCAAAATAGGGTTGCTGCTTTCATATATTCTCAGCACCTGATCTTGTAATATAGAAATGGTACAATTTATTATGGAATTTGGTTCAATCAAAGCAGGTAATACTGAATTCTGTTCCATTTTTAACTCGCATAGCATTGGGTTCTAAAATGACATTATTTTCAGGCACACTTTGATGGTCGTTCCCGGGAGGAAGGCCATAATTGAGTTATGCATCCTACTATTCCGCTGAGGGGGTCGGAGGTATAAAATTATTCTCGGAAATTTACCTAAATAATATTTCCTTCAAAAGAATTTGACTATGACCTGCGTCAAAGGGCGAATTTCTGTGAAATTGCCATTCGCCGTGGAACATCCTCCTTCGTAAAAAAAGGTTTAAAGTAAATACATTTTTCTTCCAGCCAACTTGATAATATGAAAGAAGAATTATTTTTTTATAATTATTTGATTTGTGAAATGAAAAGCTTTTAAGGATCTCAATACCAAGCTCTTTTAAAAATATTATGGATTTTAATACAAAATATTAATATTTTTAAGTACCTGGAATACATTTGAATGGGTGTCAGGACGAAGCTACACAGAGCTGTATATGTATATAGCTTACCAATTGAACTTATTGCCATTTGCTGGATATATGTCAGAATTATACAAGGACGGAATTACACATGAACGAAATAACGACTGAGTTTAATTATGCCTATTAGCGAAACACGAACAGCCAAAAAACAGTTTTAAACGCAGTTACGATTATTTTCCTAAAAAGAAAGGTTCGTTATAGGACACATGTATTTTGTGAAAACGATTAAAATCGGTACAAAAATGTAAACCTTGGGTGAGACACTAACAAATAAAGAAGTGTTTGCGATGTGACACAAATAAACAGGCTAACATACGTATATAATATACGTTTTGCTATGTCAAATATTTTCTTAAAAATATGAATAGACAGTGTGTCATATCACATTCTCTCGAAAACGACGTCAATAGACGTTGTGGCTTATCACATCTCCCTAAGACGATATCAATGGATATTGTGACATATCACAACTCAATCAGACACTATGTCATACCATATCTTCTCTAAAACGACGTAAATAGATGATGCGTCTTATCATATCTACTTTAAAACGACGTAAATAGATTTTGCGTCTTATCATATCTACTTTAAAACGACGTAAATAGATGTTGCGTCTTATCATATCTACTTTAAAACGACGTAAATAGATGTTGTGTCTTATCATATCTACTTTAAAACGACGTAAATAGATGTTGCGTCTTATCATATCTACTTTAAAACGACGTAAATAGACCTTGCGTCATATCACGTTTCTAAAACAACGTAATTAGTGGTTGTGTCATATCACATCTCATCTAAAACGACGTAACTAGATGTTGTGTCTGAACATATCTCTTCTAAAATGACATCAATAGAAGTTACTTCGTGTCACATCTCCCCTGAAACAAAGTCAAGAGACGATGTGTCCGTGAACGTGTTGTTATGAAGGTTTAAATTTAAACATGTGCTAATACATCTAGTAATTAAACATAAAAGATTAAATTAGGTTATGTTGCCGAAGAAAAATCATGAAAAATTGGTTTATTTAAATATTTTATAATTTAAAAAATACCTCTAATCCGTACTAAATATATAGCGTATACATTTTAATTTAAAAACAAAATTATTCAGTTTGGTTTAGTATTTTGGCCTCAAATTCAAGATTATTTTTTGTGTGAAAAGGGTCGCGCAATCGTTCCTAATAAGTTTGCATTTTTAAATGAGCACACTTTTCATCAATTATGCTGCTTTATCTATGCATTTTGATGACATTCCAACCACTCCTTGTAATGCAATACGTGCCCAAGTGGGAACGAGCATTAAAACTAATGGTTTTAATTATAACTTGAACAAGCAGGTAGATATTTTTAATATACTTACTTCTAACAGGTAAGAACGTGAGATGTTTTCATGATTCTTGTCACTGTAATTAAAATGCTGATTGCTGTATTGTTTTTCTTTCGCTGGGCCATTTTGCTAACGAATAAAGACAAGTTTCATATGTGAAAACAATTTAGTTTCGTCGTTTATGTTTTGTCGTGTTTTATAGATTTTTGTTACCGGATCGCGTGGACAAAATGTAGTTCAAGTGAAAAAGCTCCGAGATTCAAAAATATCTTATAATGAGTGTTGCTAATTTATTAAGAATCTCTGAAAATTATTGGTAATCCGATTTAAAAATGTTTGTTCATAAACTTAAAACTGCGATCATTTTTCATATCACAGTGATCATTTTTTATTAAGGTCCTGCAATCACGTTTTTAAACGGATTACAATTAATTTAAAGAGATGCTCAATAAAACAATTAGAATAAATCTACTTTGTTTTTATTACGACTTATTGTAAATATTTTTATCGGTATATGGTATCGGTTCAACCTGAACCTTCATCGGGGTTATATTAAATCAATAACAGAGTTACACTGTATCTATAGGTAAGATAGAAGAGGGAGAGAGAAAATTAACTTTAGTTGGGGGAGAATGGGTGGTAAGGGTTAAAGTAGGGAGAGGGGAGGGGGATATGTTTAAAATGGGTCAATTTTTTGACAAATTCAATTGTTTATTGAGTAAATTAATTTAACCTTTTTTTGGGATTTTTGTTTATTTCCAAAGCTTCAAAAATAACTGTCAAATCTACATCAAATTTGAGAATACGAAAAAAAAATCGATCGAAGATTTACTCGAAAACAAAGCTCAAATGAAAGATTATGTATATGTTACAAAATCGACTAAAAATGTGTTGTAGACTCACCAGTTTTACGCTTGTACAACGAGTTTCTGGGCACATTGTATATGTATAAATCGTCCACATTTCCTCAACCTTGGGGGAAAAATACTAGGTAGTTATTACTAGGAGATTACCCCACTTTCCTTCATCCCTTTCAGTTTCCAATTACACCCCGTGATAAATAAACGCCGATTCCCTCACTGCCGAAGCGATTAGTTTGATGGGAGAAGATTTGAATAACGTTAATTTAATTTTTCCAGAACATAAACAGTTTGAATAAGTAGAATTACGATTAAAAAAACCTTGAGTTTGATAAAAAGGTGTGTGTATAAATTTCAAAAAACTTTACGATTTGCTGCTTACAAAGCCATTCTTTAAAATTCTAATCCTCTTTGATAATACGTGAAACCTACCTTCCAATTTCCCAATAATGTAATTTGTGTTGATATAATTTTCGTCATGAGTGTTTTGAACAGTTTTCACAGTACCAATATGCTTACTACTTACTGTCGTTAACAGGTGGCAGTGATCAATAACTCTCACAAATTTGATCATATAATATTTGATCATATTTAACGTCAACATAATACGTAATATATTACAAAACTCTGACATTTAAGCATACTTATGGTAGAATTGGAACATCCCTCCAAGGTTGGTTGCAAGAAAATTTTAATTTTATGAAAAAATGAACCTTAACGCAACCCTGTCTTTACACCCATATATACTTTGTATTCATAATTATTTCCACTGAAATCCTGACTGTTGTCATGGCCTGATTCAAGAAATATTCAGTTAATCAAACCCCCAACATCTTGACGCAGAGTCCATTGCAATTGCTAAATCTGACTAGCGTTGGCGATCAGTAAGATTGTTGGCGATTTTATGATCCAGTAAGTCAAATTATGTTACATAGGTAATTTTTAATGGTACACTCGTGATTTTAAAGGAAATGAGAATGATTGATTTATAGACATTCAAAATGATAGACCGGCCAATCAGGAAAAGGCGAACAAATAAAGTGGTGTGGAGAGCGGGAGGTGGCATTACCGTCTGCCTTTCTGTGACTTCTCAATAAATTAATCAGACTCAGTCATTGAAAATAAAATATGCTTACGAATTACTAGTCACTTTTACAACGGCGCGTAATTTGCTGTAAACGCCAGCATAAATATCCCAAATCAGGTCAATAAGTTTGAGTAGTTTATTACACTGTTAAGTTAGACATTTTTACAAATGCATTATAATTTACCTACTTTACTCATTTTGTACGTGGCTACGCCAAGCGGTTCGTGTAAAAACGAACATTCAGATCCTGCGTAGATAAGTCCCACAATGTACTGCGATGCAAGCAATGTATACTGATGGCTTATATTATTCAAAGCATTCTCAAACACTCTGGTGCCAAAACTAAGGTCACGTGGTTTGACTCCAGCTCGTTGAAATGATACGCAGATTTCATGTTGGGGCAAGTCTAACTATTTGAATGCCTATGAACATTACCGCACCTTGCACGCCAGCTAACCACGGGCCTGCCTATACAGTAAGAGAGTGTAGACGTATCCCTGTTTGGCATTTTGTTATAACAATGTAAAGCCTTTAATAATTCGATAACATGGTTGACTTTGAAATTCCACAAAACCACACTCATCACAGAATGATAAGTTAATGTTCGCAATTTAGTTTGGAAATCGATATAGCGGATCCGATATCCGAGTCCGGCTGAGACTCCTCTTATTTTTTCTTCGAAAATCGAATAAAATGCGAAAAGCAATTTAAAGCTAATTCAATTTCTTCTCCCATCTCCCTCTCTCAATCGAATTGTTGGTTCGGAACACGGATATAGCTTTCACTCCCAGTTCCTAGATGTCTCGCCAATTCGATAAACGAAAAAATACATTTACTTACGTGGGATTGTTCAATGTTCAACGTCAATGCTAGCCCCTTCTAACGAAATTACATTCCTATTTTTTTTAGAGAAAACAATATTACATCAGCGCAGTTATCGAGAAACCGTGTTCCTTATTTTTTGATCAAATGTATTTCGTGATTTTTCCAAATCAAATCATCGGGATAACAGTTAACTAGGATGGAATATAGATTTGTTATGTAATAAAATCCTATGAATTGGTCAAATGCGTACCTAAATAAATCAAAATTATCCAATTATTAATAATTTACTCCCTCAGAGCTTTTACATGAAACAAGTATTAATAATACACATACGGAGAAAAATAAGTATTGCTGACTTATTTTAAATGCCTAAAAAATTATTAGTATTCCAGTTATAAATGGGACTGCAGGTAGCTTCCTGATATAATATCAGTAAATCTATTTATACTATACTGATTTAATTGTGTTCTTTTGTTAAAACTCTTAAAATTTCCGAAAGTTCTTCATCAATTGCTGTGAAATTTTGACACAACGTTGCATTCGAATACGCGTGTATTATTATATAACTTTATTATATAGATGTCACCTGTGACGGGTAAAAATGCTTCTTTTGGAAAACAGCGCTATCTCTAGGATAAACATGCTTTTTTTAATTGTATATTTCTGTCTTTTCTAGTTGTTATTAAACTCATTGAGAATAATGCATTATAAATATTATTTTGTAATACAATACTTTATTAACGCTCACTTTAGGGGCTCCTACATATAGTAACTAAAGAGTAGTAAAAACTATATATTATTACATTACATATTTATTATACACAACGAAACCGTCTCAGTAACAATAACCTTTACGAGTAATAGTTAAAGGGAAGCTACAAGCCAAAAATTTAACTTATATTGTAGGTAATAGGCATTAAAATCGCTTGACAAACGGAGTCTAAAAATATTCGATTTCAGGCACAAAACTGGTTTTTATTTATTTTGTAAATCATTTTATAAGAACGCATAAAATTTAATCAAATGAAACTGTCACAGATAATTTTAGCTATAATACTGTATTTTTAAAAGTTGTTTCCTTTATGCGTTCATACATTTCTATTGAAAAAACATTTTTTTTGTAGTTTATATTTATATTTTTTATTGAGTAATTTATTTTTTATTTGTATTCTACTCAAGCGAAACGATAGGAAAACCTTCAATTTATCTAAAGCATATTTTTTGGTATTCATAATGTACACCAATTCGTTATAATGATTAATCAAAATAGTGATTTAGCATTAAGTTTAGCCTCAAGTGATAAATTTAAGATGTCCACTGACTCAGTATAATTATTTCCCTCCATAAGTATTCTGGGCAATGAGGAATACACATGGTAGTGAGTACCAGAATTTCTGCACTGGAATAAGCCCGCTTCTAGTAATTACCTAGTGGAATCCAAAAACTTACCAATGCAAGCAATTTCGGACTATCAAATGCGTCATTTAATGTGTATTTTAATTTTAAATAGAAATACATAAGTCAATGAGAATCCCTCTATCAGACAATTTAAGCATAATCATTTAATTTAAAACAGAGTTCAACAAACTTGCTGAAATACCCATTTTAAATCTTAGAAAACGCCAGAATTGGTTAATGTATCCATTAATAGTGTAACGTGGATTCCAGACAGATATAATTAGTACTTTTAATCAGATCAAACACTTCGCTTATATCTTGAAGACTTGTAGATTTAATTAAAAATATATTGTCTAACCACAAAGTAATTGTTTCCTACGAAAAAATAATTTAAAACTGTTCTAGTTAACCTTATAAATCTCAACATATGTAAGCCCTTACAGATTTCCGTTATGTGGTAAACAGAAGAAAGATTTAATTGAAAAGTTATGCCTAAGCGTTTAATTTGTGTTAGCTCTCAAGAGTATTGTTATCAATTTTGTAATTAAATATCACTAGATTTTTATTCGAAAAAATCTGATTATTTGACTTTTCTATTAGTTTATTTTCATATTATCACTTAAATAAAGTTTACTAGAGCAAATAATAGAATATAAAAAAAATACGGCGGGAATAATCAACGTAATACTCAAAGTTACAATAAATGAAAAGAAAAGAAAAATTATTGATTCCTGCCTCCAAACAGTAAACAACAACAACATTAATTGAAAAGCAATGATTATGGCCAAAATAAACATAAAAAGTATGTTAGATTTGTATAATATTAACCAATCAAAATATTATATTTTTTTTATTTAAATTTTAGCAATGAATAAATGAAAATATCAACGGCATTTAATTTATTCCTTATCCTATGAAGCCTTTGAATGGGTGAAATAGTTTGTTGTTGAAGAATAAATAAATAACAACTCTGGAAATCTCGTGTGATACTATAATAGTAGGTAATACCCGGCCTCACCCGAGAAAATGGGATAGATATTTCAAGGTTAATATATAATCACTAAAAAAAATCAACACGTGAAGGCGTGACGCCACCCCCTATATATTTACACGTCCCACGCCGATCTGGACAGACCAGATCGGCACAGCGATGGAAGCGTGGGTTTTCATCGCATGAGACAAGTGAGTTTCTAAATCATCTGTGTCTCTAGAAAACGTACGGGTTGTAATAAATCCAGATACCTTAATGCGTTTGTACGAGACGTGTTTGCCTGCACAAGAAAAGACTGTAAATAATAAGCACCGGCACACATCAGTTCTCAACCTGGGTAATGATTTAAGTAAAATACCGTGAGGCATTCTATCCAAACCATCATAAAAGAAAGACGATTCAAATCAAAATTCACATTTTAATTATAAGTATTGTGCTGGTATACATAACGTACAAAGGGGTGTAGCTTATAGGTACTTCCTATTTCTTAGAGCTAACCCAATTCAAAGAAATACATGTTGTATTGAAATACAATATTATTTCAATACAACTGGGTTTTAATACACAGATATAAACTGAGACCATCGGAATTCTTTCAGCGATAATTTCAGATTGGAGCACATTGTGCATCATCGCGCCATACGATACAGCAAATCAGCATCATTGGCTAATTTAGTCGGTAGCCAACGGAAATTGGCCGGCCTCTAGGTTGTTAGCATCAATGAAGCAGGGATTGGCCAGCCTCTAGGTGATCAGAGGCACTGGCTAATTCAGTCGGTAGCCAGTAGGTATTCGTCAGTCTTTAGGTTGTCAGCATCTGTGGCTGGTTCAGTCGCAGGAATTCAGCGGCGGCATGGTCATTTGATTATAAGGGCCGGCACACGGCGACGCCCCATTATTGTAATGATGACAGATGCGTCTGGCTCAGCTGATAGAGTACCGGTAGTAAACAGCTCTTTGCAAATAGTTGTAAACTTTAAAATGATTGTACCGTGATGGAGGAACAGAAGAAGGAACAGATTTCAGTTGACACTAGTAATTTATAATTTTAAATTATAACAGATCGCGTTATAACTGGAGGTTTTCCGTCCACTCATAGTTTTAAAACTTAATGGCCTATTTATAATGTCTCCCACAAGCGTTTGTGTGACGTCAGTTTGCAAAAACATTTTTACGTTTTCAAAAGGCAGGTATTTTGGTGCGAATAATATTTCGCCCAGCGACTGGCTTTGTCAATATTTTAATTTCGTTTTAAAAAATAGGGTTATCGAACTGTTTCATGTTTGATCCAGTCTTTTTGCCACATGGTAACAGATTGATGCATTTTTCAACTGGCAAATATTATGATTTGGAAAAAGGGGTCATCAAACTTGCAGGTGTGCAACTTTAGCCGCAATCGATATTAAATGCAATCAAATTATTTTTCATGTTCGATACAGCGTTGCTTACGTAGTGTACTTCGACCCAGTGTGTTTCTACCTTTAATCTATACAACAAATCGGTGATCTTCTTCTGCTTTTCTTGTCTCACAATCTCTGCAATCTCGATGAGACTTAGATAAGAATATGCATAGACGGAGAAAAAATATTATTGCCATTTATTGAAGAATCTCTTCCCATTATTGGTAATCAGGTTAAAAACGAGATTGCAGGCCGTTTCCTAATAAACTTTAAGTAAATTCCTAATATATCGGAGTAACTTGTGAAAATGAACATTGATGATATGCGAAAATATTACGAATTTTTATCTACACGTGTTCCAAAATCGTGATAATATATTCGTATTGTACTAAAGGTTTATCAGAAAACATATTATGTTTTAAACTAAAATAAAGTAGTTATAAAATAATAAATAAAATTGTAATTGTAAAAAGCATTCACTTTGTGGCTCATCATAATTTATAATAAAAACAAATTTATGTGTTTTTATTATAAAATAAAATTGTATTTACATTCGGTTTTTATATATTAAGAGATTTGAGTACTACTCTTCCATAGAAGCATTACCTTGTGTTTGGAAAAAGAATGCACAGTACATTATTGTGGGTGTTTGTAAATAATTGATAACATATATTTTTAATATTATAGAAACAAACAGTATATGATTTACAGAGATGAAACAATATACAGCAATAAGATACTTCATGTTGGGTACCCATAATATGTTTCCTTGTAATGTCTGCTAAGTGGTGTGTTTATTCATTAATTACCAGGTGACGTGTATAGTATATAGGTGTGTGTGTGCGCATTGAACAGTTTAAATTATTGACATGATGCCACGTTTGAATTTGGGCAGTGAATAAAAAAAATTTCAAAAATGTTAGAGTTGAGACAAATATTATTTAGAGTATGAAGAGTTCGGTTAATTGGCGAATTTGATGCTGCATTTGTATTATAATTAAGCGTTTGGAATAGCACTGTATGTCATGTAGGTCTTAAAGTTATATTAAAATTAATAAGGGACAGAAGTTCGGTACAGTCGATGTTATTGTTTAAAATTATGTGTATACATATTGAGTCATCTACTATTCGTCTTTGTTGCAAGATTCAAATGTACATTCAAAGTTATTGTTGAATTTGGAGGTAATATATTTTATAAATTTGTTTTGGATACGTTATATACAATCTATGTAAAGTTTATGTTGTGGACTCAAAATTGGCGATGCATATTCCAGTGTACTTCTGACTAATGCGAAATATAACATTACAATTGAACGCAGATTACTGAATACTTTACTTATACGAAGCACGAAACCAAGCATTTTATACGACCTATTAAAGATTGAGTTAATGTGCTTATTAAATATAAGTTTGAAATGTCACACTATGTTAATGTCATAGTGTTACATTTAGAAACGTTGACATCTAGACAGTTAACTTTGCAATACTTGCAAAGCCTATCTAGGTCACTTGATGAATATTGAATATGATAGGTGAATATGAATGGGATATTACGTGTAGTATGTACATCACAGTAAGAAAGTTAAAAATAATAACGTTATATATTTGGTAGATGTGATAAAAGTGTAAGTAGTTGAAGTAGATAAGTAATAAATAATCGTTAAGGGCCTGCAATCCCGTTTTGGAAGACATTAGTAATAAATCAGCAATAGTCATTTTTCTCCTTGTCCCTATTATTTCAGATTCCTAATGGCCATGATTTAAATATTACATCCCTAATAAATTCAAGACTAGCGTCGTAAAGTGTGTTCGATTGTTCGATATTTCCTGTCTTAAATTAGCGACCCCCCCGAGCGGAGACAATTAATCGATATTTATGAAGCCACGTGTCTTCCCCATTAACATTTAGCCGTGGATTGCTTAAGTGTCTGTGGAGACGTGGTGGGGAAGCAAGAAGCGTGGGGTAACGTGAACTGAATGCAAACTGCGCGAATTCTCAACAAATTATAAATTCAATTTTTCGCCTTGGCAGGAAATTAGAATTGTACATAACCACCACAATCGTAGTTTTTGAAAGATGACTCATTTCTGTCATTAGTATATTAGTAATGAGTTTGTAAACCATGTGAAGATTATGTTTTTAATGACAAGGATTAACCCTCTGAGAGTGTTATTTTTTGTTAAAACCCCCGCATACCCAATTTCTACCGATTTATTATTTAGTTCCAAAAAAATGTGTGTTCTTTTTCATTTGTTTTGCCGAAACATTTAGGGGGTATTTCACTATCTCTGATTATGTTCTGACTAAGCACTAATCCGCGGATTAGTCATTTTTTCGTTTTCACTATATCTGAATAACGCTAACGCTCGGGTTAAAGTTCGATTTGACTAATCAGTGCTCGAACTTCACGTTTGGCGCTATTCCTCGAATCAAAGATGGCGTCAAAACATTCCGAGTTTGACAGCTGAGAAGTGAGTCAAATTTTGTTGAATGAATTTGAATGCTTGTATGATCCATCCTGAATTATTTGATTGTGTTCAAAATAAGAAACAATGTATTATTTCGACACGAATCTATCTAAAATGACCTGATAATCAACATAACATAACCAAAAAAATGCACACTTTGCGGTGTGCGGACTGTGACGCATGACAGCCGTGGCAGTAGATGGAGAAACTGCAAACATTTTTCGATGTTGCCAGACTATTTCGAGTGTTATCTATCCGGAAGCTCGAAACAATAGTGAAACGGTCGCCGTTGAATAAAGAAGTTATTCTGATCTTTAAAGCCAGCCAATGGATAGCTAGTCAGATATTTAGCCCGACATAGTGAAATACCCCCTTATTATATGAAATTCACTGGATAGAAAAAAAATCGCAAAGTAAGCTTCAAAAATTATTAAAAACACGTTTTGTTCAGTTATTTAATATGTTATAGGAATGAAAAAAAATACAAAGAAACTTTAAATGCAACTAAAGCATTATTCGATAGATTTCTGCTCTATTCCAAACGAGTGGTGTTTTATTAAATATTTTCACCATTTTCGCTTAATTATTATCGTTTGTTAATATAAGCGCGCTTTCTCTAAAATTCGTATTTACATATTTCCCTTTCAAACCATTTTTGAACGCTTACCTTAAGAAAGGCTGCGCGGCCTTATTCATACAAAACTTTAATTTGCATTTGAGGCCAAAATACTACCCCAAATTGAAATATGTTATTCTTTATTTATTTATATTTTAAAATTAAACAATAACTTTGTAAACATCACTTATTGGTAAATACTTAATGTCGACTGGGTTTCGCTACAACCGTAGCTTCATCAGGACAGTATAATACTAAACCTAAACATCTAAAATATAAATTAACATGTGTTGATATCACGGTAAGTAGACGGTCTGAGCTACAGTGGAAGAGGTAGGGATAGGTGGGAGATTGAGATGCGAGTGCTCTTTGTCATTAGGGAACAATCTGAGTATAGGGCTTTTATCTAGGTTTATTTGGTTGTTGATGACTTTGCTATTGACGTTTTTGGCTTTCCTTAACTCTAGCGCCTCTAAGTTATCCAACCTAAGGCCTATTCCGTTTTTATGCAATAGTCTATAAAATCTATAAGTCTAAAAAATAATCTTTCCCAAACTACTATTAAAATATGATGAAATATAACATCGTAAAAAAGACGTTTTTTGTGACTAAATTTAAAAATTATATACGGATAACGTGTTTTCTAACGTAAATCGGTCGTTTTAAAATTAAATTTTACCCATCAAATAGATTTTTTCAAAAAACAATTTTGTTTTATTTTTTAATAATTGCCATCGAATAACTTGCCTCTAAAATCGCGAATTTATATTTTATAATTTGAAACACATATCAAGAAAGTAACACATATTTGTGACAGAACTTTGCTTTACCTTTTGATTAAAAATAATCGAAATTTGAATTTTAAATGAAAAAAATTACGCAATTGTTCTTTTTAACGATAATTTAAAAAAAAGAGATCAAAGTTCAGACAAGGAACAGATGGGATTCGAAATTAGCGCTAGTATAACTTTCGATGATTTCACCAATAATTAGTATATAATATCGTTGAAGTTTGATAAAATTTCCAATTATTATATTTTACAAGCAACATTCCCTTATCTATGTAATTTCAACTTTTGTTCTGCCATACTTCATGAGCCGTAAAATGAGGAACCCTTCAATATCAAGGTTCCCCAAGTGAGGAAAATTACCCTATATTTCCCAGGAAAGTTGTAATCGACAACGTCACTCAGAGTTTACTTTCTCCATCATCATTAAAACCTTGATTGGAATTGTCTGGTCTTCGGGGAAAAGTTTAAAAGCATTTTTGAATTTCAATTTTCTATCAGAATTTCATGTTCCGATAATAAACGCCAGCGGCCGTGGTTTAGCATCAAAGCAAATAAAACTTAAGGTAGAAAACTTTATCAAGCACTCTTCTTCAGATAACTTTGCTTTATTATGTAATTTCGATCAAATTTTTACTGATTCGATTCCAAAACGATTAAAAAGTAATAAACTTCTAATGGAAACTGATGCTTGATTTCGATTTACCTCAATATTTTTATCGGGGATTCGTTCAGTTTAATTAATGAACTCTAATTTACTTTAATAAAAAAATTCAACTACCCACATGTTCCAATTGAAAAAAGATAATTTTCAGAGTTACGTGGTTCCTTTGTGAAATCAATAACATTATTCTTTGCTTCATTCACATTTATGCAGCTAATTTTCTATAATTCATTAACACTTTATGACCCGACTCAAATCTTGAAGTCTGTCTCAATTTTGGGAGGTGGGTATGGGTACCACCGCCCTAGGAACCATTTATTGAATAATCAACACCCCTGCCATAGGTCACCCGAAGTGGTTGGCTAGAGTTAGCAGGGGTTTCCGGGTTAACGGGATTGGGTTAACAGGTTTTATTGAACCTACTGATTCATACATCCTTCACTCCTGGACAAACTGCTCCCCCCAGATTCTTACCCACCCCTCAAACCTTTCCCTTTCCAGAACTTCCTCTCCTTCCGTTTTATAAAAAGAGTCTCCACACACCAACTCCAAAGTTGACATAGAACCTGAGGGATTTTTCTCCTTAGGGCCTCCTGTGTGGAGCTAATGTAAAATAAATGTTTGTGATTGACTTGATCATGACTTCCACCATTAATTTTTGCTTTATACAGGACAACATTATCCTTTGGAAGGCTAACTCATGATTGACCAGAATATCTTAATATGGCTCAAGCAATATCTTTTTTAAAAGAAAAACATTTATAATATCATATAATTATCTTGTTACTGCAATCAATAAATGACTGCCTCCGTGGTCGAACGGTAAAGCTCTCGACTAGCGAGCCGAAGGTTGCGGTTTCAAATCCCGGCACGCGCAAACAAATTTAATTTGATTGATTGGTGTTATTTCACAATACAATTATAAAAATAATATAAGAAAGATTTGCGCCACGCCGCAGAGTGGAAGATACTTTCAATATCGCCCTGGTTTAAGACCACCATTCAGAATTGAAATGTTGGTTGAAATCACTTTAGCCGTGTTGGGTGATCAGATCAGTCATGTGTTTTTGGTTTGAAAATTTGATCGCTAGAAACATTTAAGTTGCTTTAATTAAATAATGCAAGTAGAACATGCCTTTGAGATAATGGAGCTTTTTTTGATAAATCTTTTTAATCAGGCCCATAAAAACTGCTTTAAACTTCAAATTCTCCTACTTACGAACCCCGTTTTTGTAATGGTTTTATAATATAATGTGGCAAATTAAGTTCTTAAGAAAAGTTACCTAAAACATTTAAATCTTTATTTATTTTTCGGAATAACTTTATTGAGTAAAACCTCAAATTGTAATATTTAAATATTGAAGACAATATTAGTGATTTCTAAACGAAAATCTGAAACAGAAAAATCAGAAAAGGAAACGGTCACATCTGGGACTCGAACCCAGGACCCCTGTCTTTCCGGGACAGTGCTCTACCAACTGTCCCATTAGCGCAGTTGGTAGAGCACTGTCCCGGAAAGACAGGGGTCCTGGGTTGGAGTCCCAGATGTGACCGTTTCCTTTTCTGATTTTTCTGTTTCAGATTTTCGTTTAGAAATCACTAATATTGTCTTCAATATTTAAATTTAAATCTTTGTTCACGAATTTCTCAAAATAAAATCAAATACGCTTTCCGGCGATGCTTTTTCATTGCATATATCAAAACAGGCTGTACTCATTACGCTTACATCAGCCTTGAACTCTTTGCTGATCATCACATTTCTCAGACGATTATACATGGTTTTACCACACAAACGCCTCAGGGATCTTATTTTTACAGCATTCAGTGCACTTCCCTTCCTTTATCTACCATTTATATACCCTACTGTTGGTATCATCACTTCATTATGAACTGCTTGATCGCTATTTGGACATCTTGTTTTATTAGAGCCTATCACAAAGTAGAACCCATATAAAATGTATACAAATCAACCCTATAATAGAATTTTATCTTATACCGCCTACTCATTACTAGGTGTACCAATAAAGTATTACTCATAAAACATCATTTTACCAACACAAAAGCTCAAATTTAAAAATATTCTAAATATAAATTGCGACATTTATGGGCGAATAAATTGAAACCCTTATTAGACCTTTTTGGTGTAGAATATTGACTCTCCCTTCGGGAATATATTTTTAATTCGAGAAAAAAACGGATTCTACGTCAATAAAAATTTACTCGCTAACTCGATAGTGTAAATAAAATAAATGGGACTACCGGGACCCTACTTTAATTAAGAGTGGAATTCTCGATCAGGCGTGGTATAGGAGGAAAATGTTAAAAGTATACGAAAAAGCAATGAACTTCAATCGCCCAATAGCGAATTTAAAAAGCTATCAGGACCCGTCGTAGCTTTTTTCCATTTAAATTTCCATCTTGGAGGCTCTATATTTTGACTAATTTTGCAAAATGGCGCCAGGGTAGCCATTACGTGTGGTCGGGGGTGTGAGCTGTATTTCCCAAGAATTGAACCAATAATAGTTAAGGGTGGAAGCCTGGGTTCGGATCTTCGCTTATATATTATCTTGTACATCATCTCACTCGATCTCATATTGATCACGGCTTTTTCACATAAAATATAACGAAATCATTACCGTTCAATTTGCCTGTTTGTTGAATTGTACATAATAATAATTGTTTATATTTATATGAGTCGTTAAACTGTGTGGAACATTTAACGAATCAACTGATAACATATTAATTATATCCGATTGTAGATGTTATTAACAAGATAAAGAAAATGACAATTAAAAAAATATATGTAAATTAAATATAATAATGTTAATCTATAGTTCTGCAACAAAAAAAAATGTGATAACTGTTTCGGTATTCAAGGCCATTTTTAAACTGTGGTGACGACTTATGACGACGTTGTGACGACTTATTTATATGACTCTAATTTAATTTCAATTTTTATGATGTGTAAAATGATTTATTACAGGTTAAACCGATTTCCTAAAAAGTAATTCTGACAATAGGTTCTCTATTCTGGGGGGTACTTTTAAATGTACTTAAATACTAGAGCTGACGTATACCCGGCATTGCTGGGGATTGTCCTTAGAAATACACATATACCATCGCGGATTTTTCTATAGGCCTTTTTAAAATATACAATTCTGTAATAAATTATTTTGAAATATCTCATAAGGTTTTGCCAGCATTGCCAACACTGCCAGAAAAATATATTCTTACGACTTGATTATTAAACATCGACTTTTCTCTACTTTGTATAAATATAATATGTATGTAATATAAATGTAAACCTTCCGGAAAAAATCTCTAAGTGATAGATTAAGAATTCTATAAAAATCCGTTTCGCAGTTTAGAAGAATTAAGCGTACAAACAGACAGACGCGGTAATGACTTTATTGTATACTATTTAGACAAAACACATTTAAATATCAGTCACATCATAATAAACATTTAAAAATATATGATCATTAGATGTGAGGAAAACAGATTTCAAAGTAATTCTGGAATCTATCAAAATACAAAATTTAAGTTAAAAAAACAACAACGCTTTTATCATTTATATAGTTTTGTAATTTATGTATTCAATTGAATGCTGTCTGATTCCCAGTGTCAGCAAAAAAATAAAATGTCCCCACTTGTGTATATATTTGTGTGTCTTATGGTTACCACTACTGACAGGAAAGAATTAGGTTTTTCGTTGTTAAAAATATGTTCGTCGTTGAGCTTTAATAAGCGGATCAAATTGAGGGGAAAATCTCAGAAAAAAGGTCATGAGGCACGTGTTGGCGGTCCCTTGAGATTCTAAAGAAAATTTAAGAACAACTTTCTTCGTCTTTCATTTCTTTAAATAATATTTTTCTTTTTGTTTATTTGATTTTTTTTCATATCGTTCTCTACTCCAATTAAAAACAATAATCTGACGTTCTAGAAATTGTGGATGTTATTATTATTGATAAGGTTCTTAGTGCCCGTGAACACTCAGAAGATAGGACAATCTCAAAATTTTTACTCTATACAGTTGTTGTATTTCAGTCACTTTTGAGTACACAAGGGTTGTCATTGGGTGTTGTTGGTAATGTTTTTTCATTCCACAACGTGACATCCTAGGTATCTGAGCCTTTTCCGAACCTAGGTATCTGAGCCTTAATTATTTTGGGACACAGACACTACACATAGGTTAATGCATTAGTACTGATAGAATAGGTTTCCACTTTTTTTAATATGAATGCTACGTAGATTGCTTACACAATTATTTCTTAAAGTCTGGTACCGTGACCATGACATATTTTTAAATTATGTGTCAACGATAGGTTTTTCTTTTATATTTCTTATTTTTTTGACCAGCATTTAGATTGGAAGAAAAAAAATTGTGTCACATAGAATATTCTTTTCAAAATTATATTTTGCGCTTCGTGGAGTTCCCCAGGGCTCTATTTTAGAACCGCTTCTGTTTTTTTTTATTAAAGATACTACCGACATTATTCTGCATTCCAATGTCGACTCAAAACTAATCTTGCATATATAAAGTTTCATACATTCCACTCCAATCGGACATAGATAGCATTAATTTCCATGATCCCGATGGTTATTTCCATCACCGATAGCATAGACTGTTTTATCTCCCGGCCTGTAGAACTAACTTTCCAATGATCGTGTCAGTAGAGAGGGCTGCCTTGTTGTTAAATAGAGTCGCTTTGGATATTGCTATATTTAACATCAACGAACGGTAAGCTTTGTTGCTTTTCGTGTGAAATCTGCTTTTATAGATTTATTTTTTTTCCTTACATGTATCTTTTAAAATGAATTGAAATTGTATTGTTTTTTTTTAAATACTTCAAATAACACAACCTTGTTAAAATATAAAATATAGGGTAAACCTGTTTTAATAATTGCACTTCCTACCAAGAGGTCAAATAATACAATATTATCGTCTTCAAATAACTTACCTAGTTGGTTTGGAAATGATGTACTTTTACAACTTTCGTCGGTAAAAATAGAGTTGATGAATGATAAATATCCACTTTAAAAAGAAACAGGAGAGTAAAAAAAGGTGAAAGGCGTTCGTAAAAAGAGACAGGAGAGGAAAAAGGGTGAAAGACGTTCATAAAAAGAGACAGGAGAAGAAAAAAGGGTGGAAGGCGTTTGTAAAAAGAGACAGGAGAGGAAAAAGGGTGAAAGGCGTTCGTAAAAAGAGACAGGAGAGGAAAAAAAGGTGAAAGGTGTTCGTAAAAAGATGTTTGCCTGGGAAATCTGTTGATCTAATGAAAAATACTGATTAATTTTACTATAAAACACATGTAATGCCAAAAAAATTTAAATGTTAAAATGTCACTTTTATTAATGAAAGGCTTTGTTCAAAACAGATTTTTCATTTGTGTTAGTTTTGCACAATCTAATTACCTATAATTATATTGTTATTAAGTTCAACAATAACAAACAGTTTTATTAAACGTGGAGGTCGAAGCAATCCGGCAGAGCCAGATGACAATTAAAAGACGTGTTGATTTGATTTAAACAACGTTTGTGTTTATGTTTGTACAGGTGAATCGTTTCAAAAAAGACAGTGCACACCAACAGTCTCGAAATTTAGAAAAATATATTTTTGAACTAGTATAGAACACCCGTTCGCAGAGGCCTTACACACCTCCCTGCAATCTGAGGCAATATCGTGGCAGTGGTGGCGAGCACCCAAAATCACTTCCTTGGTCACCTTGTAAGTAGACAAATCGGACCAACTCCAAAATCGGGAACGATATCAGTTTGGCTAGCATTGAGTCACGCTGTACGTAGTGAAATCAGTTAAGAAGACACCAATATTATTCCTACCATCACTCTCTTTAAGGGGAAGCTAAATCACTATTTTCGAATAATATTTATAACGGATTGGTTTACATTATGAATACTAAAAAATATGGATAAATGAATGTTTTCTAATCGTTTCTTTTGAGTAGAATATAAATAAAATAATTAACTACTCAAAAAAAAATTAATGTTCACTATTAATTTTTTTTCTATTGAAATGTATAAACGCATAAATGAAACAACTTAAAAAAAACATTATTATAGCTAAAATTATCTGTTACAGGTTCCCTTGACTAACATTTAGCTTTCTTATAAAATGGTTAACAGAATAAATAAAAACCACTTTTGTGCATGAAATCGATCGTTTCTAGACTCCGTTTGTCAAGCGATTTTAATGCCTATTACGTAAATTCGTGACGATTTAAAGCATACCAAGAATAAAAACGTTTTTGGCTTGTAGCTTCCTATAAAATCGCCTCCGATTGCAGAGAGGTGTGTAAGGTCTTTATAATGCCAATACTCCACAAATATCCAAAGATACCGGGTGCGTAGCGAGATTTATCAATAATTTCGGCTAAATTCAAACTTAATTCGACAGTGTTCATCTCATGTTTTTGTTTTTATTTCATTCTTTAACTTCATAACAAACACAAAATTATTATTATTAAAAATGATTTGATCGATCCATTACACAAACAAGTTGTCAAAAAAGATTTATCTGCACATTTTATTCATACATTTTAGTTACATATATGTACCTACCCAGAACCCACTGTGTTAACGAAATGTTTTTCTAATTTTTCCAGGTAAGTGCACACTTTCTTACCCACAAAACGAACTTCAGATGACCCAGACTCACATAATATGTATGTAAATATTTTTATTACTATTTTAGTTACTGTTATAAAAGCTGTTTTGATCTTTACTTCTAGCATACATTATCTCAAAGGCAGTCAGAACTTCTGACTCCGATGTAAAATTATACAAAACCAATGACAACTGTATTATTTTGTACTATACAAATAGGTATATTATTCGTGTTTACGAAGGAATAAGAAGAAAAAAACATCTAAGATTTTATTATCTTTATTCTTTATGTAAATGCATTAATGTTTTTCAGGTGATTTGTTTAAGATAACGATTTTGATTTCGATTCGAAAATGAGTATTGTTTCTTATAGGGGTTTGTGCTACGGTGCATTCATTAAAATTGTTTGAATTTTGTCTGAACATTTTGAAGCATAGTGAAAAAAATCGAATTATCTTCTCGTACATCACGATGGATGCACCTATTTTTTCAATTAATTATTATTGAAGCAGTTTCATTATTGACTATTTTTATGCGAATACATACGCTCAAATACGTGCCTTTTTTCAGCAACTCTCCTGTGTGCCAATGATTTAAACACTTTTCGGACATAACCATGACATAAATAAAAATATCATGTGGTTGATGGTAGGTAGAGACGAATAAGAGGTTGTAGTATTTCAGTAACTTTATTAAAGCAGCCTGTGTTGACTAGAATTGAAAGTGATGCTCATCACTGGTGGTGAAGACCACGTGTGTTCCTGATGCTCCAGTGAAATGATGTTCGGTCTTTGACTGAGCGAATGAGTACTAGACCGAAAGCTGAAGAAGCGAGCGGGCTTAGACGGGGGGCGGGGTGGGTAGAAGGCTTTGGATGGGTCCGCGGTGAGGCGCGGCGGAGGGTGTATTGCTGAGTACTTGTAGACTGACTTCTCAGACTGTAGCGCGGTGTTTATATAGGGCCGCGTGCATCTACCAAATCGTTCAATGGTTCAAGCAGTCGCAAGTAGATCGGTGCGCCTTCATCGCTATTCCAGAAGGTTCTAGGTGCGATGCGCGCTGCCCATACTGATAGTCTCGAACGTTCTAGGTTGCACTGCGAATTATTCAACTAGCTTGCCGGTACATCCATAATAATAGTGGATTGGCTTCCAGTTCTATTCGTGAACAATTTTGGGTTCTAGGTTATAATTTTCTTGGTAACTCTAATGTTCCCTATCAAAATTTTTCCGTATTCCTTGTCCCAATGTTCTTTGCCAAAATGTTCCTAACAAAACCAAATTAATAAATTTATTTACTGTTATTGTGTTATATATTTGAGTTTTTTCCACTGTGCGAGTATTAACTAGGAACATTTTGGGAGGGAACGCTTTGACTGGAGACCCTTTGTAGTTAACATTTCAACTGTGTACATTTTTACATGAAACATTTTGACAGGGAATATTATTACCAGAAACGTAATTACCGGCCACAATAATTTGAATATCTGCTTTTAGAAAGAATTTGCGGTAACATCAAAATAAAGGGAACGCGATTCACTTTCTGGCAAATACAAATTAAAAACATCCGTTTTCAAACACGTGGTCCATCAGTGAAATTCAATGAGTAAGTGAGTGAATGAGTGAGAAAAATTGGTGAAATCAAAAGTCCGTTTTACGATTTAAGAATAATCTCAGATTAATTTTCAAAAAATTGTCGTAATTTATGCCAATTGGTAGACCTTGAGTTAATTTTGTTGCTTCATAAAAATTTTATCTCCAACCAAAATCAAAGTTTTGAGTGATAGTGAAAAAAAATCTGGCACGCTACGTAGATTTTTCTTTAGAAATCAATGAAGGAGTATGAGAATTGAAATGGTAAATTTATTTAATGATATGAATTTATGGTGCGCATTCAAATCTTTTCTTAGAAAAAGTCAGAAGTTTGCCCCCTCATATCCGCATCAGAGAATAAATGAGAAGGGTGGAGGAATATCTTAACTGATTTATTTGAAATGTGACGTAGACAAAGAAGAAACATGGACATTTACGCGTTAAACAACAATCAAGTGTTATCGTTGATTTATTGATGTAACTTTACTAAAAACTCGCAGGTCATAGAAATTTATGTCAGTCTTTATTGATTCCTATATTAACGCGTTCTTCTTCTTTCGTATGGTGAGGGGTCAAAGGGGGACATCTAGGTCTGCGAACCAGTCTACGGCCTCAGGCGTCGCCATGTGGACCTCATCAATCCCGCCGGGGAATAATGTAGCGGGCATTCGTTGACCACATGTTCGGTGGTCTACGCCGCACCACATTCAAACATCGCCGACTCTTTAAGGCCCCATCTGTGCATCATGTGGGCACAGCGGCTATGGGAGCACCTTAACCTATTGATGACGGAGCAGGTTTTGCGAGGCAATGAGAACCCAGGCTGTCTCTCGGTGGGATCCTGTGTGAAATCTCATTAACGTTTATCATTCCTTTCTTAATGAGCAAACCTAACTAGTTATTACTAGGGCCTACCAAATAAAATTACAAATAAAGGATTAAAAAATCAACCCTTAAATTTTAGTTTTGCTATGGTATATCTATACATTTATTTGACTGAGGATTGAACTTTCCTCCCCAGTGACAAAAACGCTAATACCTAAAACCAGAGAACTGTCCACATAAAAAAGCCGATAAAAATATGTCAACAACTTAGTACATAAGGTAAAAGCAAATTTGAAAATACGTTATTGTAATATGTATATATTCATCTGAAAAGTCAATGTTGCGTGTAGTTTATTCATCAGTGTGTATATGGAATAGTTAATTTGATATTGTGTTTCATACTGGACAGTAAAAATGAATGTTTTCTTGAAATTGATGATTTTGAATAAATATTTTTGGTCGGACATATCTCTTACTGGTGATAATTTATATCATATTTAATAAGCTTAATACGTAATGTTGAAACAAATAAGAAAGAAATACGTAATTTTGGCTAATGTCTACAAATTCTGAGTGAACAGAAATAATAAAAATTAGGAAACAAGAATTGTAAGGAAAAACTGTAAACAGAAACAAAATTAAATTTCTCGCACAAATTGGGTTGACTCTTCAGAGTAAAATAAATTTAGCCATTTCAAAGGAATGCGAAACCTTCTTGCCTTTGAGATGTAGGAATGACAATGATTTTAGCTGTGGCTCACTCTTCCTTAGGAAAGCAATTCCTATATTTAGTAACTCCTTTTACAGTAATGTCGGAGTACTTATATTTTGATCACTATGCCCACGGCTGTGTAAGAAATTTCCACAAATATATTTGTAAGAACTCAAATTTATTTTGGCAAGGATCCATTGGACACATAATTCTGAAAATATTTTGACCGGGAAATAGGTAATCTGTTTCGTTGGTTATTTAAAATATCAAGAATCCTTTGACAGTTATTTTTAGCGTAATTTTAATAATGATTTATGGGGCTTAGAATTATAAACTCAGCTCTTTAAATAATTATGAAATTTTTTTTTTGGAACCACTTTTATTGAGTAAAACCTCAAATTGTAATATTTAATTATTGAAGACAATATTAGCGATTTCTAAACAAAAATCTGACACAGAAGAATCAGAAAAGAATACGGTCACATCTAGGACTCGAACTCAGGACCCTTGCCTTGCCGGGGCACCGTTCTACCACTGACTTAATGGGACGCTATAATTATGGAAAGTTGTATTTTTCAATTGTAACTCCATACAGTTTATTGAAATTCATGTAAAAATCGGTAGTCTTTAAGATATAGACTATGGTTGAAACTGGCGTGCAGATAATTTATGAAATGGTTTAGTAGCTATTTGTCAAATCGTAAACTGTTCGTTAAAATAAAATCTTGGATGTCGAAAGCTTTCCAGGCTACCAGTGGCCTACCGCAAGGTAGTCACCTTGGCCCGGTTTTGTTCCTCATTTTCATCAATGATATAACCAATTGCTTCAACGATGTCGAGGTATTGCTCTTTGCAGATGACATCAAACTATACAAGAAAATAACTGACATAAATCATTGCCATATACTACAATCAAATATTAGTAAGCTTAGAGATTGGTGCGTTCAAAATAATTTATTTTTAAATGTAGTAAAGTGCAAAACCTTGACTTTCTTCAGAAAAAAAAATCCTGTTTTATTCGAATATTCCATCAATAACATAGCTTTAGAAAGAGTCACGGAAATGAGAGATCTTGGAATTATTTTGGACGAAAAACTAAGTTTCACCAATCATATCCATCAAATTGTGAACAAAGGTATAAAAACACTAGGCTTCGTATTAAGAACAACTAAAAACTTTAATTCCTTACAAGCCATTAAACTATTATACGTATCTCTGGTAAGAAGTCTAATTGAATATAACTCAGTAGTTTGGTCTCAATCTTACAAAATTCACATTAACAACATTGAGCGAATACAAAAAAAAATTCTACGTTTTATAAATTTTAAATTAAATATCCCTGTCGAAGACTTAAAATACAATTTTTTATTAAATACTCTAAAAATACATACATTAGAAGATAGACGTAAAATAAACGATTTAACGTTCTTACTCAAAATACTTAACTCTAAATTCGACTGTTGTGAACTCCTGCAACTTATAAACATACACACACCCACAGTAACAACACGACAAAATACAATATTCTACAGCAGCACACATAAGCGTAACTACATTGCCCACTCTCCAATACAACGACTTCACACCATGGGAAATCATTACTTGGGTGATGTTGACATATTCAATACCAACTTGGCAAGTTTTGTGGATCATTTAAAACATTTATTTCAACAATACTCCTAAACACATCATGTAAACCAACAAATAGCTGCAATTTTCTGTTTTTGTTTCTTGTGTTTGTATGACTTGTTGCATAGCTTTTATCAAATGTAATTTTATTCTTATTTTTTATGTTTCAAAATATCTGTCAAATTAAAATTATACTACCAACCATGTAAAAGCCCTCTGGGCGTTAAATAAATAAATAAAAAAAATAAAATAAAAAAATGCTTATTTTTCGGGCTTACAAAAACGCTTTATTAAATCAAAGGTCAATCAATATCTGTTCTAATTCAAAGGGTCAATAAATTTATACGCAATTATATTTTTAAGTGAAAAATATGAATTTTAAATTACTTCACACCGCATCGCCCTAAAAAGAACGCCTGCGCGGCATTTTCATAAAAAAAATAATTTTGGATTTGTTTCCAAAATGCCCAACCAAACTGAAGAACTTTTTTTTTAGTCGTACAGTAAAATGAGTAAATCTATATTTTTTTAAAGTCAAACAGACAAATAATTTCAAAAGTTGCGTTTAAAGTCGTGAATAATTTTACTGGCCTATATTTATTTTTTTATTTAAAACACCAATAAATAAAGAAGCACTTTCATGTACTAAATATTTGCTTTACCTTTTGAAGAAAAAAATATTATCTCTTTTCTTTGGATATTTCGGTCTAAACTCCAAATTTTGTATGAAAACCGCAGCACAGCCGTTCCTCTTAAAGTGTTTGATAGTGAAAATCGTGAAGTTCTTCTGAATCTAATATGAATGCGGTAGCCATGACCCAATGCAATGGTCGAATGAAAAGTCTCAGGCGCATTTGCTACCCCTAATTCTGTATGGATGGAGGTATTTCCTATTAAATCCTCCCCTCTACCACCCCCACCCCGCAGCCCGACACGTAGGGAATACACTGGCCGTGGGGTAAAGTGTATAGCAACGCGTTTCGAGTTTTACATATCCCTAGAAATGCTATACACATATTCGTACGTATATTTGCACTCGCGGGAGCACGCTTGGAATTGAAAGAAGTGTTTTATTGGAATGCCCAAACTTACACTACTTGAACCGCTTTTTTTCTTTTAACCTGTTTCATTTGTAGATTCTAAGAAGACGTTTCAGAAAACACGAAAAAAGGAAGTGTGAAAAAGAAAACCGAAATTAATTTTGTATCTATCATCTACTTCTCTATTTTGCCATTTCTATTAACCTTGCTATTTCGACTGCCGCTTCTCTCTTTTTTAAGAGAGATTTGTTTTTTTTATGTGAATACTGTACCGAGTCAAAACTGTTCCCAACCGTCTAGAGACAGTTAGACTATGGAATCCTCAGTTGGGGTATGTTGCGAGGTTTAAGGTACTGGAGAAGGGGAGGAGTTTGAAAAGAGCAAGGTAGGAAAGTCTGGCTATTCAAATCTGGTCACAAAATACGGCTAAAACCATTTCAAGGTTTAAACGTTTTAATTCTGGATGGTAGTCTTACACCAGGGCAATTCTGAGAGTATTTTCTACTCTTAAACGTGCCGCAAATACACCCTAATATTGTTTTAAATGATTGAAAGGTCAAATAACCCAATTTTATAACATAAAATTTACTTGCGCACCCATAGATTCGGCCTGTGACCTTCGGTTTACTAGTTGAGAGCCTTACCTCTCGACCACAGATAATAAATAATTCAATTCATTTGTAGACCTACATATTTTTGGGGAGTATAATTTGACTGCTAACATAACAAAAACTTTTTCCAAAAATATTTTCGGCTACTTTTAAATTTCATTAAATTACTTCAATCTTCCAAGAATCTCCCTCCAATTCTTCCAAATTTGCTCACAAACAATCGAATTTCTTCAACGTTAGATCGTTAAGTTTATTTATTTATTGGATAATTTGTATAGTTCCGCTTTTGTGAGATATCACCTCGGGAGCGCTTTACGGTTGATGCGGGTATTACAAAAATTATAAATATTACAAAAATAAAGTGAATTTAAGAGTAAAATGAAGTATAGGAACAGGTGACACGAAGATAGAAGATGGAGACTCTGCAGCAAGAATCCTAGGCGGTGAAGAAACTGGACCAGCTGCTGCAGCGTCTGCTGCTAATAAAGCGCTGACACCTCACATAGATAAGAGACCATGGCAGCACTGCTGTGACGTTCGGCAAGTCCATCATTCATCTCAATGTAATCCTGTTCCTGGTTATGGTTGAAGTGGTGCATTCTGCCCGCAATAAAAAGCGACGGTCGGGATAATAAATTACCCTGGGCTTAATCTCACTCATAAATCATATTTTTTTATTATTTTTAAAACGCTCTTATATTAAGGTTAATTTAATAAAAATAAAACATAAAAATCAATACTAGTATCCAGATGCCTAAAACATTGGGCCCAACCCAAGCTTTTCAAAATATCGCGGGATAATGCGTTAGAACCTATTTACTTAATAAAAACACTTATTTAACACGGTCTATGCATCATCCTGAAAAGCTTAAGTGATTGAGATCCTTATATTCCTAATAAACCCTTTTTACGTTCTGAAGCTAAGCCGCTCCCGTGTCATCATTATTTTCAAACACACTCATTATAAATCCAGGCTTAATATTAATCACCCGCATCCGTCTGCGATCTTATTCAGGTGGAGCCTTCCTTCCCCGCTAAGTAATACTGCGAGGCTAAACCTCCCTGGCTAGATTTCCCAGAGGGATCCTTTCCAGACATGGGGATAAGTTCAGCAGGTAGAACTATGTGGATACATCGCACATAGGTCCGGCTTACTGCATTATGTAGCCAAAATTTTTTTTAAATATTTTTATCATTAGATATCGTATAAAAGACTTCGATCTCATCTGAATCATCAAATTTATTAACAGAAAAATTGACTCACCTACTTTGTAGCAACTCATCCCTTTCAATATTCCTTCCCGCGTAGACTCTGAAATAATGAATTTTTTTTCCTTAATCAACACTCCAGAACTTATGGATACCATTCACCAATGTCCAGGATAGTCAAATCAAGTCAAGGCTTTAATTTTTGTTTTTTTTTTGGTTTCACAGGTTTTAATATTTTGTGTTCATGTGGCAGAAGTCGTGCGAAACCTTGTTCCTGCCTTGACTTGACATTATTTTTATACCCAATTTTTGTAATAGCTATTAATTTTATCGTTGAAGAAAAACATAATACGTATAAATCTAAATGAAACATAGTCAATACATCATAAGATCGACAATAATGACGTAAAATGATTAGGTCTCAATGGCCGAGTGGTTAGAAGCGTTATCCCACTAAGACAGAGATCCTGGGAACCATTTCCAGCTTATACCGTTATCTTTTTTACTTTTCGGCATCTTGTTCTGTTTCTAATACATAACATTAATGGGTATAACCTCCACAAGTCATTCAAACATGTCATTCGAATAATTTTATTATTTTTTTTATTTCTCCTTGTAATATGCAATGTGTTGGAATTGGAAAAAAAATAATGGTTTGTCTAGAGTACCAAAATACCCTGATAAGAACAATTATTACTGTTGACTATGTAGAAACGCGGCCTCCGTGGTTGAAGGGTAAGGCTTTCGACATTAAATCAGGAGGTCTTTTTTGATTAAGAGCTTTTTAAAAATCGTATATTTGGCCATCTAGTGATGTGATCCAGACCATTGTGCACAGGGGCACAGATCGCTGCATTCACCTAGGAGAATTTACAATTCAACGTACACGGAAAGAAGGAGGATACCAGACGCTGTTCCGTGTTCCCTGTTCTCTGTTCCCTACAAGCTACCTAGTACTACCTGCTATCTAGCCCGGAGCTTTGTATTCTTCTAAACTCTCTACAAAATACACTTTTAAACTCTAATGCTACTTACACCGTAGTTTTTTAGAACAGTTAAACATTTCACAATGGGACGTGTTGCGACATTGTGAATTGTCATGTTAATTAGGACAAGAGCTAAAATAGCACTTTGAAATAGCAAAAAAAAGTGTATTTTAAAACTGCTGGAAGCATCAACTTACTAATTTCAAAATATAATACTGTACTTGAAATAAAACGTAAAACTCTTTCAGGTTTTAATGTTACAAATGCCGTTGAGTAATTTAGTGTTGCTTATAATCCAATTAGTGATATTATTTGTTTTCAGTTTAAGACCCACATAGATGCAATACAAAGAGATATTACAAAAATACAAAGATATATTATCAAAACGAACTGTGAATTTCGTCTAGCTTTCAGAAAAAGTACTAAGATGTGTTTTGATGCATTTTATTTTTTTTTCGAATCCTCCTTCAAAATCTCTTTTCAAAATAGTGATTCATATTATTTTCGTTTTGGTATAAACCAATTGGTGTTCAAAAACATGAAAAGTGTCAAAACGCCAAGAAAAATATTTTTTTTTCACGTCACCAACCTTTGAAAATATTCGTCTTATTATAATGCGAAGGCCATCGAGAGTCACTACATGGAGGCTGGTTAGGAAGGACCTCTCAACCCTCTCCCACGAGAAAAGCTCGCGCGTGTATTCATTTGCCTGTGGGATTTCTAGTGGGAAGACGGCTAAGTTAAGCCCCGCATTCTAAATTTCAGTTCTGAAGTATGCTCTGAAACTTAAAATAAACACGTTTTGTTTTCTTATTTAACATGTTATAGGTGTGGAAGAAATTCACTATGTATCTTTAATGCTACTTATTACATTTGTTGAGAGATTTTTGTTCGTTATCCCCACTAGAGCGTTCTGATATTTAACCAATTTCAGCCTTGAGCACTTTCGAGTGCTTGGTTTTGGAAATTTCTCTTTCAAAAAATGATGTCTCCGAATTCTAATATGGATACGTATAAAGTGCTTGCAGTGCTAAAGAGCCGTCGAATGCCTCTACATTCGATTGCTTATCGCATATATTTAGAAATCATGAAAATTAAAAAAAAAAATCTTTTTATTTATAAAGCGTGAATTCTGCTGATTATTTACTTTAAAATAGCCATCTGTGGTACCCACTTCGAGCAATATTAAATATTATGACTTTTGTATTTTGCTTATGGCCAAATTGATAAGCACTGCTATAAATTGATATTTTAACATGCATTTTTTAATATGTAAACACATAATAAATGATTTGTAAGAAAAAAAATTTAAATAATTTTGGTTCATGGAATGTCAGTAACGAATAAATAGGAGAGATGCGAGACATTTTTTTAATTAGAATGTAAAATTATTAAGTTAATTTTATGATTAACCGAATAGTTCAACGTGCTGGAACTAACGAGACAGTTCAAATAAAATTTTAAAAATATCTTGTCAAATTGTCCACTTTTAGGACAGCGTTCGCTCGCAGGCGCTTTGAAAATTGGCCAAAATGTGGCCAGATAAGGTCCAGTGGTTATTAAATATTTTCGCTTGTAAGATTTAATTATAATAGTTTTTTTTATATTAGCTCTCTCCCTCCAACATTCGTATTTACATATCTTCCTTTAAAATAAAACTTTTCTTCTAAAGCTTAATACGGCACTTTAAGGGTTTGCCTGTACCGTACGCTTTATTCCAACATCAGGGGTTATTTATGAACATCTAGTAAAAATGTTGAACTTTTTTTTCGTTAGTTCCTAAATAAGAAAAGTTGTGATAAATTCCGTTTGCATCTTTTACAAATTGTAATAAATAGTCACGATGTAACTTACAACGGTTGTTAATGAGTAAATAATTCATCACTCATTGAGGAGAATTATAGTTGGTAAAAGACATAATAGGATACTGGGATGAGAAGGACTGCGTGTTTTCATGTTGGAAATATGTCCACATTCTTACAATGCAGAATCCTTTAGACCACATTTACGCACCATGTACGCGTAACGGCTGTGACCAAAACCTCCTAGATCACAAGGCCGGGAAACTAATTCAAAGCAGCCTCCTAACTTGTATAGGATTTTACAAAAAGTTTCGTTTTAATTTTTCTTCAATTTATTCTCATTTATTAAAACATCTTCAAATGTTTTAATTAGTTGAAAAAATAAATAAAAATACATTATTTGAAGAATCCCATACAAGTTTTTTTATTTATTTTTTATATTAACTCCACACAGGAGGCCCTGAAGAAAATAATTTCCCTCAGGGCCTATGTCATCTTTGGGGATGCTGTGTGGAGGGTCTTTTTGTGGAGAGGAAGGAGTGAACATGGGTCTTGAAGAGTCCCATGTTGTAGGAGGGAGGAAACACAGAGGCCGGCAGTTCGTTCCACAGCCGAGCTGTTGAACTTAAGAACGAATCGTAGAAGCGACCCGTTCTCATGTGACAAATGTCAACCGTGTACAAATGTTGGGCGCGCGTTTGGCGTGTATCCCGACTATGCACCGGTGCCGAAGGGATCAATGACGCTAGTTCCTCAGAGCATCTTCCATTGTAATACCGATAGAACAAGGACAGCATACCTACCTGACGCCTAAAGATTGCAGTCCGCTTGTTAAGGTTGGGGAATCTATCAAACGGACCGCCCGTTTTTGCACAGAGTCAAGGGTTTTTTCAGGTATTTAGTTAGGAGGCTGATTTGATTCAGTGTCACGGACTTGTGATCTAGGAGGTTTTGCTGCGACTCACTAAAAAAACAAACTTAGATTTGTCGGAAATTACGTATCTATCGAAAATATTATCCTAATATAGAAAAACATAGTTTCTCAACCCTCCCCATATTTGCTAGGGTCCGACAGAACTTACCAGGCTGTAAAACGGCTGTAACTTCTTCAATTATTGCACGCGAATGTCCTGCATTTTAGTACTGCCGATAATGATTCATTCTAACATTTTATGAAGAGAATAAGTTCTCCCCACGCTGCCCTCGGAGACATACGCCGTCAAAGTCTGCGCGGGTCCCACACACCCTACCAGGCGTATGAAGTAGTTATTATTAAGTAGCTAAATTTTTTATTCCTTAAGATTTAAAAGAAGAAAAAAAGATATATCTTTCAATTTTAAAAAAATGTATCTAAGAATGAAAATTATATTTATAAAAGAAAACCTGGTAAAATAATGCACTAAGCACCAAGTAAGGACGCTGAGATGGTTTGGGCATGTAGAGCAAATGAGCGAGGAAAGGAATTATGCAAATGTGAATGGTAGCAGAAGTCGGGGACGCCCGAGGAAGACATGGCACGATGAAGTGAATCAGATACTTGAGTCGGGCCATGTCAAGAGTCAGAATAATAGAAGAGTATTATTAGACGATGTATGAATGTGGATGAGGCAAGGAGTGTGTGCCAAGACCGAGTTGTTTGGCGGTCCGTCCTCTCTGCCTAACACTGCGGGGAAACGGCGTTATGGTTAGTTAGTTAGTTAGTTAAGTACCAAAAATGTTAAAATGACATCCAGAATATTAACTGAATAAATGGGTTTATAGCAAAAACAATCGGTAATTCGTCTGTTTGTGGCACTTACGTCATTATTTAGGGTATTGGCGATGGCACATATTTTTTTCTTAATTAAATTTTTCAGCATTTAGTTATTTATTTAATTCGGTTGTTCAGTTAATGCCGGGTTCCACAGATCCTTCCAGGAAAACTAGTGTAGATATAATTTATAATAAAAACAAATTTATGTTTTTATTATAAATTATGATGAGCCACAAAGTGAATACTTTTTACAATTATGTAGATATAATTTCACCCGGTATGTGGAGGTCAATCAAAACTTGTCGATACTTGTCGTGACAGTGTGCTTGGATAATACTATAGGCGACGCGCTAACATTAAAAATTATTGCAAAGCGATATCTAACTCTTTATTGTTTTCTGTTGAATTCGTAGAACTCCATTTATTTATTTTTTAATTTTAATTAAAATCAAATTTAATAACAAAATTATTACGTTCTGCAAGTATTTTTTGGTTTTTGTTATTGTTACAGCTGTTTCGGCTTTCAAAGCCATTTTCAAACTGTGGTTTTAACCACGTTTAGACGACTTATTTATATGATTCTATTTTACCCCCTCGCAATTTTAAATAATTTATTACCGGTTAAACCATGTGTAAACACATTTAAATAAATTAATAGCAACCACATCATTATTAAACAATTAAGATAACATTAATGGGGGGAAAAAAGACTTCAAAATACCACCACAGAATATGAAATCTTTTGTCACAATTATTTTTTTAGTAAATCGGTTTTTCCGGTAATAAATCATTTTAAATTGAAAAGGGGTAAAATAGAATCATATTAATAATTCGTCTAAACGTGGCTAAAACCACAGTTCGAAAATGGCTTCGAATGCCGAAACAGCTGTAACAATAAAAAAAAAACAAAAATTACTCGCCGAACATAATAATTACATTATTAAATTTGACGATATCTAGCTGATGAACTACAATCAATTAAGCATTTCTCCCCCTTAGTTCATCCCAGTTACCCTATTTCTGTGTCAACTTTCCGCTGTAATTTCATTCCCCTGTAATTTCATTCCCCTGGACTTCACTATTCCCCCAGCGACTTTTACTGCATTCATCATTCCCAACTTCACTTCCCACGATCCTGACGTGACGGTAATACTGAAAAATTGTCATACATTTTATTCCGATGGCAAATATAGCAGCTTATGAATATTAAACGCAGCGTCGCTACTGCTTATGGGAATAGACGGTACCGGGATTCGTTTTAGGTGTGTAATTGTGTCAACTGTATCCTATAAATAATAACAAAACAAAAACCTTTCATGACATTAAACTACACTATGATTGCTCTCCTGTATAATAGCCATCTGCCACTTTTGGCCTGGAATATTCGAGCTTCATGAATTTCATAAATATGTTCTAAATTTCAATTTTTAGAACATATTCATGAAATTTCTGGAATATTTGATCTTCGTAAATTTCACGAATATGTTCTAAAATTGAAATTTTTACATCCAATTACGTTTTTGATATAGTACCTACCTACCTACCTATCTACCTATATTTTATTTTTTTTTTTTAATATATTGGAACAGTTATGAAATACAGAGTTATAAAAATAAATTACAAAAAGAAATCAAAAAGGTGTTAACAACAAAATCCCACAAATAATTTTTGAACACATTTCTTTGATTTAAAAGTTTTTAAATTTATAGTATAGTACATGTTCAAAGCTGTTAAATTATACCTCCCTCATTGAGAAAAAAACGTGTTTAGGGTTTATTATTTTGTACGTATTTTTTATTCAGCTTTATTAAATTACATTTATATGGGTGATGTGCCGTGCCTCTCTCACTAGGAACTGATGTTTTGAGAGGAGGAGTAGTTTAAAAAATATATATTTAGATACAATATTACATTTAAAATGAAATAAAAGTCAAGCAGTATCTTACCATAGAAATATATACTTATATACAGAGATGTGCAAAATGGGTACCCAAAACCATTTGAAATGCAAAATGGAAATGGGTCAAAACTTTTCCATTTGAAAATGCAAAATGCAAAATGGTTTTTAGAAAAGCATTTCAAATGCAAAATGCAAAATACCTATTTTCAAAATGCATTGAAAATGCAAAATGGTTTCTCAGGTCAAACAATCAAAATAATTATATAATTTTTAAACAATTTTGTCATAATGGACATCAATGTAGAACAAACATATTACATGATGGTAAATCCAAAAACACCACGACTACAGATTATGAAACCACAAAAAATTTGCGCGGGACTAATGTTGCCAACGTAAAAACATAGAAACTGCAATCTAACATTTAATATTACAGCGTCATGGCCCCATGTTCAGTATTTGAATCAGTATCTTTTGTAATGGTATCACTCAATTGCTAGGGCTCCTACCAGGGAGCAACTTGACAAATGTAAATTATCTCTCATAGCGAGGTTGAGGACCGACTGATATTTGGGGCTTATGAAAAAAAGATGAGTGGAGAAAGTAGGAAGAATGTTGCAAAAAAGCATTTAAAATGGAAAATGCATTGAGAAAAGCATTTAAAATGCAAAATGCAAAATGGTTTTTAGAAAAGCATTTAAAATGCAAAATGGAAGATACCCATTTTGCATTTTGGATTTATTTGAAATAAAGCACATCTCTGCTTATATATAGGTTATAATGTGATCTATGGCTGATGATCCAATACTTTGTGTTTGTTCAATTTAAAATATGTTGTGTTTTTTCTAATGGCCAGTGAAAATTGTAACATGTTTTTTTGTTCAGAGAACTAAATGAACCAACGTAAAAATAAGGGTGGTTTTAATTATGAGGAAGGCAGGAATGAGAGAGAATTGTTCAACAGAGATTTCCATCTTATTCTAGTTTCCAACATACAACATTTTGATTATGGCACAATTCAACATATTTCGTAACAATGTTTTCGTAATTTCTTTAAAAATTATTTAAGATACTTCTTCGTATTAATTCATAAATAGATAATTATACAAATCATATTATACAATGTGTGGGATCACACAACGCCCTCCACATCCGATAAATGTAAATCTATGTTTACCTAAATATAAAGAAAATACAATCTCAATGCTGTTTTTGAGTTTTTTACAACGTTCCTATTTCTAGACAAGGGTGGGTATTATAAGCTTAAAATTAAATACTATAGAGACGTGTTAAAATCGTATATTTTCGTAGTGTTTGAGTACTTTCGCGGAAGGAGACAAAATAAGATTACTCACAGTTACAATTACCTACAAGATTACTCGTAGTTAAAATATTATTTACAATTTTTTTCAATTTATGATACTTATTAGCCTGAAACACCCATACAAATTGAAAAAATCTCCGAATAAAATTTTTATTTATATTTTTTTTCTTGGGAGATTTTTTCAGTTTCTTAGTGTGTTTCAGTCTAATAATTATTGCTTATTGCGACATTATTATCCTTTGTGCTATGCATAAAAATCCTGTCTAAGTAATAGTCTTGTATAAGCAACAAAAATTACCCTGAAACACCCATACAAATTGAAAAAATCTCTTTTTTTTTCTCTGGAGATTTTTTCAATTTGTATGCGTGTTGCAGTTTAATGATTATTGCATATTTGTAATAAGAATTAATTTTGTGGCTCATCATAATTTACAGTAAAAATATTTAAATTTGTTTTATCCTTCGACATGAGGGGTGCTTTAAATTAAAGTGGTCTAAAACAAATTTATATATTTTTATTGCAATAATTATTGCTTATAATAATGTATTATCCTTCGTGTAATGTTTAAAAATTAGGTGTAATGAACATTTGTTTGTCATTAAATAAAATATTATAATTATTTATTGAAATAGCAGATAAAATATATAAAAAAGAGCTCATCCCACATCACTGTTAAATGTTTTGCAAGCTTTATTTTGTTCTAGATTGTATTCCTGCTTTCCAGTTGCAAAAATAGCAACTTATGAATATCAAACTCCGTTACTGCTTATAGTCAGTTCCGCGATTCGTTTTATTTTGGCATTGTTTCGCAAGGTTGTCGGGATGGTATGATTTTGAATTCTGAATTAAAATAAACTCAGTTCGTGTTATAGAGTTCGAATTGGCACACAGCTCTGCAGTACTTTTGCAGTAACTTTTGTATACGAAATGTTTTCCCCAAACAGCATCTTTTATATTTCCGTTACGTTTTGTTTGTTCTGAAGTTTTATATTATTAGACGGTTCCAATTCTTTTATGAAAACAAGTCTAGTTCCTACCTCCAAAAGTAAAATAAAAACTCCGCATTTTAAGCACTTCAGAAATTCACAGAAAATCTGATTTATTTGAAAGTTTGTTATTGCCATCCTTGTGACTGAATCTTATGTTATATCATTGAAGAAGAATATAATACTAACAAATTTAAACGAAACATGAAACAGAACAAGACACAGACATAAAAGGATAACGGTCTCAACTGGGAATCGAACCCAGGATCTCAATCTTATCGGGACAACTTCTTTCAACTAGACCATTGAGACATAATTATTACACGTAATTTTTGCTGATCTCATATTTCAAATTCAGAATTAACAATATTATCTTGCAACTTTTTTTTCTTCATATTTTTGGTATACCCAATAGCTATCCGATATGCATAAAAAAATCGGTTACGTTTTTCCGAGGTATCTAGGTCTCAAACCAATTCTTTAGAAATTTGTGATTATTCAAAAAGCTGTCAAAAATTTGGGTAAAATAGTGAGAACATATTGTTAACTCTAAATTTTGAATGTGAGGTCGACGAATATAGCGTAGGTATAATAAATAAAAACATCCCAATGGTCGAGTGGATAAAGTCGTTTTCCCGACAAGACAGTCATCCTGGGTTCGATCTCGAGTTGAGAAAGTAATATTGTTATTTTCTGTGTCTTATTCTGTTTCACGTTTCGTTTAGATTTGTTAGTATTGTCATCTCAAAAATTTCTCTTCTTCTTATCTTATCTTAATTAAAAAAGAAAGACATACATTCCAGGGTTACGAATAACCTGAAAATATTTGAAAATCTCCTAATACCAACACAGTAAGCGGAAAATATTGATTGTGTTGCGATAGAGGACTTAGCCAGCCGAGGAATTGAACACACTACGACTGGGTGGGACCCAACGTGATGCCAACTCATCCACTAACCAGTTATTTATTGTTCTTGTTTGAAAATCAAATGTTTCCCGATGAAAAATAGTCCAGATCACAAACGGAGAGTATTGCTAATTTATTAAGAATATCTTCAAATTATTCGTAATCTATTTTAAATGGGATTAACGACTGAATTGATAGGTTTCCTGATAAGTTCTCAGTAAAATAGGAATATATTATCAGGATGTCAAAAACGTGTTCATAAAGAACCAAATATTTTCACATTTTGTCACTATATATTATTATTAAGGCAAATACAGGTGCATGAAAACGCAATTGAGTTAGGAATTTACCAAAATTTTATCAGGAAACGGCCTGAAATCCCGTTTTCAACCGGATCACTAATAATTGAAAGAGATTCTTAATAAGTTAGCATTACTTCTTTTTGTCCGTGCTGTTATCAGGCCCCATCAAAATGTATGATTAAATTAGTTTTCTTTTTTACGTGAACATTAGCGACCTAATTCTGTTCATTATTTACTCATTCTTGTAAAACTGCGTAGTAAAATCTTGTCTATGTTCAAAATGTACATTACATAATGTTAAATACAAGTTCGTTGTCAGATATCCGTTAATTAGTAAGTAAATCTATCCCAGACTAGGAACAAGGGCCCTGTTAGGAAAATTAGTTATACAATATTCACGAGGATTGTGTTTGGGGCGTAGGAGAAATGTTTAGGCTGCAAGTACACAATCAAATTTCAGGTCAGAGCCTCCCCAACCCCTTAAGCCCAGATCTTTCCCTACAGCTTTCTAAAGCTCGGTTTAACCTGTTTACCAACCCCAATAAAGTCGACACTACACTTTACTTACTGCGAGTATAGATTAAAACAGAATTTACGATTATCCAGGATGATAGCTGCTTACATAGTACATTCGCATATTAAAGAAATCGATTTCTTGTCTGAGCGAAAACCGTAAAAAAATATTATGTGTAGGTTTGTTACCAAATTGCAGGGAAAAATAAATATTAGAAAATAGTGTGGACAATTTAAGAGTACCTACTCGACATAGGTAAAAGAACATAGTCTGGTCAATTTAAGAGTACCTACTTGACATAATAGAAAACAGTCAGGTCAATTTAAGAGTACCCAATCGACAAATAAGAAAATAGTATGCTCAATTTAAGAGTACTTACTCGACATTTTAGAAAATAGTCTGGTCAATTTAAGAGTATCTATTCGACATGATAGAAAATAATCTGGTCAATTTAAGAGTATCTATTCGACATGATAGAAAATAGTCTGGTCAATTTAAGAGTATCTATTCGACAAGATAGAAAATACTCTGGTCAATTTAAGAGTATCTATTCGACATGATAGAAAATAGTCTGGTCAATTTAAGAGTACTTACTCGACATTTTTGAAAATAGTCTGCTCGATTTAAGAGTACCTACTATACATACATGACGTATTTGAATATCACCATTGGCAAACAAATTATGTAGCAAACTCACCAATTCCTAGCCTACGTAGTTAAGCAAATGAATATACCAATAAAATCGACATTTTTAATGTAACAAATATAACAGACATTTTTTTATGTTCAGTTATTATTTCCGATAATTTTAGTTTGTTTTAAATTTTATCCAATTATAAACCACAGTAAGAAATTATTTTTTACAACCATCGTTTATAATCCTTATTTACAAAATTTCATGCATTTTAATCTACACAATGTAAAAGCCTCATGGGCGAATAAAGAGTAAATAAATACCTAAATAAATAAAATATGATTTTCATAAATTTTTCAGTCCTTTCCTAGAGTCTGGTGTAGAGAATTTATTAAATATTTTAATATTGTATACATATATTTATTGCCTTCCCAATTCGATGATTAAAGTTATGCTAAATTAAGTGGGAAGAGAATATTAAAATTCTTTGTGGTACAAGATGTAATCAATCATAAAAGTTGAAATCGAATGAAAATGAGTATTGGAATACGTCGCAACCCCAGTTAGTGAGAATAACATCTCTAAAATATTGTTTTGGGAACGACCTTGGAGTTTTTATAGAATTAGAAATTTTTATAAAATTAGTTTATGCTATATAATAATGCTGATATTTTGTACACGTGAAGACATAAAATAATCATTTTATAACATGTTTTTATAAAAGTGGTGGAATACAAATCATCTAAATATTATTATGTATTTTTAAATACATCTACTTGTATTTGAATTTCACTTTTGTTTTCGGGAATAAATGAATGCATAACTTGAAAGCGGAAATTAACTTATTTCCCGACATCCTATCGAGCTGAAACTTTGAAGATAGACTCTTTTTTTATGGCAATGCAATCTATTAACTTTTGATGGTAATCACGCATACACACTCGGACATATACGCATTTCTCTGAAATGGATGATTACAGTTAATATGAGAAATAAATGTCGGTTCTACCCAATCGGAATTTGGCGCATCTAAGTAAAAAATTGATCATTTTTTACGACGATTTAACACATTTACAAGGTTCTTTAATAATTGTTCATGTTTTTCAAGGTATATCAATAATTTTTCATGTTTTACGACGGTTTAACACATTTTTCAAGGTTTTTCAATAATTTTCAGTGCTTTACGACGATTAACCATGTTTTCAATAAATTTTTCATGTTTTACGACGGTTTAACACATTTTTCAAGGTTTTTCTATAATTTTCAGTGCTTTACGACGATTAACCATGTTTTCAATAATTTTCCGTGTTTTACGGCGATAAACCATGTTTCCAATATTTTTTCATGTTTTACAACGATTTAACACATCTTTTAAGGTTTTTCAATTATTTTCACTATTTTTTGCCATAGTAAATGTATCATAACAAAAAAATTATTTTTACGGGTTGAATTTTTACTAACCTTCGGACAGCCGAGTTAGTCAAAACATCAGACATTCTCTTCCGAACATGAGTTTAACAAGAGCAATATAGTAGCAGATGTAATTATATCGTCAATGTGGCAAGTAGACGACAGAGTTGGGAAATGTTTTGCCTTTACCGTCTAGTAAATTGTTGCAACATGGCCTAACTAAGTCGAGGCCGCACTGCAATCTGGTGGTGCAAGTTGGAGCCTGCTTTTCGCCTCATATTGAGAAAACTTGTTGCGTTTTCACTAATTTTGTGTTGCCGTACATGCAAGTTAATTAATTCATGTTCGGTTAATTTAAATTGGAAATTTAACTCTACGATATTATGTAGTTAGACACTGAAGTTTGCAGCCTTGTGTGGTACCTATTATCGAGACATATCACAATTATTATCAGTTTTCATCCTGGGGCCTCTTCCATTGCTAAAATATAAACTGAAACTTTCAAACTCATTCAGAACGTTTTAAAATACTAAGTTGACAGCCTTCGTGGTTGAATGGTTACGATCTTTGGCTACGATTCCAAAGGTCGAGGGTCAAATCCCAGACGGTTAGGAGTAGTTGAGATACTTGTGAGGTATGATGGTCTTACATCAAGGTAATACTGGGAGTATCTTCTACTCTGGAACATAACGCAAACATATTATTTTAAAGGAACAAATTGTAAAATAAACTTTACTTATGCAGGGATGGAATAAAACAGGCGACCTCCTGATCGAGAGCCTTTCCCCTCGACCACGGAAGCCGTCATTTGTGCTATCTTCTGTAAAAGAGTCTTTACCGTTTAATTTAAGGGCTGTCAAATTTCGGTTAGCATTTTTACTAAAAGAAAAGCGAGAAAGGGGCAGGAACAGCACTTCTCTCAAAAAATAAATCCGATTGTCTCTGAGTTCTGCTTCTATTTTTGCTAACATATTGAGCAAGAAAGGCGAACCTATTTATTAGTTACGTGATTATTTCTTGGCATCTCTGAACGAGTTAGTTTTATATCAATGTAGAACAATCCCGAAGGCTCTGATGCCTGCGGAACGTGTATTTGTTCCGTTGACTAGACTTACTGTTCGCCTGGCTGAATGCTTTGTAAACCTACCCGTAGGAACGATAACAATTCAACGATAATAACATTTCAATAACAATAACAATTCAATGACAATAACATTTCAATTATAATAAAATTTCAATGACAATAACAATTCAATGACAATAACAATTCAATGACAGTAACATTTCAATGACAATATCATTTCAATGAGTATGTACGAGGTAACCAAAACATGCTTCTCTGACGCCAATAATTCCTAGTTTATTTTCTAGTAGCCTACCATTTTTTTCTCTGCCTTTGTTTATATCGTATTGATGTTGTGGAAAATAATTTTAGTATTATTGCTGTTAGCTAATATTCAGGCAAAATTCTGCTGATGCGCTCATAAATATGTTTTTTAATACGTATAAATTTTTCATACATATATAAATAGAAATACAGTTCAATGCACAAAAATATCACAGTATGTCATATAGTATATTATTTATTCATCTATCCATCCTAAATATATACAGGGTTTCCAATAAGAGGTGTTATTTTGATATTCAATCGTAAAAAATCAATGGTTTCGTTTCTTGTGTGGCACGTAGCGCCATCTTGTTGAAAGTGAACGTTGTCCAGATCAAAACCATCCAATTTCGACCATAAAAAAATATTAATTATCTCTCGATAGCGATCCATTCACAGTAACTGTTGCTCCAGCCTCATTTTCGAAAAAGTAAGGTCCAATGACTCCGCCGGACCATAAACCGCACCAAACAGTCACACGTTGAGAATAGAAAGGCTTTTTAACAATAACTCTTGGGTTTTCCGAGCCCCAGATGCGACAATTTTGCTTGTTGTCGAAGCCACCGAGGTGGAAATGGGCCTCATCACTTAAGATGATTTGCATTTGATTGACTCAAGTGAATTTTAAGAAGAAGAAGAAGAAGAAGTGAATTTTAATAAGTTCAATGCGTTGTTGAAGCGTATATCGATGCATTTTTATTAATGACGTAGTTTCTACTTGTCAAATGTCAAAAAATGACAGCATCAAAAGTTACATCTACCGAAATTGCGGGCTATTTAAAATAACACATCTTATTGGAAAACCCCGTATAAAAGATTTCAACGAATATTATTTACGAGTCGTAGTTGATTAAGAATGTGTTAATTTAATTTTATGTCAGTACGGGGAATGAAATATGATATACTAGCTGACGTGTACCTGGCGATGCTTGAAAAGCCTCTTTATTCTCAATGTGTGACTGTTTGGTGCGGTTTATGGTCCGGCGGAGTCAATGGACCTTACTTTTTCGAAAATGAGGCTGGAGCAACAGTTACGGTAAATGGATTGCACTATTGAGAGATGATTAATAATTTTTTTATGGCCGGAATTGGATGGTATTGATCTGGACAACGTTTACTTTCAACAAGACTGCGTTACGTGCCACACAAGCAACAAAACCATTGATCTCTTACGATTGATTATCAAAATAACACCTCTTATTGGAAAACCCGTATAATATTATTATTGAATCGAACCACACGATACAAAGCTGTTTTAAGTTCTAAGTTGCACGGAATGCTCTTTCAAGTCGGTAAGCTCTTTTAAAATGTTATATTACTTCAATATAACAATGTGGTTCTCCGTGCTCTTTATTGGGTTTGTTTGAAATAGAAGTTGGTTATTAACAATGCGTGGAGGTACAGTTCTAATAAAACAGTTCTATGGATTCCAACCAAGGCAAAGAGCTTTATATCAATTCTGATGAAAATTACGAAAGGCGAAGACTTATATTCTAGAATTCAATTAATGTACTTTATCCTTTCATAAGTTTGAAGTAGAACAATATTAATAACAGAGAAAATCCAATGAAACATTCGTGAAACATTTTCTCATTTTTCAATTAGATCTAAAAGTTGTTAGTTAACCCCTCCAGCGTTTGAGGGTCATATATGACCGGGCGTCCATATTTTAAAAAGTATTCTTAACAATATTTCATAGTAAGTTTTTTGTATGTATATAAAAATTGAATCGAATTGCAGCACTTAACTAAAAAAAATATTAAGAGATCAAGATTTTTTTATATTGATAATGTCTACAATTATACATTAGGATACATGGATTTTGTGTATAAATACGCCTTTGAGTGTGTTTGAGTATTTTGTGTGCCTTTGAGTGTGGGTTTGTTAATGAGTATGTTTTCTGTACTATATCTATCTGTCTGTATAGTTTATGTCTTTGTATTTTATTTATTTGTAATGTTATTCTTCTAGTCCTATTTTTTATATTGTGGTTTCTCGTTATATTTGTGCTTTACTGTTATAATTATTATTGTTAAATTGATTTGCTTAGAAACTGCTCAGACAATTTAGCGGGTGTTTGTAATCTATGTATAGAAAAATAATGTTTCTTTCTTTGTCCCTTATAGACTCAAAAAGTTTGTTCTTATTAGTGTCAGTAGTGTTTAGAGTAGTTTGAATAATAGAAGAAGTCGAGGACGCTAGAGGATGATTTAACGCATTATCTCTGCACTAAAATGGGATACGGAGAAGAATATAATGTAGTTCTAATAGTAACAATGTGGTTTACAGTAGTTAACGGTAGCAAAAGTCGAAGACGGCAAGGGAAGACTTTAGGGGATGTTACCGTAAGCGCAGCATAATTGCGGTTTTTGACGCAGTTTTTTATAAATTTCCATATTGTTTATAAGAAAATAATATTATGTTTTGAACAGATAATTTATTCTTCTAAACAATGAGAAAACAAAACGCTTTAAAATGTTTAAAACAATTGCGTAAAAAAATATTTACAGAACCTCTAAAAATAGCTTTAAGTTCGATTATATCCTTTAATTCTAAATGCAGAAGAATTTTAAATAAATACATTATCACCACGTCAATGTCGTCTAAACGATGAGAAAATAAAATTATTTTGAAAAGCATTAAAACAATGCTTAAGTAAATAAAAACAGTTTTTTAATACTAAGATATTGTTCCTTGTATCACCGCATTATATAAATCACAACGCAAGTTATTTATCTTCAGTAACCGAGGTGAGTTCGACGTGAGAGCACGTTTCATTTTACAAAAAATAAATACGTAAATATGTAGGCACATGAGAAAAGAGATCACACTAAAGGCTAGTCGTTATGTTATTATGTATCATTTCTAACCCAAGTTGACTTTTTTACTATAAATCTCGTTTTATGCAACACTTGGCCATCTGGCTGACTATCAGCGGCACAGAATATTAGAGAGTGCCCCTTCACTAGAATCGTATTCCTAGTTTTATTTATTCACGCCCTACTGTGCTTTTACATAAATTTCTAATTATACATTTATATTAGTTGTAACAATAATTTATCTAATAAATTATGGTAAAATAAAATGAGTTTTTATTAAGGAGTGGTATTCTCTTATATTTCAATAATTCGAGTGTTTGTGAAGAGTTCGTTTCATTACTGATACGGAATCCCCAAATAAATAGACAACATTCTCAAATTTATAACCCAGATTATGCCGTCGTTTTATAGGTGTAGTAGTTAGTTTGAAAAAAAAAACACAGGTTATAAACTTTTTTGGATTAACTAGGCAAGATCAAAATGGAGTTAGTGGATAACACTGTCACTAATAAAATCGCTTTTGATTAACACGATAGTTAAACTTTTTTGATATATTTCGACATCACGGATTTTTTTTAAACGTATCAAATGATTAGTTTGACAGAGCGCGTCGTTACTGCTAACATGTAGGTACGTTCATCATCTACAAATAAATACAAAAACCGACCTATATAATCCTTAAATCTTTTTTCCAGAGGTTACTAATTGTTTAGAATGGGCAACAAAGAAAAGAAGAACAGGTATTCGCTAGGAAGTAGAGCTGATGTTTATGTCTCTATTGTTTATATATAAATTGTTTTTTGATTTGATATCTGCCACCTCTCTCCATGGCTATAAATGTATTGTTTTGTAAATTTTTCGTTTTATATAATCTTTTGTTTTATATAATTTTTTTAATTCATATTTCTTTCTCACAAATTTAAATAACTTATTCCATATTATGCTGTCCCAGTTAAAATCACAAGGAGGAAATCCATAATTGGTGTTATTTTACTATATAATACTTATGTACAAACTGATTAAATGTAAACTGTCGATTTCCCAAAAATGAATACGCTCCAATGGGCTTTTACAAAAACAAGTAATACAGTTGTGTTAGGTACATAGTACTATATAGTATATTATACTCTCGGGCACGTCACCATAACATATTATATTGCCGATTGAGTCGTACAAATCTGTACCCGAATTTGCCCGTGGGAAGAGCGATACGCTATTTAAATATATAAGATAAAAATTTCGACATATTCTTCGGAAAATTCAATGAGTTTGTAAGGTTTTTGGCGCTACATTCTCACTGTGAAAATGGTACTTTTACAATTAGTTAGATAAAATATCTGTAATGTTGTAAAATTTTTTGTACACAAATAAAATAAATTAAATTATATATAGTGTACAATAAATAATGTTTTATGATGAAGTAAATTAAAATTAATAGTGTGGATTATGGAAAGCAAAATATGTATCAAGAAAGATAGAAATATAAAAATAAAAGTGTATTAACTACGGAGTCGTGAATTCATACATCTAAGTAAAGTGATTAAAAATATATCGTTTTATAACTAATACGGTATCTTTAAACATGTCTAAAATATTCCCAAATATATTGCCAAAATGATGTAGTCTATTTATAGGTGTATGAGCTTCATAGTTGGTTTTAAAATTGGCAAAGAAAACGGTAGCACTTTGCCTCAAATTTCTGGTTGGTACGTAAAATTTTATTTTGGCGAGAATTTCAGGGTTGTCAATGCAATTATCAATAATTTTTTTTAATATTACATGTTCAGAGATGATCCGCTCATCTGACAGCGTTATTGTTAAGTTGTTTCATCAAAAGGACATAGTTAATATTTTGAATTGGAATATTCAGTTTAAAGTTAATAAATCTTAAAAATATGTGCTGTACCCTTTCTATATTGTCAGAAAGCGTTTTATACAATGGGGATCAAATAGGCGAATTATACTCTACCTGGTTTCTTACTAAAGAAGTGTACAATGTTTTCAAACATTCAAGTGACTTGAAACCACTCGCTGTTCTGCATATGAAACCAAGCATTTTTGTAGCTTTCTTTGTTATATCATTTACATGCAGAGTAAATGTTAACTTTTTATCAAATATAACCCCCAAGTCGCTGATCTGAGCGACTGATGTCAATAGTACATTATTTAAAGAGTATTCATAAGTAACATGACTTTGGATATTACGAAAACGAATAACTTGGCACTTTTGAATATTAAGAAATAATTAGTTGATCACACACCAATTATACAATTTAAAATTTATCCAAATTAGATTGCAAAATATGGTAATCCTCTATATTACGTATCATTCTATATATTTTCGAATCATCAGCGAAGAGCAGAACTTGTACATCTTTAAATACACCAACAATTTCATTTATAAATAATAAAAACAGAGTTGGTCCGAGGTGAGATCCTTGGGAAACTTCACATATGGATTCGAAGATGTAAGATTCTACAGAATTAATTTTAACACAAAGCTTTCTTTTACTAAGATAACTGTTGATCCAGATCAATAAGGTTCCTTTAATGCCCAAAAGACTTAGTTTATACACAAGAATATGTCTCCTAACTATATCAAAAGCTTTGGAAAAATCAGTGTATATCGAATCCAGCCGATGCTTGTGGATAAGGGAATCAGTTACATAATTTTCATAAATGATTAAGTTACTGAAAGTGTTTCTATCTGTGATAAAGCCGTGCTGATTGGGAACGATTATATTATTGATTTGTTTTGTAATGACATCTAGTAAATTATTATGTAAATTATTTTTACTATTCCTAACTGATAAAATAATAAATGATGGCCTTTATATAAAAAATTGAATCTTATGCTTTTTACATTACATAATTATTTGTTTTATGTAACTTTTTTGCAAAAAATAATAATAAATATTGAAAATGTGAAAACCTCACAATAGTCCCAACTGCTCCCGTCTGGAGCCAGTGAGACTATGGCATCCCCAATTAGGGGATGATGTGAGGCTGAAGGTAAGTGGGGAAGGGAAAGAGGAAGGTGGGGAAGTACCTGGCTATTCAGATCTAGTCACTAAACACGGCTAAAGCCATTTGGAGCAACGTTTCAATTCTGAATGGTGGTCTTACACCAGGGCGATACTGGTAGTATCTTCCACTCTGGAACGTCCCGCAAATATACCATATATTATTTTAATTAATTAATTGTGAAATAACACAAATTAATCAAATAAAATTTATTTGCGCACGCCGGGTTCGAACCCGCGACCTTCGGAATGGCAGTCCAATGCGTTACCACTGGACTATGCCGGCCGTCAGATATAATTATGATCAGATATTATGAAAATAAATACCGTATTGTTTTGACATCTGTCAATGAAGAACACGTCGGTTACGAGTCATAAGGTAATGCCTACCGTCTAGCAGTGTAGTTGATAGTATCGATAATTTATCAAACAAGTTTGATAGAAATCTGATAATCTCATCTAAATCTCATAAAATCATGAGCTCCTTCTGCAATTCTTCTATCGAAATTTACCTAAAAAATGCATACTCAACTTAATAAACTTTATTTGAAAGACGCTCATTATTAAGCGTTTCGTGTTCAAACCTTACTCATGGGTACCATCTAGTGAATTTCATCGCTGCTCTGACTTCGAACTGAGTTGACCACTAGACCATCGCACGTCGCCGCGTGTTCCCCGTTCCAACTTACTTCATACCTCTCCGCCCCGAAATATTATTTCGGTCTTTGCAAATACCCCCTTAACGCATTATCTGTGCACTGGAATCAGATACTTGACCGAATTTAAGTCGATAAGATGTAGTTTTTTTAACAGTTACAATGTGATTTTTAGAAAGACTGCACGAAGTGAATGGTAGAAAAAGTCGGGAAGGCCCGATTAAATAAACGAAGAAATATGTGTGTAAGAAGAATATTTAATGTAAATTGTAGAAGAAGTCAAGAACGCCCGTGGATGGCACGATCAAATCAAACAAATACTAGTGAAAACGGAAACTTTTTCATGTGTTACCAGTAATATTATTTCCATCTAAAAAATTAACCTAGTTTTCAGGTAGATTAGAATTCACAACCTTTAAACTTTATTCCGAACCCCGAGCAACGCCAAGCGAACGTTAACTAGCGACTCAAAACAATTTTTGACAGAACTGATCATCTTAACTAATTTAACCATTCAAATCTGACATAATTACTTACATAAGCGTTACGATTAATCAGCCCTTCTTGTATCATCAGAAACTAGAGCAGATGTGGGAGCAGAACGATTGTCTTAACTGAGCGTCACTTTTGTGGGACGGATTAGAGTCAATTTCCTGCGTCTGCAGCAAACAGCGGAATAGTTCAGTTACAACTCCTAACTCGACTTGTGTGAGATTACGATTACAATTTCACCCTAAGCCCGGACTTATGCTGACGTTAATTGAATTTCGATTTTTCGAAAACTAACAAAGCTGATGAAACGTTATAATAAATTTACTATTTGAAGTCATTATTAATTTTATGCTAAGTATTTGAGTTGTCGTTTATAAAACAAGGCTCTGAAAAGTTCTAACTGCATCGATTTTAGTGTAAGTTAAGATGATAAAGATCTGTGTAAAAAAAGAACATTATATTCCAATTCGAAACAGAATGTATTGATATTTTTGTGAAAATTTTTTTAGTGGGATATTTAACATAATTTTTTATTGTTATTTCATAATATAAGAACAAGCGCATACAAGATCAGACGAAGCTGATTAAAAATAAAACTAACGATAAGAACTGTTGGTCAACAATAATTGATAAATAATTATATCAGTTCAAAAATAAGTACAAAATTAGTACAGGGTTTTCCAATAGGAGGTCTTATTTTGAACAGCCCGCTATTTCGGTAGATGTTACTTTTGAAGCTGTTATTTTTTTAACATTTGACAAGAAAAAACTACGCCATTCATAAAAATGGAACGATAAACGCTTCAACATTGCATTGAAAATATTAAAATTCACTTGAGTGAAACAAATGCAAATCATCTTGAGTGATGAGGCCCATTCCACCTCGGTGACTTTGTCAACAAGCAAAATTATCGCATGTGGGGCTCGGAAAACCCAAGAGTTATTGTTGAAAAGCCTCTCTATCCTCAACGTGTGACTGTTGTGTGCGGTTTATGGTCCGGTGGAGTCATTGGACTTTACTTTTTTGAAAATGAGGCTGGAGCAACAGTTACGGTGAATGGATTGCGCTATCGAGAGATGATTAATGATTTTTATGGCCGGAATTAGATGGTATTTAAGATTTAACGTTTACTTTTAACAAGACGGCGCTACGTGCCACACAAGCAACGAAACCATTGATCTTTTACGATTGAATATCAAAATAACACCTCTTATTGGAAAATCCTGTATTTTGGCAAGTCTTTTTTGCAACGTTATTTATTTGCTTATAGTTTCTTTTTAAGTAGTTTGCATTTAATTTCCGGTAAGATTCACAAAAATACCAAGAGAAAGGCCAAATTAACAGAACAAATGCCACGTGGGCTTTGGATTTTTTACTTATGCGAAGCTCAATGCTAATCACTATTTTGATTAATCTTTATAACGAATTGGTGTACATTATGCATACCAAAAAAATTGCATTAGATAAATTGAAAGTTTTCCTATCGTTTCACATGAGTAGATACAAATAAAAAAATAAATTACTCAATAAAAATATAAATGTAAACTACTAAAAAAATATTTTTCCAATAGAAATGTATGAACGCGTAAAAGAAACAACTTTTAAAAAATACAGCTAAGATTAACTGTGACAGTTTCACTTGATTAAATTTTTTGCTATTTTATAAAATTATTTACAAAATAAATAAAAACTAGTTTTGTACTTCAAAACGAACGTTTCTAAACTCCGTTTATATTTTCTATTACCTTCGATATAAGGTATATCAAGAATATTTACATGTTTGGCTTGTAGCTTCCTCTTAAATTTCATGTTAGGCAGCACTGTGTCTCTCGTTGATTATTGTGATATACAAATTAGATGGCGATACACGCTGGCTAAAGCCATTTTAAGAAATTTTTCAATTTTGAAAGGTGGTCTTACTCCAGGGCAATACTGATATTAATCTCCCTTTACCATACGTTCCTGCATTCCTCCACCCAATACCTGTTACCCAATTACCTGTCCCTGTCTGACAGTGTAGAGTGCATACCTACATTAGTGACCTTCAACAATTTACTGTACAAACGAGTCTGTTAAGAAAGCCTGTGCCGTGAACATGTTAAGTGCTCCCTAACATGCCAATTAAAAATATATAATTATTGATTATTGTCCATTATGAGTAGGACCATAAATTTATATGCAGACAATATTTGCGACTCCAGACACTCGGGTTAGACAGATAAGATTGAAAGAAATTTTCGTAATTCAATTAGGAGGATGTCGAAAAAGCCCATTTAAAACATTGAGATAATTTTTTATTGTATTTTGCATTCTTATAACAAGCAATGTACCACAAATTGTTCTCATTCGGTCTCTATTTTATTGATCGCAGGTGTTTCACAAAATTTATTTTGTACATTAATGTAACCAGTTTATACGGAAGCCATTTATTTTGTTTGCCAACAAAATTACTTGAAACCATCAACAAAGATGAAGACTTATTTGGAGTCACTTAGAAATGTTAAAGTGCTTCTTAATTCTATTAGTGGGCCGTAATAATTGTGTTAACTTGTAAATATCATAATTTTGTCACGACGAACTAATGTTATTAATAATTCGTTCAAGTCACGCCGTATTTAAATCTTTAAAGTTTTATAATTCAATATTTTAATAGCATTAAAGTAATTTAATAAATCTGTGTGATTGTAATCATTATAATGAAATAACTTTACTTTAATACGATTTTATTGTATTTATTTTTAATATATAAAACTAACCGGTTTCGGTTCACCCTCAGGGTTGTCTGTTTTATTCTGTTTTATTTAATATAACCCTTATCAGGGTTATATTAAATAAAACAGATTTTTTTTTTGTTTAAAGAAATACAAACATTCCCGGGTAATGAATAACCTGACAATATTTGAAAATATCCTACTACCACCACAGTAAGCTGAAAATGTTGCTTGTGTTGTGATGGAGGACTTAGCCAGCCGAGGAATTGAACACACTACGCCTGAGTGGGACCCAAGCGCATTGTCAACTCGGCCACCGACCGGTCGGAATAACAGAAGTACAGTGTATTTACATGTAAGATAGAAGAGGAAGAGAGAAAATCAACTAACAAAAACTTTGGTGGGGTGCGAGGGGGAGGGGGGCGAGGGGGAGGGGGGGGGAAGTAGGTGGAGAGGAGGGGAATATTGAATACTTTGGTTTTATAAGGGATTTTTTTTTATTTCCAGAGCTTCTAAATTTTTTAAACGTAAACCTATCCAATTTCTGTACATACTGTACTGTACGAAAGAAGAGTAGATTTACAATATGCTTTAACTAAAGTACCTTAAAAACGAGTTGCTTTGTTTTCCTTCAATAGAATAGTTTAACTGTTTATTGTTTATTTTTTCTAGCAAAAACATATTATATAACTCTTTTTAACTTAACTATAATAAGAATAGCTTAACTCTTTTTCCAAAAATATATATTGCTTTGAAGTTATGCTTGAAAATAATGTATTTTCTTTAATACCTGCGCAAATTATATTTGTTGCTACATTGTGGTGAAGAGGCGACATTAAATGTTTACACAACAAACTAATATTTTAACTAATCCCTTCAACCTTTCACGCACATAATTTGGGTGACTTCTGTATTTTGTAAATCACTTACGATAGAATGTCAACTTAAACTGCGTTATCCAACGTAATCGTTTGATTCGCGTGATTAAATTCAAACATTAGAAAATCAACCAGCATCCAAATAGAAATTAACTGAAAACTCAAACTATCACTGAAAACTGTCTTCCCAATCAACCGATATCATTTAATTAACGAGGAAATTCAAATAACTCTTGAACCCGACAGATTTCATGTCACGTTTCGGTTTAACATATTAAAATAAATTTAAAGTTTAAGCCACCATATGCATAAACACATTACAAGTTTTGCCCTAAGCGGTAGAGCGTAGGTAAACATTGGCACTGATTGCAAATTACAACACAATTCGTGCTTACATCTTCGAGAGTTCCAGAGCTTTCAGAACTCAAAAGTAGTGAGTAAAAGCTCGGCGTAAAGTTTATCCTCGGTGTAAGCTGCACTTGAGTGTGTGATCATTATCAAAATCTTGCATTCAATATATTTTCGATTATTATCGTACTTTGGTATTTCTAACTTTTGGCTATAACAAAGAACCAGGAAATTTAATTTAAACGGGAAATTTCAGGACCCTGAATTCTGAATTTTTACTGACATAGAAATATACTTCCCTCGAACACAATCAGCTTTGCTAAAAGACGTGGTGAATATTTTATTCAATTGAAAAACTACTGTTTGTGAGAAAAAATTACTTATGTAGAAACTGACATAAAATAGTTTGTGAAAATATATATATATAGGTACATTGTTTACACAGCCAAAGAGGGTGCTTTTTTATCTGTTGTGTAAACTTGAAATTTATCCTCGATGTTCTGAATATTTCAAAGGTATTTTAGATCTGCTATACATTTTTTCTTTTTGAAGGAGTCGTAAAAATAAACATCATTTTTAAAAATTAGATAAATTCACCTTTTTGTACTTTGTATTTGAAATAAACTTTGAAATATATTTAAATTAAAGTATATTATAATTTCAAACATGAAAGAAGTTTTGTCATATTTTTCACTCCAATCATCGAAAAATTAAACACATTACTTTTATTTAGAGTATCTGCAAGAAAACTGTTCACGTATATAAATATACAACAGCAAAAAAATTGATTTTGATTTCATTATTAGTACGAAATGAACGTTTATTTATATGATTCATATTTACCTACACATATATAAAATATTTATGATGTTAAAAACTTTGCTTTCATAGAATTCTCATTAAACTTAAATTCAAACGGTAACAGTCAAAATAAATAATATGTCTGAAATAACCTTACTTTTTCAAGACTGGAATTTCATGTGACAGTCCGCTGAAATGCGACGTTGCCAGTTCTTTAGGAACCCAGTTTAGGATATTTTTATTAGTTCCAACTCGAATCTATGCTTTAACACTCTTTATGCAATGTGTAACAAAACACGGTTGTGATGTGATTTTCTTTTAGTAAGGCTGTTTAAGTTTTAAGCTCTTAATTATATTATTTTTTTAAGAATATCTCAGATGCCGAATTGCCAAGTAATTGTATGAAATTACCTCCATGGAAAAAATAAAAGTATGCTCTTAAAATTATAAAAAACACACATGGTTCTGTAACGTGTGTCTAATTTACAGTGTTTCTTTAAATGCGACTTCAGTCAGATGTCAGAAATTTTAGCTCTATTTTAAATAAGTCGTGTCTGTATTTTAATTATAATATTATTCTTTCTGTATTAGCGCGCTCCCTCAATCATTCGTTTTCATAAACCTCCCTTTCACATCTTCTTCTTCTTTTAGAACACAAACAGAGCCTTAAAGTTTTTGCATAGACATAAATTCATAAGTTTACATACAGCTGCGTAATTTTCATGACTAGAGAATTACTTACAGATGCAATATTCCATTTTTCAGACATTCGCATTGAAATGATTCTTCTTCTTCATTCGTATGGTGGGGGGTTAGAGGGAAACATCTAGAAGTCAGTGAGCCAGTCTAGGGCCTCTGTTTCATCTGAAATTAACAATACATATATTTCATCTAGATTGAATAATATGATATTCACATTAATTTTCTTCCCTTACATCTTATAATTAACCTAGAGTATTCTTATAAAATGAATTTCCAAATTTCACGCTAGGCCATCGATATAATCGATATCGATATATGTGTTCATATAAAAATGTCGGAGAAATAGTATTTTATCTCTGCAATTTTCATGAGATTAGAGATATAGTATGAACTGCAACAATACTTTGCCTTATTCCACACTCGTTAATTCATTCATATTCGTTCGTCCAATAATTCATATTTTTCAGTTATATTTTCTTTAGGGTAATATAGGTAAGTAACCTAGCAAACCTATTAAGTATTTTATACTCACAGATAACTTCAACACTTCAACCTTACTATAAACATCATTACAACCGCTAAACTGTTCTTTTGTTACATATTGTATAAAGACTGTAAAAATTTAGATTCAAGTTAGTACTAATATAAAAATATCATTAACTAGGCTCCGAAAAAACCAGCAACGTCTTATTTCAGCAGATTGACACTTGAAATTTGCGTCTTGATAAAGAGAGATTATTTCAGAAATATTACTTTTAAATTGAACGATACCGCGTGAATTAAATAAGAATTTCATGGAAATGATGTTTTGTTAATAACATAAATGTTATAAATAATAGAAATCAATGTTTGAATGATACTAATAATGAATACGAAATATCATTTGTTGTGTTATGCTCTGGAAATTATTTTCGTATTATTTTACTGTACAAACAAGATAAAAATTGTTTTCTTGCAGATAGAATCCTCGAATGAAAGGAATTTTTTTTGAAAATTTACAATAACAACAATTTTTCGACGTTTGGAGTAAAAATATGATTGTTATTTATTTCGTTACTTTGTTACTTTCTTCGTGTTTGAAATGTAAATATTTCGATTTATAAATATCAAAAATAATTCAAATGCAAAAATCAAAAAGGTAATTTTATTAAGTTTTTTAAAACGGTATTTTATTTAACGACATCATTAAAAAGATGAAATAAATACTTCTGCAATATCCCGAAATTCGTTGAGAAATTTCATGTTTCTACAACCAACTAACCCTCTTTGGTTGTGTAAAAATGTACCTATATATCTTTTCATGAACTATTTTATATGAGTTTATATATTTGAAATGATTTCACCACGTTTAGCAAGGTTGATTGTATATACCTACTCGTACATATCACATCAATCAATAAATGAAATGAAATGAAAAACTTACACAACATTTACTGAACAATATAGTGTAATATGTTTTCACAGCTTCCACCCACACCATTTCCGCTCATTGAAACGTAACACGTTTTACATTTTACGAAGCATACATCAAACTACGTATATGATAAATTAAATTTGCCTAAAAAAACACTTACCTTAGCGATGCGTACATTTTTCCCAAATAATGTTCCTGCTCCCTCGTAATCTCGAAATTTACATATTTTGCATAAGGTTCTGAAATTCAGGCAGCTTCTTGACGTAACGCCGACGCTCATCTCACATTAAAATTGATGATCGATATGCCCGGAGCGCAGACGTTATATTGGGTTACCTTGATGGAGTAGAACGAACGGCATTACATTATTAACGACGAGCTCCTTACACCTCTGTGTCCCTGGTACCGCGCTGGGTCGACTTCTGAACAATTTGCATAAAAAGACTGTTATATTATTAGGGTGACATTATTTTTTAGTAAGTGTTTTATATAAAATTTTAATAATGTTTCAGCGTTACCTTATCACAATATATTAAATGTACCACTTTCTTAAATATTGACAGCATATTCAAGTTTTCATGTTATTTTTCTTATATTTATATTCCTCGTCACGTGAAAACAGATCACTTGAATAGATTGAAGATATCGGTTAGAATTCGATGTTAAAAATATGCTCATAGTGTGTTCGTTTTTATTATTATTTTCATTTTAAGTTAATACCAAACGGTAGGAATTAGATAAAATAACCCCAGGCTACGAAAAACTGAAGTTGAAACTTCGGAAAACTGAAGCTTTGGATTGCTTGACTAACTGAACCGTCTGCATTGTTTACGATTGAAGCCCAATGATTTTGAAGTTATCTCGTTATTTCTTGAAGAAATTTTGGGGTTTAAATTTTAATCAGTCGATTTTGAGGAGAAAGCTAAACCTTGTTATATAGTCAAAAGATGTTAAGTGTCAATTTGGGGGGCGGGTGTGGGTACCACCGCCCAGAGTACAATTTATTGGATAGCTAACACCTCTACCTTAGGTCAAACCAAGTGGTTTGTTGCGTTTGGTATCTTAACAGGGGTGCCTGGACTAATGGTGTGAGGTAACTCCAGGTCTCGGCGGCGGATTCGTCACTGTACTTACTGCGATTACCCCCAGATTACTACGTACCACTCATACCCTTTTCCTTTCCAGATCTTTTCCTTAAAGAGACCTATACACAGCATCTCCAAAGACGGCCCTAAGGAAAACTATTTTCTTCAAGACCTCTTGAAATGCGAATAAATCATTCCAGTAGTTAGCTTCTTTTGTAATGTAAGGAGTCAGGGAGTTCTCCGCATAATTGTGACAAAATTAATGAAACTACGGAAAGTTTTTCTTAAAGCATTTTTAAAAAATGTTCCCGGGCTTAATTTAAGGCAAATGACCTAATGAATTTGTGATAGTAAAAAAACCAAAAAAACCTTTTTATTTGAACAATATTTTGTTCATTTTAAGATACCAGGAGTCGAGAATAACATAAGAGAAAAAACATGCCCTTCATTTTTACACCGCAGCTGAATTGAAATATGCCTCAACATCCCACAGCGTCCGAGTGCCATTTGCATAATGCATTTGTTAGACTCTCCTTGATGAAGTATGGCGTTACTGCGTTTTGAATAATTAATAGTAACTAACTGCTCGGTGTTGGTACGTGAAGACTTCATTAGAGATAAGATAAAAAATGAGTTAAGGCTGACGTTCTAAACGATATAATCAGAATTTCAATGAAAATTTAATGGTGTTAAAAAATATTTAATTATTTTTTGTAAATATTTCGGAAATAAGAAAAATGTAGCCGAAATAAAAATAATGTTATAATGTAAACAGTATTTGGAAATCGTGTATTTGTAGCCAAAATAGCCAAATAGCCAATGTTGAAAACGGATAGTAAAAAGGGATATGGATTTAATTAACTTTATATCGGTGTTTAAAGCATTGTATATTTTAAGAGCGATGAACCAGAATTGTCGCTGAGCGTCAGTGATCAAATAAAAAAATGAAATCATAACTATTAACCTTTCACGTAAAATCAGTTTCACAAACCAATATTAATTAAAATAGTAAAGACAATATTAGTGATTTCTAAACGAAAATCTAAAACAGAAAAATCAGAAAAGGAAACGGTCACATCTGGGACTCGAACCCAGGACCCTTGTCTTTCCAGGACAGTTATCTAAGAGTTCTCTAAGAGCACTGTCCCGGAAAGACAAGGGTCCTGGGTTCGAGTCCCAGATGTGACCGTTTCCTTTTCTGATTTTTCTGTTTCAGATTTTCGTTTAGAAATCACTAATATATTGTCTTTAAATAAAGTTATTCCGAAAAATAAACTATATTAATTACTTATCTACAAAAAAACAAGAAGTCATAATTGGTAACTTTATCAGAAAATCACATAGACATTCAGACGAAATGAAATTTTCTCGTAAAATAAATGTGAACAAAACACATCGGAATTATCTCACTTAATGATTTTTGCTTCCGTTTCACATAGTGGTTGATATTTGCTCTTTGAAGTTTCGGGGAACAAAAGGCTTTTGTAGGTTTTTTTGGTGGAGTCAAATGGAAACTTTTGTAAAGTAGAGAAAAGGAATATTTGTGGAATTGTTATAAATCACCAGTTACGCAACACAGGCATACATTTTATGAAACATATGAAAGGGAACTTATTTATTCTGGGCACGATTTACCAATTTCCGAATTTTGGTGTCGTTCGGTTTCCTTTTCTCTCCCGTTTCAGACATCTTGTATTTCAGGGAGAAAAATTGAGACATGCAATTGCGTAATACGTTATTTTCGACGGAAACGCCGTATAAACATTGGAAGACGTCGATATATTTCTAGAAATATGGATGTGATTTGGTATTTCTGAAAAGTATTACAAGTTACGTACATCAATACTAGGATTAGAAAAAAACTATTACTTTTCACTTGTGTATTTTGACAGAATCAGTTTTATCTACTTACAAAAATGTTTTTCATGGTATCTCTGCTTTCCTTTATGTTTCCTATATCATTAGTGGTAGATATGTAATTGAAAGCTTCCTGTTGATGAATTTTCGGAAAGCTTTAGTTCCTACATTCTACAGAGCACTCAAAAATTATAGTAAGAAGGCTAGTAATAAATATGGCTTCTGTTCTTGTTTTGTAATTTATTTTTACATTAACTCCATACAAAAAACCACAAATAACATAATTTACCTTGGGGCCTATGTTATCTCTGGGGATGCCGGGTGGAGGGTCTTTTAGGAAGGGAAGAAGGGGATGTTCTGGGAAGGAAAAAGGTATAAGGGGTGGGTAGGAATCTGGAGGCTATTTTATTCTGAGGTAAACGTATGAATCAATCCATCTCTCCCACTGTGATGTTCGATGTTTATTTCGAAGACGATGTTCCGAGAGAGTCCTGCTGGAGAGGTCAAAAGGTGTCCTTAAACGAGTCCTGATCCGGCTCGCAACGCAAATGGTGGACAGACGCATCCGCGTCCAGGATCCGGACAAATCTCACTCCACGAACCCGGGCACCCCTTGGGGTTATCTATGGCAGAAGTGTTGTTTATCCAATAAATTGTTCCTGGAGCAGTAGTACCCGTAACCGCCACCGAATATAAATTTAAATAATTAAAATCTCTTGAATTCGTCATCGAAATGACTACAGGAGGTGGAAACAATTGCAATGACCTATACTGCTTGTCGTGCAAATTTAATGAAGTCAAGTTTACCATTCAAGAGTTTAATCAGCGTTATATTCTATATTTAACCTGTACAAATAAACTATATGTAGTGATGCATCATTTCAACATAACCCTTGCACGTCATCCTATTCATAATATTTTAGGAATTAATTTATCTGGGTTGAATATGTAAATCTTTGTTAATAAACGGTACGCAGAAGGATATCCTTAATACCCGTACCGTTGTTGATCTTTTTTCCCACTTTACACCTGCTTTTTCAGAAAACCTATTTGCATAGTCAAAGCTTTGACTCCCCGTATTTTACATATTTATTAAAAATATATTAATATTCATGTAAAAATCTTGCTGGTAGGTAATTAATGCAGTCTTTGGTTTGTCGGTCCGGGCGGGTCATTTCAAAAGCAATCGGGGAAAACACACTGGAAGCTGCAAATTTGGTGTGCCGTAAACATTGTTTTATCGAATCAAAGCGTTGAATCAGATTACGTTTTTATTGTTATGGTATTACGGTTTTAAACTTCTCTAGGTTTCTTTTACAATCTCTAGGTAATATATATGAAGGTATATTGGCTTCTTTTTAGACAATTATAAAGTAGTAAAGAAAAAATGAAGCCTTTACTTGGTGATGTTTGTTTCTTACGGAGTCTTTTACGTTTCTTGAATATTCCATATAACTACAATTTATTGGTGTATACCTTACACAATCATGGTCAATGTTATATTTACACCAAACGACTTTGTTTTAAATTTATCTCACGATAATATTGAATTTGGGGATGAATTTTGAACTATTTAGATACTAGTCTTCTCACGAGATAAATATTCGAACAGTGAAATAGCATGCACTCTCAACGACTATGAGAATTCGGATAAAAAACAAATAAAATTTGTATTACATTGTTCTTCAACGCTAAAGGCGTGTAATCTTAAAAGAAAAACGTATAGACTCAGTAAAAAAAAAAGTTGGACTTTTGAGACTGATGACTGGTGACACACATCACGTCCATGGATTTGGTGCAATTTTGGGAAACCCGAAAATATAAACTTTGAAAATTACTTTAATTATTAAAACTAACTATAAAAATAAAATTTTTGTTCTGGAATTTAAGTTAGAAAGTCATTATTGATAAAATGGGACTGGAGTTCCTTATAAGAAGGTCAGACATAGAAAAAACAGAAGAACGTGGTTAAAAATGACCATTCGAGAAATAGTCGTGAAAAGAAGGATGCTAGGTTTCTCTTTGCAAGACCATAGAAAAAGACAAGAAAGGACAAGACGAAAGACTAATGAGGTGATTAGAAACAAGACAAAGGTGGCCGAGATTACCGTCATAATCTCCACACTCTAGTAGAACTATGCTGGGTATGTAATACGACTAAGAAGTGACCTTCTAGTATCATTGGATGACGTCTGAAATTGAAATAAAAGAAATATGGAACTCGTTCACAGAACTATCGGTTTCGGATGAGAGAGTTGAACGAAAAGGCGGATCCGAAGATATTTAAAAGAAGTCTTTTTGACAAAAGGGACTCCAGAAGGCTAATAGCCTTCTGTTATTTTTTCGCTTGTTTGAAGAACCCTGTTATTTTTTTAACAAAACAAATTAACTGAATATTGTCAACAGTAGATGGGTAGTATTTTTAGGCTCTAGTTCCCCTTAAATTAAATCTACCTGCAAGAAAGTTGCATTCTTGTATTGCCTATAATACATCCTAATCACCATTTTCTAATGGGTTTTACATTATTCGAAATCTGTCTCATGCCGAGGGACAAATCACATTTAGGGTGATAAATTCAGATAAAATCCTTGTACCTAACCCACTCATTAAAGAACATAAATACATAGTATTAAAATAAATACTGGTATTAATAATGGCATTTTGAATTACATGTGTTCAAATTAAGTCCTGTGCGTGCGAACTATAAATAAGTTTCTCTAATAAACAATAAATGCTAATCAACAATTAGCGTTAATCTCAAGTGACCTCCCAGAATATGTATGGTTAAGTATACATATTTCCATTTGTTCAGTGTACTAAATGCATATTGAAGATAATTAAATCAATTTCTTTTATATATGTTTTTTTATTTAACGGCAATATAAAGAAAAGTAATTGTTAATTACGTTCCCTTACCGCCTGCTGTGTGTAAGATATCTCAGTTATTTTCATTAAGGTGTTTAAGATATGATGAATTTTATGTGGAAACTTCACTGGTTAATGCAACATGTAAAATGATAATTTATTTGCCTGTACATAATATCAATAAAAAATAATAAATATAAAATATGTACATTTTAACGTGGCATCACGTTCATTAATCAAAAGCATTTATAGTTTTGTATTAGTGAACAACGAACCGGTGGATATAATCTGGTTAATCTATCAAGCCATAAGTTGATAATAGTTTGACTGTCTATAGTTATTAATAAAAAAGACATTGTAGACATATACTTTATATTTGTGCAGCGCATATTTGTATTGAAACAAAAGTATGCGACCATCATAATATACAAAGTGAATAACCGTTTCCGATTTCGTTGAAACATCCGTCACCGACTACACCCACGAAATCATCCCTTACACGTGAGAGACTTTATCCCTGACGAAGCCTCAATTATCACGAATAATCCACCCTGTAATTCTTCAGCCACCCCCACTGGAGTCAGGAGATAATGCTGGTGATAAAGTACCATCGTGTATGCTACATCCCTCTGCTCGACGATCGAGGGATGCTGTGATGAAGGGACTTCATTAAGGAACACACTTAAGATGAAAAAGGGGAACTTTAATCTTAATTAATTAAAAGAAGTGGTTAATTCGTGGTCACTTATGATAATGTTGTCATCGACAAGAGAAGTAAATTAAAATTTTGTACGGCGCAGATACTTTTAATGATTTAGCAAAGAGCTTTACACATTCAAGAGCCTATTATTTAGTAAAAATACAACTAGAAAACAACACAAAAATAATATTTCTTTGAGACTTCCCGTTTGGAGTTTACATATGTAAAAAGGTATTTATATTATTGTACAGGGTTTTCCAATAAGAGGTGTTATTTTAAATAGCCTGCTATTTCTATTTTTATTTTTTTTATTTTTATTTTATTTTATTAGGAACATTAACAGGTTTATAACATAACATGCATAGAAAGAGAGAAAAAATAAGTTAAAGAATTAGGTTACAACCCAATAACCAATGTTCACATCATGCAATAAAGATAAAGAAGGTTAAAAAGCAATAAACAAACAAAGAAAACAAAGAAAGGTTAAAAACAAAGAAATGTTAAAAACAAGGAAATAATAAGAGAAAATGTATATATATATATACACGTATAAACACATACATACATATATATACATACACACACATGCATATACACATATAAATACATACGTACACACATACATATACATAGTTGCATACTTACATACGCATACATACATGCATACATACATACATACACACACGTACATTTGATATTAAATACAAATAATATGTAAGAGTGATAATTAATAAATGATGAATGTAATGCATTAAATTTAGAAAAGGGTTAATTATTACAATACTCCGTAGATGTTACTTTTAAAGCTGTCATTTTTTGACATTTGACAAGTAGAAACAACGCCATTAATACAAATGGAACGATACACGCTTCAACAACGCATTGAAATTATTAAAATTCACTTGAGTGAATCAAATGCAAATCATTTTGAGTGATGAGGCCCGTTTCCACCTCGATGGCTTCGTCAACAAGCGAAATTGTCGCATCTGGGGCTCAGAAAACCGAAGAGTTATTGTTGAAAAGCCTTTCTATCTTCAACGTGTGACTGTTTGGTGCGGCTTATGGTCCGGCGGAGTCATTGCACCTTACTTTTTCTAAAATGAGGCTGGAGCAACAGTTACGGTGAATGAATTGCGCTACCGAGAGATGATTAACGATTTTTTATGACCGGAATTGGATGGTATTGATTTGGACAACGTTTATTTTCAACAAGACAGTGCAGCGCTAGGTGCCACACAAACAACGAAACCATTGATCTTTTACGATTGAATATCAAAATGACATCTCTTATTGGAAAACCCCGTAGAAAGCAATCACTTTGTGGTTTGACATATACAAAATAAAATACTTTTTGTTTTAAAACCACGAGTTTTTAATAACACAGTCCTGCGGACAAATTGCTTTCTTTAAAATAATGGTTGATTCTTATGTATTTTAGTACGCTGAGTTCAGAAATGCCCCCAGTTTTTTTCCAGCACGTAAGCATTTTCCGCAAAATCCATTTTTCTGCGGGATTGCCTACCTTAAGGGGTATATTTATGAATATGCCGAAAAAAGTTGTTTTTCCTATTTGCTTTATAGTTTTCTATCAGAAACTATGAAATATGATAAAAAATATTATATTTAATAGTATTAGTCAGCGTATGAATCATGGAAACCAAGTAGAAAGGTGTCTTGCTTAGTGACTAAGATGGTAAAACCTGGAAAACTTGTATATTGTTCTGATGTTCCCAAGTTGATGTCAATGTTTAACATTCAACATGTGTCAGATGATTGGAGGCTTTTTATTGACTCATCAAAAAGAAGTTTAAAAGCAGTTTTGCTACACAACGGCAATAAATACGCTTCTGTACCCGTGGGGCACTCTGTGCATCTAAAAGAAAAGTATGACAACATGGCTTTCATACTTGATAAATTGAAATATAAGTAGTTTGGATGGTCTACCTATGGTGATCTCAAAGTCATCTCTATGGTGCTTGGACAACAAGATGGCTTAACGAAATTCCCCTGTTTCCTATGTGAGAGGGATAGCCGGGCAAAAGCACAGCACTGGAGCCAAAAAGTGTGGCCAATGAGAACTTTGAAGGTTGAAGAAAAAATTGTTCACTTTGAGTCTTTCGTTGATCCCAAAAAAGTGCCTTTACCCCCACTTCACATCAAGCTTGGACTGATGAAGCAGTTTGTCAAGGCATTGCCAAAAGATGGCGAAACGTTCAAGTACCTTGAAAAGAAATTCCCGGGACTGTCTGAGGCAAAGTTAAAGGAGTTTGTTTTTGTTGGTCCGGACATTCGGAAACTAATGAAAGACAATCAGTTTGAAAAGGTGATGAAAAAAGCTGAGAAAGAGGCGTGGATATCATTTAAAGAAGTTGTGACTAAGTTTTTGGGGAACAATAAGGACCCGGATTATGAAGAAATTGTAAATAAAATGTTGAAATGTTTTAAAACCTTGGGGTGCTCCATGACCTTGAAATTTCATTTTTTGAACTCCCATTTGAATTATTTCCCAGAAAACCTTGGTGCCGTAAGTGAAGAGCAGGGCGAGAGGTTCCACCAAGACATCAAAGAAATGGAACGGAGGTACCAAGGACGATGGAATGTGAATATGATGGGAGACTACTGTTGGATGCTCCATAGAGAACTTCCAAACATCCCACACAAACGGAAAAGCTCAAAACGGAGTTTTGAGGGAAAAAGATGTAGATATTATAAAGAATTATAAATCCTTATTGTATATACATATTATTTTTATCAAATTGTATTTAAAAATGTAAATAAACCACTAGTAACATATATATTTATTTTTCATTTCAAAATGCATTTTTACCTATATGTACTGCGAGTTTTGCATAGCTTTCATTTTCATTTTGCGGAAAATCCCTACGTGCTGGAGAAAAACTGAGGGCATATTTGGATTCAGCGCACCAAAATACATACGATTCACCCATTACGGTGAAAAAACTATCAAAAAGTGTCAATTTGCAGGCCTGTGTAATTTTTAGAACCGACCGGTTTCGCTTTACTCAAGCATCTTCAGAGTATAAATTATTACTACTACTAAGTACAAGAAGCAGTTCACTGAAATCATGACTACTTTAAGGTGCCATTGCAATATGAAGTGTATAGAGCTAGATTCAATGTTTTGAACGGTTTGAAGTAAAACGTTGGCGTAGCAGATGCCTGTCAATTATTTCAAATATAATTTTCAATATTATATTTGGCTTTTAGATATTTTCAAAGTTACAATGTCTAAGGACGGGTTGTTTCGGAGAATTTGAACAATTCATCAAATTTCAACGTTCATTTTCAAGTTCTGTTTTTATTTCAGTTTTGTCAAGCAACTAGCCTACAATGATATAATAACAGAACTTGAATAGGACTTTCACAGAACCCGAAAATGAACGTTGAAATTTGATGAATTGTTCAAATTCTCCGAAACAACCCGTCCTTAATTATAGTAAAATGAATAACTGATTTGACTTAGGATTGTTCTTTCCTATCCCGGGACTGGAGAGAACCGTGCTATCAAATTCCGATCGTGTAGGACCGACATTTATTAACCGTATTAACTGCTGTAATGTATATAATTTTGATGATTAGGGAGTTTTCTTTCACTGCACAATTATTATACCAAACTGTATTTATGAGTTCTGTAATAATTCAACTAGGCTTAAAAACATTATCTAGGAGAGGCAAAGGAAGACGAAACAGCTGTCATGCGTAGTAATAATTACACAGCAGATCTTGTTATAGTAGTAATAGAAAAAAAAAACTTTAAATAAAATAAAATAAAGTGTGCCAACTTCAGGGGACGATTCTACACGATAGTAAAAGTAAAATAGATGATTTACTTTTTTCGAAATTCCAACATTTAAATTCTAAAAAAGTTGAACTATTTTTATGGGAAAATAAATATACATCTATGATACTTTTATTTGGGAAAATAAATATTGGAATTGAAACTTCTACCGTGTAGAATCACCTCCCGAAGTGAGTGCACTTAACCCCCGCACTCCCTGTAGTTATGTTGTATGAAGTGTAAACATATGGATTGAAGACATAAACAACCAGAATACTGGTTAATATAAATATTTCGATTAACACTCACAGCTTGATTAACACATTTATTTTTATTTATATTTTCATCGCCCAGAGTTCAAAGCCTTATTGTTTACTTCGGTACAAACACCAAATCCATTTATTCACTAACCAATCATCTAATTAAAGTCACGCGTTGAGGTGTTATCGAACTCCCCGTGCAAAAACTTAGCGCCCAATATATTAATGGGTAAAGCTTCTAATTAACCTTAATGCGGGTGTAAATTCCCGAGGCTACAAAGGCCTCCCCCGCTCAACACCTTTCAATGAAATATTAATTAAACACAGAATTTTTGTTTCTAGGAATTAAATTCCTTCAAAGGACCGGAAAGCTATAATCTAAGGCCCTTTGTAGACGCCGAGATTAATTTCTATCCAAAATGCTTTTGTTGATGGGAAATTAATGGTTTCGCCTCTTTCCAAGGCTGTTGTTGGGAGGACGTACAAGAAAACACAACCTCTTTTTGCGCTGATTAAGCAGGTAATTTGTGGTAATTTAAATACACGCTTGAAAAGTTTGTTATATATATGTTTATTTGATTCCTTGACAGTTGATCCCCCGATAGTTGGCCCGCCGACAGTTGATCCCTTTTATGTATTTGATTATTAATTCTGTAGGTATTTTTTCATCGGTAATGTAAGAATGCAGAGAGGAAATACGGCTGTATAACAAATGTCGATATAATTATATCTGCAGGCGTTTTGAGTCAACATCCACTATACAAATATTTTACAAATAATAGTGCCCTGTCCCGAAAGAGTATGCAGTGAGAATAACAATATATGACATTCTTATATGTGCAGTCTGTTGAGAGAAGTACGATATATATAATAACTAAACGTCCCCTAAGCAGTACGCAGAGAATATATACTGCCGTAGGTATAAAGATTTTGTCCTTTATCGACTGAGTTAATTAATATTGTAGAGTTAATTACAGAATAATCAACATTTCCTCTCTGATCTTTACATATTAATCATCGATTTATATTACGAAAACCAATAGCTTGATATTAAATTCGAAGAATGCAGTTTAAACGTCATATAAATGAGATATAATATTTATATATGTATCGAGGTTAACAAATCACAAAATTTTTATCAACTGTTACATAATAATAATAATAATAATAAAAACGTTTATTTGACAATAATTTTTACATGTTTGCATATAGTTAGTATACATACATTTAGATGATTAGGTATATTGCCAAAAGGGCAACTGCTCAGCTGTACATTCCGGATTTCTCCGGGAATGTAGCTGGTTTTCAGCAGTGCCTTTAATATACATAATGTGTTATAAATCGTTTAATTTAAATAAAACATTTTAATTAATAATAATAATAATTCAATTTTTCAATTAATAATTAATTTAATTTAATTTTTAATTAATAATTTAAATAAAACATCAAAATTCAAACTAATTCAATAAATCAAATACAAAAAAATACAAATTTCTTTAAAATAAAATAAAATATAAATTCAGGATTAAATTTACATAAAATACACAGATAAAATAAAATAAAAAATAATAACAAGTAGGTGTCCCATTCATTTTAAATTCGATCAATTGTGATGTTGTGCGGTTGACTGTGCTGTCAGCAACCATTCGCTGCAGAGCTTCTTAAAGCACTGCAACGATGTTGTTGTTCGAATAGGCAGTGGTATTTTATTCCAAAGTTATGACGATGAGTAGCTAAAACTACCCTCAAAAACAGCAGTTTTATGTTTGGGGTGAACAAGTAAATGGTCTCTTTGGCGTGTACTATGTGCATGTGAGTCACGGGACCACTGCAGTCTGTCAAACAGATAGGAAAGAACCTTTGAATTCATCAAGTTGAACAGTTGACACATTTGATGTAACTTCCTTCTGTTCGACATATTCAGTACTCGATGCCGACAGAGGTAAGGCGAGATATACTCGCGTCTCGGGACATTATAGCAATATCAGACACATGCATTTTGGACTCGTTGTACTTGTTTTTGGGTTTTTTTCAATAAAGATGGACCGTAAACTGAGTCTCCATAGTCCAACATTGAGAGAACAAGACTATCAGTAATAATCTTGCGTAGTTTCACTGATATGTTATCTATTATATTGTACAATAAAAGAATCCTCGAGTAGCACCACTGTGACCTTTTTTTAACATGTTCCTCATACCTCAATCTACCGTCCACTATTATTCCAAGGTTGCGCGCAGCATCAACAAAGGGAACGGTGGTTTCATGTATTTTTACAACTTGTCCTCCATTTCTTACGCATGATATTTTTTGCTTAGTTCCCATTAATAAAGCAACAGTTTTTTGAGGATTGAGAAGTAACCCGTACTCCTTTGCCCAACTGAAAACTCTACGTAGGTCACCATTTACCATATCCACTGCCACATGAGTTTTACTTACGTCAAACGATAAATATAGTTGTGTGTCATCAGCATACATGTGCGAGCCACAGTGTTCAATAGATTGCATCATGTCAGCGATATATATAGCAAAAAGCAATGGCCCTAGTATCGATCCCTGGGGTACCCCTCTTGTTATTATAATGTCAGATGAATATTTTAGAGTCCCATTACTATCCTTGCAAACTGTGCGCTGAGTTCTATCTTTGAAGTAATTTTGAAACCATTTTATTGCTTCATCGTCAAAACCAAAGTAACGCAACTTTGCAATAAGTAATGGAATGCTCAGTAAGTCAAATGCCTTAGAGAAGTCCAGCAGAACTAGTATCGAGGCTTTGCCTGCATCAGTGGAGGCAAAAATATCATCTGTAATACATTGCAGAGCTGTTGTAGTGCTGTGGCCTTTACGAAACCCCGATTGATGACGAGGTATAATCCCGCATGTTTCAGCGTAGACTACTGTTTGCTCAAACACAACTTTTTCGACTACCTTGGATAATGCTGAGATCACTAATACTTGAAATTGGTTTCTTTTTCGGAATTGGTGTGACTAAACCATTTTTCCACAGTGCTGGAACTATACCTGTCCATAATGATTGGTTAATAATGGTTGTTATAGTGCTGAGTTCATACGGAAGTATGAGTTTAATCATTGAGATACTTATTTTATTGCAACCGATAGCGTTTGATTTGATACTATGAATGTGTTTTGATATTGTAGTTTCATCAACTATTTGAAGTGAAAATGAGTTAGTAACATAAGTTAGTTCAACCGCTATTTTAATTAATCCTTTCGTAATTGTGCCAAAGCCAAACACTTTTGAAATATAAAACAGACACCAAGTCTTGGATCATCAGTCAAGACAGATCTAAGATCAATTTTTTTATAAAAACCTCTTTATATGTATGTACTCCAACCAAATGCTGATTGACCTCTGTCATTTAATGTAATAAATATTGTTATATATGTTATCTCATTATTTTTTTTATTTATTAATTTTATTTTAGTAATTTGTACATATAAGTTTACAAATGACTAATTAATTTGTTACATATAAATATACTATGTTTTTTCTTGTTTGATGTGGCTCCTGCACAACATCTTGAACTTTCCAATTGGGGCAGACTTTAGGTTTTCCGGCAGCGCGTTATAGTATTTCATCCCTTTATATAGTATACTATTCTGAGTATTCGCCTTTTCCTTTTTTGGTAGCCTGATTTCATTGCACGTCCTTGTTTTATGTTTGTGTATGTCCTTGTTGTATACAATTTTATTTGAAAAATATTTGGATAGCAGGTTGTTTACTATTTTGTGTACAAATATCATCGTGTTCAAGGTCAACATCTGTTTCACCGTTAGCCAATTTAGTTCGTTTAACATTTTATTTACTTTTGAATATCTATTTCGTCTGAGTATTGTTATCATTGCCCTATTTTGGAGAATTTGAAATTTATTTTGTTCTCGGTCGTTACACAGGAAAAATGTAGTTGAGCAGTAATTAAAATGTGGAGCAATAATGGAGTTATAAATAGTGATTGCAGTTTTTCCGGACAGTTTTTGGTGAATTCTTCCAAAAAAGATATCTTTTTTCCAATTTTCTTTTGGGTATATTCAGCACGTTTGTTAAAGTTAAGTTTGGAATCTATTATAACTCTTAAGTATTTTATATCGCGAACATTTTCAATAATTCTCAGGTTATACTGCTTATATTAACTTCCATTCATTATTTCATTAATTATTTTATCTTAACTTTTTGTATGTAAATTTATAATATTGTTATCCCTGTAGGATAACCTAAATTTTCTATTATGTCTTCACGGTTTAAAATGTATAGAACTTTATAAGTTATATTTACGTTATAGTTATGCATGTACCAAATAACATGTAAATACTCATTTATGTATCCAATACGTCTGTCTCGACACATGTATATCCTAGTGAGACAGATATCGAAAAACACCTGTAAAACAACTTAATATTGATAATAAAAAAATAAAATAAAAATTCTCTTTTTTTACAAGAAATAAAAAAACATTGAACAACCTAATATAAAATTGAGAGGCAAAAAAAAACTTCCTTTTTGTAGATATTTGTTTTTCCTTGAATGCCCACAATGCTTTATATGGATTAGTTTGGTTACACTTTTCAGATTTCCATATAACAGGTCGCTCCGGTCGAATCTATTTTATTTAAAATAAGCAAGGAAAACTTTTACAATACGGAATATTGCTACTTTGCGGACGGAGAAAAATATCTCTGAAAGAGACTACTAGACGCCTTGTTGTCTAGATGACTAGAATAATATATTACTAGATATTATATAGCTAGATAGCTAGATGGCCAAAAGGCTAGAGTGTTTTGAGAATGGCGATTTAAAAAAAACTTAAATGAAACCGCCGAATGTGAAAATGTTAATCCCGTTCACAATCGACTTCGAATAGAAGCGCTTTGCGAGATTTTCTGCACTCTATATAACTCTATACGTTTATATTATTTAAATGATTTTGGTTTTACGGTGAACAATGATTCGATGATTGTATACTGAGATTTTTTGTTTCTGTGACCAACAGTATCTTGTAAGCCAAGGTTTTATAAAGAAAATCGTAACTCGTAAACTTGTGGTGATTTGAGAGCCCCTAGAGGAGCTATAACTCTGTATTTTATACTGCCCTTAAAAACGTTCCGTTATGTACGAAACTAAATTACTTTAACCACGATTGTTTTTTTCACTAAGTTATTGAACTTTCTGCTATCCTTGCTTCACCAATGTTTGCTTTTTTACGTGATTTCGACACAAGAGTTCAAAACACGTCAAGTTCATATCTTTTTGGAACCAATAAAAATACGAAATATTTTAGAAAATAATGTAGAAAAAAATGTATTCAACAGCAAACTTTTAATTTAATCCTTTCCTTTCTACTACTGAAGTCTCAAAAATAAGAATAAAATCACAGACATTTCAGAAATCTGTATTTGTCAAATAATTGCAACATTGTAATACATTTTCTACCCTCGCTTGCTACAGAAATACCCTACACGTATATCTATATAAAACTATTCTATATCGCGGTAAATTCAGAATGTAGAAATTTCAAAATATAAAGTTTTGCTCGGATCGGAGAGTTGTGCGCGCACCGGCAAAAATTCTATGCGTTCGTGAAACAGCTGGGAAACTTTCTGAAAGCGTTTTGCAACAATTTCTGCTGATAAAAAAACACTCACGAGTAAACATCTGAGGGACGTTTTGGCTTCCTGTGATCCTTGCAGTAAAGTTTATCCACATTTATAAAAATACGAAGGACGGGTTGTTTCGCAGAATTTGAACAATTTATCACTTTTTAAATTGATTTTCAAGCTTTATGAAGGTTTGCTTCAAGTTCTGTTATTATAATCACTATTGGCCAGTTGTTACATAAAACTAAAATGATGAAAGGACTTGAATAGAACCCTACAGAACTTATAAATTTGGTGAATTATTCAAATTCTTTGAAACAACCCGTCCTTAGTGGTCTATTCTGTTTGTTCGATATTCAACATTAACAAGCATTTTTTTATGTGAATGTTATACCAAGTTATATCCAAGTTTAAGGTCCCAGTAAACGAGAAAGATAAACTGCTTATTGCCAAGAATTATCTTGGCCGCCAATTAATATTTTTGCTGGCATCGAAAATACATGGTCGATGCTTTTAGGGCAACTCATTGGCCATCAATATTTTCGTGTCTTGTCAAGATAACCTTAATGTAAAAATATAGATTAAGTAAGAAAAATTCCCATTACATTATAAATATTTTTTTTACTACCTTCGAACAAATTACTGACAGTTTTGGCAGCGGGTAGGTCGCGAATAGAAATGCACCGATTTGTATTTAACTTACATAGAGCTATAAGGAAATAGATTTGTCCCTAGAACATTATAGTTATAACCTAAGCCGCGCAAACTCAGATGGGCAATACACTACCGCCACCGAAAAGGCTAACCTATTAGGGAAAATTTTTGCGGAAAACTCGACCCTCGACGATGGAGGTGCTGTTCCGCCGTCGTTTCCTCACTGCAGCTTCTATATGAAAAAGCTGAGGATCCGGCATCGGGATGTACTCCACGTCATACGGGGGCTCGATGTTAACAAAGCTAGTGGACCTGATGGAATACCTGCCCTGGTATTGCAGAGGTGTGCTGCGGAAATAGTTCCAGTTTTGACAAAGCTCTTCAAAATGTCCCTGAAGTGTAGCACTGTGCCCTCTGGTTGGAAAAAAGCGGTCATTCACCCTATTCCCAAGAAAGGTGACCGCTCCAACCCGGCCAACTACTGCCCCATAGAGATCACAACAGTTCTGTCCAAAGTGATGGAACGTGTGATCAACGACAAACTGCTCACATACCTCGAGAAGAACAAAATTATCAACGACCGTCAATACGGATTCCGGCGGAACCGCTCGTGCGGTGATCTTCTCGCATATGTGACGCATGTTTGGGGGCGGAGCCTGGAACGTCACGGTGAGACCCAAACGGTCGCACTAGACATATCCAAGGCCTTTGACCGGGTCTGGCACCGAGGACTTGTGAACAAATTGCCTTCTTACGGACTTCCCGCATCCCTGTGTACGTGGATTGCTGACTTTTTAAGGGATTGGTCGATTCAGGCGGTTGCTGACGGTTTCGCCTCTTCCTCACACTCCATAAATGCTGGCGTCCCACAGGGATCGGTTCTGTCTCCAACTTTGTTTTTGTTGCACATCAATGACCTTTTGACATGTGCACCGATTCATATAAAAATAAGATTCCTAAAAACTTTTTGGTATAGATTTGTAGATTTGTTTGGCAAATAATAAGGACATTGTCAAGTTAAAAACATTTTTTTATAAGGAGTTTCGGTTCATTGATTATAATACTAGATTACAATATGTACAATAATGAACATTACATCGCACCGCTAGTTTCTTTACTGTGGGGTTTAAATTTAACAATAAATATATAACAAAACAAACTAATACTACATCGTCCTAATCCCTTGAATATCTCTTAGAACTGTTCCCATTTCAACCGTGGGAAAATTCCCAGCTTTCCCCTCCTTTTTCCATGTTTTCTGGGAAACGTAATATTTTACACACTTAGTTCTTGCTAAGCGTCCAGCGAGAGGGATAAAATCCAATTTATAATGCAGGGTCCAACATAACTTGTGGATAATGACATCTTTATGGTATTCAGAGACCCGGCCAGCACATGTTTTGAGTTTTATTTCGCCCGTTCTCACTAACGATGCTCAAAAATAGCTTGTATTTATTGGCTGGTACCATCCTTATAAATTAAAGGGACATTTGGGGAAAATAAAATCCCTCAATCTATTCACATACCTTATATGGAAAATTGGGACAAATATTTGACGGAATACATCAACTATATCCTACAGAAGAAAAGCATTTTTATAAACACATTTTATAACTATTATTTTTTTAATGATAAACTTTACTAATGTTTATAAATGTATAACACAAAGGATATAAAATTATGATAAGCAATAATTATAACTATTAAAATTACTTGTCTTATAAACATTAGTTAATCATTTAAGAAATTATAATATTTGACCAAGTCAAAATATTTCACCAACAAATGTAGATATAATATGTCTCGAATCCATCTAGTTGATAATTTAGCACTAACAAAGTTTTTCCTACAAAAAAAAGTTGGTTGTTTAAAGGTGAAAAAATATAATAAGCAGTAATTGTTGATTGAATTACTAGTATATATTCAATTATTTGGCGTGTTGGAAATAAGCCGACGTAGCTCAGTGGTCCAGAGTACCTGACCAGACATCAGAAGGTGCGGGTTCAATTCCCGTGGGTGGCATTTTTACTCGGGAGATATTTTTAATTTGTATGGATATTTCAGGCGACTAATTATTGTATATTATAATAAAACAAATAAAAAAAAAAAAAAAACTTTATTCCACTTAATTTTATTTTGACCGTAACCGGTTTCAGCTCGTCAAAGCCATCTTCAGACTGGTACACAAAATTCTTAGTCTACGGTTTATATACACAACATATGGGGGAGGGGGGAGAGGGGTAGTTTATAGGGTTTTAATCAATTTTATTTGTTACTAAGTCGTTTAAGATTGTGGAATTTCTAAACATTTGGTAATTCCAGTAAGCTAATTACCTTGGGTTTGTAGTTCATTTCAATATTTATTAGGGAAAAAACCTCACAGGTAATATGCATTAGACATAATTTTATTGTCAAATCATTATTTATGATGGGATTATATTTGCTTTTTGAAAAGATACATGTTTACATTTGAGAAATTATTATAGGAATTAAGAAAGTAGGGACTTAGCAACTGATACTAATAGCTTATTAATTACAAAGTTACTTATTGAAGGGGTACATGTTTACATTGAAGTAGGGATGGTCTAACCTAACTACATATTTTAATGTCGAAATTATTATGAAAATTACAATGGATACAAGAGCGGAGACTTGGCAAATGATTCTAATTGTTTATTCATTACAAAGTTAGGGTCTATTTTATTAATTAAGCGAGTAATTTCTAAAGATTCTAATCTATCAAGCTTGTGGCCTTTATTGCAAGTATGGAGGACTTTAACATCTCTGTCTTTATCAAACGAGTGTTTGTTTTCTAATAAATGTGATGCTACATTTGACAATTCGCCTTTATTATTTACCCAATTTGTAAAATGTTCTTTAATACGGGTTTTGAAAGATCTCCCTGTTTGACCAACGTAATATGCTGGGCAGTTGGCGCAGTTCACTTGGTAAACGCCTGAGTTCTCGAGTTTTTCTCTTTTATCTTTGTTGTTAATTAAAATTCTACCTAGAGAGTTTACATTATAAAAAGCTGTTTTGCATTTATCATTATTGGTTAATCTAGATATTTTTGTTGATATTTCACCAATATAAGGGATTTTAACCCATTGTTTATTACTATCTTTTTCATTTTTATTTTCAAGGCCTTGTGAAATGATTGTTAATGTAAGTTTTTTATCCTTTTTCTCTATTAGCCTATCAATAGTTTCGCTTTTGTATCCGTTGTTATTGGCGATAGTTTTAATAATATTTAATTCATTATTATAATTTATATAATTCAAAGGCACGTGTAAAAGTCTGTGAATGAGTGAATAAAATACTGATAATTTATGTGAAATGTGGTGTCTAGATGTATTGTGTATGATATTATCACTATATGTAGGTTTTCTATAAATTGAAAATTCTAATTTATTGTTAATGATTTCGATACCTATGTCGAGAAAGTTAATCTTATTACCCCCCATTTCCATTGTGAACTGGATTGATTTGTTAATTATTGCTATTGGACTAATTATTGCTTATGATATTTTTTTAAATTTTATAACATTGAAAAAAAAACAATTCTATATTAAGTCGCATACATTTTATGTTAATGTTTATTTTAACGTGGCTCAGTGATATTATAATTATAGGACTTATACAGCTTAATGTATTCATAAAAAATATTTACCCAAAAATCATTGTATTTGAAAAGAGAAATTCGTTTAATTATTGAAGACAATATTAGCGATTTCTAAACGAAAATCTGAAACAGAAAAATTAGAAAAGGATACGGTCATATCTAGGACTCGAACCCAGGACCCTTGCCTTGCCGGGGCACTGCTCTACCACTGAGCTAATGGGACCTTATCTCCTTCGGTCATATTTAACTTTAATTCAATACTTCGAATAAGAACTACCAACATTGTCTTAATATTTTCACCGCACATTTTTTATTGGCAACTATCTTTATGTATGATCGCAAGATTCAACCCGAACTAAATGCAATCTAGACAGCGTCTTTTAGATAAACCTATCTTATTTTTTTATTTTAATATGCGACATCTATTGACTTTTCTGCAAGTCTAGGATAAATATTTATTTTTTTGATTAACTTTATTTAGTAAAACTTCAAATTCTAATGTTTAATTAGGAGTTATTACTCAATAAAGTTATTCCAAAACATAAATAAATACATATATTCTGAATGACTAATGTATTATTAATAAATGGTCATGCAGTCACAACAGCTGTACTCATTTTTCTCCGTATGCTTTAGGCAGTTTAACGGGTGCTTGTAATGAAGAATAAAAATTACATATAAATAATGTTAAAATAACTCAGAGATTGTTCAAGTGCAATCACTTTCAAATCTATGTAACGCATAGAACTTTAAAAGAACTTTGTATTTATATGTATTATTTTGTAATGATTGCTACTGCACTTCTCTTTGTAAAAGGGAAACTAATTGTATTTGTGAAGAAACAAACGAATGGAACGTTAAAACGCGCAGAAAACGGCTAGGAGTCTTTCAGGTTAATTAAATGGCTGGCTAGCAAATGCTTTCCACCTCACTGGAAATGTATCGTTGCTCTAGCCAACTTAACTGGGTGCTCTTCAGCTTGTTTTTAAAAGTCATTTTCAAATCACAAATACATTCTTAAATATTTAACATCTGATGAATTCTGTCTGCGTTTTATAAAAGTCTAACCTGAGAAATTAAAAACATATATGTTATATCTATTTTTTATGTTTTCAGTTCAACGTAACGTAATTTCCATCACTAGGTGTGAAAACAAGATAAGATACCTTATTTTTTGTGCATTGGTTTTCAATATTTTGGTCACAAAAAAATGATAAATCTTTCTTGTGAGTATCTTCACTTACATCAGCATTGCCATTAGTCCTATAGTGTTACGATACTGATTAATAATTGAAATACTTAACCTTTCGTCACTTGTGCCCCTGTTTGAAAATTGTTTCATGCGTACGGAACTGGAGACCGCGTTTTTGCATAATCAATTAAAAATTTTGGGATTTATTTGATTTGTTTTAATTTTGTTAAAATTCACTTGGCCATATACTGTAGTTAAATTAAAATCACATTATTGCAAAAAAATATTTTTTTTAATTGTAATAATATTCCGAAACACATGATTTTTGAGAAAAATCGCATAGAAACATTTACTTGTTTTCTGCAATTAAAATAGCTGTGATTTTTAGTAATTAAACTACATTGCTTAGGTTCTACAATGTCACATGAGTAAATGAACTCATTTTTGTAAATTTTTATAAATTAACTAACACAAGAGTCCCAACTGCTCCTAGTCGTCTGGGGTCAGCGACACCATGGCATCCCTAATTGGGGTAGGTTATGAGGCTGATGATAGTGGGGATGGGAAGGCAATAGGGGAGAAAAAGGTGGGAATTTCAAGGAACGTTTCAATTCTGAATGATGGTCTTATACTGGGGCGATACTGAAAATTTCCACTCTGGAACGTGATTCAAATATACTTTATAATATTTTGAATAATAAATTGTGATATAACACATATTAATCAATTAAAATTAACGTGCGCACGCCGTGATTTGAACCTGATATGATTGCTAGTAAAGAGCCTTACCCCTCGGCCACGGAGGCTGGAGACCTCTGAGCGCGTGTCGATCCGGGGATGTCCTGAAAGTATTGGCAACCTTCCCAAACTTACATGCAAAGAGATGTAGATGCGGACTCATAGACCGCGCGCATGCGGTGAAAGGTTAATAATAATCCCTACAAAAATCCTTTGTTCCCGGGTCATCGTAATTCTATTCGACCTTGACCTATATTTTTTCTATTCAATATTTAAACAGTTATGATGACGTACAAGCCTTGCAAGTTTCAGTGTACTCTGGGTAGACTCATGTGTAACAATGCCCTATTTGAAAACTTTTGAACTGAACTATGTTTTACAATCCCCATATGTAATTCTAAAAAAGATTATTTAAAATATTTACTATCAACTTATTATATAACATGTTTTTTTTGGTTTCATTGAGTCAACTACTTATAAATTATTAGTAGCCCTTAGCAGGGAAAAAATATGTTTTCGTGTAGTAGTTTTATTATGTCATTCCACCACGTAAAAAATAATAATTTCAAATATATCAACATTAAAAATTTAACATTAACATTCCTCCCAAGCGACTGGCTGTGCTGTGTATTTTGTAAATGTCTTTCAAAACAATAATAAAAATGGATTGGACATTTATTTCGCTTATTAACTGCTGTAATGTGATTTAAAGCCTTTATTTCATTCATAAAATCATTCAAGAAAAAAGGGTCATTTAAATAGATATATTTAAGAAAAAACTTAAAAAAATATAGTTTTATATGTTTTTTTATGACTGAGCTTATCATAAAAATACGTTTTCCATTTTCAACCATAACCCAAATTAACTTATCCAAAATTATATTATGCCAGATATTTTCTATAATATGATGCCTTCTCCAATCAGAGACTAGCTACCATCAATGCAATCTGCAGGTTGTACGTAGGTTTAGAAGTGATGAAAATTAATTCTATAATATATAATATTTTCATGAGGTCTATCAAACTGTTCAATTGAACGAGGGTTGAATCTATCCTTCATTTCTCTCTACTCAAAGTCAAATGCTTAGATTGCAACTACTATGGGACCGAATAGAACTAATGTATTAATACAAAAAACCCCGTTGCAGTATATTCAGCTTATCAAACTTTACCCGCTTCAGCCAAAATTATTGTCGACGCTTCCACTGATTAGAATAAGTCTCGCATTTATTTCCAGAAATACATTTCCTTTTCAGCGTATTTTTTCCCGGATATTTCCTCTGGTGACGGAGAGTCTGGTACCCGTCTTTAGCATTTCATGAACTCTGACTTTATGGTACTTAATAAATACTGGAGGCTGCTATACAATGCGATATTATTAAATATTATTCTTAGTATGCGCAATATATCACGTGACTGCCGGAAACTTTTCATACGAAAATTGATAAATCTATACATTACCATTTACGAATTCCAGTAAACATTTATCAGTAACAATAACAATACTTTAATAAGAGCCATAATTTAAAATAATTAAATTTTCAAATTAATCAATAAAAAAACAGAACAAATTATATAATATCTTTCTATTATAACATCCTGTGCACTTTCAATCAGACTGCCCGCACGACGAAAACTTGCTGGCATAAAATATTTTTCATTTATTAAGGCTCCGTAGTTATCGTTCAAAGATGGTTTAAAAGGGAGATATGTAAATATGAATGCGAGAGGAAGCACGCTAATATCAAGAAAACGATAATAATTAACCGAAAACTGTGAAAATATTTAATAAAATACGACTCGTTTGAAATAGAGAAAAAATCTGTAGAAAAATGTTTAGGTTGACTATAACAGATTTAATAATAGAACAAAACCTGTTTTTAATATTTTTTGGAGCTTACTTCTATCGCGGGAATTTCATATAATTAGCATTTCGGCATAATAAATTCATATATATTATATTCAAAAGATAATATTTTTTTAGGAACTTACAAACTTAGGGCGATGCACTACGTCGTGTAATATTTTAAATTGAGCCGCTATCAGTAACAACCATTACGTAGATAGCGATAAGGTTTAAATTCCCGCTTAACACCATCCGCCTGTTTTGATTCATGCAAGAAAAAAACAGGGCCAAAAAGTGCCTTTTATTTTATTTTGTGGATGTTCAGGCATAAATTTTAAATTTTTTTTAGATCATTTTATAAATAACTTAATTTGCCACATTATACAATAGAATCATAACCGAAAATGGGTTCGTAAGTAGGAGATTTGGAACTTTAAAGCAGTTTTCATGAGCCTTTACATAATTTTTTTCTGGGCTTATAAAAAGACTTATCTAAAAAATACTCGATCATTTCAAAGGCCAAGATGTATTCTACTCGCAGTATTTAATTAAAGCATCTGAAACATTTCAAAAACACATGACGAGCATTACTATGTAGAGCATCGCCTTATTGTGTTCAAGAGAAATCTGTTATAAATCGGTAGAAATTCGGAATGCGGGGGCTTAAGAATCTCTTCAAATTATTCGCAATCCCGTTGAAAACGCAACTGTAGGCCCTTAATTAATAAATTGATAAGTTTCCTATTAAATTTTTTGGAAAAAATAATGTATTGTGGCGGTGTCGGAAAACGTGTTGACGAAAATTATATTTTCGCATTTCGTCACTATACATTATCAGTGCAAATGCGATTGTACTAACAGTTTAACAGGCAACAACCTGCAATCCCTTTTTCAACCAGATTATGATAAGCAATACTCATTTTTCTCCATGCGAGAAGACTTGAGTGCAGTAGCCACGTATTTTTAACGTTTCGTATTGATTTTCGTGTTCAAGTAAAAAGAAAAATTTATGAATAAGGTTATAAATGTGAAGGAAAGATTGGTAATAAGCAAATTTAGCTATTAATCACACAGATAACATTAATCCAAGCTACAACTGCACTAAAAGTTTCACTGGAAGTATAAAGTATACTTTTAAAGCTTAAAGCAAACTAGTATGATACACGGAAACGAGAAGGCTCTATTTTGCTGTTAGTAGGATGCTTGTAATATGTAAGACTGGCCCTAACGCAGAGATCAGCCAAGTTTTATGGCGCCAAACCATTCATTGCCTCACGTCATAAGATAAATTTTAAACTCCACTACTTTTGACGTTAAGCCAATTTTGGCTAAACCGCAGAATAGTGGACTTCCAACAAATCTGAAAAAGTTGATTGGCACTTAATCCTCTCTTTAAATGGGTTATTCTTATAATAACACGTCTATCAAAGATATGTTTTTAGAACGATTAATAATTAATTAATACGTAGAAAACTTACTGATATAAAATATTGCTAATTTATTAAAAATCTAGTCTAATTAATAGTATTTCTGTTAAAACAGGACTTTAACGAATGAATTGACACCTTTCTTAAAAAAATGTCCATAAAACATGAATATGTTATTAGGATACACGTGTTCATAAAAAAAACTAAAAATGTAACATTAAGGGACACCTGCATGAATTCATGTTCCGATACATTTTGAATAGACTAATACGTTATTAGGAAATGGATTGCAATCACTTTTTAACAAGATTTCAATAATTCAGCCATACTAATTGTTCCCCGTGTACCTATTAAAGAAGATAATATCAGCAATTTTCAATGAACGTATGAACGAGATAAAGATACAGATAAAAAGGTAACGGTCGCAAGTGATTCTTGACCCAGATTCTCTAGTCCTACCGGGAGAGGCGTCTCTACCATCTCTTCCGTCAGATTTGTCAATATCATATTTCCGTTTTAGAATTACAAACCTTATTTTCAATTATTTCGCATATTATGTGGTTGCTAAGTTCTACCCGAATAATTTTACTACCTACTTGTAAAAACCTAAACCTTCCCATTTTTATATATGTGGGACGTTTTTTTTACTTTTCTATGAGTCTATAATCAATATTCAATTAATTAAGATTAACTTATTGAAGCTCAAAACCCCATTGTAACATTTAATCATTGGAGGAGATGGGTATTTCAATGAGTTTTTTAAGCTTCAATAAATTGACTACTTTTATGTCATTCGGGAGGCGATTCTACGTGATGGTAGAAGTGTTAAAATTTATTTTGGTAGAAGTGTTATTGGTTATTTTCCCTTACAAACACTTCAACTTCTTTGCCTCACAACTACGTTATAACGTTGGAATTTAGAAAAACATTACTTATCTTTTTTACTTGTACTAATCGTGTAGAATAACCTGGGAAAGTTAGCGCACTTTACCCCCGGACATCCTGTTTGTACACTCCTCTTCCAACTACAATCTAACATTTCCACGAAAGAGTGGTATTACCATCTCATAATATGTAGAAACCTAATTTAAATACTATTTCATTTGTACTTACCTTATTTATTAAAATATTTAATATTTATGCTTCCAATTTTTTTGTCCGGGTTAAATCTTCCCCATAGGAAAAACTAAACCCTTCCACTCACTTTTCCACAAATGATCATCTAGTCAATCAACACTATGCAAGTGCATTATATTACATTACATTACTTTACAATACGCTATTATTAGTTGGGGATCCGCGTATAAATGTAACCTTCTTCCAATTGAAATTATACAAAGAACAATTATTAAAATTATATTAAAAAAATCCTTTGACTACCCAACAGAACGCCTGTTTGAAGAATTTCAAGTACCTACATTTAAAGACCTATATATTAAAAACTCATTAATCCAAATCATAAAAGAAAAAGATAAATATCAATTTTTAAATGAAAACAGAACGCGACTTAGACATGTTTTTCTATGCCCAAAACTAAATACGTCTTTTGCACAACATCATTATACTTACCAGGGAAGAACTTTTTTCAATCGTCTACCAGAAGAAATCAGAAGCATTAATGATAAAACCCGAATACTGCTCTTTGTCAAGAGACACTTTAAAAAATTCTGAAAAAAAAAACTACTGTAACTTAATTAATCTCACAAATATCCTTAGTTTTCCATAACTTCCTTTCTTTTTTAAATTTAATAAATTAATATATTATCCTTCACTACTTTCCAAAGAAATACTACAGCAAACATACATTTATGTACAATGAATTATTTAATTACTAACTAACAACAACATTTATGTACACTCCCCTTCCATACACAAGCAAATGCTTTCAATGGAAGAGTAGTAAAAAACCCATGATGTAAAATGAATTATGTACCATGTAAACATATTATAGACGGCCGGCATAGTCCAGTGGTAAGGCATTGGACTGCCATTCCGAAGGTCGCGGGTTCGAACCCGGCCTGCGCAAATAAATTTTATTTGATTGATTTGTGTTATTTCACAATTAATTAATTAAAATAATATATAGTATATTTGCGGCACGTTCCAAAGTGGAAGATACTACCAGTATCGCCCTGGTGTAAGACCACCATTCAGAATTGAAACGTTGCTCCAAATGGCTTTAGCCGTGTTTAGTGACTAGATCTGAATAGCCAGGTACTTCCCCACCTTCCTCTTTCCCTTCCCCACTTACCTTCAGCCTCACAACATCCCCCAATTGGGGATGCCATAGTCTCACTGGCTCCAGACGGGAGCAGTTGGGACTCTTGTGAGGTATTCACTATAAAAAAAAATAATAATAAAAAATAAAAAATAATTAAAAAAAAAAAAAAGCAAAATAAATACAAAACAATACAAGAACAACACGTCAACTCACCAGAGATCAAATGGGAAAATAATTCACCGACTCCAGATATTTTCATATCAGAGGGTTCGGCTCGGTAGAACTTCTAACAGGGCCTATAAATCCTACTGATCCCTCAGCATAAATATTTAAAAAATCTTTCGTTATCCTACATGTATTCTTACTTTCGTCTTTTGCATCTTTATATATAATTTTTTTGATAGATCTAATACGTCTATTTATAATGAGAGAGCTAGGTATAATGCCAGTAGCCGAAATAACGAATGGTAACATAATAATATAATATATTATTTGTATTAGTATTTCAAGCGACTTAATTATTACTTATAATTATTTGTTATCCTTTATGCTATGCATAAAACCTTGTCTTATAAACATTAGTTTAACATTAAAAAAAAATTATAACACATCGGTTAGATGTTGATGAATATTTAAACTAAGCATTTTTATTTTGTCAATATTAGCACCAAAAACACATCTGCAGAACATATAGCTTATATTTAACGTCTTAAAATAATGATAATGAAAAAACTGGATTAAATGATCGCTCCACTTTCCCTCTGCTTCCTCAATTATTATAAGCATAATAGAAATGTTCCCAAAGAACGCATTATTTCCCTTTCGCCATAAACCTTTATTATATTTCACTACTATATTATATTCTTCATCCCCCTCTGAAAAAAAAACAGCACTTTGTCTTGAGAAAACCAATTTCGTCTGAAATGACTGAAACAATACAGATAGGAGATTCTGAAAATTTCACTCAGATATAAATCCCGCCTATAAGGGAGGTTCGCCAATTTTGCAATTTTACAAGGCGTCTAGAAGTACCATATATTTAATACAAAAAAAAAAAACAGGACTATTGAAAGGTATTTTACAAGAAATCCATTTTATTAATCGATTATTCATTACTGATTAAAAAAAAAAAAGTTTATTAAGTCCTTTTTATTAAAAGATAATTCATTGCTGTTTTAAAAAAGGCATTTATTAAATCCATGTTATTAATAGATTATTCATTGCTGCATTAAAAAAAAAGATTTATTAAATTCTTCAATTTCAATATAAATTAAATTTAATTAACATTAAACTGAAATTGCCTAAAATTATTAACATCATTGAACAATAACTATTGTTCAATTATGATACTCATCACGGTGGTCATGTCTTTCTTCTGGATCTGTAGGTCCGTGTCCGATATGGATAAAGTTTTGATAGTGATCTAAATTTGACGATTAGAACACGGTTTAAAAAGAAAATAAAATGGACGCTGCTAAAAATATGCAAGCTGGGGTTAGTTAAGTATTTTTACATTCTAATTCAAGCAACGTTTCAATTCTTAAAGGCAGTGTTTCACCAAAGCGCTGGGCGATATTACGAAAATCTTCCTCTCCAGATAAATGATTAATACGTACTTGTTCTCGGCACACAGTGGGTTGGACGGGGTTAAATTCGACGATTTCTTCTGGCGATATCGTATTCAAAATGGCGGCCAAACGTGCCCTGCCATACCCACCAGGGATACCCAACGTGAAATTCCGTTGCACGGTTAATTCCCCCGATTCCAAAGCTCAGTCAATGAATATGTAACAAATAAGTAGTGAAACGGAAAATTTCTCAGGCAGTCGGCAATCTCCTGGATTTCGGGAGATTGTGGGGATCTGGAATCGCCGCCTTGTTAAATTGGGAATCTAAATTCGGCGCGCAATTAAGTGAGTATTTATTTTGGCCGTTCCGAGGGATCGAACGGATCCAATCTGCATTTTCGGGTTTCCATTGGTGTCGAATAACGTCTTATTCGACACCAGATAGGATTTGGAATTAAGAAGGCTGATTACAGATTGGTGATTGGTGACAATGGAAGCCTCCTTTAATAAAACTGTTGGTGAGGTTGTCTAATTTCTATATTATAGTGTGCAGTGTGCATTGCAGGTTAGTCTTTTTTTCTATATTATATGTCTTAGAAAAGTTTAAACATACAGTCGCATTATAGATTGGAGATCGGTGACAATGGAAGCCTCTTTTAAAGTCTTGTACATCGAGATAATAAATCTTTTGGTGAGGTCATCTAATTTCTATACTATAGTGTGCAGTGTGCATTGCAGGTTTGTCTTTAGTCATTTTTTCTATGTTATCATCGTACATATCTTAGTAAGGTATAAACATACAGTCGGACGTTTTTGGGGTTTTCAAATCGAATTTCAAAACTTCAAATCGTTGCAGCACAATTATTAACATTTAAACAGTCCTCATTAAACGTCTTTTTTCGTGATTTTTAATGTGTTTTAGCATTTTAATAAATTGTGATTCATTGAAAAGCATGACAACATGACCGTTGCGTTTGAATTTTTCAACAATTTAGTTTTATTATATTTGTTTCAGTTACTGTTTTGTTAATTATAACAAATAAAAAATATATAAATGAAATAATATGCAAGATTACTCTCAAACTGTTAAAAAGTGGAAACAGTGACTATAATCAATAAAGGAATCATTAAAATTCAAAACAAGAATCCGCAGAATAAATTTGTAAAAAACAGAATATTCACGTTCCGTTCTGAATATCTAAAAAAATTTGTTCTTGTGTTTAAATAAACTTGGTATTTTACATTGAAAGTTTTCTAGTATGACGAAGAGTGGTTAATTATATAAATAATGTAGGTAATGGTTATGAACCGATTCGTTTTATTTATCTTAATGTGGAAAATCTGTTTGCATACAAACGATAACTTTTATGAAAATAATCATATACGGTAACATGCTATTTCAAAATGAAGTAGAGACATGCTTGTTCAAATTTATATGGCGACATGTTTATTCAAAATGATAAGGTAAAATGCTTGTTCAAAATTATATTGTAACATGATTGTTCAAAATAAAATGGTAACATGCTTATTCAAAATTACACAGTAGTATGCATGTTGTAAATTAAATGGTGACATGCTTATTCAAAATGATATGGTAGCATGCTTTTTGAAAATTATATGGTGACATGCTTATTCAAAGTGGTATGGTAGCATGCTTGTTGAAAATTATATGGTGACATGCTTATTCAAAATGATATGGTAGCATGCTTGTTGAAAATTATATGGTGACATGCCTATTCAAAATGATATGGTAGCATGCTTGTTGAAAATTATATGGTGACATGCTTATTCAAAATGATATGGTAGAATGCTTGTTGAAAATTATATGGTGACATGCTTATTCAAAATGATATGGTAAAATGCTTGTACAAAATTATATGGTATACATGCCTTTTAATTTTTTACTACGCAATATATCAGGTTTCCTTTTCGTTCCAATTTTTTTTGTTTAATTTATGTACGTATATTTCTTATTGTAATCGACATGCACGAAAAAGTTAGTATCAAGTACTTTTTATCTGTGAGTACCAATATTATTATATCAAAGATAATTTTACTTGGCATATTGTTTTGATGAATGTGTGATGGGTAACAATTTTCTTTTAAAACACATTTTTAACCTCTAGAAAACCTTCAATGTAATATATACGAAGAAAAAAAACTAAACTGGTTTTCTTTCATACGAAAATTTACAAGAAAAACCCCGTTTTACCCTTTTCTAGGATTAACACACCCGCATAGTCCAACGACAAAAATCCTGAATCTATTAAATCCCGTAACCAAAAACACTAAAAATCCCATAACAATCTGATTGGAAATTCGGAAAACATGTATTTAAATCGTATGCAAATTTCCGGAACGGCCCGCGACACCAGCCACCCTACACGGGGAATTACCGATATCAATTTGCCCCACACTTATGTCGGTAAAAGCGCCGCAGGAAAAATAAAGGCGAAAAAACACATCGAAGTGTTCGCGAGGAACAAAAAATGGCGTCCTCATTTATGCGACGGCTCGCACCGGCGCCCATCGCGTCCGCTCTACCCGGCCAAAATGGCGTGGAACTTCGCTAATTTGAATTGAATACTGTGACGGAGGGGTGCTTGCACACGGCGCCGCCTATCGAATAATAATAATATGATAACCGAAAGGGTTAGATATGAAAGTTCAATAATAAATATAGCTTACACGAAGCTCAGAAAGGAAAATATTTAGCGATTATCGTCTGTATATAATTTAATGGTAAAAATAAGACAATGAACTCACTGTGAAAGACTAGAGGGACATTTTCGCCATTGATCGTAGAATTTTTTGAGTGAAGCCTGCGGAGTAAGGATCTACCTGATGTTAGCCAACTTTTGGAGAGCGCTAGTATTATAAGAAAGGACAAGGTATCTAACATGGAGAAAAGTTGTGAAATAATTTACATACCATTACTTCTGGGAGACGGCAAAATATTTTTTACATTTTTAAAGCACTGCTATTGATAACATCTGTTCTTCAAGCACGCCGTTCATCAAAACAATTTTAAACATTGTTTGAAGATTCTAAAACGAGAAAACAAATTTATTGGTTTATGGGAGTAGAAGTCAGGGACGTCCGAGGAAGAATGGCATGATCAACTGAACCAAATACGTTGGGTCGTGTGAGAGTCAGAATATGAGAAGAATATGCATGAGACAATGTTTTAATGTGAATGAACAAGGAGTGTGTGCCAAGATCGAGTTGTTTGGTGGTCCATCCTCTCTGCCCACCCTTGAGGAGAAACGGCATTGTGGTTAGTTAGTTTTCGAACACACTGAGAATATTGAGTAATGCGAATTTATTTAGAATCCCTTCAAATACTTGGTAATTCCGTTAAAATGGGACTGCAAGCTGTTTCCTGATAAACTATTAGTAAATTTCTAAAAATCTGAAAATGTGTTAATGCACCTGCTCTTTCTTTTTATCTTTCTTTGACATCGTGATAATACGTTCGTATTTTACTAAATTTTTTTTAGGAAACTTATTAATTCATTCGTTAAGGGCCTGCCTGCAATCCTGTTTTTTATCTGGATTACGAATAATTATAGTTAGAGATTCTTAATAAATTAGCAATATTCAATAATAGTAAATTTTTTCCGTGGACTCCCATTTTACAACTGGTGAAAACCGATACAGAATCTTAATTACAGTTCACTTTAACATTTTGTCACAACATTCTAATAATGACTCCAAGAGGTATTATAAAAAGAAGTTTGGGTGCCAGAGTTATAGTTTTTCTCTATTTGCTTGGGTCATTGTATTTGTATGCTTTTCTCACCCCCTCTTCCAAAAATTAAGGCTGCAATAGTGCCATCAGCTCCGACCAGCAGCGTTCATGCGGTGCGCTTTAAAAATAAATGGCAAAAAGCGCTTTTGTTTCGAGAAAAGCTCGGAAATAGCAACGGAAGGATGAAATTGGATTGAATGCAGCGGAAATTCGATTCAGATACTTGCAGAAGGGGAAATTGGAAATAATGCAGCCTCAAAGGAGTTTTAGAGACGCTAATGGAACAGAATGGTATCAGGACACGACGTCGTTTTTATTATTACGAAACACAGCGCTATTCCATGGGCTTGATTACAAAACAAAAACTAATTCAACAATGTCAATAATATTATAAACTGTTCATTGCACATGCCTACACACACTCCCACATACACACATACACTTATACATTACACCACACGTCACCCGGTAATTACTGATTATATATTACAAGGAAAAATATCATAGGTACCCACCTTGAAATATTTAATGTCTGTAAATTGTTTCGTAACCGTACCCATGTACTGTTTATTTCCACAATTTAAAATAAATGATATTAAAAAATGTATGCTCATAATTCTAAAAAATACATTATATTGTTATACTGTTCTTTCAAAAGTTATGTACAACTCATTGTGAAATAGTAATTAAAGTAATATACATTTAAATTACACTTGCTATAGATATATAGATGGATACACATCATGTATCCATCTATATATCTATGGCAAGTGCATACACATCATTTTAAAGGAATTTTTATATAAGAGTAACTGGTACTAAATGTCAACAAACTCTCCTTATAATATGCTTTGTTCTTAACAAAGCAAAGTAATTTTTTTGACAAATCCAGACAACTATTTGCTTTACGCGATCATTGTATTTATATATATTTATTAGCTTGTTTGAGAGAAGAAAATCATTTTTTTATGTTAGGCGGTACAACAGTACAAGGATTGGATTATGATACAGATTGAGGTAGAAGGTTTAAAATAATGTAAATTCAATAAGAAACGTGTTTTAGATTGGTATGTTTTATAAGCAATACAAGAATGCTACTCTTCGGTAGGTATATTTTATTTAAGGGTATGAGAGTCCAAAAAGGTAAGTTTCTAGCGCTTAGGTTCCATCAGTGTGCCTTTGGCTGATGAAGTTACATTCAACAAACATTTAGGGCCTTACTAATAAATATGTTTTAAATTTTACACAACTGATAAACAATCATTATTGCATCGTAAATAGTTGTTATAATTTAAAAGATGTAATTAATATTGCATAAGTAAGATGGGCTAGTATTGCAGTAATAAATTAATTATCTAGAAAATTATTGGTAGGTATTCGAAGCAGTGGCAGCTCGTGACTTTTAGGTGAACTACTAGAGTGCAAACGTAGTAAAAAATGGCATTGATGTTGCTGTAGCTGAAAACAATTTTTTATTTTTTTAGAAAATTGGATTTTTTGTATGAAGATTTTCAGGAAATTTCAGTTTGGCTGTGCGCCGCACGGACTTCCTGAAAATCTTCATACAAAAAATCGAATTTTCTAAAAGAATAAAATGAAGCGTTTTCAGCTATAACAACATCATAAAGCAATTTTTATAATATCAGCACTCTAGAACACCCAAAAGTAACGAGCCGCCACTGATTCAAAATGCAGTTGTTAATTTAAGTGTTTTAAGCTCGCGAGCAGCTCGCAATGAACTTGTTCCTGAAAACAACCTTTTCTAAATCACTTATGGTCCATGGCATTCCTAAATCAATCTTCCTTCCTGCCAGGCGAGCATTCCTCATTTGTTTCCGGTTTGTGAGTTTTCCCATTTTCAAGCAAAGCGTTTTCATGAAAAGGGCTCGAGTCTTTAATGTTGCTTGCTAAAACACGAAATGAAAATCGATTAAGAGATTATTTTTATCACTCAATCACCCAAAAGCGTATTGTTTATCTCGCTTTTGAATTTATTTATATGGTTTAATGATTTTATTTCGTCATACTACAATAATAAGGCCCTATTGCGGAAAACAACGTTTTACTATAAATTTTCCATATCATTTGGAAATTTAAAGAAACTACATTTATTTTGTAAAAAAAACTCGACAACATCCTTCCCTAGTTATGAAATTAATAGAAAAGTTTAATGAGTACAGTTAAAGAATAAAAATCTGGCTAAAAGCTGTAAATGAAAAACTCTATAAAAAACATCAAAAACGAAATAGAAGACAAATAAAATAGAATTAAATCAATGTTGTCTCAAGTTTGCCTCAGCACAGGACTCCATAGTGAGGAGGACTAAAAAATATCAATTACGAAGATTAACGCTAAATCAATATTTTCGATTAACCTTTATAACGGATTGGTTTACATTATGAATACTAAAAAATATGCCTAAGATAAATGAATGTTTTCCTATCGTTTCTTTTGAGTAGAATATAAATAAAATAATTAATTACTCAAAAAATATGCTTTAGATAACTTGAAGCTTTTTCTATCATTTTCCTACAGTAGAATTCTTACAAAAAATTTTTTTACTAAATATAAAACATAAATTTTAAGTACTAAAAATGTATTTTTTTTTTCTATAGAAATGTATGAACGCGTAACTGAAACAACTTTAAAAAAATTCAATATTATAGCCAAGATTATCTGTGACAGTTTTCCTTTTTTTAACTTTTTTGCTTTTTTATAAAATTGTATACAAAATAAATAAAACACTTTTTTGCTTGAAATCGAGACGTTCTTGACTCCGTTTGCCAAACGACAATGTGTATTACCTATATTTTTGACGGTATAAGGCATAACAATAATTTACACATCTTTAACTTGCTGTTTCCTTTTCAATTTTCCATCATGTTTTGTATGTACAATGTTAAATGTATTCGCTAAAATAAAATTTGAAAATAAACGCAACACCAAAATAAAACTTTATCATCATAATGATGATGAATATGCCAAGCGCCGATCGCGCAAACTGTCAGTTTCAATTAAGCATTGGCCGACTTTTACTAAAAGCGCACTACCGTACGTCACCGCTGCCCTTGTACTGTCATCCATGGTTGAGATTTTAAAACGACTTTTGCTGTAAACGTAGTTGGATGTATAGCATAATTTTCCGCATAAGAACCCAACTTAATCTATGTTTTCTAGTATTGACTTTTATTTTAACAATAAATATTGCGGTGCACCAAAAAATCAGTGTTTGGAACTCACTCTTATTTATGGAATAACTTATTGGGTAAAAGCTCAAATTATAATATTTAATAGTTCAAGACAATATAAACGACGATCAAACAAAAAAATGTGAAACAGAACAATCAGAAAAAGATTCGATTGCACCTAGGAATTGAACGCAGGACCTCAGCCTTGCCGAAGTTTTGTTCTATGCCCCGTCAAAGCTGAGCAAGGACCCGGCAAGGCTGTCGTCTTGAATTTGATCGCTAAATGTGACCAAATCTTTTTATTATTTCACTCTTTAACATTTTTCGTTTGAGAGTAGTTAACATTATCTTCAATAATGAAATTATTTTTAAATGTTCAATATGACGTGGTGAGCTAAAAACAAATGTTTAGGCCTAACAATTAAAAGCAGAAAAAGCTATGTTGGCAGTAATATTCCTCTGGTTTTGAAATCAAATGTGCAAAACTTCATCAATTTCTGAAATAAAACTGTTGATTTGCATAAAAAACAGAACCACGTCGCCACAGACACTCATCTTTATATAGATGGAGATGGACGTTATGTTTCTTTGCAATTATGACAAATTTGATACATTGTTTACGAAAAACGTATTTTTTTAAAGTAACAAAAGTGATACATCTACATATTTGCATATGTTTGGTTTTGGACAAATATTTTTTTTAATTTGTCAAATAATCATACTTCGTTTTCTTAAAATATATTAAATGCAGATACGTATCTGTTTTTTGTGTGAATATCGCACAACGGTCCCAACTGCTCGTAACTATGTTAACTATCTGAAGCAATTGACACTATGGCATCTCCAATTGGAGTTGTTGTAAGGCTGAAGGTAGTGAGGGGGGAAGGAAATGTGGATGACGAAAATAATCGCCAAACATTTATAAAGCTTTTTAAAGAAACTTTGCAATTCAGAACGCTGGTCGTACATCAAAGCTCTGAATTAAATGTCAAACAAGAAAAAATAAATACTTGCGCACGCCGCGATTTGATTCCGCTACCTCCGGATTGTTAGTCAAGAGCATTATTATTATTATTATCAACCACGGATGCCGTTTTGCACATTACATGAATAATATAATCAACCAAATAAATTATTGTACTAATATATAACCATTACTATCACCAGCATCAGCCACTTTCCTCCCACTGCAGAAATAAATAAAAAATGTTCGCATTACCACTTCCTTAGTTTGAGCTGCCACGTGTTTCCGCCTAACTTATAGCTTATCTTGTCAGCCCACTAGGTTTTAGGGCGGCCTTGGGCCCCTTGGTTCTTCTTGGGCGGCACCGAATGACGAGATTTGGTCCATCGATTCTCCCATTCCCACCCTCGTGTCCCGCCCCCGCCCTTGTCAGCAACCCTTTCGGGTAAATTAATTTATTGAAGTTTTTCCTTGAATTGTATATATGACAAGAACTTTTCTGGCTGTTTATATAAGATATGTGAACAATGTTAAATATTCATAGAACACGTACATTTTGACATGCCATTATTTAGTGAATTTCCTCAGCCGGTGAGACTATGGCATCCCCACAACGGATACTTTTTGAGGCTGAAGGGATTAAGATGAGAAAGGATATATAGAGGATGAAGGTCGGGAGGTACCCGTCTATTCAGATATGTTCACCAAACACGGCTAAATTCATTTCAAATAAAGTTTCGATTCTGAATTATCGTAAACCGCCGTATTTATAACATTTCTTTTGTGATAGTCTATAGAATAAAAGCTAACCCTTCTAAACCAATCGTGCATTTTGTTCAACATCAACAGCAGCAGTGTATCGTGCGGACGTAAATTCAGCTGCCAGGAAATGAGCTATCGTTTTCCGATCGCATTTGCGTCCATATTAATGAAATGAAATCCATTATCTGCTGCCCGACAGTACTGTGGTAGAGCTCGTTTGTTCCGCACACACCATTGTTAATACCGAATTAGCACACAGCAACCAAAGTAGAATAACAACCGAATAGTAAAACCACTAAAGTAGAAGGAAACTACATAACTTTCAATCAAATTAGATTGGTAACCAAAGCAGTAGGGAACTATATAACTATAAAAACCAAAATTGAAACTATGGAAATAGTATTACAATCAAAGTAGAATAGCAACCAAATAGTAAGGATATGAAAAAAAATCTATTACGCCTTGTCTCTTTCTCGTATTGCATATACCTAGGTTTTCCAATAAGAGGTGTTATTTTGATATTCAATCGTAAAAGGTCAATGGTTTCGTTGCTTGTGTGGCACCTAGCGCCGTCTCGTTAAAAGTAAACGTTGTTCAAATCAATACCATCCAATTTCAGCGATAAAAAATCATTAATCATCTCTCGATAGCGCAATCCATTCACCGTAACTGTTGCTCCAGCCTCATTTTCGTAAAATTTAGGTCCAATGACTCCGCCGGACCATAAACTGCACCAAACAGTCACACGTTGAAGATAGAGAGGCTTTTCAACAATAACTCTTGGGTTTTCCGAGCCCCAGATGCGACAAATTTACTTGTTGACGAAGCCACCGAGGTGGAAATGGGCCTCATCACTCAAGATGATTTGCATTTGATTCACTCAAGTGAATTTTAATAATTTCAATGAGTTTTTAAAGCATGTATCGTTTCATTTTTATTATTAACGTAGTTTCTACTTGAAAAATGTTAAAAAATGAAAGCTTCAAAAGTAACATCTACCAAAATAACCGACTATTCAAAATAATACTTCTTATTGGAAAACTCGTTAGAATTAAAGGATGCGGCTTTTCTGTATCTTCATAATAGTATATACATAACCTGAACACAATTCAAAAAGGAATTATAAAGACCATACTGAAAGTACCCATAAGAACGCCTTCTATTGAAATTTTCAATTCGGGTAAGTTTTTAGATTCTCACGGCCAAAAGCATTTCTGTTGTTTGTTTTTGGGGTGTTATATATTATTAAACAAAAAAAAAAAAAAATTTCAATTGTTTAGATGTACCAAATGTACAACAAATATATGTTAAAAATATACTATTGAAACTATTCATCAATACTGAATCCTCTACAATACCGTGTATTCATCAAACAAGGTCACAAATCACAATGACATAAAAAATATTCCAGGCCGTAAAACCACATTCAGACGAAGAAATTATATTTATTTTGTGATCAAACTCCACAACATACTTCCCCCTGATATAAAGCGAATAAAATATTTGAATGATTTCAAATCAAGAATAAAAATCTGTTTGAAAGAGATTAATGAAAAAAATCTGAAAAAAAACATTAAAAACGGCATGGAAAACTAATAAAACAGAAATTAATAACATTGGTCCGCCTCAGCACAGGTCACCCTAGTGAGAAGTTCTAAGAACTACAATATACTATACATATATTTAATATAATATTTTGTATGTACAGTGTTTAAAAAGTCGTCATAATAAAAAGAGAAAAAAGTTAGGCGGTCAAAGTAGTATGGGAATTTTATAAATAGTATTGAAATCAAAGTAGAATGGCAATCAAAGTATAATAGCAACAGAATAGTAAGGGTACCAAAGAAGTATCGTAACTATGAAAACAGTATTGAATTAAAGTAGAATGGCAACCAAAGTAGAATTGCAGTCGAGTAGTTAGGCGAGCAAAGTAATATGGGAACTATATAAAAAGTATTACAATTAAAGTAGAATGGCAAACAAAGTAGAATAGCAGCCGAATAGTTAAGCGAGTAAAGTAATATGGGAACTAAATAACGTAGAAAAGAAACCAAATAGTATGTAGAAACGCATACAATCCAAATCATTAGGAGAACTACATATTACACTCGTAGCGTAGACATGGTTATACATGAAAATGAAAATTTTCTTAGTGAAATAGTAAGACTTTTTTCGGAGTGCCATTATTTCAATAGCTGAATCTCACAGAATTCTGGTCATTTACGGCATGTTCAACTTTGATTTTTCTTGAAGTTTCGTTCTGACTTCATTGAATCTTCTCTTGGAGGAAAATCAAACAACCCAATTTATGAAAATAGCGTCTATTTGCGATTTGACGAATTCATTAATTTTGATTTTCTATCAAACAACTGGCTTTTTTTAGTATAACTCGTGATTTTTTTAAGCGTACCTTGGTGGCAGATCTGTAAGCTCCATGGCTGAGGACAAAAATATTTTGGATTCAAAATGAAACGTTTTTGTAACAGTATTTTGGTTCTTGTCTTTTTGCATCTCTTTTCAGAGTAAAATAAAACTATTCAAATATTTCATTATGAAAACATTCGTTAAAAAACACGTTTACTTATTCATAAAACTATTGTGGCACCAAACGAAGACTACTCTTCTAGTATTCTCTATCTCAGTAATGTAAGTAGCAACACTATTAATTGTAATTCAGAACAGAGCAATGAGATGAATTTGAATTGTAATAAATATAAATCAATACAGAGAACGCTAAACAAATTAGATATAACCACTGGAGCTTATTTGGCCACAAAACTCTCCAAGCTTACGCTGGCCAAAGTGTAGCCAATTTGACGACGATATATTTTTTTAATCGAATTATTTCAAAAATTCTCGCTTCTTTGTAACTGCGAAATTCACTGAGATAACAGTTTTACACAGCAAATTGTTTCCCCGTTTTAAAATAGATGTCTTCTATCTGTATACATATAGTGGTTTAATAAAAACAAGATTTTTTAGTTTAAATACTTTTGGAAAGCCGTCATTATAGAGATTTGTTAATTTTTATAATTAAAATTCTCATGGATGTTTATTTTGCACCTGTCATTGTTAAATTTGTAAAAAAAAACAAACAAGCAATTTTTAAGCACATCCAATTTTTTTTTAAATGAATGCAATTTTTTGTTGTACATATATTTTTTTAAACTTGTTGTTAGTTCTTTTAAACTCTTAATTCATGTTCATAAAGTTTCCTGCAATCGGTACCATTTTAAACAATTTTTTGTTAAGAATGGTTTTTTAAATTTATTTTTATCAAATCAACAAACCAAACTAAGATAAATTACGAAATATAAGTAAATTTATTGGCTTCAAACTATAGTTTATCTAGCTTTGTAAAAATATTCGGAGGTATGATTTTTTTTAATGACTGCGGGCAAATTCAAAACCAAACGAATGAAATTCTCCAGCGCTCAACACATTTTATCGTAAATATCCAGAGCTCCAGTGGAATTATTTCCAAACAAAGAATTTTTTACTACGTTTTAATTTTTATCTACAAAACTGTTTACAACTCGCCTTATACACAAACTACATTACAATAGAAGGCTAAAAGAAAACATTAGACTAAAACGAATGAACAATTCAAAAACAGAGAATTGTTTAGGTAGTGTTAGGCATCCAGATTTATATCTAAGTTCCCAATGCAATTAAAAATATACCTAGACTAAAGATGTAATTAAAAAGGAATTTAGTCAGTACCTGTCCTTATCTGCGGTGTGCTTACTACTACACATTGCTTCTAATAACTTTAGTAACTCTATAATAATAATAATATCTTCAGATTGTAGGTATTTCTCTGTTATACATTTATGCACTGATTTAAAAAATAATATTTTAAATAGTTTTCAAATTCAATTAAAAATCAAAGTGTTTTGTTAAAAATTGGCAACAAATACACCAATACAATCAACCACGTGACACTGCTACGTGAAGAGTGTGGGAGGAAATGACACGCTATTGATGTCCCGCTTTAGTTCGCTATGCGGGAACATGAGAAATCCACACGTCCGCAGTTGTATTTAGACCATCGATACCTACGACCGCATAGCTGTGTGTGTGAGTCCAGCGCCCATCCAGCACCTGCAGCCAGTCGGTCGCGGGCCGTCGTTAGATAAGGACTCCTTGCACGTTTGTTTAGCATCTGCCGATGGTTTTTTCATGTTTTCAGCAATTAAATTACAATTATTATCACTTTTGATATAAAATATAATAAACATAAGCAATTAACTATGAATATTCATATTTTTCCGATATTAAATCGCTTATTTTGAGATGTGTATTGACTACACAGCACCGGAACGCGTGGATTTTTTTAGCACAGTAAGGGAAAGGTTAAAAATAAGTAAAGTGTAAAGTAAAATTCATTTTTATTAGACTACGTGAAGTGCAACTGTATTAAAATGAAATCGTACTCGAGATGGATTTAACAAAATTATCTAACCACGTCGAAATCTTCAGATGTTTTTTGACAATTCTCTTCCTTTATCCTCTCCCTCCCTTTCAAACTCAATATGGATTACTCTAAATGGAGGTACCATGCATTCTATGGTTACAATCAGTGGTACACTTGGTAAAATATCGATATTATGAAGAACAGATGAATATTTTATTCAATTTGTTCATGTCCCTTTTCTTCAACACACTTAAATAAAAATTCGCAGGCATTTTAAATTAAAATGAAGCCTTTAAAATAAAACCTGCAATTGATTCGGTTTTAATTAAATTAAATCAGCCATCTTTCCCCACGTGTTTTGGATGTAGGTATTCCGTTATTTGGTAGACCGCGCTGAGTGTGGTGGCAATGGTTAACATATCATTCGCTGGCTGTTTGCTATTGGTACGAAACGGCCATACCTGAGTTAGCTGTGAAATTAGAGGGATATGACATGCCGATCCTCTGCTTTGTGGTATTTTGATTAGGGGTTGTATGCAGTGATCCGATTAATTTTCTTTACATTGAACCGTTAGTGATTCAGGGGTGAGCGAAGTGGGGTATTTTACGCCAATTATAGCGTTGATTTTAAACATTCCATTTGATACGCAATCTTTAAAATATGGTTAGCATCCCAATAGGCTGGGGGTCGGCAGACCGCAGTTCGCGAGCGGTATGCGGTTCTTTTCATAGGCATTTGCGGCTCTTCCACTCCGCGGTCTCATTAGAAGAGCACATACTCAATAGGCACGATTGCAATGCGCATTCTCTATTTGTGTGCTCTCACTAACACTGTATTAAAATGTAATTAGCCATTGGAAATTATAGTTAAATTAATATTTAGCTGATTGCAGTGAACTATCAATGTTAATCACGAAAATTTTCGTAAACCGTGTTGGATTTGTTTGATATTAACAGTAGGTACGAATATTGTACAAACACAATGCAACACCGTCATATAACAATATAAATATAAATGCATTCTTCGGCTCTTTGAAAATTTTGGGATTCTCTTAACGTAATATTTGGTTCTTTTCACACTGAAAAAACGTGTATTGCTTATTTATTACGAATCTTTTCAAATTATTGGTTATTCAGGCCTTAAACAAATCAATTATGTTTAAAAAATTAGTATTTAGACATCGTGATAATATGTTAATAATTTAGTAAAGGTTTATCAGGAAACCTGTTAATTCATTCGGTTTAGGCCTGCAATCCCGTTTTTAAACGGATTACAAACAAGTGCACCAGAGAGTCTGCCCCCTCAAATCTGCTGCAGTGGTAAAATAGTTAATAAAAAAAAAAAAAAAATTTAAAAATAATAGAACCGATAATGTTGGCAAAATAAATAAAAATAAAATGGCATTTCATTACAGCAAGTACCTATTTCTTCTTATTAAATAAAAATTATTAACAGTAAATACAAATTTATTTGTTTTATTCTGAATGGTGGTCTTAAACCAGGGCAATACTGATAATATGTTTCACTTTGAAACGTATCGCAAATATACCTGATAATATTTTAAATGAATAAATTGTGAAATAACACAAATAAAATTTACTTGCGTGCGTCGTGACTTGAACCCGCGATCTCCGGATTGTAAGTCGAGAGCCTTACCCCTCTACCACACAGGCCATATCTAAATACAAAAAATCTTTCTTTCAGTAAAAACTCAAAATCAGATGGAAAGACGAATACGATATCAGACAGAAAGAGAGAAAGAGTACTTACACAATTTTGATCTTTGGCTGTATCGATCTAATAGTCGAAAGGTATAATGTCAGTGTCAACTTTGGTTTCTACTCAAATCTAGAGGGTTTTCTAATAAGAGGTGTTATTTTGATATTCAATAGTAAAATATCAATGGTTTCGTTGCTTGTGAGGCACGTAGCGCCGTTTTGTTGAAAGTAAACGTTGTCTAGATCAATACCATCCAATTTCAGCCATAAAAAATCATTAATCATCTCTCGATAGCCCAATCCATTCACCGTAACTGTTGCTCCAGCATCATTTTAGAAAAAGTAAGGTCCAATGACTCTGCCAGACCATAAACCGCACCAAACAGTCACACGTTGAGGATAGAGAGGCTTTTCAACAATAACTCTTGGGTTTTCCGAGCCCAAGATGCGACAATTTTGCTTGTTGACGAAGCCACCGTGGTGGAAATGGGCCTCATCACTCAAGATGATTTGCATTTGATTCACTCAAGTGAATTTTAATAACTTTAATGCGTTGTTGGAGCTTGTATTGTTCCATTTTTTTGATTGGCGTACTTTATTCTTGTCAAATGTCAAAAAATGACAGCTTCAAAAATAACATCTACCGAAATAGCGGGCTATTCAAAATAACACCTCTTATTGGAAAACCTTGCCTGATTGGCTGACAGTGATGAGAGTGGCGCCTCTGGCGTCCAATTGGTGAACTAAGCATACTGTGTACTTACATGAATCAGTAATGCGTAAAGTTGGAGAATTACTGACTGTTAAAAGCCAGCGCGATCTCGACTGGTCACATAACTCTTCACGGTATGGCTAATTTATTTAAAATAACACCTCCCATTGGAAAACCCCTATGTAAGGTATTTCTATTTGAAGTTGTGTAGGTATACATACGAGATGACTTCGCACAAAAACGGCGCTATACAATTCATCAAAATATTATATATATCGTCAGTGTGTAAGTAGTATACGCACTCGTATAATATTACGTACCTACCTAATACAAGGAGAAAAATGACTATTGCCAATTTATTTCAAATTCTCTTAAAATTATTGGTAATTCAGGTTAAAAACGGAATTGCCAATGTATTAATAGGACAACCAGAACTAACCGATCAAATTACGAACACATCATCATGATGTTAAAACCGAATATATTTGCATCAAAACGAAATTCCTGAATTGATGTTTTATTAATAAGGCATGTTAATTCATCGTGAAGTCAAAAATCGATTTTTTTTCGGTGTAAGTTTTTTACACTTCAAAAATGGTTGAAAAGATATAAAAGTGTATTTGCGAGTTTAAAGGTGGAATATTGGAAAGGTCAAAGCCGGGAAAAGTGCCTCGATTACATCGCCACGTTTCAATGATTGTAGATATAAATAAAATCACAGGTGGCGTTCATGGGCCAACAAGGGAAAAATGAGTCTGGAATATAGTTTTGGTCGCATTTTTTCTTTTTATACAGTCATAAAAGGGATAAAAAATGAATTGCAATAATGATAAAACTTTAATTTATATATAAAATTTCTACGAAAAGTCTTTCAGTCGCCCAATTTCTGTCGATTGGCGTTGTGTTGAACTCGCAACGATCATACGCTCGGAGCTGGCGGATTAAAATGGAACCATCAAACACAGCTACCATCTTAAGTCACCGGATACCCAATTTCTACCGATTTATAACAAGTTTCTCGATAACTATATAAGTTTTTAAGTTCCAAAAAGAATATGTTTTATTTTTCAAGATAATATCTATACATTTGTTATACAGAAACGGTAAATTTATGAAATTCCCTCGATAGAAAAAAATCGCAATGAAAGCTCCGAAAATTATTTAAAACACGTTTTTCTCTGTTATTTAATATGTTACAGGCATGAAAAAATTCACAGTGTATCTTTAAATGCAACTTAAACATTTGTGGAGAGATTTTTGCTGTATTTCAAATGAGTGTTTCATTAAACATTTTCAACATTTTCGCTTAATTATTATCATTTTTAAATATAAGCTCTCTCCCTCTAACATTCGTATTTACATATCTCCCTTTGAACGCTTCTACGGGGCCTTAATACATTACAGCTTTACTAAAAAACGTGGAGCACGGAGAAAAATTAGCTGATTTATTAAAAGCCTGTTAAAAACGGGATAGCAAGCCGTTTCCTAATAAACTTTATGTAGATTCGTAATGTATATTCAAATAATTATTTTAATGTAACAAAGAACACTTTTTCATACACCTGCGTTTGTCTTGATAAAACGCAATGACGAATTGAGAAAATATTAGAATATTTTATGAAAACTTGTTCGGACATCGCCAAACCACATTCATGTTTTACTGAAAGTTTATTAGGTAACCAGTCAATTCATTCGTTAACGGCCTGCAGTCCCGTTTATAACCGGAATACGAATAATTTGAAGAGATTCTCAATATATTCAAAATATTTCATTTCAATAACTTTTCTTTGTATGTAATTATTACCAGGCGCGTAAGGTCAGAAGAGTGACAAACTTCACTTATTACCATGTGGTTTGTTTGATTAAAACGGTCTTAAACAAGGCTCAAGGCCGGCTTTAACACACCAAAATTGAAGGAGTGTCTAATAATCTATGAAAGCCTGCTATTTTAAAACCATAAAAAATACTGTTTAATCAACCACTAATTTAAATACTGTTTTAATTATAAATGTGTACTAACTTTTATACTATGGGTTTTTTAATCCTATCTATACCATACACATCTACTTAGCCAAATACAATTAAAACAACAATATCTTGTTTTTCATATCGGACGATTCCTACAGCGAAACTGTGTGATGCCATTATTTATCAGCGTGTATCTGATTTATGGAAAAGATATCTCCATCATAAAAAAGCACACATAACATTCTACGTTCAGGCAGGGTAAAAGGGGTATTATTTTGTTACGTGAAGTTGCAAAAATGCTCTTTCAAATTTATCTAAATCGAAAAGTAAAGTCAGGACGCAGAGCAGTAAATCATCTCTCAGTTCCTACCCACAGCTTATTATTACTGGCCCAACCGTAAACCAACCCGTAATCCGAATATTCCCGAAGCACCACGGCCGGAACTTCGGAAAAGTTCGGGTTTTTGATGTCACGTGATCCGACAAGGATAGTTTGTAAAGCCTCCTAGAATAGGGGTTAAGTTTACCCTGATTTTGCCACGGGTATATTTGAATCAAAATGGATTAACACGATCAAACTATTAATTGGTATAAATCCAGAAAGCTTTATTTCATTGCTTTTAAATTTCAAATTGCTCACAATTTAATAGTATAACGGAACAAATAGATTACACATGACTAGATAATATGCCTAGAAAAGTATGCTAGAATAAATAAGGTAAAGGATGGGACCACATAAAAGGAATAGGGTAGAATAACTGCTGATCATAATTGGTGAAAATTGTGAGCACGTAAAGGGAAAATGATTTTAGAGAAGTTATCATGTTGTGGGACTACTGCGGGGTTACATTTTATATAATAACTAGCTGACATGTACCCGGCGTTGATGGGGGTTATTCTTAGAAAATAGACACATACCATAATGAACTTTTTTGTAGGCCTTTTTAAAATATCAAATTTCATTCTACATCACTTGGATGTATCTCATAAGCTTTAGCCAGCGTTAGCAATGTAAGCGCCCGAAAAAAAATTTAGATTTGATTACAAAACATCGACTTTTCTCTATTTTCTATAAATATAATATGAATGTATTATATACATAAACCTTAAACCATAAAACCCCATCAAAATATGTTGCGTACTTACTCTAAAAGAATTAAGCGCACAGACAGACGCGGATGGCGACTTTATTTTGTACTATTTAGAGATTCAGTTTTATAATTGATTTTATGTTTTACACATAGTATATTTAGTTCACACTTATGTTTATAATTGATTTTATGTTTTACATATAGTATATTTAGTTCACACTTATGTTTATAATTGATTTTATGTTTTACACATAGTATATTTAGTTCACACTTATGTTTATAATTGATTTTATGTTTTACACATAGTATATTTAGTTCACACTTATGTTTATAATTGATTTTATGTTTTACACATAGTATATTTAGTTTACACTTATGTTTATAATTGATTTTATGTTTTACACATAGTATACTTAGTTCACACTTATGTTTATAATTGATTTTATGTTTTACACATAGTATATTTAGTTCACACTTATGTTTATAATTGATTTTATGTTTTACACATAGTATATTTAGTTCACACCTATGTTTATAATTGATTTTATGTTTTACACATAGTATACTTAGTTCACACTTATGTTTATAATTGTTTTTATGTTTTACACATAGTATATTTAGTTCACACTTATGTTTATAATTGATTTTATGTTTTACACATAGTATATTTAGTTCACACTTATGTTTATAATTGATTTTATGTTTTACACATAGTATATTTAGTTCACACTTATGTTTATAATTGATTTTATGTTTTACACTTAGTATATTTAGTTCACACTTATGTTTATAATTGATTTTATGACACATGGTATATTTAGTTCACACTTATGTTTATAATTGATTTTATGTTTTACACATAGTATATTTAGTTCACACTTATGTTTATAATTGATTTTATGTTTTACACATAGTATATTTAGCTCACACTTATGTTTCGAAAGGCAATAAATTTTTATTATTTTTGCTAATAATTAACTTAATTATTTTTTCTGTATTTATTAAATCTCATCTATTATAAATTTTACTAATATTATATATTTAATATACTAATTGATTGTACCACCCTCGAATAATTGTGTGAATATACATATATACACAACAAGTAAATCGGTTTAATTGTTGGCATATGAATCATCTAGAAGATTGACGATTGATTTTATTCATTAATTTCATTCATTTAACATATATATCCAGTTTACAATAAAAACACCCTAATATAATAGAACTTCCTTCTTCTTCTGGCTTTAGTAAGATTAGATTGTTAATATTAATTTTAGTTGTAAGTTGCTAAATATGTAAATACTCGTATATATGTCGTTAAGATAGTAGTTATAGGCCTTAGTCGTAAGTCACTAGATATGTCTTAGAGATAAGTCAGTAGTTCAAGTATTAACTATTTAAGAAATATATTTGTACAGCGCCCTTGAGGTGATTTCTCACGAAAACGGCGCTATATAAATTAGCCAAATATTAGTATAATTATTATTATAACTGATTATGTATTACTTTGTTTTATTTACTGTATCAAATGAGGAAAATAAATCGCCTCATCTTTAACGATGTATTGGGTAGGGGTTGTAGGGGGTCTTTTCAGGAAATGGAGGGGAGGAAGTTCTGGGAAGGAAAAGGGTTTGGAAGGTTTGGAAGTTCTGGGAAGGAAGAAGAAGGACAAGGGTTGGTAAGAATCTGGGGATCAGTGTGACCAAATGTGACCGATGTATAAATCCATTCCTGAGAGTCCTGCTGGAGAGGTGATAAGGTCTCTATCAACCAGTCTCCCCCGATCTGGCCTGTTACGCAGTTGGAGGGCAGACGCATCTCTCGCCAAGATTGTCGCAGGTTAAACCTCAAAACTTGAACCGATGAACCCGTGCACCTCTGCTAAGCCACCAGACATAGCGAACCACATGGAGTGACCTATGGCAGAGGTGTCGGTTTTTCTATAAATGGTTCAAAATGATCAACATTGACATTACATATTTGATTGCATCTAATAAAACTTGAGCAACGAATAGATCTAGCTTCGTAAATTCACTCGTTGCTTCGCCGCAATAAATTTAAAAATCCACACTCTCCCTAAATCTGACTCCTGTAATGAAACCGTCCGGAATAATCCCTAGAAATCATTCATTTATGACCCCAAGCGTTGCTTTGACGGGATCCCTTTTACTGCGGCCAGAACCTTTATAAGCACTGACGAATGGTTGAATGATTTGGAAAATACTCAAAGCCTTCCAACTCGTTTCTGAGGAATTTGTATTATTTATAGAAATCACCCTAGTCGAAGGCAAATACTTTAGCTAAACCATAACTCGTTTATCGATATGTACCTTTCGTTAAATTGACTTCGCTATTAAAACTGTTACATTTGAAATTTTCGGCAACCTCATTATCAGTAAAATGACTATTTTCGATTTAATCTTTACTGCCAATCGGTTTGCATTAGGAACACCAATAAATATGCTTCTGGTTGATTGAAACTTTTGCTAGTACTTCGCTTGAGCAGAGTTAAAATAAAATTATTGAGTACATTGTAAAAAATGTTGGCTTAGTAAATAATGTTTTTTTTAATTTAAAAATTGTCAACGAACATAAAAAACAACTTTAAAAATATACTTTTTATAGCTAAGGTGATTTGTGAGTGAGTAAGTTTGTAGTTTCCGCCTATGTTGCCTGAAAACTAAACCATACTTAATGTTAATACGGAGATATCTCTCGGTTACGTAAAGCATTGATTTTAGGCACTGCAGTACTGTGTCTACTTGTAACATACCTTGCAGAGCTGCCAGCCTTTGCCCAAATACCATAGAAGTTTAATACCACAATACCCCATAGAATATCAGATTATGATAACCAAAATATAATGCAATCTGAAATCTCTAAACAGCAAGCAATAAAATTCATCGTTTCTCTGTACAAGCTTCGACCCAAACAACCGCTATGAATCCATAACGGTATAGGTAGAATCCAGGCAATTAAAGTGATAATCCTTTCGAATAAACCCCAGCCAAGAACCTTTCAATAGATTTGGCAGGCGACCTAATGGACCTTCCCCGCCAAAGTAATCTTTGGTTTTATTATTTTTTGGATCAGATCTTTGCGATTTTATGTTTTTTTTCCAAAGTTACGAAAGCTGAAGGCAAAGGAAATGACGTCATCAGTGAAAATGGCCGCCGGTCGAAAGCACGGGTAAACTTTCTGAAGCACGCGATATTACGGGAACGGGTACAATTTAAAATATCGGGGCTTTGAGGTAAGCTAGCGATTTGATTTTGAAATCATTTTTATAGAGAACCGTCGCGTAGTTAAAGTCCTTACAACTCCAAATTGAGGATTCTGTTGGAAAGCTTCTTTGTAAAGTGACTTCTCCTAGAAATTTTGCCGATATTTCGTAAACTATCATAATTATTAAGAATCAATAAAAAATATTACTCCATAATTATAATATCTATCAGTAGCATTAGTTGAAAAGCATTTATTTGGAAAAGCTTAGTATTTAACCCCTAGGCCTCTGCATATTCCGTCAGAAGGTCATAGTATTTAAGCTTTCCAATAAAATCCCAATAAATGGAATATTTCTGAAGAACGTATCCGAAAAATAAAAACCGTTTTTGAAAGGTGATGAAATACGCTTTCAAATTTTATCATTAAAAATAAATATATTATTTTTAAAATATTAAAAACTTATTTATTTTTTTATATGGCTCACTTTACGTTTTTTACTAAAATGATCGATGGTGAAAAAATACGTGCATGTATTATAAACATAACAGTCACCCCACTTTTTTATCGTTTTCTATAAAAATAATTATTAAAAAATTCGCAAGGTTTCATATTTATTCATAAATTGCGGTCGGAAACTAAGGTTTCATTTAGGTGCACATTTTAATTCTTCTGTGGTTGACTACTAGATTTGAATCTAAAGCATGCTACTCGTAGTTTCTCTTTCTAACAGCGTTTATATTATATTTATCACCATGATTGTAAGGGAGACACAACGATTTCTATGAGACCGTACGAGCTTTTTCCAAAAGTGAACAAATTAGCCTGAGGGGTATGGTACAGTTCGTTTTATAGAATTTTCTCTTTCGTTCAGGAAAATCAAACCCCTGTCTTTTCCAGATGTTCTATGGTATATGTTGTGGTTTAGAATCTTCTTACATTTACATTAATGATTTTTCTCATATGGTCCATCTGTTCAAACAATTCGATAAAAACATAGTTGTGCTATTTTTTTTCCATTAACCCCACACAAGAGGTCCTAAGGAGAAAAATTTCCCTCAGGGTCTACGTCATTTTTGGAACGCTGTGAAGAGTCTTTTTTAAGGAAATGAAGGAGAACTCTGGGAAGGTACACCTTCCCAGAGTTCTCCTTCATTTCCTTTTGCATTTCATTTGCATTCCATTTTCCAGTGTATGAGGGTTGGGTAGGAATCTATGGATCAGTGTGTCCAGGAGTGACGGACATATCAATATATCTCTATTACTGCGGCGTAAGGCGATGGGTCGAGAGACCAGTTGGAGAGGTCAAAGGATCTCCACACATCAGCCTCTACCGATCTGGCACGCCACGCAGCTGGTGGGTAGGCGCATCCAGAACACACCTCATCCGATGGACCCTGTTAAATGACCACCAACCAACCACTTGAGGTGACCTATTTCAGAGGAGTTGGTTATCCAATAAATGGTACCAGGAGCGAAGGTACCTAAATCCACCTAAAAAATATATAAACATGAAATAATTCAAATATTGTGTGATTGAAATCCTTGGCCTAAAAACATTGTACGTTACTTTGTCACGTATTTTTATACCAGTCCAACAACAAAATATCTGTAATATTACCACAAGGATATTACTTTATTTAAAATCGTAAATTCCATCATTTACGAGTCCAGACTGTACGTACAGTTCAGATATGCTGATCCTAATAAACAGCTAGAACTGCCGACAGCAGATACTATTTTAAAGCGACATAAAGTATATCAAATAACTTAACCCCAAAATTCTACTTTCACAATACCTTAAGTACCTATCATTTTTTATTTATAGAACAACTATTACTTGAATGTACAACAATTCTCCACAACTACTTTTATTGTACCTGCTTATTTTGTCCGTACTCTGCCTATTATGTTATGTAATATACACTAATAGTTGTACTCCTAATAAGCTGACCTTAAACATTGTAAACATGTAAAAGCCTTCATAGCGTAAATAAATAAATACATTCAATTAAACTAATAAAAACATATTTTTTCATTTAAATAATAATAAGTGTTTTGCTATAGTCCTTTTTGTAATATCTTCACTGGGTTCTCCCATGCTTAGGATTTCATTTACAGATTAATAATATTTTCTAGTATGTATATTTTACACATCTCCTTTCAAACCTTCCTTGAACGCTTACAATTTGTGCTGATTAAACTATTATTTACCAATTCTTCATATTTGTTCATTTATGTTTACATTATCCACGTTATGCAATGAAACACATGCCATAATATGTGAAAATAATGTCGACCGTGTAATAAAGAAATAAAACATCAATTTAGTACAATGAAACTACAACTACACGAGAAAACATTAATTTTACTTCAATGACAATAAAGCTGTGATGCACCCGAGATGCAGGTGCAGTACTGCACTTCTCCGATGCAGTTTCCTTCAGACAGGACCTAAATAGCCTCCCAGATTGGACTCGCTTCTCCTGGCGGTAATAGAACGACTTGGTGTTAATTCCGAGTTCCAGTGTAAAGGTAAAATTGTCACCTGCAGATATTTATTGCTGGTTCACAAATTGGTTGTGATAAAAAAATAAAAAGTCATTTTGATTGGCCAACGTTTTGAGGGAATTTAAAAATGCTGTAAGAAGTTACACATTGATTAGGGTAGATACAAAAAAAGAAATTTTCATCATTACAATGTAATGTAGAATGTTAACTGAAACTTCTAATTTGATAATTGTGTAATATGGAAAATAGCTTGGTATTTGCTGTTGAAGACAGGTACTATTTTTAAAAAGAATGCTTCTGCAACATTTAAAAAAAGTCTAGATTACAATTTAATTCACGTAGATCCTTGCAATCATACATAAAGATTATTTTTTTAATGATAAACTAATGTTTATAAGACAAAGTTTTATGCATAGCATAAAGGATAACAAATAATTATAAAATCAATTCAAATTGAAAATATCTCATTTACTTTATGCTATGCATAAAACCTTGTCTTATAAACATTAGTTTATCATTAAAAAAAATAATAATATTTGACAAGTCAAAAATATTTCACCAATAAATTAAGATATTATATGTCTTGACGCCATCTAGTGAGAAATTTAACACTAACAAAGCCTTTCCTGTAAAAATAAAGTTGTTTGTTTACTGTGGAAAAAATACAATAAGCAGTAATTGTTGATTGAGGTAGGAAATAAGCCGACATAGCTCAGTAGTTTCAGAGCACCTGACCAGACATCAGAAGGCACGGGTTCAATTCCCGTTGGCGGCATTTATTTTTACTCGAGAGATATTTTCAATTTGTAATGATATTTCAGGCGACTAATTATTGCTTATATAGATAGCCACCATAAAATATCCATTTGTAGTTCTTAGTCGAAGTACGATGAATTTAAAAATAACGGAAGTTGAAATGAGTGGCTGGAGCACTGCCTCAGTAAGGCAGAGATCCTGGGTTCAATTTCAAGATCATTTTCTGTTATTTCTGTTTCACATCTTTCGTTTGAGATTGGCTCACATTGTCTACAATGAATAATTATTGAAGAGTACTTGAATAATTACAAAAATATGTTTCTTCTTTCAATTGGTTTTAAACCTGAGTTGACCTGTTGAAATAGTATAGAGCTAATAATTTAAAGTGCTTTAAGTAATATTAAAAAGGGAAAACTTAATAAATGCTGTATCGATTTGGAATTTTTTTAAATGCTGAAGATATAAGGTGAAGGGGAGGATTAAAGATTTGGAAAATAACAATTTGTATACACAATTCTGTCAAATGTATCGCGACATGTATTGCGTTATTTAACGCGAAATGTGTCGATTCTGAATAGAGAAAAATTACTTGTGTTGAATATTGCTTTTTTTAAAGAACCTCTTCAAATTATTCGTTATCCGGTTAAGAACGGCATTGTAGGTTCTCCTCGTCGAACGAACTGATAGTTATTCTAATAAATTTTTAGTAAAATACGAACGTAATATTACGATGAAGAACCCGTATTCATAAAAATTATAATATTTCCGCATTACGTCATTTTGTCATTGTATATTATCAAGTAAATTGCAGGTATATGAACACGTGTTCCGATATGTCTGGATTTTACAAATAGTTTATCAGGAAACGGCCTGCAATCCCATTTTCAACCGGATTACCAATAATTATAGCAGATGTTTAAAAAAAAATCCAAAATAATTTTTGAAAAATGTTGAGAGTATTTCCACACTATGAGGTACAAACGCATTTCTTCAATTCTTGTCCCACCTGTTTTTTAAAAATTTATTTATTGTGACCTCCGGGGCTAGGTTCAAGGATCAAATCAAAACATGAAAAATTGTCCTCAATTCACATTACGATAGTTACATATAAAACGGGTTTGTCATGATGCTGTTTTATTTCCGTGATTATAAGATAAAAGCTTCCTCCAGATTCTACCTGCAGTCGGTTATTACCCTGCTCGTATATCCTAGCTATAAATTAAGTGAACCAACACGTTATACCCTACGAATCCTTACATTTCCCAAAGCTCTCGCCGACACTTACCCGAAAAGGATGGCAAAGCTCCTACTGTACTCGAATAAGCCTTAAAAGCCTTAACCGGAACTTAAATCATCCCTTTCCTTAAAACTCCGCGTTATATTATTTATTTGTATGAAGCCCCTCCTTCGCGGGGTGCGCTCGAAACGCTTCTAACAAAGGCTGTGAAACGTGAAAATCAAGTTTTAACCCAACCAAGCGTAATGGCGGCCTCAGAAATAGTAAGCTTAGCCTTTGACTTTGAGTCAGAAGTTGCCGGATATATTCCCATAAAATATTAATCATTATTAATTTTGTTGGTTGTTTTAAAAAAAAATTTTTATGTAAAGCTGCAAAAGAGTCATAACCGTCTGAGCCAGTATGAGACTAAGGTATCCCCGATTGGGGTACATTGTCAGGCGAAATGTGAATGAGAAGGAGATAGGGGAAGAGGAAGGTGGGCAAGTACCTAGGTATTTAGATCTGGTAACTTTTTTTTTTTTTTTTTTTTTTTTTATATTTACTCCACACAGGAGGCCCTGAAGAAAATAATTTCCCTCAGGGCCTATGTCATCTTTGGGGATGCTGTGTGGAGGGTCTTTTTGTGGAGAGGAAGGAGTGAACATGGGTCTTGAAGAGTCCCATGTTGTAGGAGGGAGGAAACACAGAGGCCGGCAGTTCGTTCCACAGCCGAGCTGTTGAACTTAAGAACGAATCGTAGAAGCGACCCGTTCTCATGTGACAAGTGTCAACTGTGTACAAATGTTGGGCGCGCGTTTGGCGTGTATCCCGACTACGCACCGGTGCCGAAGGGATCAATGACGCTAGTTCCTCAGAGCATCTTCCATTGTAATACCGATAGAACAAGGACAGCATACCTACCTGACGCCTGTGCTCTAAAGATTGCAGTCCGTTTGTTAAGATTGGGGAATCTATCAAACGGACCGCCCGTTTCTGCACAGAGTCAAGGGTTTTTTTCAGGTATTTTGGGGCTCCAGACCAGAGATGGCTGCCAAATTCGACAGTAGGGCGCACTTGCGATTTGTACAGGGTGAGCAGTTGTGTACTATTAAAGTATCTGCGGGCCCTGTACAGTACGCCCAGCTTCTGAGAGGCCAACTTTACTCTGGCTTCGATGGAGCCCCCGTACCTGAGCTGGTCACTAATAGTTACACCAAGCATATCAATGGAAGGCCTGTTCGGAAGATTGCTTCCGTTAAAGGAGACTAGATTATCATTTGGATCCCTTTTAGACGTAATCAGACAGGATTGGGTCTTTGAAACATTAAATTCGACGAGATTATTTTTACCCCAGGAGGAAATACTCTCGAGATAACCGTCCATTCTCTGCTTCAAAGCCCTCCGAGCCGTTGGAGTTTGTGTGCCCTTTGGGGGCTTGTCAAACAAAAAGCTATCATGAACTGTACTGTCATCCGCGTAACAATGAATCGGTGCACATGTCAAAAGGTCATTGATGTGCAACAAAAACAAAGTCGGAGACAGAACCGATCCCTGTGGGACGCCAGCATTTATGGAGTGCGAGGAAGAGGTGAAACCGTCAGCAACCGCCTGAATCGACCTATCCCTTAAAAAGTCAGCAATCCACGTACACAGGGATGCGGGAAGTCCGTAAGAATGCAATTTGTTGACAAGTCCTCGGTGCCAGACCCGGTCAAAGGCCTTGGATATGTCTAGTGCGACCGTTTGGGTCTCACCGTGACGTTCCAGGCACCGCCCCCAAACATGCGTCACATACGCGAGAAGATCACCGCACGAGCGGTTCCGCCGGAATCCGTATTGACGGTCGTTGATAATTTTGTTCTTCTCGAGGTATGTGAGCAGTTTGTCGTTGATCACACGTTCCATCACTTTGGACAGAACTGATGTGATCGCTATGGGGCGGTAGTTGGCCGGGTTGGAGCGGTCACCTTTCTTGGGAATAGGGTGAATTACCGCTTTTTTCCAACCAGAGGGCACAGTGCCACACTTCAGGGACATTTTGAAGAGCTTTGTCAAAACTGGAACTATTTCCGCAGCACACCTCTGCAATACCAGGGCAGGTATTCCATCAGGTCCACTAGCTTTGTTAACATCGAGCCCCCGTATGACGTGGAGTACATCCCGATGCCGGATCCTCAGCTTTTTCATAAAGAAGCCGCAGTGAGGAACCGACGGCGGAACAGCACCCCCGTCGTCGAGGGTCGAGTTTTCCGCAAACATTTTCCCTAAAAGGTTTGCCTTTTCGGTGGCGGTGTTTGCTAGTGAGCCGTCAGGTCTGGTAAGAGGTGGCAAACTGGGTTTGCAAAAATTTCGACCTATTGAGCCCGCAAGCGACCAGAATGCTCTGCTGCCATGCGGGCAGGCAGCCAGCTTTTTGCTGATCTGCAGGTCGTGTTCGAATTTTGATCTATTGATGATTCTCTTGCATTCCTTTGCCGATTTGTTGTATGCTGATCTGCTTTCGGGCGTTCGAGATGTGTTGTAGGCTCGGTAAGCCGCGTTTTTTCGTCGAACTGCTTCGGAGCATTGTCGACTGAACCAGAATACAGAACTGAATACAGAGAAAGAAATTTTAAGCAACATTTCGTTTCTGAGTAGTGGTGATACCAGGGTGATACTAAGAGTACCTTCCACTCTGGAACGTACCGCAAATATAATTAGTAATTTGTGAAATAACACATTAATCAAATAAAAACTTGCAACTAATTTTTCCCAAAATTTAGGCATCTACCTTTTTTGAATGGAAACAATGTTTCTAATGAAATTAATTTGTAAATAAGAAAAAAATAAATCTAGTTGCGCACTTCGGGAACCCGCGATCTCCAGCTTGCCAGTTGAGAGCTTTATCACTCGACAACGGAGGCTGTCAATAAGATGAACTTTGGGAGATTTGTTTTTATTTTTTTTATTACAAATTCACTGGCATTAAAAGTTGCAATTTCGCACATCTATATTTGATCTATATTCATAAGAATAGCGTTCAAAACAAACACCATCCGAAGTAAACTAACTAATCAAATTGTTTCCCCGTAAGAGTGGGCAAACAGAAAAGACATCCACACAACTGTTAAAGTTATTGCACTTTAACCGCGGACTCTTTCTAAAATTTAGCAAAATTAGTCACAGAAAAACGATCACTTTTATTTGTGGTCCGTAATTAACGTGCCTAAAGCGGAATTATTTATTTATACCCCAAACAATGATATTAATAATTTATCCGTTTGTATGAAATTCAAGGTTATTTCACAATCTTTGATCCAACATTTACTTTGTCCCGTCTTGGAACACACGACTTAATGAGCGTATTGAGGATAAACTATGTCTAAAGGGGATCATGATATTTAACTTCCGAAGCTGTTTGTATATCTTGCAATTGGAAATAAAGGTACACGGGTAATCGCGCTACTTACATGAAAAGTTCTCGAGATTTGATTGTGTCTGTTAAATGATTTAAACTCACCTTTCTAGAATCTCATTGGTCAATGTTATTTTTAATGTATTGTTGACTGTAATCAATATTTGACATAACTATTGGGGTAGCTGTGGGTAACACTTAGAATTGCTAAAAAGATTGACTTACCATTTGTCTTTTCGATCGATATTATGAACTTTAGGGACACTGCTTGGTCATCACTGCACAAAATTCCGCAATATACTCGAATTAAACGCAAAAAAGACACACGTTCTCTGCACCGGTTTTCTTAACAGAGTAGTTATTTATATATATCTTTACTACATAGATTGTGTATTCTATGCGTAGAATAAACAAGTAGTGTTTCATGAACCAAGAATTTGCGAAATCTCCGCTTAAATTTCGTCATATTTGCAAAATTGTATTATACTGTATAAATAAAATTTAAATGGGTTAGCAATATACAATGTCACGCAAGTGTAAGAGAGACATAGCGCGTGTTAAATGGCTAGATCCAAAATACTAATTCAGTGGCGATATTGGTTTCTATTTAAATCTACATGGAAGGTATTTTTTCTATTGTTTTCTTTATTTTATGATTCTATATAACCTAAATATTGAGAATCAAACCAAATCAGTGCTACCAAAGATTGCATCGTACGTGGTTCTTGGAAAATTTACCGCTGCGTAATAGATGAAATCAAATATCTGCATGGTGCTAGGGACCGTTTGTATTACATGAACAGTGACAAGTTAACCTAATCTAATCTAACCTAATGTAACCCAATCTATCAGAATGTTATCCCCTTAATATTTTGATAATACGTGTACTAAATTATTTCGGTGAAAATACACGCTTTTAAATAACGACAACTAATATCCCGTGTTCAGTGAACTTTCTCGGCGGTGAACTATTTTACGAACCTAAACTATTCTCTTTAGCGAAAAATAATTAAGTCTGTCTAATGGCCGAGTAGTTAGAGGCGTTATCCGGTAAGACAGATATCCAGGGTTCGATTTCCAGTTGAGTCCATTACCTTTTTATTTTTCTGTGTCTTGATCTGTTTCATGTTGCGTTTAGATTTAATATCATTATTATCTTTTTTTAATGATATATTACATTGGTGGATATAACTTTCGAAGTTATTCCAATAAAAAGTTGAGCTTAGTTAAACAATTTTACTTCATTCTATTTATTATTATATGTTTCTCTAAATTTTATATGTATCTTTCACTTTGAGTAAACATTCCCCGACCTGCAAAACGTTAAACGTTTTTGATTGGTCCCATTATGATACCGTAAGAACTATGTTCGTAACAAACTAAGACGTACATTGTATATATGTCTTATGAACTTATACTAAGATATAACATACTATTAGTGCCGGCATCCAATACTGCGGTGCTACCTACCCCTATACACCGTGCATATTATTGTGGCCTGCGATGAAGTAACTTGGGAAGATTTGTTGAAGTTTATATTAGGCTCACTGTAGGGTTGTTAAATATATGTTATTTCAATACGGCTCAACAGATTTCGTTAGAGTGTGTAGTTTCATGTTAGGATATTTAGTTTATGTAGTTTTGAGATGTCTCCATAGATGGCAGTAGTAATACCTCATCATAGAAACAAGATTTCGTACGTTTGGGTCTAATACCCGAATGGTTACGATTATGGCCGATGCGAGCCGATCTACAGGCGAGCATCTCAGTCAGCGTTTTCACCCGTTTCAGAATTACTTTGAGCATCTTATAGAACGGACGTAAGTCCAGTTAGATAATCACCGTAAATATCTCACGATAATGAACACACTCGTAATGTTAGAAGTTAGCGAAGTAATTAGTTAAACAATCATGTCTACTGTGCATTAAGAAGAGTATTAACAGTCCTCCACACTAATTGGGTGTTTGATCGTGCCATAGAATAAATCAACGGCAGAAAGAACGCCACAAACATCCGTGGTGAAATAATGTATACCTTAAGCTTTTAAATGCTCCGTAAGAGAATGTATAAGAATGAACACAACTGCCGATTCTGCATTGACCTGGTCAATTTGGCCATCGACATTTTCAACCTCACTTACGGACAGTTCAGCAACTTTTGCCACACGTTTGCACTTATGACCTTTTTCATGTACCTCAAATTTCTAATTATCTCCTTACATGTGGTGGATAACCGTTTTATGGAGAAGAAATTAGTAAATTAAGTGAACATGAGGTTGGATTAGTGACAAACCATTTATGATAATGCCAGGATACTTCAATATTAAAGGTTATTTTGCAAAATCTTGAAGAAATCCATTTCTATAAAGCTGTTAAAACTTTCGAACAGTTCTCATGAAATTTGTAGTTGTTGTGTTTTATATTTCTAAATTAACGCAAAGTTTATAAGCTTAAAGGACCATTTCCTTTTCGAGCTATGGAGCTTGGAAATATCTTTGTATAAGATCACAGCATCTGTTGTAAAACACAACTCGTTTGACTCATATTTCATTATGATGAGGAAAATACTTTTTTTTAAATAAGTTATTCCTCTAAGCAAAACCATTTTAAGGTTTTCAGATAAATTGACATACCTGGTTAGAATTTTCAGGAGAACTGGTAGAGTGGATATTACACACAATGCTAATCTATGATCTCAGTGTCTGCAATGAATATTTAGCTTTTACATCATCCTGCTGCATCCCTTTTCCCCAGCAACTCCATCATCAAAGCATATTACCCCGTGGAAAATATCTCTCCGCCAAATAATGCAGAGGATTAATGTATAATTTACATGACCACCCCTCGAAGCCCGTTTGGCTCGCGTTAGCAAACACCTCTAGTGTTAATTAGGAAAGTTTGAGGTGGCTCCGCTAGTCGCGTTCCACCCCGCCAGACCTCCTGACCACCTGCCCGCCTGGCCACCTATCCCCCTGGCCACCCTACTGAACCTATTCAACCACCTTCCCAACTGGTTCCGTGGCCACCCTTCTGAACCGACCCATCTTCTGCGCCGATTAAATTTTAAAACATCTCAGAGGGGGTGGTGTTTTTACATATTTCGTACTTACAAGGTTATTGGGGGTGGAGAAATACAGATTGCCAGCTTTCTAAGAATTGGGGTTTGAACTTATATTCACAACTTTCAAAATTCTTGTATCAAAATGCTTTTTTCCTTTTTCGGTTTCAATATTTTTATCACGCTGTTCTAGGTTTCCCAAAAATTTAGGAATTGTTTTACAATTTGCTTTTTAGAAGCCCAGTAAGAGACATGTATCAAAAGACTGATATCTACAAAAAGGCTTACACAATCCAATTATAAATAAAATAGGGTTCAAAATTAACAGTTTATTGCCCTCAATCAAATTATTGACGGGGATTATCGCTACAACAGTATTAAAACGGTATTTAAAACTATGCCGAAAACGATTTTCCATAACCGCTGTCACCAATGAATGTATTATGTATATTTATTTATTCACAGCTTGATGAATTTTACATGAACACATTATTATAGGTTATTTGTTCAAGAGTACAATAATAAACTGAGTATAAATAATATAAGCATTTACAAGTTATCATAGAGAGTTATGTTGTACAAAAGAGTTCAATAATTGTATAAAGTGTATCCGTGGGTTAAGTGCGCGAACTTTGGGAGGTGATTCTATACGATGGTAGAAATGAAAAAGATAATTAACTTTTTTCGAAATTCCAACTTATTTCCCAAACATAAATATTATTTATACTTATTTTCCATACAAATAATTCAACATTTTTTAACCTAAAAACTACCATAAAACGCTAGAATTTCTTTTTAAGTTATTTATCTTTTTTACTTCTACTATCATGTAGATAGAGCATTTTACCCCGGACACCCTGTGTAAAAACAAGAATACAAAATATGTACTTAATAAGCCATGAAAGTAGTTACAGAGCAATGTGTAAAAACGTGCTGATATAAAAAAACATGAACAGTTTGTTGTAAAGAATGTTTGTATTTAGCCAACCTTCACTACGCCAAATTGTGTTTTACAGAACATAAAGAAGTATGAAAATAATAATGATGTATCGAAAGCTGTGCCATGGAGTTATTTTAAAGTATTATAATAACGTATTTAAAGTAATTTTGTAACATAAATATAAAAATAAACGTGAACAGATTATAATTATAAGCAGACTTTGGAATATATATATATATAACTATCAAATATGTGAACTCTGTACCTAAAATTATTGAATGTGCGCCAAAAAACTGAAACAACAAAAAATAAAATGCTACTACCAAAATGTGAGAGGGATCCGCACTAAACTTCCCATGTTGCTGACTTCGGCGGCAACTATCAGCAGTGATATCTTCATTTTAACCGAAACATGGCTCGACTCAGGAATCAATTCTGCCGAATTAGGCTTCCCTAATTTCAACATCTACCGTATGGATAGGAATTCTAAAACAAGTGCCAAAACGAGAGGAGGTGGTGTAGCCATTGCTATCTCAAAAAATCTCAGTTCTTCAAAAATATCCACAAAAAACACATCCATCGAGCAACTATTTGTCAATGTGAACACTTCTAGAGGTAAAATAATAGTGGGATGTGCATACTTACCTCCGAATTCTGATGTCCAAAGCTACAGCAATCACTGCGACGAGGTTGAATCAATTTGTGCTAAATATCCTAATACTAAACTACTTCTAGTTGGTGATTACAATCTGCCACATTATGATTGGTGTAATATGAATTCTGTCAATTCTTGTTCTAATGTTAATATTCGTGTTATTAGAGATATGGCACTGTTCTTAGGTCTAACACAGTGTAATAATGTTCATAATATAGGAGGTCGTACGTTGGATTTGGCACTGTCAAATGTGTCTGACATCTGTGTTGTGAGAAGTACCGAAATTCTATTACCTGTCGATGTTTACCATCCACCACTAGAAATATGCATGTCTAATCTTAAACCAATTCCTATCGTAAAAAAGGTAGTAGAAACTCGAAATTTCAAAAAAGCTGACTATGTTAAAATTTCAAATTTCCTTAAACAGACTGACTGGTCATTCTTTGATAGCGACGATGATATTAATGTACACCTTAAAAAATTTTACTTCATCGTTAATTCTGCAATTGAACAATTTGTTCCTTTAACGACTTACAGAGAAACTCTATACCCAAAATGGTTCTCAAAAGACCTGATAGACTTAATTTACCTTAAAAAATTATCTCATAAGAGATTCAAACAAAGTCGCCTGGCCATCGATTATACTGCGTTTCAAAAATTGAGGGCAGAGTGCAATAAGCTCTCCGCAAAATGTTACAAAAATTACATTAGTGATGTCGAAGGCTCTATCATGGACGACTCAAATTTCTTTTGGAAATATGTTAAATCCCAAAAAGAAAATGGTACTTACATACCTAGTAGTGTGTCATTCGATTCTAAATTATCCCAAAATCTTCAGGAAACTGTTAATCTTTTTGCTGATTTTTTTAGCGGCGTTTACATTAATGCAAGTGAAGACAGCAATATTTCGTGCTTTGATTTGGTTGAAACTCTTGATATATCTGACTGTAATGTAACCATAGACGATATTATATCTAAGCTGAAGAGTCTTGATTCCCGAAAATCCGCAGGACCTGATAATGTTTCGCCCAGGTTTTTAGTAAATTGTATGCATACATTGTCATATCCTATTCATAAGTTATTTACAAAGTCACTCTCATCAGGTGTATTCCCGGACCTTTGGAAGTTTAGTCTTTTAACGCCCATTTTCAAAAAAGGTAATAAGAGCGAAGTAACAAATTATAGGCCAATATGTATAATGTCTACTTTACCCAAACTTTTTGAAAGCCTAGTACTAGATAAGTTGATATCCCGAATCAATCGAACCATCTCTCCCCTTCAACATGGATTCATTAAAGGTAGATCTACTCTTACCAATTTGATATTGTACACGAATGATATTGTTAATGCCCTTAATGCATCACATCAAACTGATTCCATATATACTGACTTCAGTAAGGCATTTGATAAAGTAAACCACAAAATATTATTACGTAAACTAAAATTGTTGGGAATAAGAGGGAGTATGTTGGAATGGTTTAAGAGTTATCTATTAGGAAGGTACTTAGCAGTCAAGATAGATTCGTTTACTTCTTATACATTTGCTGCCTCGAGCGGAGTACCACAGGGATCTCACTTGGGCCCAATATTATTTTGTTTGTTTATCAATGATATTGTTAATATTTTTACTAATGTTAAAGTCCTGTTATTTGCCGACGATCTGAAGATATACAGAATAATCAAAGACGATGACGATCGCGCAATTTTGCAGTTGAACCTTAATAAACTATGTGCGTGGTGTTCTGTCAATGATTTGCAACTAAATTTAGGTAAATGCCAGATTATCAGTTTTTACAAAGGCAAAAATCCACTTAATTTTTCCTATTTTATGAATGGTGCTAATCTTCTTCGTGTATCACAGATTCGTGATCTTGGTGTTATATTCCACGAGAGTCTACAGTTTAACGAACACATCGATGAAATAACAAGCGATGCGATGAGAATACTAGGTTTTATTTTGAGAATGGGAGCAAATTTTAAAAGTATGTCAACATTAAAACATCTGTATTGCTCGTTAGTACGAAGCAAATTAGAATACAATTCCACCGTATGGTCACCGTACTACAAGGTCCATTCTCAATCATTAGAAAAGGTACAAAATAAATTCCTTCGGTACATTAATTTTAAAATGAAAATTCCAATCGAATTTATAAATTACAATAACTTGCTTGCTGAAACTAAACTTCTTAAATTATCTGATAGAAGAGTGTTAATTGATTTGCTATTTTTATTCAAAATTATTAAATCTTTAATTGACAGCCCTAATTTGTTGGAACTTATTTGCATTAATGTTCCTGCTAGGCAAACTCGCAGTAAAGATACTTTTAAATTTAACAAGAACCTCAACACTAATTATTCTATTTTTTCACCAATTCCTAGAATTCACAACCTTGCGAATAAATACTGTGAACTTATAGATATATTTGGTTTTGACAATTTTGTGAGCTTTAAAAGGCAACTTATTTCGATTCTATCGGCTAATAATTAACTTTTATAGCTTTAATAATTTTATTACATCTTCTCCCACTCGAAACCTTTCAAGTAAATTATATCCATATTTGTTTGTTTTTTATTTGCTCTACTATACACTTATAATTGTATGCTTATACCTACTAACTACTTTTTATACATAACACTATGTTCCATCTCAGATCTTATTATTTCTTATTCATGTCGATATTGCTAAATTCTATTAGTTTTTGCTTTTTACAGGTGCAACTCTTATTTTGTTATTTTTTTTTTAAATCTCTGTTATAATGTTCTTTACCTCACGAGTAAGTTACACTCTAATTTATATTGGTTTATCGATTTGTTAAACACACAATTAATACTGGGTTTAAACACACCCACTTACTTACTTTTTATGTTGAACTTTCTTTTACTTACTATTTCATGCTTGGGTATATTTTATATTGAATCCATCTTATTAGTGTTTTGCTAATTTGCACAAAATTTTATTATATGTGTTGCTTTCTTACAATTAACTCCATTTATCTTCTTATGTTCAATTATTGTAATCAATGTAAATGTATATTTTCATGTAAAAGCCCATTAGGGCGTAAATAAAATAATAAATAAATAAATAAATAAATATAATATAGAGAGCAGTCAGTCGTATCTTGCGCGTAGGTATATAGATGTATATGTTTTCTGGAAGGTTGCATATCCATAAACGGTATCTTTGTTGGGATAACATGAAAGTCCCATTGTACAGTCATTCGTCTTGTTAGCAATTCACAATTATAATAAAGTGGTCGTTTCTCAAATCAGTAAAATCTGGCAATAACCCATTGACATTACAAACTATAGACACGTTGTAAACTAACTAACTAACCATCACGCATGTAAACTAACTAACAAACCGTTTCCCCACAGGGGTAGGCAAAGACGACGTACCGCCAAACAACTCACACACTTCTTGCCTCATTCACATTCATACATCGTCTCACACATACTCTTCTATTATTCTGACTCTTGACAGAGCTCGAATCGAGTATTTGATTCAATTGATCGTGCCATGTCTTCCTCGGGCGACCCCGACTTCTGCTACCATTCGCATTCGCATCATATATTCTCCTTACACACCTTTCTTCAAATTTAAAATTAGACACGTTGTAAAGATTTCAAAAGTGGCAAGTGAGAGATACGGTAATTGCCGTACTTTCGATATAGTATTAAACTGTAACGCAATGCTATATCTAATCAAATTACATATAAAAGCGCCAAAATGGCATCGTGTGTGATGAGAATGTATTTCCATTACATGACAAACACTTGTTAAAGCCAAGGAATAATATTTCATTCTTGAATTTACCCAAATTACTTCATATTTTAATAATACAATCATTTCAAGTGTAAGTTTCGAAAGTGAGACAACACTCATTGAAAGGCCAATACTGTCCAGTATTCGTCTTAGTGCAAGCGAGTAAGCGTATTGTCGTCTCATCGTACTCCTGATGTAGGATGTAGTAATCGGCGAAACTTTTACGTACGCAAACGCTTGCCCGGTCATATATCTATATTGTTAATACACACGTATTTTTGTGTGCGTATCTCTGCCATACGTGACCAATGTTTGAATTAAGAATTTACTAGATACATAAGTGCGTTTGCTCCTTGCCACATTTTGCGTTAATTTTTAGGCAATAACGTGTCTAGTAATTTCATTGGCTTCCACACTCTTACCACATTTCACTTAGGCCTAATGCAGTGGTCTCGGGTGAAAACGACAATACCCGACCATGATCAGTGGTACCGAAATGCTTTTCATCGCTATCTCCATATAATGTTAATTGGAACTAGATTAATCTATAGAGAAAATCAGGCACAATTACTGGAAAATGGTACAATCCTTACATATGTAAAAGAAATTTAAACCTAGCTTTAAAATGTATGGGTGTCTATACTGCTAGGAAGAGTTCCAATTTTACTGAACTAATTACATTAAAAATTCAGGTAACCCATTAAGCCAATTTTTGTATTAATTTTTAATTAAAATTACTTTATATTAATATGTTTACATTAAAAAGTTAATACAATAGTATTTCCAAAACATGTAAAATTTAATATACGTGTAGAATTCTCAAACTGTTTGGACCAAACAGCAATAACTTACTTTTATGTTACATTTTTGTGCCTATACCCTCAAAGTTTTATTTTTATTATTATTATTTACTTATCATTGACAACACGGCAAAACCCAAAACTTGTATTTTTAAATGTTAAGTATGTTAATTGTAATTCTCTAAGTTAATTGTAATTCCCAGTAGTATTAAGTCAGTAGTTACAAGCCTTAGTCGTTAGTTACTAGATAACAGTCTAGTAACTAACGACTTATTATTATGACTCTTAGTTGTAAGCCAGTTATATTTATTATGTAATGCATTTATATAGTTTGCAATTTATTACGTATTTGTACAGCGCCAATGAGGTTATTTTTTATGAAAACCAGGCAATATAAATCAGCCAAATATTATTATTATTATTTTCATAATA